>OV050033.1:149812042-150494542 GCA_920105625.2 Clusia tigrina
CTTTAAAATATACTAGTAAATATAATAGTAAAAAATTAAGTGGTTAATTTACTAGTTCAAAACTTATTTATAAGTTAACCAGTTGCTGACTTCTGTGGTACTTCACTGCCGTGTATAATAAATTTTGAGTATTTTTTGTTCCTTTCTTGGCAATTTGATAAAAAGAGAAGTAAAGCCAAACTTTGGAATTTGAAGAAAAACAGTTGTATTTATAATTTCATTTGTTTTTTGTAATTCCTCATTTTAGAGATAAAAGTTAACGCGGGTTTTAAAATATCCATGGAGCTGAAAGCCCTGGCAGCTAGTGCTCCTAAATTTCGTATGATAAGAATTGATTCTTATCTTTCTTTTGTAAATAAATAAAAAAATAATAATAAAATATCCACAAAGTGTGCAAAGCAAAGTGGAAATACGGCATTTTGAATTAACACATTCCTCACTAATGCACAATAATACTTATACATATTCGAGTACACATTATTATATTGTTACGAAATTGCCCTCCTGACAATTTACTCTAACTCTCAATAATCGGATTCGTACCACTGGATTGTATAGTAATCAAACAGTCGCTGGATAAATTAAAATAATTAACTTTAGTTAATTATTGATATTTGCACACTTAATATTAAGCTTAAAGTTTACTTTATTACAATTTGCACTTTGCTTAATAATTCATTAATCACTTTATTGCACTCCTTAATACTGTAAATGCTTCTCTACTTTAATTGTGGTGGCTTATAATCCTTTTGAATGGTTGAAGCAGAATATTCTAGAATATTCCCTTCGCTATAAAGAAGCTTCTGGAACATTCTCGAAACTTCTCCACACTTATTGAATAATATCTACACATAAAAAAGTTTCAAGGGGGTTCTTGAGTAAGCTTTTTTCGAATGGATCGTGTTTTGCCCTCTCTCGTTGTGAACTGCACTTAATAGAGGTATCCTAAAAGTATCGAAGGAAGTTTTTATCTGCATGGATCTTGGCTTAAATACATAGGGTGGTGCACTTATACTCAAACTTCAGATGGGATCCTAAAAGTATGCAATCACTTATGTTTCAACATTATTTACATACGTGTATTAATTTTACATATAAAGGATTTCCAACAAGAGGTGTTATTTTGAATCACCCGGTATTTCGGTAGCTGTCACTTTTGAAGCTTTTATTCTTTGACATTTGACAAGTAGAAACTACGCCATTAGTAAAAATGGAACGATACACGCTTCAACAACGCATTGAAATTATTAACATTCACTACAAAAATGGTGAAAATCTTGCAGTCACAGTTCGCAAAACTAAAGTATTGTTACGAAATTGCCCTCTTGACAATTTACTCTGTTACAAAATTGCCCTCCTGACAATTCCTCTAACTCTCTGTACTCGGACTCGTACCACTGGATTGTGTAGTAATCAAACAATCGCTGGTTAAATTAAAATAATTAGCTTTATTTAATTATTGCTATTTACACATTTAATATTAGGCTTAAAGTTTACTTAGTTATTATTTGCACTTTATTTCACAAACCATTAGTCACTTTATTTAATAAGTAATTTCATCACTTTGCAAAATTACAAATACTGCTAATACTGCTGCTTAGATTAAAATGCCTGATGTATACACTTTTACGATCTCTGATCTACTGTCCTCGAGTTTGAACAGTCTTGTCGCTTTTATAGTTTTCGAATGGTTGGTGTAGAAACTTCTACGCTATTCTCGTAGTTTCTAGAAGCTTCTATCCTCTTCGACAGAAGTCGAGAATATTCTTTTTGATATTACCGGCAGATGGTTCTTGAATAAACTTTTATTCGAATAGTTCGCATCTTGACTCACAGGGGGCACTCATTCTCCAGATGGGATCCTAAAAGTATGCAATCCCTTTTCACTGAGCTATCACGTTTCACTGCCCTCCGCTTAAACTTGTTCGTCCCGAACAAGGATAGTACTGCAACCTTTATAAGGAGATAACCTCTCTAAATGAACGACTTTCATTTTGCTCCTGGCCTTTCTCGCCAACTGGATGCGGTATACTACATCGTTGAGCCGCTTTATCACCTTATAAGGGCCTTCCCAGTGTGTTTGCAGTTTTGGCGATAATCCCTTTTTCCTTTGCGGATTATGAAGCATAACTAGCTGCCCTTCCTGAAATCCCTTGGAGTTTGCTCGTAGATCATATCTGGCTTTCATTTTATCACTCATCAGTTGTGTGCGCTTTCTGATGGTTCCATGAATTTCATTCAGCTGTCTTCGTTTGTCAGCTACATAACTGCTACATGAAACTTCCGTAGATGAGTAGGCACCGAATTTCAGATCTGCAGGTAATCTTATGTCACAACCGAAAATAGCCTTAGCTGGTGTTGTAGATGTTGTATCGTGAGTTGCCGATCGGTATGCCATTAAGAAGAGGGGTATGTGTTGGTCCCAATCTTTCTGGTTTCTGTCCACGACTTTCCTTAGGTGTTCCTCAAGCGTACGATTAAATCTTTCAACCATTCCATCGGACTGTGGGTGCAAAGGGGTTGTACGAGTTTTGCGTATGCCCATCAATTCACTCATTTCCCTGAATATTGTTGACTCGAAATTTCTGCCTTGATCCGAGTGCAACTCGAGGGGAGCTCCGAATCTGCAGACCCAATTATTGATAAATGCATCTGCAATGGTCTTAGCTTCTTGATCGGGAATGGGGTACACTTCTGGCCATTTACTAAAATAGTCGATTACGACGAGAACATATTTGTTGCCGGAATCACTAATTGGAAACGGACCTGCTATGTCCATTGCAATACGCTCAAATGGCGCTCCCACGTTGTATAAATGCATCTTCCCCTGGCTGCGACGGTTCGGTCCCTTGGCAGCTGTACACTTTTCACAAGCACTAATCCAGTCAACTAACGATTGCTGGCAACCAACCCAATAAAATCGTGTTTTAATTTTCTCGACTGTTTTTGTTATTTCCAAATGTCCTCCGCTTGGCCCACTATGGTATTCCTTGAGAATTTCGCTTATTCTTGCCTTGGGTACCACAATCAAGTTCTTCGTGGTTTTTCCATCTTCGCTCTCCCACAGGCGGAATAGGCATCCATCTTGCAGCTTTAAGCTATTCCATTGAGCCCAATATGCTTTAGTTATGGGGCTTTCAGTCGAGATTTCGTTCCAATCAGGCCGTTTTCCTTCGCTCTTACTTGATACGATTTTTGCCAAATCTGGGTCATTTCGTTGTTCTTCTTTTATCTTTTCCGCTGTCCATTCATCGTCTGGTAAAACAGCCATTAAGCGCACATCGACTACTCCTTCTTTCCCTTCAGCTTTAGAACAGTGCTTACATTCCATACTGCAAGGACGTCGTGATAGTGCATCAGCATTCCCGTGGTTTCCGCCTCTGCGATGTTGTATTGTGAAATCGTAGCTTTGGAGTCTCTCAATCCATCTTGCAACCTGACCTTCGGGATTTTTGAACTGTAATAGCCAGCGCAGAGCAGCGTGATCCGTTCTCAACAAGAACTTTTGTCCATACAAGTACTTGTTAAAGTGCTTCACGCACTGCATAACCGCCAAAAGTTCTCTCCGTGTTACACAGTAATTTCGCTCTGCCTTTGATAAGATCTTGCTGAAGTAGGCTATTACTCTTTCATGTCCGTCAATAACTTGCGACAGGACACCTCCAATCCCGAATCCACTTGCATCTGTATCCAAAATAAATTTTTCGCCAGGTATTAGATACGCAAGGATCGGAGCTGTACACAATAGCTCTTTCAATCTGTTGAATGCCTTCTCCTGTTCGCTTTTCCACTCAAAAGGACAATTTTTCCTCGTTAATGCATGCAGACTACCAGCCACGTCTGCAAAGCCTGGAACAAAGCGTCTGTAATAGGTGCAAAGACCCAAGAAGCTGCGTAGCTCATGCAAACTAGTTGGTCTTGGCCACTCCCTTACTGAGTCTATCTTATCTGGATCTGTGTGTACTCCTTCAGGTGTGACTTTATGTCCAAGGTACTTGACTTCTTTCTTGAAGAACGAGCATTTCTTTGCGCTCAGCTTCAACCCTGAAGCTCCTAATCGCATCAATACTTCTTCCAAATTCTTCAAGTGGTCCTCGAAGTCCTTTCCCATAACGATGATGTCATCTAAGTACACCAGACACGTTTTCCAGTGGAGACCCTTTAGCACATGTTCCATTAAGCGTTCAAATGTAGCTGGAGCATTACACAGTCCGAATGGCATCACCAAAAATTGCCATAGTCCATCGCCGGCACTGAATGCTGTCTTTTCCTTGTCTTGTTCGTCTACTGCCACTTGCCAATATCCGCTTTGTAAATCCAGCGTTGAGAACCAATTTGAACCAGAAAGTGTGTCCAACGTATCGTCGATTCGAGGTAATGGATAACTATCTTTCTTCGTTATCTCATTTAGTTTACGATAATCTACACAGAAACGTGTGGAGCCATCCTTCTTCTTGACTAATACCACTGGAGAACTCCAGGGGCTCGCTGACGGCTCTATGACGTTGTTCTGATGCATTTCCTTCAGCAATACAGTCACCTCTTCTCTCTTTGCCAGAGGTACTCTTCTTGACGCTTGACGGATGGGTTTGGCATCACCAGTGTTGATTGTGTGTTTCACCATCTTTGTTCTGCCTTCGTTTTTACCCTTTTCAGCAAATACTGACCAATGTATTGCCAAAAGTTGGCTGGCAGTCCTCCTCTGCTCTGTGGATAAGTATTTGCTCCATTCTTTCGTGAGATCGTCGAGTACCTTTTTATCAGCTGGTATCTTCATTTTTGTGTCTCGAGGCTGGCTTTCACAGTTTACAATTGCCGAAATTGCCCGGCAATTTCCAATTATCTGTCCTTTCTCTATGGTTTTAGCGGAATTTGCAAGATTGACCACTCTTACTGGCACTATTCTGTTCTGCTGTTCTTCTACGAGGGTTTTTCCAATGATGATGTCATCCAGTACAAATTTTTCATCCGTCTCCACAACCCACAACTTGTTCTTCTCCACATCTCCGTCCATTTTGGCCCATATGACTGCCTCTGACTTTGCTGGGATTTTTGTCCGCCGCGATACAATGGCTTGTCGGATACCTCCATACTTATCCTCACCAACGGATAACGGTATTTCGGTGTTCGCATACTTCAACATTCGGCATTTCAAATCTAGGGTGAATCCATTCCGAATCATAAAATCCACACCTAAGATTAATTCGTCCACAATATCCGCAACTACAAACTCGTGCGTCACTGTTGCGGTGCCGATAGTTATTTTCCGTGTAACTTTTCCCAGTACCGGTGCATCATCTCCAGTTGCCGTACGCAATCTTATTCCCAGAAGCGGCTCGATTCCCCGAACGAGATCCCTTCTAATTATGGAATGTGATGCACCCGTATCCAATGTTACCACGATTTTTCTTCCATTTACTACGCTGTCGACAGTTAGGCTGTTGATTTTCCGTGCCATCTGAGAAACGAAGATTCTGGGGCTACATGTTGTGGGAGTCAGATCAAGCCCCTCGAGACTGACTCCATCTAGTTTGTCGACGACTTTTCATCATTTTCTGATTCCCTATTTTGGAATCTGACTTGCTTTGGAGGTCTTACCGGTGAGCGTGATCTAGAACGTTTCCGTCTCGATTGGCAATTACGGGCCATGTGTCCGACCTCTCCGCAGGTGAAGCAATTGCCCGTGAAACTTTGGCCGCTTTCGACTTGTACCTGACGGGCTCTGTATACTGGCTGGCACACCAAGGCTGCTGTCTCTGAAGTTAAAGAGCTAGCTACTGTCTCCATATATGTAGCTTTCGGATTAGTTATTGCAGAACGCTTTATCTCCGCATCGCGAATGCCATATACAAAGGTGTCCATCATACACCTCTCAGTGATCTCTCCTGGGTAGGCAAGATGAGCCAACCGCTCCACTTCCGCCGCAAACTGTTGAAGAGACTTACCACTCTTTTGTACACGTGTTCGTAGCTCTACTTGGTACATCTGCTTGCGATGTTCACTACCATACTTGCGCTGAACTGCATTCATTAAGCTTTCATAGCAGTCTCGCTCACTTTCTGAGATAGTTTGAAGCACATCAGCGGCAGCACCTTTCAACGAAACGGTTAATGCAGCCACTTTTTCGCGAGCACTCCAACCATTTGTGCTAGCGGTAGTCTCAAACTGCATTCTGAAGACACCAAATTTTGTGGTTCCATCATAGGTAGGAGGCTTCAGTTTTATTGAGGATAAAGCTGGCACAGGCAATGCACCTTCCTGTAGTAGGTGAATTCTTTGCTCTAATTCGTTTTGCTTTTGCTCGTTCGCAATGAATTTTTGTTCTACAGATTTTTCGAACGATTCCTGCCGTGTCTCAATTTCACAAACCTTCCTGTCTACCATCTCGGACATTTCTTTCATCTGCTGTGAGTTTTGTTCCGCTAGTAGAGCAAGTCGTATTTCACTCTGCTGTAACTGTTCTTTAACATCCTCTCTGACAGCTTGAGCATTTTGTTGTAATCGCTCCTGTATCCTCTCATCGACTGCTTGCTTCAGGGTTTCAGCATTTTGTTCTAATTGTTCCTTGACAGCTTGAGAATTTTGTTGTAACTGCTGCTGCATATCCTGTTTAAAGGATTGCATTATCCCGATAAGTGCGCTCATGTCAAAGTTACCCGTATTAGGTTCTTGTGGTGTTTCTTCGTGGCGAGATGTCGTTGGCTCTGCACACTGGAATTCATGCTCATCGACGTCTATACCCTGCTCCTCTAAAGCGCTTCTTAGTCTCACCTGCAGCTCCGCTTTAAGCCCTTGTGTTTGCAAATTTAAGCGCTCAAGCTCCTTCTTGAGCTGCTCCAATCTCAGTTTTTCGAATTTAACCATTGTTTATTACAGATACACAATCCCACTTCTGACACCAATTGTTACGAAATTGCCCTCTTGACAATTTACTCTGTTACAAAATTGCCCTCCTGACAATTCCTCTAACTCTCTGTACTCGGACTCGTACCACTGGATTGTGTAGTAATCAAACAATCGCTGGTTAAATTAAAATAATTAGCTTTATTTAATTATTGCTATTTACACATTTAATATTAGGCTTAAAGTTTACTTAGTTATTATTTGCACTTTATTTCACAAACCATTAGTCACTTTATTTAATAAGTAATTTCATCACTTTGCAAAATTACAAATACTGCTAATACTGCTGCTTAGATTAAAATGCCTGATGTATACACTTTTACGATCTCTGATCTACTGTCCTCGAGTTTGAACAGTCTTGTCGCTTTTATAGTTTTCGAATGGTTGGTGTAGAAACTTCTACGCTATTCTCGTAGTTTCTAGAAGCTTCTATCCTCTTCGACAGAAGTCGAGAATATTCTTTTTGATATTACCGGCAGATGGTTCTTGAATAAACTTTTATTCGAATAGTTCGCATCTTGACTCACAGGGGGCACTCATTCTCCAGATGGGATCCTAAAAGTATGCAATCCCTTTTCACTGAGCTATCACGTTTCAGTATTTTTGGGTCGTCGGGAAGCACCTTGTCGGACCGCAATACAGAAATTGGTGGAAAAATTGGAGCTGTTGGGACAAGTTAGTGATGTGAAGAATAAAACCCGTGCACGTCGCTCAAGAACAACTGAAAATATTGCTGCTGTAGCCCAAAGTGTTAAAGAAAACCCTGGTTTGTCCATTCCTCGTCGTTCTTTGGAATTGGGCATTCCACAAACGTCATTACACCGTATTTTGCATAAAGACTTGGGTCTTAAAGTTGGTATAAAGTTCAGTTAACACAAGAACTCAAGCCGGCCGATCATCAACAACGTCGTGTCTTTGCTGATTGGGTCCTTGAAATGCATGAAAATGATCCGGAATCCCATCGAAAATCATCTTGACTGATGAGGGCCATTTCCACCTCGGTGGCTACGTCAACAAGCAAAATTGTCGCATCTGGGGCTCGGAAAACCCAAGAGTTATTGTTGAGAAGCCTCTCCATCCTCAACGTGTGACTGTTTGGTGCGGTTTATGGTCCGGCGGGGTCATTGGACCTTACTTTTGTCGAAAATGAGGTTGGATCAACAGTTACGGTGAATGGATTGCGCTATCGAGAGATGATTCATAATTTTTTATGGTCGGAGTTGGATGGTATTGATCTGGACAACGTTTACTTTCAACAAGACGGCGCTACGTGCCACACAAGCAACGAAACCATTGCTCTTTTACGGGAAAAGTTTCCGGACCGTGTTATCTCTCGAAGAGGTGATCACAATTGGCCACCGAGATCTTGTGATTTAACACCTTGCGACTTCTTCCTTTGGGGCCACGTGAAAGATAAGGTCTACGCCAACAGCCCAGCGTCGATTCAAGACCTCAAAGATAGAATTCGTGAGGCTATCGAGGACATAGGGCAGCCACTTTGCGATTTGGTTATGGAAAATTTCATGAAAAGGATATGGTCCTGTAAGCGTGGTCGTGGTGGCCATTTGGCTGATGTTGTTTTTCATTATTAACGGCATACCTTTCTTTTTATTATGAAATAAACATCCGATAATTTATCTCAAAAAATGGCATTTTTCTTTGAATACCAAAATAACACCTCTTATTAGAAAACCCTTTATATGAGTTTTACTAGTATTTTAACCAGTTCGTTTCACTGCTGGGATGTCTATGTTTGTGGAAAATGGCGAATATTCGGAGCAGAAAAATCATAAGAAATCAAGGCTACGTTTCAATTAAACTTAGGGGGTCACTTCATTTGTAAAAATACCAACAAAAGCTGTTCGAACAACATTGATGAATCCGCCTTTAATCCGCCGAATTGACGAATTACCATGGCTGGAGTTAAATGGGCTTCACTGTACTTCTACCACTACATACATCAATTTTAAAACATTCTCACACTAGCAGAACTCGCACAAATACGTTCATATCAAGTGTCTATTTTAGTTGTTCTTTGGTAACATTTTAAACCAAACGAGTCTTCCATTGCGGCCAAAAAATTCAATACATTGCAACAAAAAAGTGTTTAAAAAACTAACGAGGAGAAAAGCTACTAATAATTTTGCATTTTGCATGTGTGCCAACGTCAACTCACGTAAAAACATTCCTTTTTACAATATGCTAAAATGGATATGACAGATTCCGGTATTGCGGACACTTCTGGTAGGGGTCCAACAAACGGCCTGCTATTGTACGTGAACTTGTTTCCAGAACATCATTGAAATTGCCAATAATTATCTGAAATTACTATTAATTTAAACCGGAGAGTTCTTTATGAAGGAAACTCGGACTATATACATATACAGTACGACCTCGCTGAGCGCAACCTATTAAAATCGGGCCAGTTGCGGAAACTGAGGTTGTTGCAGAAACCGAGGAAACATTTTCTAGTGGCCAACAGACCTATTTGCTTACAGAGATGCTTTTTCAACACATTAAAATGAAAGTGAATCGAATAAATCTGTGTTCAGAGCAATAATTTCATTTTTTTTTTTAAAACGGGAAATTGTGGTCTGCACTTTCTTGCAATTTATATTTTGCTGCACAGCAGTTTCGCGAAGATCCTGAAGTGTCAAAATGTCATTTAGTGGAAGGTCCGTCTTTTCAGCCCATTTAATGCAAGTGTTAGAACAATTAAAAACAGTTTCCAATTTAATTTTCGGTGAAGCCAGAACAATATCAACGGTGCCTTCGTCTTCGCTTACGATTTCATATATACAATAAATTATTTCATTATTTGAAATTACGTTTTCGGCTGTAACTTCACGAAGCTGATCGGAAACAGTTGCAATCATTGATTGTTCATTTCGTGTGCGCCTTATGACGATATGCGCAGAGAGAGGAAATTTTCGTACCAGCATTGGCGCAATCTTCTATTTTATCATTCTTGATTGTTCATGAACTAGTTAATCTCTCATCACTTTTAATGGCCAATTATCTTCATCAATCTATTGATCATTAGAATAAACAAACAAATTCAGCACTTTTTTATGGGATTAGACAACAATTTACCCCATGCATTAAGGTGCGTACAGACACATCATGCACTTCATACTGCAATAAGTGTGTATTCGTGAAATTGAGAGAAATTGAGAGAGGATGAGAGTGTGTGAGTCACACGGACAATGCAGTATGAAATATCAAAACTGCTTTGATATTTTTCGATGAACATACTGCAGCCGATGAACTCGTTCATTTATTGCGTTTTATTTTGCCGCTTTCTGTCAATTTGTTCATTTTTTCTCTTCAATGCTAATGCCAAAGCGACAGCAATTAATTTTCTTCTTCGCGCACGCATGATGTTCACACTAGCACGATGCAGTACAGAATGATGCATGACGAGTGTGTGCCCAACTCGTCAATCACACACGTACACGAGTGTTCATCGGCAGTTGGCAGTGCATGATGTGTCTGTACGCACCTTTAGACAGTAAACAAGCTGCATGGTATAAGTTAAATGATCTGATTTTGCTTTCCACACTTCGGCCTTCACTTCCGATTAAATGAGCCAAGAGACTTTTTTGTAGTAGACTTTTGTTAAGTTTATAACATTTTGGCCCACTGGCTGAAGAATAGCAGTGCAGTTGGCTGGAAGGTACTTGATGGTGATCATTCCCTCGTCACTTATTAAGCTGCCGTCATTTGGATGGCACGGTGCGTTATCCAAAAGCAACAGCGCTTTCTTTGGAAGATTTTCAGAAGAAAGGAATGATCTGACCTGAAAAATTAAATAAAATATGAAAATTCTGTCCATATTTCATTAGCTTCGTTTAATTTTTATATGCATGTACTTAGCTCAGGAACAATCGCATCGTGAAGCCATTCTTCAAAAGATCTCAATGTCATCCATGCATTTTAGCCTGGTACACGACTCGTAATCTCCCATCATTTTTGAGTGCTCTGGGATTCAATGCTTAATAACGAGTGGTTTAATTTTGTGCATACGAGAAGCATTGGTGCAGGCAAGAAATGTTATGCCTTCCTTGCTCACTTTGCGAGCAGGTGCAGTTGCTTCATTGGCGCTAACAAGTGTTTTATTTGGCAGCACTTTGTAAAAGAATCCGGATTCATCAGGATTATAGAGTTTGGAGTCTGGAGTTAAATCGAGCTCTTTGACTTTATCTCTGAGCCCCTTCAGAAATGGCTCGACAAGCGTTGGCTTATTTGACCATTTCTTACCGCAAATTTTCAGCATGCGAATGCGGTGACGTTTTTTGGAATTTGAAAACACACCGTTACTCGCGTTGAATGTACTGGAATTGTCTTCAAGTCTGCTGTGCAACTGGCGCGCCTTTGCCTTTACAATTTCTATAGAAATACACACATTTCGCTCCCTTTGCTTGAGCGAAATGTGTTCTGTACATTGCCTTCTCCATTTTGGCATATTCGCCACCTCTTATTGCTCCTCGCTTTCCTGGTCCGCACTCAGCATTTGTGACGAATTTTCTCAGCGCAGTTTCGTTACGTTGAATCCTTGTTATTGTTGACTTGTGCACTTTATATTGCTGGCATATCGATTTAATAGCAATGCCAGTATCCATTTTCTCCAGGATTCACATTTTTGTGCTATTGTAAGTTTATTGACATTTTTAACTGCAGCACGAGTAAATCGACCGAATGCGAAACAAATTCCATCAAACTGAGTGCGCTCAGGAAACATTCATGCATCATGCGGGGGAATCCCAAATTTATGTATTTCAACAGAGACGAATGAACAAAAGAACGAAAGAAAAGTGGTCAAAACAAACTAAAAAATACGATTTGCTTAGAAAGTTGCATTAGCAGAGGGAATTTTTTTGTGATTATCGATGAGTTGCGTGTATAGAGGGTGGCGTTCAGCGGGGTCGTACTGTATATACATATGCATATGTACGTACATATATATACATACATACATATATATACATACATCCATATATACATTCTGATTTTCGATTGACACCCACTCCTGAGTTTCTTGAAATGCAGCTGGCATACGCGAAAGTGGACACGCTGCCTGTGCTCTCATCGCATACGAATGCCGGGCACTGGTACAAGTTTTTAAACTTGAATGTGAAGTTTTTGAGTTTCTATCAATAAATGGACAGTCTTGTAAAATACCCATCTACATCCGCCTCATGTTCAACGGAGTTGACTCTGTAAGTGAGAACTTCTCAGGTCGCAGAATCATTCGCAATTTCTTTAATAACCATCCCGGTTACGAACAAATTATACAACAGAACAATTTAACATATTTTTGTTAATAATACAAAACTAAATCGTTGCCTTTATGGAATTGCGTTTAAACCATTCTGTTTGTTTGCCAACTTTACTTTTTTCAAAAATTGTGCCATATGGAAAATCGGTAAACAGAGAATAAGATGTCGTGCTCATGCGCGTTCACAATCGCCAAATCTCTCGTTTTTATCGAAATTCTCACAAAGGGCCTGCTTACCAGCTCTTAATTTCAAAGTGGTATATACGAAAATTCTTTCGAATATTTGTGGAAACAACAGAGATTTGTATATTACGACAAACACATACATATATGTATATACATACATATATACTCGTATATCTATATTGCTCATGAGTTTGGCCAATAACGGTTGAGCATCTAGGACAACAACAAATTTTAAGGCTTCGGCAGCCATTTTTAGGGGTGGATCAATGTTATGGCACGCCTTTAATTAATAATGAAAATATGTCCTCCCCGAATAAACTGGAGTTAGTGAAACTCATCATAGAATTCTTTATCACACGGTTGTCTAGTTGTGAAATCTGTTCGGGTCCGTTTAGTTTGGACAATAGAAAATATTTGTGAATGAAGTACTTGAAATATAATTATACCAATTACTGTGCGTGTTATTTAATGTGTTTTATAATTTATTAACCCTATTTCTAATTCATAGCCTCTTATTCATACGTTGCGGTATCAATTGTGATAAGTTTGTTTTTATTGATTGTTATGCAATATTTGAAGAATTAAATTCGACAATTAAGTTCAATTTGGTGTAATTGTCCAAGAGGAATATCACAACCGATTCCCAGATAAGGAGAATTGTGTGAAATTGTATCCTGCATGTGCAGGAGAATTCGTTTCTTTAAATAATAGTGCTTCAAAATTTTCTCGCCAACGACGTTCGACGCCTCAAGGGCGTTCAAATTGGAAGAAGATTTTGTCGGAGGCTGTATGACAATGTCGATGTATTCGGCGACGGATAAAATGAAAATGTCAGCGCCTAGTTGCTTCCCAGGGCGCTACAGTCCCACATACAGAAGTTCTGAGCAAATGCGGAGATGCATGCCCAATCCCTCTGTGAGTATTCCAAAAAAAATTATATTGAACTTTTCGTGGACTGGTTTGAAACTGAACAATATGTGAAGGAATTTTTTAGGGTCTCTGCCAAAGTTCACACATATTTGATTCAAATGTCTCAAGTAAAGTCGCTCCCCACAATTCTCTAATTTGATAGATGACATTCCAACGATATGCAACGCAATTTAGTGAACCTTACTTATGTAATGTTATTTTATAAAGGTTTTTCGAGTAGCAGCTGCCATTATGCACTTTTTGTTAGCTTCTACATTAAATTGTTTTAGTTTATACAAATATATATATATATATATATACATATATATATATATATATATATATATATATATATATATATATATATATATATATATATATATATATATATATATATATATATATAAAATTCCGATAGAGCTCTTCAAGAACGAAATTCTTGAGCCATTTTTCAAATTGAAACTTTTCCAGTTACTTTAAGACTTCAGTTTAAGTGATACTTTAAGAGTTGAGTTTAAGTGATACTTTAAGAGTTGAGTTTAAGTGATACTTTAAGAGTTGAGTTTCAGTGACACTTTAAGAGTTGAGTTTCAGTGACACTTTAAGAGTTGAGTTTAAGTGATACTTTAAGACTTCAGTTTCAGTGATACGAAATGTCGTACCTCACTACTGAACATTGGACCCCACCAGCTCTCACTTTGCTGGGTTCCCGGACATAGCAATATAGAAAGGAACGAATTAGCGGACGAGATGGCCAGAAGGGGCTCTGAAATGGACATTAACGAAGCAGATACCTCAATACAAAACCCGATATGCGAACTGTTTAGGAGCGTAGATGAATTCACTATTGCGGTGAAAATCAACTTATGGACTAATCGTGTGAAGTCTCAAGGTCCTTATGGCCTAGGTTAGACATGAAGAGGGCTCAACAAATCTGCAGTAAGGGTGCTTACGGGGCTGCTATTGCACCAATGCTTCAACTTGGCGTATTCCGTCGCGCGGGCTATGTAGGAGTTGCCATGATGAAGAAGAGACAGAGTCGATTCATCACTTTTTATGTCAATGTCCGAGACTACAGTTGAAACGACTTCAATGTTTGGGGTCGCGCTTCTGCACAAACTTGACAGAGATAACGAAGGTGGACTTATTGGATCTTCTCACTTTCATCTGGAGAACCAAATCGTTTAATAGGGATGGTACTTCCAATGTATACGGAATTCGAGGGTAAGGACGAGTATGCCTCTTCTTGGCATTCACAATGGACATAGATGTCTCCGAGTGGAAGTGAGGATACCGTATCCGCACTTCCCTTCGCAACCTAACCTAACCTTAAGTGATACAATAATTCATATTAATTCCGTATTAACTCGGTTCTATTACAAATTGTTTGAAGAGTATAAATATTTAACGAAATAAACATATAATTGTGAATTGCAGTTCCAGTAGTTATAGAATTTGTTACTATTAAAAGTAAGTGCAATAGCAAGGCTTCTTGTATATTTTACTTTAGGCACTTTTATGATATCTCATGATCAAATTATAGATCTACCACATATGCACAGAAATAGTTGACCATAAAGACTAAAAAAATTGTGAAAATTTCTATTGTGAAATTCTGCATCTCATCAATCACTCTTTTTCTAATGGAAGATTACCCGAGACTAGACACAAGTGTACTATGAATGCATAAAATATGGGTGAGTGACATGCAACTGGATAATTATGCAAATCTTCCATATGGGAATTCCAAGCAACCCATTTTTTAATACATTTTTTGAATTTATATATGGAGATAGAGAGACCATTTCTTCATTAATTTATTTCAACGAATGAATGAATAAATGAAAAACCTCGACCAATTTGACCTGCTGTACTCCCCCTGCATGTCCCTATTAAATGTCTTCTATTAGTCTAACAGTTCTAAGGAAACTGAGCACTGAGTTGGAGTTTATTGCTCTAATATCACTGCCCTCGGGCCAGTAATAATATTTCTTCCTACTGCGAGCTAAGGCTTCGCAGTTCATTAGAGGGAGCTCTGGTGTTTCTTCTGCCTCCGTGCTGAACCTACACGGGTTTACTGGTGAGAGTCCCAGTTTCATGAGGTGGCTTCTTAAACGACAGTGGCCTGTGAGGTGACTTGTCAGAGTTCTTAAATTTTTTTTGCTTCACTGTAGACATAGAGCTGCGGTTGAGTTGTAGTTCCCAATCATGAGCTTGGATTGTCTAAGTGAGGCCCAGTAGAGTGATCTTCTGGATTTTTCCTCTTGTCTTAATTTATTTGAAAGAGTTTACTTCGTGCTGTTATAGGTGAACTTTGGTATTAAACTTTTAAGCCAGCAATAAATTCTTGATCAGAAAATCATCGTTACACCACTTATGAAGCCTTTGCATCATCACAGAAATTGGGGTAAGATGTCAATATGTTTCATTTATCTGAATGCAATGAAAGTGTTAAAGAACATTTAAGATTTGATCAAATCAGTTTTCCAAAGGACATAATATATAAAATGGCGACTATAGTGAGGATAACTGTGACGTGAACTTCCGATATGGTACCTTATAAATAAACTTATGAATATAAGTGCTAGTTGATAAGAATACAACGTTGATTTAAAATTATTTCAATATTGCCATGCTCGATATAGGTAGGTAGGTAAAATGGCTGACAACCTCGGGTCGCCTCAATTAGCAATAATGCCGTTTTGTTGCCGTGTTCTCGCGAGCCTCAAGAAAATGGTAAAATACTTTTGTACATTTACAACCATCCGGAGTTGCTGACAAATTTGCATAGGTCTGAAAGTTCTAAGCTAGAGCAATGCCCTAGACTCCAGAAAAGGACTTCCGAGTTATTTGAGTCTCAAGCGAGCGAGGGCTGGGCAATCGCAAGGAAAGTGTAGGACTGATTCTTTCCCCTGTGGGTCTTTACAGCTCCTGCCATGAGCATTGAACGGAATGCCCATTTTCCTTAACAACAGTGGGGGGGACGCCCACGTCCATAAAGGAAAATACTTGATCGGTTTCCGATGAGCCTCTTCGTGCTAGCTCATCAGCCCTCTCGTTGCCCTCAATGTTCCTGTGTCCCGGAACCCAGACAAGGGATATTATACTATTTCCTGATAATAATTGAAATTCCTTCTTGCAGAAGCCGACTAACTTAGAGCTGGTAAAAGGTGACGCTAGCGCCTTTATTGCTGCCTGGCTGTCGGAGTGAATGGATATGTTTTTGGTCAGCTTGTGGCCATGCCAAATGGCAAATACCTCTGCTTGAAAGACACTTGATGTCGATGGCAATTCGAAGAGGAGCAGAAACTTAAGAGGTTCTGAAAATATTCCCGCACCCACCCCAGATTCCATGTTGGAACCATCGGTAAAAATAGGCGTAGCTGCTTTCACGACCACCTTTCCTTTCTTCCAGTCATTCCTACTTGGTAGAGCTGTGTTAACATAGACCGCAAAATCCAGATTGCGAAAGAAGAAGTAGGTTCTCGAGGATACTATGTCTGGCGTCAGTTTTCTGAAAATGCTACCATGACCATACAGGATATCCCTCCAGTTACCGGATTCCCTGAGTCTTAGTGCACTTTGTGCGGATATACAATAAGCATGAAATTCTATATGGAGGAGGTTTAGAATCGCGTCGAAAGCAACCCGGACATCTGCATAACTGCCGAATTGCATCACTAGACCATCAGTTGGGCCGAATTTATGTGCACTAATTTTAAATAGGTGCCTACAGTTGCATACGAGTATATGGAGCAAATATCAAAAGCTCATGTTTATATAGCTCTCGGCTTCTGTCTTAAGATTCAGACTATACTTTTGCAAAATTTCAATTATATCTCTTCAATATCTCTAACGGTATGGAAAAAACTCGTCCGGAGACTAACAGTTGGACAGATGCACGAACAACCGAAAATTATTCAGAAAGTGATAGTGCATGCATATATTTCCTTACCTACCTGATATGGAAAAACATCTCAACTAGACAAATTTAGCATAGCCCTTTGAAGGGTAAAACATATAGATTAAAGATATAAAAAGGACTTTTTAACAACAATACCATTATAGTAGCTATATAAACTTGAACTTGCATATTATGAAGCATTTTTGAAGCTTTCTTTACACTTGTGTTGCCTGAATTACAATAACAAATAATCATCTGATTATTTATAGAATACAATTCCATTTAAAAAACTGCCACGACTGTAACGAAAAATGGACGAATTATGCAACCACTCCAGAAACCACACCAAATAGTGACATGCTCAAGATACAATGTCTTCTCTAGGATAGCTTTCGTGCCATAAGTACGTCAATTTTTCTTGTTACCCGCCGTACATAAGACACTATTACGAGAGATATTTCTGTTCAAAATGTTCAGCACAGCATTCTCTTTCGAAATAAGTCGTTGTGTCAGCGGAAAGTGATCCATTTCGTGGAGATATGAAAATGTCGCCAGAATCAAAATAACATAAAAAAATAGCAGAGCTATAAATAATATTCTTTTTAAAGGTCCAATAAACATATCCTTAAGCGATTAATGGGTTTCCCACACACAAACATAATTATATAAAGGGTTTTCCAACAAGAGGTGTTATTTTGAATCACCCGGTATTTCGGTAGCTGTCACTTTTGAAGCTTTTATTCTTTGACATTTGACAAGTAGAAACTACGCCATTAGTAAAAATGGAACGATACACGCTTCAACAACGCATTGAAATTATTAACATTCACTACAAAAATGGTGAAAATCTTGCAGTCACAGTTCGCAAAACTAAAGCATTTTTGGATCGTCGTGAAGCACCTTGTCGGACCGCAATACAGAAATTGGTGGAAAAATTGGAGCTGTTGGGACAAGTTAGTGATGTGAAGAATAAAACCCGTGCACGTCGCTCAAGAACAACTGAGAATATTGCTGCTGTAGCCCAAAGTGTAGAAGAAAACCCTGGTTTGTCCATTCCTCGTCGTTCTTTGGAATTGGGCATTCCACAAACGTCAATACACCGTATTTTGCATAAAGACTTGGGTCTTAAAGTTGGTATAAAGTTCAGTTAACACAAGAACTCAAGCAGGCCGATCATCAACAACGTCGTGTCTTTGCTGATTGGGTCCTTGAAATGCATGAAAATGATCCGGAATCCCATCGAAAATCATCTTGACTGATGAGGCCCATTTCCACCTCGGTGGCTACGTCAACAAGCAAAATTGTCGCATCTGGGGCTCGGAAAGCCCAAGAGTTATTGTTGAGAAGCCCCTCCATCCTCAACGTGTGACTGTTTGGTGCGGTTTATGGTCCGGCGGGGTCATTGGACCTTACTTTTGTCGAAAATGAGGTTGGATCAACAGTTACGGTGAATGGATTGCGCTATCGAGAGATGATTCATAATTTTTTATGGTCGGAGTTGGATGGTATTGATCTGGACAACGTTTACTTTCAACAAGACGGCGCTACGTGCCACACAAGCAACGAAACCATTGCTCTTTTACGGGAAAAGTTTCCGGACCGTGTTATCTCTCGAAGAGGTGATCACAATTGGCCACCGAGATCTTGTGATTTAACACCTTGCGACTTATTCCTTTGGGGCCACGTGAAAGATAAGGTCTACGCCAACAGCCCAGCGTCGATTCAAGACCTCAAAGATATAATTCGTGAGGCTATCGAGGACATAGGGCAGCCACTTTGCGATTTGGTTATGGAAAATTTCATGAAAAGGATATGATCCTGTAAGCGTGGTCGTGGTGGCCATTTGGCTGATGTTGTTTTTCATTATTAACGGCATACCTTCCTCTTTATTATGAAATAAACATCCGATCATTTGTCTCAAAAATACTTGAATACCAAAATAACACCTCTTATAGGAAAACCCTTTAGAAAAATTATGGACTATAATTGGTATGAATATGTACTCGTATACACTTACTTACTTTACTTTCTTGGCCTAATCGCAGAATCTGAGAAACAACCCGCTATAGGGTTTCGGCCGAACTTAACAGCGCTCGCCAGGCGCCTCTGCGTTGCGCGTGTCTTCTCCAATCTGTTATACCAAGCGTGGTTAAAGTTTCCTCGACTTGGTCCTTCAAGCGAAGGCATGGTCGTCCTCTACGTCGTAGTCCAGTGGCTTCCGCTTCGAATACCATTTTCGCTGGAGCTTCTTCGTCCATACGCACGACATGTCCAAGCTAGCTCTGACATTGTATAGGGATGCGTCTGACTATGTCAATATCAGCGTAGAGCTCGTACAGTTCATGGTTCATCTGAATACGGTAGTCGTCGACACGAACAGGACCTAGGATTTTGCGAAGAATTTTGTATATAAACACACGAGAAATGCGATCGATCAGATAAAGGACAATTCCACTGAAAATTACCCTAGATATCCTCTTCTTGATGATATATTAATAAAAGTTGGTAGTAATTTACATCGCTATTGTTTAATTCGGAGGCAGATTTATTGGAAATAGATATAACGGTATATAACTTATGATACCTACGAAAAGCAATCAGAAAAATTATGTATATACGTAATATAAATTTGGGGGGTGCGCGTTAAATCATTGATATCGAGAGGGCGAATTTCCTAAAGAACTATTCAAATCATCTATGTGCTGAACACCATTTTCTAGAAAAATTTCAGTTCAATATTTTTTTATATTAAGTTTTTTACTTGAAGCATAGCATTAAATCGACTCAAAGAGTGCTACTATTCCTTAATATATTGAATCATAAATGGTTGCATACTTTTAGGGTATCCTCTATTTGTCCTTCTCAACCCCTAAACTATACACGCAAGAAGGTATACGAAACTGCGTTCGAAGGTTATAGGAAGTTCTGGCACGCAAGAGGTATAAAATCCGGCACACAATTGACATCGACGCAGTTGACCAACGATAGTAGCTGAGTGAACGCCGTGTTAGCAGCTGGCAATTGAGCTGCTATAGTAGCATAGTGAACATCGTGTTAGCAACGGGCAGTTGAACAGTGATCGTAGCCGAATGTACATCGTGATAGCAATAGCAGCAGTTGAAGCGAGATTAAATAAATAATTGTAGTGCAAAGCAAACTTTAAGCCAAGACGAAGTGTGTGAATAGCAATAAAGCCAATAGTTAGAGAGAACTTTTGTCAATGGTTGGGCATGTCGAGACCTACGAAGTTATCTTTATCGTACTTGCGATGTTTGAAGTTTTATGAAACCTTTGCAAGTTCTGATAAAAATCCAAATAGCTAAATGAAAAGGTGGTGGGCTATAAATGCAGATTTGAGAATCCCACCACAATCGCCGGGAGGCCAGAAAGATACGACCGCTGTGTTTAAATTGCCAAATTTCACTATCTTCACTAGGGAAATTCATTTTAATCTGCAAGATTTTTTAAACACTCAACAGAGTCATTTTCATAAATTCGTGTATATTATTTTAATTAAATATTTTAGCTACTACGAGTATGTTGGCAATGGAGCCGAATATGGGTAAAATGGTCCTCCCTTGCAGTTCTATGCTATGCACATTTCGATCTATCTATATCCTCACTCACAACGTTTTAAGTGATGCAGTGTTCTGTATCAACACAAATACGGAACTTTGTGTAGCCATACAAAATTAAGTGTAAGCCAACACTATTTTGGTTATCAATTAATGAGGCTAGAAATGAAATTAGATGACGTAGAAACTTGAAGCGGAATGGAGCGATCTTCAGGGGGAATTGAGAGAGCAATATTTTGAGAGCTATATGGGATATAGTACTGTTCTGCTGTCCTCTTTCATCATGCGCCTTAAGCTCTCCATTCAAAGTATGTATCTTAACTGTTTAAGGAAGTATATTCCAATAATTCCACTCTTTTGATTAATTCAACAGCAATTCGTGAAGCACACGAGGCTTCTCCTCACTCCAAATTTTGTTATTTTTGTATCGAAAGGTGAACTTCATCTCTATTAATTTCTCCGAAAACCCGGTACCCAAATGGTTTTGTTCAAGGACCGCAACCTCGATTATCTAGTGGTGCAATATCAATTAATCAAAAATGCTACGTTGAGGAATTGTTGAAGCGCTGGGCTATGGAAAATTGTAAACCAGCTGCGACCCCTTGGGTTAATGGTACTGTTTTTGACAAATGTCCCAAAACCTGCGACGATATTGATAAGTAAAGTCATCAAAGCTTGATTGGAGCGTTAATGCATCTGGCCGTAATAGCAAGATCTGACATTAGTCAAGTTGTTTCGAAGTTATCGCAGTACAACAACCGTCCTCATGAAGAGCATTTCCGAGCTGTGAAACATATTCTGAGATATTTGAAAAAATATCCGGCGGTATTATTGTTTATCTACCTAACGAAGAAAATTTACTTTGTTTCAAAGACGCTGACTGGGGTGGTGAAGCAAGTGACCGCAAATCCTATACTGGTTATGTCCGGTGGTTCTGTTGCATGGGAGTCGAAAAAACAGTCAGTGGTAGCGTTAAGCACGATGGAGGCTGAATATATTGCTCTTTGTCAAGGCGCGAAAGAGGTGATTTTTCAGACAGAAATGGGATTTGGTTCCTACACTAGCGAACCAACAAAAATGATGAGTGATAGCCCAGAGTGCACAATTTCTTGCCAAAACCCTACTGTTCAGAGGAAGAGCAAGCATATTGACATTCGTTTTCATTATTTAAGAGACAAATTTCAAGATGAGGAAATTGTTGTACATTATGTAGAATCAAATGAAAGCGCTGCTGTGTTTTACTGAAACAAAAACATTTAAATTCATGCAATTTGCCAACAATGAAATGTTAATTCATGATTTTGTAACGATATTTTTTGTTTGTAAATGCCGTTCGTTTGAGTGGGGGATTGTTAGAATATATTATGCTAATAATGCAATTCTGCAATCCAACTGCATACGAGTATATGTACTTCATATGTATACTTATATATACTTCCATTCTTATTATTTGACCTATATTACCAATATATATTGGAGTTGAAGTAGATCAGTTAAACTGAATACACGTGCTTTAATTTCGGCTAACGCTTTTACCCTCGAAATCCTCTAACAATTTACGTATATATATATTAGGGTGGGGCGATTTGAATATCTTAATGGGCGCTTCGCGTTTCTGATTCTTGGGATTGTACTGAGCAAAAAAGTCCACTAGACCATACGTCTACGGTGAAAATCGAGCTTCCAGATTTTGACTTGCAGTTTTTTCTCAGACTTTATTTTTTTGGAAAATTTGCAAATTTTCTTGGGCTCATATTTCGTAAAGTATTTGAAATTTTGACTTATTTAAATTCATTTAAAGTACAAAGTAATTGTATTGGTAGAGACAATTCTTGATTCATACCTTGTCTCTACCAATACAATTACTTTGTAATTTAAATGAATTTCTCATAATTTTCAAAATAAATATTGAACAAAACAAAAAAAAAAAAACATATTTTTGGATAAAAAAATGGAAAAAAATAAGAAATAGAACATTTTTATGATTTTGCGCTATGAACAACTGAAAATTTTAATTTATCAATATTTTCACGAAAAATTTGCACTTTCACAAGGCCAAAACTGCAAAAAAATAAAGTCTGAGAAAAAATTGCAAGTCAAAATCTGGAAGCTCGATTTTCACCGTAGATGTATGGTCTAGTGGACTTTTTTGCTCAGTACAATCCCAAGAATCAGAAACGCGAAGCGCCCATTAAGATTTTTTTCCTTCCATACTAATCGCCCCACCCTAAATATATATATATGTATATATATATATATTACGTATATGGATATGTATATGTAGTGAAAACAACTAGTTAAAAAGATACCAGCACTGGCTAAGCCGCAACCCCTATTTACATGAAGCCAACCGGTATTTTTTACACGGCGGTGTCCTTCGAAAAGACAATTGTCCTTCCATGCAGCTCGTTTTAACTAGTTATAGTATAATATATACTAGTTTAATTCTAGTTATGATGTGACTAGTCCCTGACAAGTTTCGTATTAACAAAAGACAAAGTAGTTGATTTTTAAGTAACTGTTTATCGAGTTTGCCCTAGTTATGATATAGTAAAATTGCAAAAATTCCTCAAATTGTTTGTATTTTTTAAAATTTGTATCAAATTCCCGTACATAATATACAATCATATGTACATAATATAATAATGTGTACTGGAACTTAAATGAGGTTAATGTGTGCATAAATGAGGAATGTGTTAATTCAGCATGTTAACTCATGATGCCGCTTTTCCACTTTTCTTTGCGTCAACTTTCTGGAAATGTCTTTTTTTAACACACTGGAAGGCTTTCCTAAGTTGCATCTGGCAGCTATGGGGAGATGGCAGCAACTCAATTGCAACTGCTAGAAATGTAATGAAATATAATGAATTCGAATATGCAATTATTTAATATTATTTTAATAATTACCAATTATCACTTTGAAACGATTTTTGTCGTCTTTCAGCCTCTTTTTTCCGTCGGTTCCATCTTAAGGTCTTCGCTTAGATAATCCATTTTTAATGAAGCTCCTGATAGCATTCATTTTTTGAAAAAGTTTGAAATATGTGTACATGGGGATTCTTATGTGTGTGTGCATTGGTGTGTGTGTGTGTGTTAAAATTTTTCATGCAATTCACTGACATATAAATCTTCATTTTCGGATAATATCTTTTTGTCAACATCTTTGATATGTTCCTCTGTTTTCAACGGAAAGGTTGATGCTATGGGAGCTGCTATTCTTTCTTGACGAATTATACTATTCGCCAGGACTTTTTGCTCTGCAAGCGCTGCCATTATAGCTTCAGTTAGGGTTTGAGCTTTTGCTGTAAGGGAGTTATATTATTATTCTAAAGTTAAATTATTAAATTAAATTTCGTTTTGCTTCGAGTTGATGTCCATTATATGCAATATTTGATTCAAACCATCGAACTACTAAGCGAAATTTGGAAGAGTAGCATTCCAGTTTGATCCTTTCCTCAACATTTTGTAGAAAAGTTCATTTCGCAGCGATAGTTGCGAGTAATCACTAATTTTACTTTGCTTTCATTATTTCTGAAAAGGACATTGATAATAATTTGACATAATTTTATATATTCATAAAAACACAAATTACTTTTTTTGTTTGTTTCAATTCAGTTTTTTATTGTATATTCTACAAGTGATTGACAATTGTGTTCAATTCTTAGCATTAAAAATTTTGTATATATACGAGGGCGGATTGATATTGAAGCTACCTAAGTAGGAAAAAAACATTTTTTTTTTCAAAAACCATTTATTTGTCAACATAGTCTCCTTTTACTTCGACACACTTAGTAAGACGCTATTCCAACTTTTTTATACCATCTGAATAATACGATTTCGGGAACCCCTGAAAATACGTGTTAGTTTCGGTAATCACTTCTTCGTTTGAGATGAATCTTTTTCCTGCGAGCCATTTTTTAAAGTTTGGAAACAGGAAAAAGTCACTAGGAGCTAGATCTGGACTATAAGGTGGATTATTAACCAATTCGAGGTGTATTTCACGTAATTTTAGCATCGTATCTAATGCTGTGTGAACCGGTGCGTTGTCTTGAAGAAAGAGCATTTTTTTCTTCTTTAAATGTGGTCGTTTTTCCTTGATTGCAGCAATCAATTGATCCAATAATGCACGATAATACTCTCCTGTGATTGTGGATCCCTTTTCAAGATAATCGATGAGCAATATTCCGTGTGCATCCCAAATACAGTGGCCATAACCTTGCCAGCCGATTTCACTGCCTTCGCCTGCTTCGGAGCACTTCCACCAGCTTCCATCCATTGTTTCGATTGATTTTTGGTTTCAGGTGTGTAGTGGTG
This sequence comes from Clusia tigrina, assembly GCA_920105625.2. Lineage (NCBI taxonomy): Eukaryota > Metazoa > Arthropoda > Insecta > Diptera > Clusiidae > Clusia > Clusia tigrina. The sequence continues at coordinate 149,837,112 of OV050033.1, forward strand.
GACCCACGTTTCATCAACAGTTATTAATCGACGCCAAAAATCAACAGGATTACGCTTTATCATGTCCAAACACCGCTGTGAAGTGGTCTGTCGAACTCGTTTTTGTTCGACACTGAGCAAACGCGGCACCCATCTTGCCGATAGCTTTTTCATATGCAAATGTTCATGCAAAATGTTGAACACACGCTCATATGATACTCGTATGTTTACCATATCAACAATCTCACGCAACTTGACTCGGCGATCATTCATAACGATATCGAGGATTTTCTTGATATTTTCTTCAGTAACCACCTCTTTTGGCCTTCCTGTTGATGGTATTGTTGCAGTGCTTGTTCGGCCGCGTTTAAATTCAGCAATCCAATATTATACCATGTAATCTGACGGAGCAGACTCACCTGAATGTTTATCGAGTTTTCTTTTGTCTCTTTCGGCGTTTTCCCTTTCAAATAATAGTGTTTAATCACTGCACGAAATTCGCTTTTTTCCTTTTTTCAAGAAACACAAAAGTTGCTTACTTCAAACGACTACAATAAATAAACTAATCGATGAATTTGGGTGAAATTTTAACAGCTGACGTTTGACAGATCGCAATTTCTAAAAAAAAAGTTTTTGTGTTTGTGCTGCCATCTAGCGCTAGGTAGCTTCAATGTCAATCCACCCTCTTTCTTTGTTTTTGTTTGGCTTATATGTATTTGCGCCAAGTCAGCCTTTTGTCGAGATCTATTCCAAGATAGGTAGCTTCACTGGATGCAGGAATGGTAACGTTGTTGAGTTTCAGGGCCGCGGAGCTGCCTTGGCGTAGTGTAATAGTGATATGTTTGCTTTTCGTTTCGTTTACTCTTATGCATCAGTTACAGAGCCAGGTTTCAATCTTCTTAAATATATCACCGCCCACTTTTTGCATAGTGTTTACCCATGTCTCCATAACTGCGAAATTGCAAAAATTTTCCTTACATGCGAGGTAGGCGCGGTCGTTGTCCAAATCGGTCCATATAGCAGTCTGGTTCTGTATCCAGACTATACTTTTGCAAAGTTTCACTAAGATAGCTCTAACGGTCTAGAAAAAAGTGGCCACAGACGGACCGACGGACGGACAAAATTAATATTTGATTGACTTTGCGCACGTGGTTTACATTGAAATTGGCAACAAATAGTTAAGTTTAAATATTAAAAACTAATGTCGAAGAGACTTGTTTCGTATATTTGCTTACATATGTATGTCTGAATGTTGTTGTTGTTGTTCAATGTTTTGTTTATGTTTAGTTTTAGAAAAATTCAAAGAAAAGTTGTGCCTCGGGGAGTAACACTTTTTAAGTGAATGCTGCGCAAAAATGCATACGGAATGGCTTTCGACAAATTTCATCATATCATAGTGATCGCAGAAGATGACAATTACAGCTCATCACCCAAACTTTGTACGATTTTGCAACAATCCAAAAATCTTTCATTTTGGAAAGTCGAAAATGGTTGAAGATTGATACTGATAATTTGACAGGGAATCGTCAATGTTCTGTTTTTCAGAGTCCGAGAGCTCTTACCGGTATTCCACAAAAAACAATTTTGTCTGCTGTTGTGCTTGTGCAGTGGGTACATCTATGTGTTGTGAACTGCTAGTAATTGTAAGATCTGTGGACTCTTCAGTACGGTTTACCCTGCTTAAAGATGTAGCATTTTGTTTTTTTTTTTGGGTTGAGAGGGTAAAAATGCCTGTCGCTTCATTAAAACTGTCGTCACAGATTTAGTATGTGAAGATTGCACTCACTAAAACATCCCCCTCCCTCACTGAGAACATCTCCCTACCCCCTGGAACCCTTTTTATACTTCCTTCAAGTTGGAGATTCTCACTTCGTCCCTATTGGATTCTCAACATTATACCTGCGTCCAGGTCTCGCTTTTTACGCCGTAGCACATTTTCCACATATTTATATACGTGGTCCCAGTCGTCTTTACTCCTTAGCATAACCTCCACAATGTTTTCGGTGGCTAAAGTTTTCCCCGATTTCCATTTCAAGCGTGGTGCGCTCTGTTTGCAACCTTGTGCATTCGAAGAAGGTGTGCTCTTCCCCATTGCTGTCGCCACATATGCACTCAGGCCCTCCAATTTTTCCCCATTCGGTGTAGATACTTGCAGAAGTATCCGTGACCAAAGAGTAACTGCGTGAGGTAGAAATTGACGGTTCCGGCTGTTCCTCCCATCCAACTCGCTATGTCGGGTATGGGTCTCGCATGAGATGTAGCATGATTGCAACTAAATTCCATGTATTGTCATGAAATTTGCATACTTTGTTGTCCATTTTGACAAGGTCTAGATGCATTTGCATAACATTATTCTTCCACAATTTTTTTCCTAATTATATTTTTAAACAGCTTTTATTCATCATCATGACTACTCTGAGTTTTTATCCATCCACCCTAAACGAAGCCAACTTGAGTACCATACTCGTATATTGTGAAGATATAATTTGTACTAATATAAAAATACAATTAAACTGCACCTTTAAAATTTAAATTGTTTGCTTTGTTTCAACTTCCATCTTAGCTTAATTTTTAACATAAACGCCGAACGCAAAGTGAAACTGTTCAGGAGGCCTTCACCTCTTCAGTGTACTGGATCTAACCAAAAATGGTAATTGTATTCGCAAGTAAAGATTGGTTGAAGGGGTAAGCCGTTGGAGAGGCGTCTGTGCATTACGCAATATAAATGCACAAATGTGTATGTGACTCAAACTAAGAAAAAGGGCGAAGGACTGCATTTTTCAGGCAAATACAAAAACCACATGTACTCGTATGTAGGTAGAAGGAGAAATATATTTGTGTCTGCAAATTTGTACAATAATTGTTTGTAAGAAGAAAACCCTTAAAGGGCCAACCAAAATAGACGAGATGAGACTTAACGAGGAAGTTCAGGCATGTGTGAACAAATGTTAATAACCAAAATGGTCGTACGTATTTGATCGAAACTGAACGAAACATTTAGACGTGACATTCTATTCCGCAAGAACAGAACTCCAAACGTCTGCTACTCGTCACAACAGCTGCTCGGCAGATGAAGGAGTTTTGCTACGATTTAATCGACACCGTGAGAGATGAACTCGCCAGTTGTGTAAAATGCCATCCATCGACGCATTTGATAGCATCACATTTTGGGTTAAATGTCAAAATCGAAGTACCGAGGGCAGACGTTCGTCCAATCGCTATGTTGATCGTGTCCATACGGTAGGCACTGTAATGTGAAAGTAACTGAACTGTCCTTGTTTCAAAAAAAAAAGAAAATTGCGCATTAGATGGGTTGGGTAAAATGGTTGCATGTTTGCTTTTTTCTTCATACGAGTATAGCAGATGCTGGAAATTAATTATGGTGCTTTAGTCAGGCAGCGCTTAAGGCAATAGAATCCAAAACAGTTAAATCGAAGTTAGTAATGAAGTGTCGTACCTCACTACTAAACATTAGACTCCACAAGGTCTCACTTTGCTGGTTTCCCGAACATGGCAATATAGAAGGGAATGAACTAGCGGACGAGATGGCCAGAAGGGGCTCTGAAATGGACATTAACGAAGCAGACACCTCAATAAAAATCCCGATATGTGAACTGTTTAGGAGCGTAGATGAAGTCACTATTGCAGTGACAAACAACTTATAGAGTAATCGTGACGACTGTGAAGTCTCACGGGCCTTATGGCCTAGGTTAGACATGAAGAGAACGAAGGTTCTCTTAGGGCTCAACAAATCTGCAGTAAGGGTGCTTAAGAGATTGAGGAAATCGTCTTGACTAATATTAGATATTTGTACCAATTAGTGGCCAAATGCTTCTATTGTCTCCTTAATGTCCTGTAGTGGCACTGTACGGTGTTTTCCCTTCAGGAAAACATCAACTGCTTTGTGTCTTTTAGTTTGTGAGTATGGAATTCCGTATTTTTGTCGCGAAGTGCTTGTGTTATTGTTCTGTACTTATCTTCTGCTTTTGACTTCTCCACCTCTTAGTAGTTTAAGCATGTATTCGTTTGGTGCCATAACATTTAATAGCTCTCTTAACGGTTGAATGTTATCCACTCTTGATATAAAAATTGGAGGATATTTCTGTATTTTCGGCGTTACCTCTACGGTTTGCACATGTATATCGTTACCACCATCCCGTGCTAATTCAGCAAATCTGCTTGAAGTATCAAGTGTTGTTGTTCCAAGACAGTATTTCGCTAATGTTGATTATTTTAAGGGATTTCGCGATTCGGACTCTGGACTTGACCTAGCGCGTTTATTATTATTTTTTTTGTTATCTGCTTCCAATTTGTTGTAGGACCATCAGGCTGAAATTTTCGTACCTGGTCATTAATTTTGGAAGAGCATGTATATGACAAATTGGGTGTTGTGTTATTGCCATCTAAATTTTGTTAAGCGGCGGATAACTCGATCTGTGATTTTGTTTTAATTATGATGTGTGTGCATGATTTTCTGGTATACTCACGGAATGAAAGGGAGAGCCCGATTTATCATTCGGGTTGCTTGGCATATTTAGCTTCGTTGCAGAAGCGTTGGAATGCGTTTACCGAAATGAGAGAAGCAATGGCCATCGGGGTCTTCGGCTTGTGTTAATTTAGTCTAATTGTGTGAATAGAGATTTGTTGTTGCTGTGGGAACTTGGTTAATGGAGCTAATATTATATGTTAAATTTAAATAATGTATGTACATATGGTAATTTATATTTGATTACACGCAAGACAATGTAAATAAGTTGGATTTTGAATTTCGCTTTACTCAGAATTGACAAATCCTCAAAATATGTGCTTTCTTAATTAACTTAATTGTGTAAAGCTAACCACACCAAATGTGTAGTGTCTGTTAGGAGTTGGTGCTGTGAGTCAACTACAAACAGGTAGCTTGATTCTAACTCACAACAAGTGTTGATGCTTTTATCATGTGTATTTTTGAGTAGATTTGAGAGATTGAGATAGTTTGCGGTTTGGAGATGATCCCTGGAAACTTCCAATTCCTTACAGGTATCAAGTAGGTGTGTTGTTGAGAACTCGCTTGATTCGCAGAAAGGACAGTGTGGTTTGTTTGAGCTATTTGGTAGGTAGGCGTGGGTGGCTATCGTGTGGCAGATTCTGGTGCGCGTAATGTTTTTAAGTTTCGGCAAGAAATTCTTGTGGGGTACAAAGGTTTCACCCCAGTGAGATTGAATTTCTTATAGTGGTGCAGGTAATTACACCAATCACTTGTTTAGCTTTCACGTAGATCCCCTTGTACTAATTTGTGAGTGTATTTGTTGATAAAGTGGTCGCTGGGTGGTTGTTCGGTGGGTTCTTGGCGACTCGTTGCCAAGTATTCCAGCGTGGCCAGGAACCCACATGATTTTTATGGTGTTCTTATTTACTAGTCTGACATTTTGGATTCTAGTGATCAATGGGAGTTCCTTTGTGTAGTTGTGGACACCATCCAAAGTAGATTTACTATCTCTACATATGATGAATTTATGTCCTTTCTGGGAAGCAGATCGCACTGATTTAAACAATGCAGTTGCTTCAGTTACAAATACCAAGCTGTACGGTGCACTGACAGCAATGGTGACGAGTTGACAAGTTGGTTTGTAACTTATAAAAAGGAACAAAAATTAGGATAACTGGTAACTGGTGTCTGTTTCTGATCCGTCCGTGTAGATAAACTCCCAGTCGTTTTTTAGTGGAGCCACAGTTTCATTGAAGTATTGGAGATATTCATTCGAAGAGGTGTACTCTTTAGGGTGCTTCAGCAGATCGGTGATGAAAATATCTTTAGGATTCACTTGTGGTGTCAATGTCGCGCCCAATTTAGTTGCTGCGATTATTAACTCAACGTTTGATAGTGGCAGGTTTGCGGGTGGTTTTCGATTATTGTAGCGCTGAGTTCAACTGTATACTGAAGACTTCGGTTCTGCAGTTGCAGAAACTTAGGGATGAGCATCATTGTGTTGCGCTTGATTCTCTCTATCCGGTAGTCTCGCTTCTGTGAGAATTGCTTTTGTTGGAGATGCCGCGCATTTAAGAGTTTTATATTTGCTTTTGTACAGTGTGCCTAAATGCAAAGTCTGAATTCAATTTTTGGATAATATTAAATCTTTTGTACACATTTAGAAATGTATGTATAAGGATATGGCAATATTTAGATGACAAAAATTTTGTTAAATTGTAAGAAGGAGAGAGTCAGTTGATTTCCAGCAGAGCTGAAGGACGGTTGTGTGCGCAGAAGTGAAGTTTTAATAATAAATATTCTTTCCTTTGATGTATTATTTTTGGTTTGAAATAAATGTATTCGCGGAGCTTAGTTGATATAGCTATTTGGAACCAACCGCACGTTTGTATTAGTTCAGAAGTGGGATAAACTCCGAAGCTAAAAGCGCACGCGTTCATAAGCCCCAACGAAGTGCTTATTTATCTGAGTAAATAGGGCGCGAGCTACGAACGTTTTTTACATATAGTAAATAAGGCGCGAACTTCGTGTATACACGCATCGAAGACAACGAGAACCGAAATCCCTTTTGCACGAGCAACGTAGAGCTCAACGGCAAGGTATATTCAACGGCTACGGCAGCGCAGAAGAGCAACGTACAGCACTCAACGGAGGGAAGAGAAAGGACAATCAAAAATCATCAAGACGGTTAGAGAAACGCTTCGTATGGAAAGTCCGTCGAATTAAAATTGAAGAAAAAGAAATGAAACAAAAATTAGAAAGCCTCACAGTGCCGCAAATGAATATGCTGCGGAGTAGAGAAAAATTGGCTACTAGAGGGAATAAAGTGCACAAGATCGCCATGCTTATGGAAGCATTTGGCGGGGACGAGATAGACGTAGAGGAACTGGACGAGATAGAGCCGTGGCAAAAATCCATCCATGAAGTAAAGGATTTTGTTGCCAGTTTAGCGAGAACAGTTATTGATCTGAGGATAAGTGCGCAGCCTATGAACACGCAAGCGTCAATTTGAACGCTGCACAAACTTGAAGGGAAACGCCGCACTCTGTCACTGTCTCCACGATGGCGGCAGTGCAACCGAATATGCATGATATAATTGGCATTCTCCCTGATATCGATCCGATGAAAAAAAACATTTCGTCTCAACAGTTTGTGGCTAAAGTAGAGCACCTTCAGCGCATGTATATTTGGAGTTAGGTAACGCTTCTCTTTGCAGTTCAGCACAAGATGAGCGACATAGTAAAGGATTGTTTGGATGCACAGCCTGTTTTCCAGTCATGGGCTGCTCTGGTGAGTATGCTGTTGAAAGATTTTCCGTGTACAGTAAATGCTGCTGATATTCATAGGGAATTGATTCAACGAAGACGCAAAAGTATACGGCAGTACGAAGGCCTTTTCGAGCACAAAGTCATGCCGTTCAGGCTAGTGAATGCCCTGATGTACTTTCAAGAGATGGTGATAAATTTGATTTCAACTTTAAAGAATCGCAAACGAATAGTCCGTTACGTGGACGAAGTTATTATTGCGAGGCCAACAACAGAGGAAGGTAAGGAGGTATTGGAAGAGTTTCTGAGGTGGCGTAACGCTTCGGCTTTCTAAATGTGTGTTTCTTGCGAATGAAGTGAAATATCTGGGTCATATCGTAAATGAACGTGGCTTACAACGATAAGACGGAAAGCATTGACCAATTTCCACAACCGAAAACAGACACGGAAGTCCGGAAATTTCTGGGCTTTAAGGGTTCTTCCGGAAGTTCGTTGAAAGGTATAGCCATATTGCAGAGCCACACCTAAGGATTCTTTAATAAAAATACCCTCCTAGAATCATCGAGCTGTTCACTGAAAACCCGACCAAATATTCTATAAAAAATTTATAGAACTGAGTGGAGTTGACGCAACGTGGAAGCTGATTAGATGGAAAGTGAGACACCTGAAGTTTTCATTAAAAAAAGCGAATGACTGGCGCAATTTGACGCTGGACTCATCGAATCTGATGCAGGAAGTTCTAGTGATGAAGGTAAACGAATTCATATGAAATATGACGAATCGGTGCCGAAAAAATTTTGCAGATGTGTCCCCACTAAAAATAGCGGAATGAAATCTTCGGTGAAGAAGCCACTAATAGCAATTTCGAGGTGACCGATAGTGGTGACTTTAGTGAGAACATTCGAAGAAGTAGTTACTCAAAGTTCTGTGCCTGCACAGGTATTAGGTATTTTAAGAGATGCCCAACTTACATTAGCCGCTGTTTCCAAAAATCCCAACGAGATTGCCGACAAAATGAAGAAACATACTCCAAAGTCATCGGCCGTTCACCTTGTGGCTGTTCAGGCGGGGAGAACAGAAATGCTACGAATCAAATTGACAGAAGAAATTGAAGAAAAAGGAAAACATTCATGAGACTTTGCTTTGGAAGAGAGGAAATTGAGGGTGGAGGAAGAGAAAGTAGTAGTAATAACTTACATTACTCTAATACAATATTAATGATAATCAATTATTTGATAATACGATGATAGTACAACAATGTTACCAGGGTTATAATTAACTATAATGATAATCAATAGAAAAAAAATTAATATTATTAATGTTACAAGGGTTATAATCAATAATAATGATAGCTTTGCTATGATATCGTTACATCCTCCCTCTCTGCGGCATAAAATCGTCCCGATTGTGAGGCAGCAATTAAGAGACTTTCACATCTTATCTTGGTCTCAGAGGCATTGGGGAAGTATTCACTTTATCTCCTTGTGTTGTTGTGCCCAAGCTTGTTGTTGTTATCGAGCAGATGTTCGTCTGCTAGTTGCTTTTTGGGACGCCTGTGTTGTCTAATTGGATATATTGCATGTGTAGATAGATCCCTTAAATGGCGTTATGTTTGATGAATGGTGTACCCCAACTGGAACTTCTGGATTTGCTTCTGATTCAATTATATGCCAGGTTGCACCTTTCTTTCCAATTATGAAATATTACTAATTTTGAGGTCAACTTTTGTTTTGCTTTGGTTAATATGTGCGCATCGACCAAAACTATGTCTCCAATGTTAAACTTTTTTGTGGTCTTCTTTCGAGAAAGTCCTTCCCAAAAGACTGACATGGTTCATTACAAATCAAAATCTCGTCAAACATAACCAAACTGCCATTCAAAATAAGCACAGTACATTGGACTCACTTATTCTTCTCCAGCATTACGTAGCTGACTCTCTCGGAACTATAAATCATGCCACTATTTTGGCTACTGACTTCGAGAAATCGATTGAACGCATAGGAATCCATGCGGTTTTAAGTCAACTTGCAGCTTGGAAGGTTTCAAAAAAGGATTCAAAGACTTTTAATAAAGTCAAAGCTTTCATGCCTCACCGGAAATTTCGAGTCCGCATCAATATCAATCTGCCCAGTCCATACCCTTTTAACAATGGCATTTCTCAAGGCTCCCCACTCTCTGTAATCCTATTTATTATAGCGTTCGATAAACTGACTGAAATTTGCCTGAATATAAAAAACATTAACCCGACCATTTATGCCGATGACGCCATTATTTACACTGACATAAAATACCCCCGATCTGCTAATGGTGCTTTTCTTAAAGCGCTTTCAGAGTTCAAAAAATGGGGTTCACAATCTGGAGCCACCATCTCCATTTGCAAATGTAAATTATTACATATATTACTACTATCATTATTATATTATTACATATATTACTACTCTCCCCCTCTACTCGTCTCTACCGAGGCTTTTGTCATCTACAAAGCGTCAGAATATACTATCCATAAAAAAGGCAAATTTGTTATCTGTTCCGACTGCATTTCTTTCGCACTTAGCTCTAGAATTCGAGACCTGTGTATTAAATACTCCCATAAAATCATCCTACTGTGGGTACGAGGCCACGTTGGTATCACTAGCAACGCATATGCCGATAATGCAAACATGTATTTTGAATCAGCACCCACTCTTCTTAACGAGGCACATAACAAAAGCGATCTCTGAAAAATGCTTAACCGGTGCATTCACAAGGAGAAACAAGCAGAATGGCTAAACTTAGTTAACCGATACACGATCTTCAACCCCTCACGGAGAAAAGTCATCTACCCAAGCAACATCACTCGTCAAGAAGCAACAATTTTCCCCGCCTACGGATCGGACATACACAAATAACCCAACAACACAGCTGTCAAAACAAAACTAGTCGATATATTTATTTATTATTATTATTATTTATTATTCCTCACACCATAATTAATTACGAGTGCAAGGTGTTGAGGGAATGAGTGCAGGCTTTCGATTCGAAGAGAAAAGATTTTATAGAAAGAGGCATTTTGGATACCAAGCACGTGTCAGGATTTGAACCTACGACCCTCGGGGTGTGAGTCTAGCATACTTACCACTAGACCATAGAGGGCGGCTATTTGTTTATATTAGTTTAGGAGTCATTGTTTTAAAGATGGCAATAAATGATGGCATACACATTTTGAGTCAGTGATGCCATCAATCGCTAAGCAGTGGAATTTATCATACAACCCTCGTATAAGAGATGTATGGACGAAATGCTATGCGAAGCAGCATGTGGATAGTATAACTCACCATCTACAAGAAATGGGGTTGATCAGAGAAAAGCCACACCCATTTTCCTTATAAGGACTAACGTTTGAATTAGCCTAACTCTATTTGTATTGATGATATATCAATCATGATAGGGCAAGTAATATACTTTGTATCCATACTAGTGTATGTCCAAAATATGGGCAGCATAGTACTGCTTTCATTTTAAGAGAGTTTTCAATAGTCTTTGGACTGCTGTTGTGATGAAACGGCACATTCTGTTGTTTGGGTATTGATTTTTTATTGCTGAACACTCTGCTTTACTCTTGCGCATTAGTGCTTCCAGTTTGAATTTGGATTGGTGGTGCATAAAGCGCACTGGTTTTTTTATAATCTTCTCTCGAAGTGTACGAAATGACTTTAGCTGCACATCTTTATATACTATGCTTCTAATAATTGATATACGACTACAAATTGGTGGCAGTATACATGACGTCCGTACTAGCGAGCAAGCAAAATGTGGTCAAATTAATTCTACTGCCACGCACACAAATATCAAATATTCATTTGTGGGGCCCTACGCAAAATTCATCAACGAAACTTCATAAGAAGGTTCAGAGTGCCAGTATAAAACACAAAACAAAATATGGGCGGTACATTTTGAGAGCCCTCCCCTCTATTGATATATGTTTGAAACTGAGGATATGTGCCAAATTTTGGCCGAAATTTTATATTAGCACGTATATTGACCCTACAAAGCCATACACAAGAAATAAGGAGATCAGATAAAGGCCACGCCTCGCTCCATTATAATTAACTTAGGGTACCCAAATTACCGTTTATATGCTCCTATTGATGATTTATGAATACAAGATTTCCATTGTTTAAGTCGTACGCACAAGGAAAGGTAAAGGGTATTTCGTAGTCGGTCTAACCCGACTTCAGACCCCACAACTTCTGCATAATTCATGAGAGTATTCTCGCAGCCTGAGAGCATGCCTGCCGAATAGCCAATGACCAGTTATACAAGTCAGGACCCTAGAGATATCTTCTCTCTCGACAGAGCACGCAAGTCTTTAGATTTCCTTCTATTAAGCTCCGGCCACATTAGCCTAGTCGTTAAGCAAGTGCCAACGTGTACCCAACACCCATTGACCTCACGCAAGACCCTATCCTTCAGCATCAGTTTACAGATGGCAATTGTTATTCCAACATCGCATCTGTCCGTCCATAAAGGAAGGTTGGTGCCCCGTCTGGCTGTTCCCCTCAATATCCCTATGCTCCGGAACCCACATTAGGCGTACCCTGAAAACGGTACTGACCCCAGTCTTGAGCAACCTTTGATTTCAGTGCCACCGAGTTCATTGACTTGATGGCCGCCTGGCAATCCGAGTAGATATTTATAATATTCTTTGTTACAGCGTGTCTACTTAAGTAGACGGCTACCTCCTTTGTGGCTAGGACCTCTGCCTGATAAACTCTGCAGTCGTCGGGGAGACGAAACGAAACCTCCAATCCAAGAATTTTTGAGAAAACTCCAAAGCCAACTCTATAGTCAAGCTTGGATCCGTCGGTGTAGAAATTCAGTTCCCCCTTCTCCTTGGCATGGGTATTTGCCACTCTCTTCTAGACGAAATATGTGTCTGGAAGTACCTATCAAAGTTGAGATTAGATATAGAGTGGTCAATGTGTTGCATTAAACTACTCCAGGTATGCACGATAGTCGAGTGGCCAATCTGCCGATCATGCCATAACGCCGTTGACAGCTATTGGTCAAAATGATGTTGCGAGGCAAAATTAATGGAACTACTTTTATTGTGCGAGATCTAACATCGTCAGTAAATTGTAATCAATACCTTCGTACAAGTAATTATTGTTCTGGTTGGCAACAGTAACTAACATTGCAATATATATGAATATTACATTATCTTGGAGGAGTCCTTATGTTTCGATGGAGATATTGTTATTATTGTGTAGGGGATTAAAAGCACCGCTACCTTTTTGTCTATTGTGCCCCCATCAGAGTTTCAAAGTACATCTTTGAGTCCTATCCTCTGGATAAACGTGATGACAAGTTTTGGGTCCAGAGGTTTCACATCATTGGCAGAGCGTTGGAAGAATCCCAAGTATTTCCTGCGGGTGTACATGAGAGCCGGACATTGTGTCACCACATGCAAAGACGTCTCCTCTTTCTCCATACAGAATCTGCAGGAGCATTCCGAGGTAACCCCCATCCTCACTATATGTGAGTTCAGTTTACAATGTCCTGTGAGTAGGCCTGTCATCATCCCAAGATTATTCGTAGAGAGAGGTGGATGAGTGATTCCAATCTTTTTAGATGGTGTGTCGCTAGCAGACTCTTTGATACTCTTAGTCCTGGTGTGTTCACCCACTGTTTGGGTCTATGGTGTCCCTCGTCGATCCTAAGCTGGTTGAACAGCTTGCCCTTGTCTACACCACAGAAGGGCTCTGGACCAAGTTCGTTCCTTGCAAGTTCGTCGGGAATCTAGTTCCCTTCTATGACGGTATGTCCTGGAGCCCATAGAATGGTACCTTTGTTGCGTGAGCCAAGAGCATTTAGTTTTTTGATGCACTCCCATAACCAGTTTCGAATTTACCTGATAAGAGTTGAGTGCCCTAATGGCCGCTTGGCTATCCGATAAGAGGGCAACTTTCTTGCGCTCGTAACCTTTTTCAATGCTCAAATGTGCACATATTTCAATAGCGTGGATTTCCACCTGGATGATGCTAGTATATTTGCCTAGGGATTCATGGTATTTGTATCTAAGTCCCAATACCCCGCGCTGGAACCCTCTTCGAAGGAGTTGATTTCATTTCTTCTTTTTGAGATTTCTTACCATTCTATCCGATGTAAGGATTTTAACATCAAGTGACTGGAACGGTGAAACAGTTTACCTTTTAATGTAATCAGATTTCTCACCCCTGTTTTCAAGTGCCGAATATTAATCGGTGTTATTTTTATAGCTTACTTTTCAAAGAGTTGTCGAATGTACAAGAATCTTGTCCATTAGAGCAAAGTCATATCATATCCCAGAAACAGACAACATAATTTCTGTCTTCTATCGTTAAGGTGCGTAATAAATAATACATAGAGACGTAGATTACATTAGATATGAATGTTTATCAATTTGAAGACAGTTTAGAATAAAATAGAGATATTCATCTGGGCGTGTATCCAGATACACTTTTATATGGCAAGCAAACAAGAGCAACTATTTCATACCCATGACCTTTATATATATGTACATAATCCACCTAAGATAAAGTTATTATAACCAAATATTCTTTTAGGTGGGAAGCTGTCTTTACGTTTCACAGGTAAATGTAGTAAAGTAATTTTCGTAATATTTTTAAGACATGTAAATTATATCCCAAGTAGAATAGCAATAGCATTTGGGCAATTATATTTCAATATAAAAAAATCCATTTTTATTTAATTAACTTATTCCAGGCGCAGCTCAACAGTAAATTTAAGAGGATATGCTATAGTGTAAATACAGTAGATTTCCTCTATTTTTGTTTCCATAACCTAACAAGAGGTCAAACTTAAGCACGAAGTAAACAAGGAGCAGTTGTTCTATATAAATATAACAGTCTAAAATTTGTTACAAATCAATTTACCAGTACGTCGGCTTTGTGTATATTTACTTAAAAATAGCATATAATTTTGATTTGCAGATAATATTAACACAGTGCGAGTGACCTCCATTGGCGCGCCTACTATTCACGCATATGAATAATTCAAGGTCTATATAAGATTAGCTCAAAAATATGCTATAATGGCACAATAATTGTGTGGGTGGTGTGGACTATGAAAGGAGCAGAGTATTGTGAACGTAATAAGTAACATGCTACGCCCATCTCCATGCAGATGTCAACACAATGAAACAAATCTTACACATTCAGTATTAATTATACTTATCAGATAGTATTTTTTTACAAGTAGAATATATGTAGGCCCAGCTGAAGTTGCTCAAGTACTGTTTACAGACAGTTCCTATTAGGCCACGTTAAGCTACAATACTCGTATGCAGTCCAATTAAAAGCTTCCAGTATATCTTCTTTGGGTATGTTAGGCAAGTATTCAGCAGAATTTTGACATGTCTACTGTTTCGTTTTGGGCAGTTTGCTTATATAGAAGTGCAGATTCTTCATTAGAGGCACTTCAGATAGTGACCAGGAAGAATTGTATCTTGTAGGAGAAAACAATATCATGCGCAATATTTTATAATTATTGCGAAGTTTTTTTGGGTCAAAGTTATACAGAACCTAGGGGAGAATATAAGAAGGCATAGCTTAAAGCAAGGCATACAATTTGTGTTAGCCCAGTATTTTCATTTTTGGGTTATGCTTCTGTTGATTTTAATTGAAGTCTTTTATTAAGTGTTTTAAGTAAAATAAATCACAAACAAATTAGTTGCGTGTGAGCTCCTTACATGACTCAAAGGAATGAAATGAATATACGAATTTAGAGAGAGTAACATACGAGTACATACATATGTATAATACAAGGGTTGCGTCAAACTTAAGCACGCCTCCTCAACGTGGATCTTTATTTCTGTTCAATAGCTTTACGTTCGTTATTTTCAGGATATCCGACGACAATCGCCCATCCTGATATTCGTTTGTCCCAGACGATTCGCTTCCACTTTCGTCTTCATAGCTAGTCCATTGCTTCATGTAGTCCGCTGCCGTCGACGATCGCCAACTTTTTTAACTTGGTCTGTATCCTTCCGCGTAACCTTTGTCGCTTCATTTGGTCCCAGATATTTTGGGACACATTTTTGGCCAACACCAAATTGAGTGAGCTGGATGGCCACTAGATCACCTCTTTTGTAAGTCGTCGCCGCCTTACGCCGTCTATCGTACTACCTTTTGTTTTCAGTCTGTAGCTTGTGAATTTGTTGCCGTCCAGCATCACGCATTTCTCGCCTTTCTTATTCGATATCGTTTACAGTTGCTTCTTCGATCAGCTGGTTCAAATGTGGATCTTCTGGAGTGAACATTTTAGTGCCAATTAGCAATTCAAACGGTGTTCGCTTCGTGCTACTGGTTACACTCCAATTGATTGCTCTCTGCAAATTACTCAGGTGTTTATACCATTTCAGAGATTGTTCAATGACAATTCTATTTATTCTCTCTATTTGTCCGTTTCCTCGTGGCACTCCAATAGTAACTACATGATGATGAATTCGATTGACAGCACAATAATCACTGAAAGCGGTTCCCTTGTCTGTTATTATACTTCGCAGATTTCCAAGCGTTTCGCTTAAGTATACTAGCTTGCGAAGTACTTCTGTTGTTGTCGATTTAACTGGAAATATCTAAACGAATTTTGTAAATGCGTCGACTATGGTTAATAAGTATTTCTGAGACTTGTCAGTAGACGGTAGTGGCCCTAAATGGTCTAAGGGTAGAGTATGTAGTGGGATGTCCATCTTATCTGTTGGGTTTAGGAATCCTTTTTGCTTTCCGTTTTTCATAGTTCCCAATAGGCAAGCAACACAGTTGTCGATTATCCTTTTGGCGTACTTCTTCGCATTTGGTATTTAATATTCGTGGTTTATTATCGCTTCTACTTTGTGTATGCTCACATGCCCCTTTTCGTGTACTTGCGTAAGTAGCTCTTTTTTCATTGATATGGGTATGACCAGCAGATGATTTTCTCCATTAAACTTGTAGAGTACACTGGCTCGTAGTTTAAAATCCTCTTAATCTTCATTTTTTAGCAATGTGCTTATAGCCTGACATGACTCATCATTCCCTTGTGCTTTTTTAACCGAATGTAAAATACTGTCTTCCACACTTAGCACGATGGGATATCTACTTACGGCATCCACATGATGCTTGGCTCTGCCTACTCGGTGAAGCATGCTGCATTCAAACTCCTCTATTTGCATAGCCCAGTTAGCTACTCTGCTGCTGAGCGAGTTCTTAGCCGTCGTTAATTGGAAAGCCTTGCAATCTGTAAATATATCAGTTTTGCTGCCCCGACCAGCAGCTGTCTACCGTACAAAAATGTCTGCACATCGTTCCAACGACACACCGAAGCAACATTTTCGATTTTGTTTAACCACTCTCTAAAATTTCTACTTGATTCGCCATCAAATTGCGTCACGATTCCGTCAATCGGACCGAAGTCATTTTAAAAAAGGTGAAGAAAATTCCTTATATGGGAGGTAGACGTGGTCTTTGCCCAAAACGGCCCATATAGCAATCTGGTTCTGTATCTTTGTCCAGACTGTACTTTTGCAAAGTTTCATCAAGACAGCTCTAACGGTGTAGAAAAAAAGTGGCCACAGACGGACAGACGGACGGACAAAATAAAAATTGCTTAGAAAGTGATTCTGATCATATCTGTCCATACCTACCACGCCTCCATTTTGAAATTGCAACCCCTCTCAAAAGCACAAAATTAGTATACCCTACTTACCTTTTTTAAAGGTATTTCAATATGTGCGCTTATATACTTTGTGAAGGATAACCAATTTGTGTTTTTGTTTGTCAATCGCTGATCTACGGCTTTTCCCACGTAATGAATGATGCTGGGCGATTGGTCTGACGATAAATCAAAACAAAACTCCACCATTATCTTCTTTAAAATTATTCATATACCGCAGTCTATTAAGCCTTCTTTATTTATGTCGGTTGACTCGTCGAAGTTATTCTTCGAGATGGCTGATAGTAACTTTTTGCCTTTTGTTCTAGTCACACGAGAGCCCCAATAGGTGTTCTTTGCATTGTCCTCACCAGTCGCAACAAACTTCGGTCCTAATGCTTCAAAGAATTTCGTGAACTGAAATTCTGTTATATTGTGTCTAGATGGACAGTAAACAGTTGATACTGTTAAGCTGAAGTAATTGTCATCGATCGTAAGAGAGGTAGAGCAAGAATGATAAAATAGAAGATTGCGCCAATGCTGGTACGAAAATTTCAGATCAAAGACAGTGCCCAACCGAGTCACTGGCATTTTTCGCGCATGCGCACTCTTGAGGCGCTCATTGTTCAACACCCAGCCCAACGGCGTACACAACAAAAGAGTGCACCCAAGTTCAATCCATGCCTCTCCCTGAGCGTCTGAGCGTGTTATAGCGAATCCACCAACAGTAGCTGAGTGCACTTTTAATACTGGAAATGCGCTCACACGAACAAATGGTTTAAATCACCCAGCAGAAAATTTTGCAAATAACCCAGCAGGGAAAAGTCGAACAAAGCAAACCGGTCTTGATAGATATATTCTTATAACTAAGCGTAAGCGAAGTCCACAATTAAGTGTCATCAAAACCATTTTATATTGCGGCACAGGGACAACGGACGCAGGGGTGCTTAAGTCAGGGGCTGACCCGCAGATGAGTAGCAGTACAAATCATCAGAAGTTTGAAGGAATGATAGGAACGCTCACCCAATGTATGACTCAGATCATGACTTCAATACTAACTATGATCCAAGAAATTATGAGAAACCAAAATCAGCTCATGCGGCTTCTGCTATCTCAGAAATGAACGTGCTGAAAATCTGTCAATGGAATGGAAACGGTGTAAGCCAGCATAAGTTAGAAGTCAATAACTTTTTACTTTCGAATGAAATCGATATACTCCTCATATTGGAAACACATCTAACCGAAAAGCACATGGTGGCACTGGTACGTCCTCGTATTTTAATCAAAAATAGAATAAAACATTTTGCTATGAATACTACAAAGACTACGTTTAAGCAACATCAATTTGTGTCGTCGGATGGGAGGATAACATCACTATTTCCGCTGCGTACTGTCCTCTAATATTCAGAATATCAACACATCAGTTTTCAGATTTTTTCTCTTCACTGGGAACAAGTTTCCTAGCTGCTGGCGACTACAATGCTCAACACACCCACTGGGGATTACGGCTATCAACTGCATAAGTTCATGCTTTCTGATACCAAAATAGATATCATCTCTTCAGGACAACCATCGTACTGGCCAACAGAACCACGCAAGATCCCTGACCTTATAAATCTTGGAGTTACTAGAAACCTAAAACGAGAGCAATTAGTGGAACCCCTTTTCGACCTCTCTTCAGATCACTCCCCTATAATAATATAACTCAACAAAAATTACGCCCTTCATTCGATTTCACACCTCTTAGAGCCAATTGGGTAAAATTCCGAAAATACGTTAGCTCTCATCTCATTCTTAATCCACGTCTCATAACTAATCAGAAATTAGAAACATTTTTCGAGCTGTTTATATCTACCCTAATACTAACTGTACTAGACGCCTCGTACTGACCGCTTAGTTAAAGCAAGCTGTTTGTATTCGCTTGTTGGTTAGCGCCTCAAACAGAAGTGTTGCCAAGACCATTTTGTTGTCTATTGTGAACAAGGAAACAGATTAAACCAAGCATAAACCGCTGTAATTATATAAAAAATAAAATGGAAAATACGGAAAATTGGATTGTGATGAAAAAAATTGTAATAAATTTTAATTTAAATTAAAAAATAAAGTGAAACTGTTGAATTGAAGTTTAGAAAGATTTTGATTGTTTGAAATTAAATCGAAATTGTTGTTGTTTTTGAGTTTAATAGCAAACGGAAGCGGTGGACTAGAGAGGAGACAATGTGGCTGCTCAGAGGTTACCAGGAGCGAAAGGAGAAGTTTGAACACCCCAAGGGTAAACAAAATACATAAAAACGTATCCTGGAGGATATGGTATTCTGTTCTGGAGGAGCTGGAACTGGAACTCTGTGCATACGAGGTGTGAGCAAAAGATAACCGTTATTTTCATCTTTTCGTGAGTTACGTATGTTCGATGTTCGCATTTTTTTATGTTGGTACACATGTCTGTTATATATGTTGGCAATACCAACCATTTTGGATTGTCAGTTTGTTTTTGACAGATAAAAAGGTTAGTCGTGTTTTGGTGTGCTCTTCGATTTAGTACTATTTGAAAAAATGGATCAAAGAAACTATATTCAGTTTTGTGTAAAAAATGAAATTAAATGCGCAAGGACATTTGAAATGTTGACTGTGGCCTTTGGCGAGTCTACTATGAGCAGAACACAAGTTCAATTGTGGTATAACCGGTTTAAGGAAGGCCGAGAAGATGTCCATGACGATGCTCGTCCTGGTCGCCCGAGCACGTCAACAACCGATGAAAACATTGACGCAGTGAAGAAAATGATTTTGGATAATCGTCGAATCACTATCAGAGAGCTTGCTGATGATGTTGGCATATCGTTCGGCTCATGCCAAGCAATTTTTACGGATGTTTTAGGCATGAAACGTGCGGCAGCGAAGATTGTTCCAAAATTGCTAAATTTTGAGCAAAAACAACGTCGCATGGACATCGCTCAGGAGCTGCTGAACATCGTCAACGACGATCCAGATTTCCTCAAAAAAATCATAACTGGTGACGAATCGTGGGTGTATGGCTATGACATTGAAACCAAAGCCCAATCATCCCAATGGAAACGTCCAGATGAGCCAAGACCGAAAAAAGCACGTCAAGTTCGGTCGAACGTAAAGGTTTTGCTGACAGTTTTCTTTGATTGCAATGGCGTGGTGCATCATGAATTCTTGCCACAAGGTCGTACGGTCAACAAGGAATACTACCTTGAAGTTCTGCGCCGTTTGCGAGAAGCAATTCGTCAGAAACGCCCAGAATTGTGGAAAAACCAATCATGGATTTTGCACCATGATAACGCACCAGCTCACACATCGATGCTTGTGCGTAATTTTTTGGCCAAAAACAAAACCGTCATCATGCCTCAACCACCGTATTCACCGGACTTGGCCCCCGCTGATTTTTTCCTCTTTCCAAAACTGAAGACACCGATGAAAGGAACGCGTTTTGCTACGATTGAGGAGATAAAAGAAAAATCGAAACAGGAGCTGTAGGCGATACCAAAAAAAGCGTTTCAGAAGTGTTTCGAAGATTGGAAAAAACGCTGGCATAAGTGTATTATATCTGAGGGGAATTACTTTGAAGGGGACAAGATAGTTGTTGATGAATAAATAAATACTTTATTTTTTGATCACACCTCGTACACCATGTCAAGCAAATCTTTTACTTCGGATTGCTCTTTGGGCGCCGCAAAGTGCTATTGTCCTCCAATAGAAAAGTTGTAACCTAAATAATCACTTCTATAGTATTTTGTCGTGTATTAATTAATATGTACACATTTAGAGTTAAATTACCAACGCTTGCTCAGAATTTGCCATTTTCAATTTTTCCTATTCCTCTCCAAAATTTGTTTACAAATGTGTATGCCAAAGCATTTTAAATGTCAAAACCAGTGCTGCCAAATACTAGACTGTTAAGCGACGAGTGTCGTTCTATTCATACTCGCGTTGAAAGAAACACAGCTAATATAATTTCGCCCAAAAATATTGTATAGGTTGTAAGTTATAAAAATATGTCCATAGTGGGGGTGGCTGTGAAAACAACCGCCCATTTTTTGTTTGGTGGTTAATGATGGTACCCGCAAACTTCGTGTGAAATTTTGTAGATAAATCTTTGATAAGAACCTAGTAATAATTTTTCGCTAAATGTGGGAGTGGCACTAGTATTATAATCTCCATATTTTGCAAATACAATTATGGACCCCATGTGTCAATTTTTATTCTGATAGCATCATTACGATCATAGGGAGCCTAATTTTAATTTTAGACTCGAAGTTCCTTATATCAAAAGTGGACGTCCCGTTTCTCTGATCAACCTTATTTCTTGCAGTTAGCTTTATAAAGTCGTCGCTTAAGTAATGAACATTTTTTAATAGTGGGCGTGGCAGTTTATTTATACCGCCCACCTTTTGCATAGTTTTAATAAGACACGCATAACTCCCAAATTCTGTCACTATTCCAACTATTGGACCGACGTTATAGTCATTTTAAAAAATATGAAAAATGTTCCTTATATGGAAGGTAGACGTGGTCTTTCTCTCTATCTCTATCTCGGCTCCTACGACTATACTTTTGCAAAGTTTCATCAAGATTGCTCTAACGGTGTTGGAAAAAAGTGACCACAGACAAAGTCAACATTATTCAGAAAGAGACTCCGATCATATCTGTATATTTAAGTCCATACCTACCACGCCTCCTTCTTATAGTTGCAACCCCTCTGAAAAGCACAAAATTAGTATACCCTTTTGACCCTTTTTAAGGGTAAAGGGCATAAAAGGATATGCATGATTCAAGTGTCATATATAAATTAATCATATTCACTTTCATTATTTTGATTTTCTTGTTTTATTTGAATTGCTGCGTAGGGTGTCAATTCTCTTTGAGTTCCTTACTTCAGCTTACTTAAATACTAATCCTTACTTAAATACTTTAAACTACTCTAAAGCCCCACCATTCACATGTGGCGCGAAATCTGATGATTGCAGCCCGTGTCAGAAATAGAACGATTGCTCAACCGCACAATATTCGATGATGATTGCTACTGCCAAAGCCAACTACATGCGCCAACGACGACGACAGTGTCGTTGTTTATTTCTACAACAATATAGTGAGCTGCGACGTCGTTATACTCATATTATTCATATGAATTTTCTTCCGAAAATGAAGCCAAATTGTTTATTAAATGTGAATATTAGTATATACAAGAAAAAAATGGAAAACTTTATGGAACAATAAACGCTTTTAAGCACATTTAATAGTCGCCTTCATAATTAGAGTTGTGCAAAGATATTCAAAAGTGAAAACCAAGAAAGTTATAAATAACAAGTTAGAAATTACAGTATCTTAATCAACAGCTCAAAACTCAAATAAAAGCAATAAACCTAAATTTTAAAAGTAATTCAAAAGAGATTCAGCACTACTTTACTAGAATTTACCCTATATGGAGCAAGTTCCGGCACAGAGTGGCACTTAAAACAAAAACGGCAACAGAAAAAGAAAAGGAACAGAACATTATTATGTCAGGAGTTAATTCTGTTTCTGTTTGGGTTGCTTGTGCAGCTACATAAAATAGAAACAGATGCAGAGATTGTTAGAGAATTCATAAGAAAAAAAATATATATAAATACGAGGGCGGATTGATATTCTAGCTACCTAGAGCTAGATGGCAGCACAAACACAAAAACTTTTTTTTTTTTAGAAATTGCGATCTGACAAACGTCATCTGTTAATATTTCACCCAAATTCATCGATTAGTTTATTTGTTGTAGTCGTTTGAAGAAAGCAACTTTTGTGTTTCTTGAAAAATGGAAAAAGCGAATTTCGTGCAGTGATTAAACACTATTATTTGATAGGGAAAACGGTGAAAGAGACAAAAGAAAAGCTCGATAAACATTACGGTGAGTCTGCTCCGTCAGATTACATGGTAAAATATTGGATTGCTGAATTTAAACGCGGCCGAACAAGTACTGCAACAATACCATCAACAGGAAGGCCAAAAGAGGTGGTTACTGAAGAAGATATCAAGAAAATCCTCGATATCGTTATGAATGATCGCCGAGTCAAGTAGCGTGAGATTGTTGAAATGGTAAACTTATCATATGAACGTGTGTTCAACATTTTGCATGAACATTTGCATATGAAAAAGCTATCGGCAAGATGGGTGCCGCGTTTGCTCAGGGTCGAACAAAAACGAGTTCGACAGACCACTTCACAGCGGTGTTTGGACATGATAAAGCGTAATCCT
The DNA here is from genome assembly GCA_920105625.2 of Clusia tigrina. NCBI lineage: Eukaryota > Metazoa > Arthropoda > Insecta > Diptera > Clusiidae > Clusia > Clusia tigrina. The sequence continues at coordinate 149,860,243 of OV050033.1, forward strand.
GTTGATTTTTGGCGTCGATCAATAACTGTTGATGAAACGTGGGTCCACCACTACACACCTGAAACCAAAAATCAATCGAAACAATGGGTGGAAGCTGGTGGAAGTGCTCCGAAGAAGGCGAAGGCAGTGAAATCGGCTGGCAAGGTTATGTACTGTACTTTGGGATGCACACGGAATATTGCTCATTGATTATCCACAATCACAGGAAAGTATTATCGTGCATTATTGGATCAATTGATTGCTGCAATCAAGGAAAAACGACCACATTTAAAGACACATCTTTCTTCAAGACAACGCACCGGTTCACACAGCATTAGATACGATGCTAAAATTACGTGAAATACACTTCGAATTGGTTAATCATCCACCTTAAAGTCCAGATTTAGCTCCTAGTGACTTTTTCCTGTTTCCAAACTTGAAAAAATGGCTCGCACGAAGAAGATTCATCTCAAACGAAGAAGTGATTACCGAAACTAACGCGTATTTTGAGGGGTTCCCGAAATCGTATTATTCAGATGGTATAAAAAAGTTGGAATATCGTCTTACTAAGTGTGTCGAAGTAAAAGGAGACTATGTTGACAAATAAATAGTTTTTGAAAAAAAAAAATATTTTTTTCCTACTTAGGTAGCTTCAATATCAATCCGCCCTCGTATATATTGTTCACGCCATTGGCAAGTCGTCTCTATATTCACGCCACTGGTGTACGTTTTCAGACAGTGAGTGAGAGAGTCCACACTCTTGGCTTAAAATTTTGGGACGTGCGCTATTTTTTCCCATTTGACAATAATAATGTTATTTATAAACTTCTACTGTGCTTGAACATTTTTGGCTGGGATCATAGAGTTTCCTGGCCTGTTCCTGCATATCAACGTCTGGAAACTGGGAATTCCAAGCTTAGTGGCTAGTGTGGTTATTTTCAATTATAAAAATGTAAATGTCGATGAAGGTCGCCTCAACCGTCGCATTGCCTTTGGATTTTTATGTGCAGTTGTTGGTGCAAATTGAAAAAAAAACTGCAACCAGCATAAGTCGACTTACTAAAAACTTTTAAAAAATTAGTTCTGGTTTATATTGGCATTGCTAACACGAGGTGTTTTATTTTTTTCGTGCAGTTATGGACAAGTTGAACGCAACTATTGCCCAGCTGGATACGCTGTCAAACAAAATTGAGCAATCAAGCTCAAGACACTCTTGCTAGAGTGATGCAGCAGATTGATTTGGCTTATCTATCATGCTTAGGAGAAGCAGAAGTTCTCAAAGAAGAAAAGTGCATGATAGAAAATGTGTACTATGCACCCTACAGCTACTAAATACACCGTATGGCTATGCTGGAGAGCAGTAAACTGCCAGTATCATCGCCTGCCGTCAGCTATACAGTTGCTTGATTGGACCCAAACCTCGGTCATCCAATGTAATCTTTCCACCGACGTTTTTTACGGGGATTATGTACAATGGCCCTCGTTTCGTGATCTGGTCACCGCCATATATATAGTTAATTTCCGGCTATCTAATGTAGAGAAACTCTTTCATCTACTACAGAAAACAACTGGCGAGGCGCGTGACATTGTGCAGCTAGCTCCGCTTACGAATAAGGGGTTTACGACGGCGTGGGAAAATCGTTTAGCCAGGTATGAAAACCAGCGTATCTTAATAAACAACCAACTAAAAACGCTTTTTAACCTCCCATATTGTAAGACTGATTCTGGCCCCGCTCTTAAGGAGTTGCAGCGAAGCATTACTACTTGTATCGCGACGCTAAAATCACTCAGGATCGACACCTCTCATTGGGATGTCATCTTTGTTTTCTTGTGTTTGGTTCGCTTACCAAAAGGCTCTATGTCTCTCTGGGAACAGTCATTAAAAGACAAGACTGATATCCCGCAATGGAAGCAGTTGGAAAATTATTTGACGGAACGGTTCCAAACGCTTGAAGCTGTGACCGATTTGAGCTCTCTTACCGCGCTGTCTACATCTCGTACAGGGAAAAATGCTGCTTCTACAACGTCGAATCTATCATTGCATCACACAAGTTGTTCAGTGTGCAGTGCGCAGAATCATCCGTTTTACGCCTATCGACAGTTTGTGCGAATATCAGTAGCGGATCGTATTGCTACTGTCAAGAAGTTGGGCCGCTGTTTCAACTGTTTATACAGAACATCATGTATTACTGTCCAAGTAAAAACATTTGCTCCAAATGCCAACAATGTCACCATTCTATCCTGCATTGCGTTACGAACTCGACTATATTTACTCTTGCACTCGTCAACAGAAATTGTAACTCCTCCTCAAAACACAGGCCAAAAATTTTGACGAATGATCACAGCTCAGTTCAAGAGAATCAAATACAGCCCATTGTAGAAGAAAGGTCAGTACAACAGTTCACTACGTGTCTCAATACCATATCAAAAGGCATTCTTTAGGCACAGCCCTTGTGCCAGTATTCCATCTCGGTTCAACACATACTCTTCGTGTTTTACGGGGTCAAGTTCGGAAGCATCCTTCGTCTCAGAAAGGCTAAGGCGTTTGTCAGTCATCCTACATACAAATCATCCGCGAACTTACTCTACATGGCGGAAATCAGGTCATGCTTCGCCAAGAGTTCTGGATCACACGAGTAAAAGCCATAATCAAGTCAATATTATTTAAGTCCAAAACGTACACCGTCGACAAACGCCGAACTTTCGGACAAATAATGGCAGCGCTACCCACTGAGCGCACGACCTTATCCAGATCATTCATCAACTGAGGAATGGACTTCGCAGGACCCTTCAATCTGAAAAGTTTTACGGGCCGTTATACTAGACTCACCAAAGGCTACGCCTGCGTCTTCGCTTGCATCGTTACACGTTCGGTCCACCTAGTACCGGTTAGTGACCTCTCCACGGCTGCCTTTCTAGCTGCGTTCGCTCGCCTTACCTCCCGAAGGGGATGCCCCAGTCGCGTGTATTCAGACTATGGCACCAATTTTGCAGGAACCGCCGGTGTCCTCCAATCTGAAGCCGAACAATTTGTGGCTCAATCAACCTCGATGATTATGATGCACTACTGCTGTCAAGACCTTTCGTGGCATTTTATTCCAGCCCCGGCACCGCATATGGGCGGACTTTGAGAAGCGGCGGTCAAAGTTTTTAAAATGCACTACCGGCGTATATCGGACAATAACAAATACACATTTGAGGAGTTTGCAACTGTTCTGTACAGGATCGAAGCATGCAGAAACTCTCGTCGCTTAAGTACCAGTTCATCCGACTCATCCGAGTTGACAGCACCTACTTCCGGCAACTTCTTAATTGGTGACGTATTATTGTCTCCGGCCGAGCTTGACACAGCTCCTGACTCCATCAGTTTGTTCAACCGATGTCAAAAGATTAGAGCTATTGCCCAAGGTTTTTGTCACCGATGGAAAAACGAATACTTGAAGGAGTTGCACAAACGCAACAAATGGAAGACATCCCATGTTAATGCTCAAGTTGGGGATCTTGTGGTCCTCCGGCACGACACGACCACACCACAAGAAAAGAGGCCATTCAAAAAAGGCGCATTGAAAAAATATACCGAGGAAAGAATGATCGGCTCCGAGTGGTAGACCTCATTACGAAGTGCAGTGAATATTCTGGCAAACGAGAGGTATATAAGTTGCCACGCAATTCAATTCGAGACAGTTGAACAGTGATCGTAACAATGTGTACATCGTGATAGTAACAGTAATAGTATAAAGTGCTTAAATAAATAAATGCAGTGAAAAATTGTATAAACTAAACTCTAAGCCAAGTATTGTGAGTCAAAATCAAACTACCTGCGTGTACTTGAGGTCCTTTCTTAGGGGTTCTCGTGTCGCTCGTGGTTTTTAGGCGCCATATGCTTCCGGTGAGAAGCGCTGGCGTAAACGAACAAACTTATGTTTATTAAAGGCTCTCCAAGCTGCCAAATAAAACATACGCCTTTTTTAAGTTCAAAACACAAGAGAGTTTATTCTTAAAATTCTAAACCTTAAATTATATTTACATTCTGTCTTACTTGTTGAGGTAAACACTTCCTGGTGTTCCAGTTTCGCATTGGTTGATTGGTGTCAGTCGGTCAAGCCAACTGACCAACTCAATATCAAACCAAAAGCGGAACTGCAATACTTTCAAAGAACATGAATTAAAATTTGTAGAACCACCGACATCTCGATAGGAAGAAACACCGCACTAATACGTGAAACTTCGACATGATCGCACTCATAGGGTAAATACAATCCGTCAAACATGACGTCAAAGAACAGTTACAACAAAATGCAGAGTCCATCGAAAAGTGTGCTACATCCGTCAAGCATGACGGCAAAGAATGGTTACAGCAAACCGATGAGAATATGCAGCTCCGGTTACAGTAGAGCGATGACAAGATGCAGCAGCGCTTACAGCAGAGTGAAACACGACTTACTCAACTAGCGGAACAGAATTCACAGGAAATGAAGGAAATGTGCGAGATGGTAGACAGGAAGATTTGTGAAATTAAGACATTTCAATTTATTGTTTAAAGTTATAACATAAGACAAAGTCTTTTAATATATAACTATACATCATGACATGATAGGAATCGTTCGAAAAATCTGTAGAACAAAAATGCATGGCCAAAGTGCATAAGCAGAAAGAATTTAAACAATAAATAGAGCAAAGGATTCAACTAATGCACGAAGTTTCATTGCCTATGTCAGCTTCATTCTCAAAAAAACTGAAATCTCTGACTTATGATGGAGCCACGACATTTAGCGTTTTCAGAATGCAGCTTGAGACTACGGCTAGCACAAATGGTTGGAGTGCTTGGGAAAAAGTGGGGCCATTAACAGTGTTGTTGAAAGGAGATGCTGCTGATGTACTTCAAACTTTCTAAGAAAGTAAGCGATAATGTTATGAAAGCTTGATGAATGCCGTTCAGTAGAAATATAGTAGTGAATATAGTAAGCAGATGTACCAAGTAGAGCTAAGAACACGTATACAGAAAAGGGGTGAGTCTCTACATCAGTTTCCGGCGGAAGTGAAATGGTTGGCCCATCTAACTTATCCAGGCGAGATTACTGAGAGATGTATAATGAATACCTTCGTATATGGCATTCGCGAAGCGGAGATAAAGCGTTCTGCGATAACAAATCCGATAGATGCGTATATGGAGACAGTAACTAGTGCTTTGACATCAGAGGAGTAGCCTTGGTATGTCAGCCAGTATACAAACCCCGTCGGGTACAAGTCGAAAGCGGAAAAAGCTTCGAGGGCAAATGCTTTACCATGGCTCGTAGTTGTCAGTCGCGACATAAACGTTCTACATCATGAACGCCTGTGAGACCTCCAAAGCAAGTCGGATTCCAAAATAGGGAAACCAGAAATTTTTGATAACTAAATGGAGTCAGTTTCGAGGGGCATGATCTGACTCCCACAACATGTAGCCCCATTCTTCGTTTCTAAGATTGCCATCAACAGCCTAACTGTCTACAGTATAATAAATGGTGGAAAGATCGTAGTAACATTGGATACAGGCATTACATTCAATAATCAGAAGGGATCCAGTCCGGGGAATCGATCCGCTTCTGGGAATAACATTGCGTACGGCAACTGGAGATGATGGAGATGCACGGGCACTTGGAAAAGTGACCGAATTTTGTAAATACCTTATTAACAAATCATATGTATGACAAGCTACAAATCTAACTTTATTAAAATGCATTTATTTCGTTAACGCCAACAATTGTTTTAATACTTTTTTTTCATTATGCTACAAAAACAACTCACGATGAGTTGTTTCTGCTTTGTCGCCACACGCTCAGTTTCTGTCGTTAAGTTCTGTTGTTATTTTGTTACTAATTCTGTTGCAGATCTTGTTCCTGTTTGAAATGAACTGGATTATATTTCAGTTAACGTCTCTGCTTTATGTTACTCCGCTCCTTTAGAAACAAGGATGAGGTATATTTCCAATTTCGACAAATTTTGAGTCCCGCACTCTGAAATCACACTTAAATTGTTTCCATGCATGCAAGAACCAGTCCAGCACACTATATATATCTGTACTTTTTTGGTTTCGTTTATCAGCGCCATGTTACCCCAATCGCAGTTTGCCTTTCCTTCATGTCTATGAATTCAATTCAATTCAATTACATGGAGTGTGTTCAAACACTATTTTTGTGTTTTTAATCTTTTCGATCTTTTCAGACACGGTTATTAGAAGATGCTTCCTTATTATGCAATTCGTGGTCAGCTCGGCAAAACGTAAGTGAAGATTTATATAACTATTTTACAAATACCTACTAAAAAATAATTAAATTTTAGTTTTTCTTATTTAATTATTATTTTGATCCAATTCAATGAAGTATTTTTCCACTACTTTATAACTTTGATTATTTCGTTTTAGTTCTAATTATTTTGATGCCCCTTTTTGTTCTTCATCGAACGATTCAAATCGGTTATTGTAATGGAAAATTTTAACTAATTGCATAGAGTAACTGTTCATATAGCATATTGTCCGATCATGCGACCATCTAAATGCAGTCTCTTCATTTCACGGACGAAAATTCAGGTGTTACTCCGAACATCCTACAGTACAATGGATACTACTGCTCATGACTTACTTTTTTTAGATTTTTACCGCTGAAAATACAGTTTTCCTCCTTCCGTATTCATGTACCTCTATTATCATCTCGAGAGAGTAGGGTGGGAGGTGGTGTATTCTCAGAAGATTTGGACATTAACATATCCTTTAGGATGCCCGACCACTGCAGTGTTTTTCAGGCAGAGGTCGCGGCTATAGAGGCAGCAATGTCCTGGCTCTTTAGAAGGAAATATCTGGACATGATATTTGCATTCCACCCGACAGCCAAGCAGCTTTGCGCTCCCTGGATTCGGCTATTATCACCTCAAAAGTCGTCAAGAGCTGCCACAAAGCTTTAGACGAGATAGCTAAGCATACCCGTCTGCATCTGTGCTGGGTTCCCGGTCACAGAGATATTCCAGGGAACTGTAAAGCGGATGAACTTGCCCGTGAGGTTACTACCATGCCATTTGAACCAGATGGGTCGAAGTTCGGTATTCCTATTGCCACATGTAGGCACTTAAATACAATATCCTTAGGCACAGCGGGCAGGCGCTGGTCTTGATTTTCAGGATGTAAAATAGCTAGACAAACCTGGCAAGAGATAAATGTCAAGCACTCTAAGGACTTAGTGACTCTAAAGAGACAAAGTATAGGTTCCGAGATTAGTGTCCTAACAGGATACTGGACTCTGGGCACTCACGGGTGTAGGCTGGGGATTGCCTCTAACGACTTCTGCAGGAGTTGCATGGACGAGGAGGAGGAAGAGTCCATTGCTCACCTGTTGTGCACGTGTCCAGCTTTGTCCAGAAGGAGGCGCACTTCCCTAGACGACTACTTTTTGGACTCCTTGGGAGATATCTCAAATAAAAAGATTAGCTGCGGCAACTGCTTCATTAAAAGGTCCAAATGGCTGGACCTTTGAAAGGGATGGAACCAGTTGTCTCATGCGGTCGATGGCTATCGAAACTAAGAAAGTGGGAATGGAGTGCCGAGGGGACCAGGGAGTTGGGATATCTTTTTTTAATCTATCTTTCTTTTTTCATATTTTTATTGGATCTTATAATTTTAATTTAGATCTGACAATAATTTATCAAAGTCCATCTAGGCTTCATTATGGCTTTATAGAGTAAGACCTTGTAATCCAGTTTGAATCTGGATTGCCTATTAAGAAGCCAGTTTAGCTCAATCATTTTGAATTTTATCTGCATGATTTTGGTGTTGATGTGTTTTGACCATGTTAGTCGGCGATCAAGGTGCATTCCTAAAGATTTTGTATTGGAGCACTGAGAGGTGGGCTTCCAGTTTACCTGTACTAGAGCGCAAGTTTTTTTTACATAATGTAAATGTTAAATCATGCACTTATCTTCACACAATTTGATTCCCCAACAATCCATCCAGTGCTGCAGAGTATTCAAGTGTTCTTGGGTCCGAGTGGGAAGATGAAATGGCAATGTCATCGGCAAATGTTGAGGTGACGGCTTGGTCATTGGTTGGCATATCGGCAGTATATAGCATGTAGAGCCGAGGGCCCAACATACTGCCTTGGGGAGCTCCTGCTTGAATGGGGTATTCCGCTGAGATGCAACTTTTGTCTTTATAACTAATCATAAAAAAATATACATAAATAATAATATATATAAAAAATATCAATAATATATATTATAATATCAATAATATATATAAATAATATCAATAATATATAGAAATAATATGAATAATATATAAAAATGAAATGAAACGCCTCCCCGTTGATGCTGTAGTAGCCCTTTCAATTCATGTACAGCGACAGGGGTCTGTCGGCATCATTCACTAAGGGCGACACAATGGCCGCGTGGGTGCAGTCGATTGCACCTATCGTCCTTATAACAACTGAAAATGAGAATCTGAAGTCAAAAACAATTTGAAAGAAAAAGTCTTTGAGTGTAAAGTGCTTTTACTATTGGATAACATCCCAAACCATCGAATAACCGCAGAACATCCGAATGTTCAGATGGTGTTCAAAATATCAGATGCAGGTCTAGCGGACTTGGTAAATAATGTGCCCAAGCACATAAAGGAAGTCAGTTCCGACGATAGCAATCATACAGTAAAAAATTTCACCGCAAATATGATTGCCCTTCAGCAATTCGACTAGGGAGGTACGGAGTAGGGAACTTAAATCATATTTTTAAGGAAAGACACTGATACCGAAAGCGGTTAGTCAAGAGGAAGAAATTTACAAAGCTGTCCGCTAAATAAGCCACACGGATTATTATTACCGAAGACAAAATACAGCAGTTCAACTAATGCTGGGGTCAGAATTTTTAATCTGATGCAATTATTGTAAGTGTCTCAAAGAGTGATATTGTTCCACAAGCAAAGAAAAAACTAGTCCCAGCTATTGATTGTTATAACGACGATTGTAGAATGACTTTATTCCTTTATTTTTATTGTATTATTTACATTGCATTTATTTTGGTCTACATTTGTGTTTTCCTTTTTAATATAGAAATAAATGCTCTGAAAATACATAAATTTTACTTCTTCAAATTTGTTATGAATTCACAAAAGCATTGGCTTCATGGCTTGGCATTCAGTGGAACAAATCGCCGTATTTTCAAACAATCCTTGTCGCATTTACTAATTTTCTTTCTATTATTTAATTCGATTTACATGGCTTTAAATTGTATTCCACTGCTTATTTTTTACGTATAAAATATGTCTCGTTTTACACGGTATCAATTGCCACGATTTCGTGCCTAACGTATCTATCGTGTAATTCGAGGTACGGGTGTATACGATTTTCATTCCGACTCAAAATAAGAACATTCTTTTTAGGGTGATATATTTGCTGGAATCAATGATGGAATTCTTAGTAGAGCGGAAGCGTTAGCCGCTGTAGATATAGGAAAACATCAAGCGAATCATGTACATACCCAAATGCCCTCTCAAATCAAACACGATGTGATGTATCACCACCATAGTATGGGTGGACCTCCGCAACGGCCTTTACAGGTAAGTCTTATTATAATCATTCTCTTCATACAAAATAGGCAGTGTCTATCGTTGTTAAGTATGTATACATATCATAGCGATATTTATAAACCGATATTTTACTTTCAATTGAATCCTGAAAGTCAGCAAGTGAATATGCATAACAATTATTACTAATATGTGTGAAGTAAAGCCAAGATTTGTCAATATTTAACATGCATATTTTAAATTATTTTCCTCGAGTTATGAGTCTAACGAACATACCATGACGTATGACGTTGCAGTTCCAGCAACATTTAGATTGGATTACTTGCTGTGCCTGCATCCAAGTAGTAACCTGACTTGTACCTCATTTGCCACATTATAAAGGGTTTTTCAAAAGAAACGCTACAAAAGTAAATCGATAGTGACAGCAAACAACGCCATATTTTTTCCCGCTCTTTTGACATTTCTCTTCAGTAAGGTTTGCCATTTCATCATGCAAAGATATACGAGCCAACAACGGGTCGAAATTATTAAAATTTACTACCGATATTCGGAGTCAGTCGCCTCAACTTTAAGAGCGCTACGTCCAATTTATGGTCGTCATAATTGTCCTAGCAGATCAACAATGGAGCGTCTAGTGGAAAAATTTGAATCCACAGGCACAGTACAAAATGTTGCCGTGCCAGTGAGACAAAGAAGTGCCCGTAGTGTCGAGAATATTGCTGCCGCTGAGGCTTCAGTTAAAGAAAGCCCAAATGTGTCTCTCACACGGCGTTCTCAAGCGTTGGGCATCTCTGTGATGTCGTTGTGCCGAATTTTGCGAAAAGATCTTGGCCTACATCCTTACAAGATCAAATTGACGCAAGAACTGAAGCCGCTTGACCACGATAAGCGTCGTATGTTCGTGAATTGGGCTGAGCAACAACTTGAAAATGATTCGGATTTTCATCAGAAAATCATCTTCAGCGATGAGGCTCATTTCTGGCTGAATGGCTTCGTCAATAAGCAAAATATGCGTTATTGGTTAGGCAGCAATCCACACGTACTCCATGAGTCATCATTGCATCCCGAAAAAATTACGGTTTGGTGCGGTTTATGGGCCGGCGGCGTCATTGGGCCGTACTTCTTCCGTGATGATCAAGACCGGCACATTACTGTGAATGCGAATCGCTACCGTTCATTGATAACCGAATATTTTTGGCCCCAATTGGATAATATGGACTTGGGGGACATGTGGTTCCAACAGGACGGCGCCACAAGCCACACAGCGAATGCCACAATCAATTTACTGCAAACCAAGTTTGGTGAACGTGTTATCTCACGAAATGGCACAGTCGATTGGCCGCCTCGGTCGTGCGATTTGACGCCGTTAGATTATTTCCTGTGGGGCTACGTCAAGTCTATGGTCTATGCCAACAAGCCAGCGACGATTGATCAATTTCGTACGAATATCGAACATGAAATTGCAGCAGTATCGGCCGATTTATGCTTGAAAACCGTTGAAAATTGGGTTCAGCGTCTGGACTTCTGCAAGCGTGCCCGTGGTGGCCATGCAAAAAAAATATGCTATATATCTTATAAGATTAACTTCTTTCCATAGTCTTTCTCCACCTATCTAGCTACGGTGTTGGGTGTAGAGACTCTTGCAAAAATTGTTCTGAAGATTTTGCAACAGGATTCATATTTTTCAAATGAATTCAAATTTTTATGACTTTTCAGGTATTGTTTTTTTTAAATGTGAAATTTTTATTTCTTCCGAACTGTGCTGAATGGTTCGATTAGTGAGTGAGTTATTAAATATAAAGATTTTAATACAATAATGCAGTATCGAAAGTACTATACCAGATGAAAACTATTAAGCTGTGATCTTCTGCAAGCTTTATTTTTTCCAAAGTCACTTTCCGTAGTATCATGCAAAACGCTAAAGCCGCCAATACAATCATTTGATAGATGATCATAAGTGGGGCACCTCGGCAATATTGGCCTTTCGTATTTAGAACTGCTTGCAGACGTCGTGGCATGGAATCCACTAAATTCTTACTAAACTCCGGTGATATGTTTTTTTTTTTTTTTTTTTTTTTTTTTAGTCGGAACAATCTAGTAAGCGCAGCACTCAGAGTATATATCCATTGTACTGCACTTAAGGTTCCCTTTTACTCTGTTTTAAATCTACCCGACCTCCGAAGAAGTAGAAGTAGATCCTGTGGTGCCAAGGAGCCAAGTTGGTTACTCCTCAGCACATCAGTGCCAAAAATCCCGAACCTGATTCGAGCAAAGGCAGGGCAGACGCAAAGAAAATGGTCCGCCGTCTCGTCTTCCTCTCCATAGGCTGGGCACAGCGCACTGTCTGATATGCCAATCCTTTCCATGTGCCTAGCCCATAGAAAGTGCCCTGTCATCACGCCAACCAACAGCCTGCAGTCCCTCCTACCTAAAGATAGAAGGAACCGTGACCATCGGTCAGAGATAGCAGGTAGCATAATTTTCGTCCATCCGCAGCCTCTCTCAGCCCGCCATGCTCGCTTGTGGGTCGAAACAACCCACTTGTTTGCAGTGGCTTTGATGGCAGCGGAAGGGAGTGGCAGAACAGGCTCAGGGCCAATAAAAACAGCCTCGGAGCCCATCCTGGCCAAGGAGTCAGAGGTCTCGTTACCCGCAATGCCAGCGTGTCCCGGGACCCAAGTCAACGTCAGACTATTATGTTTTCCAACACAATTTAGCCTGTATTTGCAGGACCTGACTATCGTGGAAGTGGTGGTCGGACTATCCAAGGCCATGAGCGCAGCTTGGCTGTCACTGCAGACACAAATAGATTTGCCTTTCCACCTGTTTTCCACAACAAAGTCCATCGCCTCAAGTATCGCATACACCTCCGCCTGAAACACAGACGCATGCAGACCAAGGGCAAAGAACCGACGGGTCCCACAGGATTCCACGAAGACACCAGAACCTGAACCCTCTTCAGTCCTGGAGCCATCAGTGAAAATACGGCAGCAGTGTTTGCCGGGCTCGTTCTCGGGATCTAACCATGAACGAGCCTCTGGCAGCAACACATTGTACCGCTTTTCTAGTATGACGGTTGACGACATGGAGTCCGGGGGCATAGACAGGATTGCAGAATCGATGTCAGTGCCTGCGCCGTCGTCCAACATCGAGCACACCCCATACCAGTGGCCACTATGTTTCACTCTGCAGATGGCCTTAATGGCCTCTCCGCGGATGAAGACATCTAGTGGCGGGAGATTCACCAAAGCATCAAGTGCCGGGCCTGGAGTAGTCGGAAATGCTCCGGTACAACATATGGCTACAGCACGTTGTAGTTTTGATAGAGCTTTTTTGGCCCCTACAAGAGAAAGTCTGCTCATCCAAACCATCGATGCATAGGTGATAATAGGTCTTACCATAGCTGTATAGATCCATAGGACCTTACTAGGGGAAAGACCCCATGTCTTACCAAATATACCCTTACACTGCCAAAAAACTGACAGTGCTTTGGATGTTTTCAGTTCGACATGTGTTTTCCAAAGAAGTTTGTTATCAAGGATGACTCCAAGATATTTGATTTCCTTGGATAGCTGGATAGTGACTCCTTTCAGTGTAGGCAGAATAAGTCCATCAAGCTTTCTCCTTCTGGTAAAGAGGACAATACCAGTCTTGACAGGATTAACCGATAGCCCATTCGCACTGCACCAAGTGTCAATCATATCCAGAGTTCTCTGCACCCTTCTGCAGACAATCATAAGGGATGGACCTGTCACAAGACAGCCAACATCATCCGCATATGCCTGAGCGTATACCCCCGAGTCATTAATGGCGTTAAGCAGGGGATCGATTACCATGCACCAGAGCAATGGAGACAGTACCCCACCTTGGGGACAGCCTCTATTAACCCCAGACGACACCAGCAAATCTTCCTCCGCCCGCACCGTTATGATTCTCTGGGCCAGCATTGAACGTATCCAGTTTACTAGGACCCGGTCTACGCTATGCCGCCTAGCAGAGCCGCACATACTGTCGAAAGTAGCATTGTCAAACGCACCCTCTATGTCCACAAAGACGCCTATTGCGTATTCTTTCCTGTCGATGGCTCGCTCTATCCTTCCAACAAGGTTTTGCAGAGCCGTCTCGCAGGATTTTCCGCTTTGATAGGCATGCTGAAATGGATACAGTGGATGCGTCTTCAGAGACTCCCTACGCATGCGAAGCTCCACCAGCCGTTCTAAACTTTTTAGCATGAACGAGGTCATACTAATAGGTCTGAAGCTCTTGGGTTTGGTGTAGTCGTCTCTTCCAACCTTAGGAATGAAGGCAACCCTCACCATCCTCCAAGAGCGTGGTACATAGGCCAGTGCGAGACATGCAGTGCAGATCTTCTTCAGTGCTGCCATCACCAGCTCAATGCCTTCCTTCAACACAATCGCATATATGCCATCCAGTCCGGGCGACTTGAAGTTGTCAAAGGATTTGATAGCAAATCCAATAGCAGTCTCATTCGCCACAGTTCTAGCGACATACCAATCATGTCGAGAGGGCGCAGCTGCCCTGACAACATTTCCGACCAAAGGTGGTTGTTGACGGGCTATGCTTACCTGATTTCCTGGAATGTGTGACTCCAACAGCAAACTGAGTGTCTCACTTTGCCTCTACGTATAGGAGCCATCAGGTTTCCTGAGCGACCCCAGCTTAGCGGTTTGGTCCTTTTTCAGGACTTTCACCAGTTTTGCCGTGTCACTCAGGGATTCGATATCACTGCAGAAGTCTCTAAAAGAAGTCCTTTTCGAGTCCCGAATTAGCTTCTTGTAGTCCCTCTGAACACGTCGATATCGTTCCCAGTCCTCGCCAAGATTCGTCTTGAGGGCCCGGTTGAGGAGTTTTCTAGACTCACGCCTCAGCACCTGAAGCTCTCGGTTCCACCATGGAACAGGAGTCCGGCTAAGAGGAGGTCTAATTGGGCAGGCTAGCTCGAAGCTGTTTGTTAGAGCGGTGTTGAGATGCTCAACAGCCGCCTCAACGTTCTGCTCCTTGCGAAGTCTCAGTGGCGTCACGTGATTGCTACGCAGTGCCTCCCTGAACTTCGGCCAGTCTGTTTTTCTTGGGTTTCTGGTGGGCAATGGCATCTGCGCCCGCTCGCCACACTGAAACTCAATGTATCTGTGTAACTCACTTAGTCACAGTAAACAGCGATATTTTACGCACTTGTCACTATCCTCAATGCTGGAAGATTTCGAAAATAGTAATGATCCCGAATCCAGGAAAGGATGTTACACAGGTTTGTTCATATAGATCTATTTCTCTACTGCCCACCTTATCTGAAATGTTCGAAAAATAGTTCATTACCAGTTCGGCTTCCGTGAAAAGCATGGAACGATAGACCAAGTTCATCGCATAGAAAGAGTTTTATCCTCAGCATTCGAACAAAAGAAATACTGCTCTGCTACCTTCCTTGTCATTACGCAAGCCTTTGAGAAGGTGTGGCACAAAGGGCTCATATATAAACCTGAAGAGATTCTTCCTAAGAAATTCCACACACTATTTGAAACCTACATTAAAGGCAGAAAATTCATGGTAAGCCAAGGTGAGTCTACCTCCGATTGCTTTGATATCAAAGCAGGAGGAGTCCCTCAAGGCAGTGTGCTTGGACCACTGCTGTATTTGCTTTTTACAGCTGACATGCCAACTTCCGATCACACGGCTATATTCACATTTGCCGATGATCCGCCATACTCAGTACAAACAGCTCCCATCTTGAATCCTTGCAATGGCTACAGAGCCACTTACTGTTGAACAGTGACTTATCAAATGGAGAATAAAGGTCAACGAAGCTAAATGTGCACACCTACCATTTGCCTTAAGGAAGGACACGCGCCCCCATATTCGCATCAATGTTTAAAACATTCCACATGCTCTGACATTAAGTACCTGAGAATCCACTTAGACGGACGATTAACCTAGACTAAACATTGACTCAAAGTGTGCTCAGATCAAATTGAAACTCTAAACCTGGAGCTGGCTACTAAATAAGTATTCAAACCTTGCCTTAGAATATAAGGTACTAATTTATACTAGTGTCATTAAGCCATATGGGATTCAATTGTGTGGCACCGCCTGTCCGTCAAGCGAGAAAACTTCAACTTGGGAGAAACTCCAACCCCTCCAATCGAAAATTTTGAGAATCACCGGTGCTCCATGGTACTTGAGGAGCATAAACATCAACCGTGACCTGAATATAACCACGATTGAAAATTAAATGGTGAACACCTACAAATTAAATTGGAAAATCACCCGAACTGCTTGGCGAGGAGCCTACTAAAGCCTCCCTCTACAATACGCCTCAAGAGTATAGATGTATACCATGGACCTGATTTAATAACGTCTGTGAAAACACCAATTATTCGATGCAGTGGCTGAGGATATTACCTAGATAAGCAAATGTTGTCTTGTAATCTTAGAAAAATCACTGTTAGTTTCTTGACAAAGAAAGATTCGGTAAATAAATAAATGGGGGAAAAAGAATTTAGTTCGGATGCTCGCGAGTCTATCATCATCAATGTTAATTTATGGATCTCTTAAAGGTAAATTCCAAGTATAATTTTTAGAGACTTTCGCAGTTCACAAATATATGATTCACGGACACTGACTTAAAACTTATTCCTGCATTTGACGTAGCATTATAACCGTATGATCATTTAATGTTTCTAAACTTTTTTCCCCATAACATACCATTTGAAATCCATAACATACCATAAGTAGGGTATAATTTATAGTTTATATATATGGCTCTACGGGGGAGCAAAGGGCCGCAACAAGGTTCCTCCATTTCTCTCTGTCATGCGCCAACCTCTTGATTTCGCTTCAGGTTTTGTTGGTTTTGAATACGTCAGCTTCCAGATTCCTACTCCAGGTCAGTGCTGGCCTGTCTCTGCGACGGCTGCCTTGAGGGTTTCAGTCAATTGCACTGCGGGTGATGTCGGTTTGGTCTCTTCTTAACACGTGCCCGAGCCAGCCCCGTTTCCTTTTCAGGATTTCCAGGCGCATTGGTGTCTGGGTACAGCGATTCCACTGGTCAGTGTTTGAAATCGTATCGGGCCAGAAAATTCTCAATATTTTACGGAGACAACGATTGATGAAAACCTGCAGCGTTTGGAGGTCAGAGGCTGCAAGGTTCCAGGTTTCGTAACCGTACATAAGAGTGGACTTCACGCTGGAGTTAAATATTTATAGTTTATTATTATTAAATTTATAGTTTATGTGTTTGGTTTGTTGCAGCAATTTCAGTTGGCCCGAGGGCAGAGACATTAGAGCAATGAACCCCAATTCAATACTAAGCCTCCTTAGAACTGTTGGACTAATAGAAGACCTTTAATAGGTACTTGCAAGAGGAGTACAATAGATCAAATTGGTCGAGATATATTTTCCCTCTTTATTTTCATTCATTCATTCATTCAACAATTGCAGTTCGTTCTCTCTCAGTATAGTGAACTGACTTAGCAGGTGGGCTTACTGCTTTCAAGACTTCGCCCAAACGTTTTCTAGGTTTTCATAAATCATTTTTTGTTGAGATCCACTGCATATATATCTGGATATTTACTCATACAGAGATAACTGAAAACGAATACGCAGATAAAGCAGCGAAATTAGCAGAGAAAACTCCACTGCACAGGTTTATGCCTTTCGCCAGCAACTTTGTAGCTAAGGTCTCATCATTCTATGCCATCAAGAAAACTATCACAAACTGGCAGAATTGCAATCATGAATACAAGTCCTTCAATACTTACCACACTGAGGTAATACTCCCATCATCGACCACTGCTGCAATTAACAGATGCTTCGTTAGACCAGATACCATAGAGACGGGAAAAAGTGTCCTTGTTTACCATTAGTTGGATAGGTTTGTTTATCATTGATTAACCAGAAGTCTGAAGAAAATCAGCCACTATTCTACAGTTTTGCACATGCAGAAGTGTGCGGAAAACAAGTCATTTCTCTGAATTCACCGGTTAGACTTCGGTGAGGACACGCAAACATCACGCACGGACACCTACTAAAAAATTAATCGCCACCAATATGCCAGTTTTGCCGTATTTCCCAACTCACAGTTTTCCAACTCACAGTTTTCCACATCCTCGCAGCTTCCTGACTCTTCACCCGCTCCAGAAATTCTAATCAAAGACCGATCAATTTACTTTGTGAACCTTCCGTAGAAAATATTCAAGCTATTTTTAATTTATAAAAAAAACTGTATCCACAATTTAATTCAATAAGTTTAAGCATTTACATTTTATCTAAGATTAATTTAAACAAAAGCCGAGATAGCATTTATATTAGAAGAATATTTTTTTGTATAAGAAAATGACCTTTTATGGCGAGATGCAGAAATCCAATTCGCACTTTTAACAGCAATGATTCCTGGTAGTAAATTTTAGTTTATTTGTTTATAATAAGATTTGTACTATTTTGCAAAGGATTACCTTATGTCTGAGCGTTCCTCCTGAGCGTTGAAGAACTTCCTCCTGTTGCGAATTTTGTTTCAAAAGTGTTCTCGTACTGAATTTTATTCACCTGTGCCATTGAGGGTGGAGATTTTATGATGCTACACTTGTACAATGTAACTCCATTAATTTGAGCTGAGTACACAAACGTCATGCACTCCCCTATATCAGCAGTAATGCTCTATGTATGCGTCTATTGTACATATTTACCTGCCATGCACTATGTATGTACACACTTTATATCGTCACGCTCTATTGTCCCAAAAACAGGTTGTGTAATATGATTACAATCAACTGGCAATGGAAATTTCGTTAACTTGCTGAACCCCTTGAAATAAAGTACAATACAATTAACGGCACGAATCCTTGATGTACCTGCGCGGCGAACGCCCGTCACGTGGCTGGTTCCCAGAAGGCTTACACGTCACAGTTTTAAGTTTATTAAAGAAACATTTCAAATTAACCACACCGTCATAAATTAAATTTCAATTGCAATCAAGTGCAGAGTACATATAGAAATATATCGGAAATAAAATTAATACTAAATAGAGGAATAATATAATCAATAAGAGGGACTAAGACTGAGTATTAATGTGGAGTTTTTGTTGACCCCCGTGAAGTAGTGGTGAGCATGTAAGTGGGTTCACATCCTGTTCAAACCATGGTCTACTTGAAATATACTTCTATATGAGTACTCTTGTTCGAGTCGAAACACTGAGGCCGCTACTACACATGGTCAGAAAAGTTGCACACAGAAGGCGTAAGGACATTACTAACAATAACTTCATTATGTAATAGTGTATAAACAAATTTCCTGAACTAAATTATTTGTCGGAAGCAGTTTCTGCACTTGCTTTCGAACTACATAGATATGCGTTATGCCCACTTCCACCCTGAACGAAATGTAATTCAATTTAAATTACACTTCCGGTTGGCAATTATGGCAATGTCCAACATATGGTTGAATTTCTCTTCGAATTATTTTCGGTTGCCTTTTTGGTTTTTTTTTTAACCACAAGTTTATCAGATTGAAAAAAAATTCATTTAGTACACCTGTTTGATTTCTATTCATTCTACTAATTTTATCAACCGAATATACTGCTGAAGTCAGCTCAGGCCTATTATAAGGCTCACTAGATTCAGACTTGTTCATACGGGCTTCTTATTTCTGGTAAATAGCAGGACGCGGAGATTTTATTGGGTAGTTCTTATAAAAGCCAGGTCCTACATAAAATGTTGTTGTTCAACACCAACTTATTCACCACTCAGCATTGGCAAGATTTTAATAGTTGTTTTTTCTTTCATATTTTCCTTTATTGGATCTTCTAATTTAATTTAGATCTAACAATAATTTAACAAAGTTTAAATATAGTTCATATATACAAACAAAAAATGGTTACAGTTTTTGGTTATTCGTTGCCCCTGCTTCGAGCGAAATTAGTTTTCAAAGTTTTTTACAAGTTCATTCTGAATATTCATATAATTATCTCAAATTAAATGCAATTTTAGAGCATCCTTTCTTTTAAGTCGGATGTAGCCTAAATTTCTGACTGGGTGCTTTCAAAGTTTACAACTATAGCCTTTAACTAAGTTTGATATCTCTTTTGATACCATCGAGATCCTTGAGGAGATTTGCGTTTTTCATGTACCAAGGAGCTTTGGAAATTGTGCGCAACACTTTTGATTGAGCCCGTTGTAGTTTCTCAAAATTGGATGGACACGATATACTCCAGAGTTGGATACCGTACGTCCATCTACGATTTATTATGGCTTTATAGAATAAGACCTTGTAATCCAGTTTGAGTCTGGATTGCCTATTTAGAAGCCAGTTTAACCCAATCATTTTTAATTTTATCTGCATGATTTTGGCGTTGATGTGTTTTGACCGTGTAAATCGGCGATCAAGGTGCATTCCTAAAGATTTTGTATCGGAGCACTGAGAGACAGGTTTCAAGTGTATCTGTACTAGAGCGTAAGTTTTTTTTTACATAATGTACTTATCATGCACTTATCTTCACACAATTTGATTCCCCAACAATCCATTCAGTGCTGCAGAGTATTGAAGTGTTCTTGGGTCCGAGTGGGAAGATGAAATGGCAATGCTCATCGGCAAAAGTTGAGGTGACGTTTTAGTTATTGTTTGGCATAACACCAGTATATAGCGTGTATAACAGAGGGCCCAACATACTGCCTTGGGGAGCTCCTGCTTGAATGGGGTATTCCGCTGAGATGCAACTTTTGTGCTTTATATATTTGCTCAGTATTGCAATGACTTAAATCCGAAGTATACTCAGCGGTGTCCGGGATTCGGTTAGACAAAAATAATAACGGGTATTGTAGGGTTGCTGCAGTTATACTTTTATTTAGAAAAGGAAACTGAAACTTATTTTCTGTGTCCCAGATGTCGCCGTATTTTGTATTGGTAAGATCGCTGTGTGTGCTTAGGCGTGGTGTGTAATGTAAAATTACCTCCTGGCTAAATATTTGTATGGATGATATTACCTTTCCATTTATCATCGTATGTGGATTACTCCAAGTTTCCATACACTGTCGAGCTGGCTTCCGCGACCACTTTATCAACGGCTGCAGTGCTACAGTGTATCTTTTCTATTGAGGGTCTTCCTAGAACCATTGTAGCAGATAATGGCCCCGAATTTACACCGCTAGACTTCCAGAGATTTTGTGAGAGGAACGCCATCCAACATTTAACTACCGCACCATTTCACCCCGCATCCAATGCGATAGCTGAACGATACGCACGTACTTTCAAAGAGGTATTTAACAAAATTATGAAAGATGAAAACCATGCAGAGACGGCCCTGTACAAGTATTTGTCGACTTACCGAAGCACTCCAAGTCCATTAAGTGCCAAATTACCTGCTGAACTTCTGCATGGACGTCAACCACGAACGATTCTAGCTGCATTGTGTCCGAAGGCGACGGCGACAGTTGTGACGAAGACGAAGTTTGCGGCGAGTGAAAGTGTTTGAGTGCGGAATTACTCTGGCATCTCTCGATGGATAGATAGTAAAATTCAAGAAACAGTGAGCAACAAAATGTATTACGTTCAGACGACTAAGGGCGTTTATAAAAGACATCAGAATCAGCTACGTGCCAATCATCACAAGTAATCCATTAGGCCACCCACGCACCCAGATGTTGACCTGCAACCAATTGTCGAGGCCTCGCCATCGGTAGAACAGCCTTCAACAAGTTCCAGCAATGAATATAGACCAGCTTTAGAAGCAACACAACCTACCAGGCCTTTAGCAGAGCCAAGACGATCGGCAAGGACTAGAACTCAGGCTGTGAGATTTAATCCATGAAGACTTGCCAAGTTCCAAATGAAGTCTGAGGGGATGTAGAGATGCAATATCTATAAGGTGGAAACTCTTAGATTTTGACAAGTGATTTTATTTGAGTTGAAAGAAGAACAGTTGGCCTCATGGCTGGAATAAAGATATATTACTAATCCTAAAACATCTTCTTATATTTAATCGGAATATTAACAACAGGTATTTTCGTTCTTCCATGCCCTCCTTCGCAGACGGTGAAGAAATTATCAAAGCGTAATATTAGAGGATCATTCGGTAAGCGTTTCGATTAAAGAGCATTCGCCCATATGTCGGTTTCTCTTGAGCCCCTTTGGCTATCTTTAAAATGTCATCTACTTTTGATCCCTGTAGCTCTTATAAGTTTTATAATCACACATGGTATTGATGTTGCAGTTGATTGCAGGCTGGTTCTACTTTAAACTGCAGCTGGGGCTACTTGGCCCATTTTTACTATTATTTCGCACTGGTTCTGCCCTTGCGGATTTTTCTTTTGTAGCAGTAATGCAGTTGAATAATTAACGAGTGCTTTTCTACAGCATTTTCATAGTTTGGCCAGTAAGCTTAGCCTGCATTGTATCTGGAAGCGAATTGAAGGCGATGTCAAGTTTTTTTATATTCCAGACTTAAGGTAGATTTATGGTGAATTAGCCAATGCAGATTGGCGACCTTCAACTTCATATGTAAAATTTTAGCTGAAGTGTACGTAGGCCAAGTTCAGGTCGTGTCTAAATGAATGCCAAGGTAAGTCACTTCATTCGCTTGCGGAATCTCGATATTATTGAGCTGAATAGCTGGACACGTACGAGGCTTCAAAAAAAGTGCTTGCCTTTTTGCTTATTGACCTTTATACGCCACATTCCTAGCCATTCTTCTACCCTAAATAAGTGCTCTTGTAGTGCCCTCGACGCTCGAACATTTATTGCAACTAAGTATTGCATCCGCATATGTTCAAATTAGTGTGCTTTCACTTATAGGAGTATCAAATGTAAATACTACATACAATATAGAGCCTATAACGCTACCTTGTGTACACCGGCTGATATTGGAAATAAATTCGTTTACTTTTACACTGAAACGTCTATTGAATAGGTTAGGTTAGGTTGGGAAGGCGTCTGCGGATACGAAGTATCCGCACTTTCACTCGGATACATATATGTCCATTATGACTGCCTTCAAAAAAAAATGCCAGGAGGAAGCATACTCGTCTTTACCCTCGATCTCCATAAACATTGGAAGTTGCATCCCTATTAAACCATTTGGTTTTCCAGATGAAAGTGAGAAGATTCGATAAATCTACCTTGGTTATCTCTGTCAAACTTGTGAAGAAGCGCGACCCCAAACATTGAAGTCGATTCAACTGTAGTCTCGGACATTGACATAAAAAGTGATGAATCGACTCTGTCTCTTCTTCATCATGGCAACTCCTACATAGCCAGCTCGACGGCATACGTCAATGTTGAAGCATTGGTGCGATAGCACAATGCCCCGTAATGACCCCCGTAAGCACCCTTACTGCAGGTTTATTGAGCCCTAAGAGAACCTTCGTTTTCTTCATGTCTAACCGAGGCCATAAGACTCGTGAGACTTCACAGTCGTCACGATTAGTCCATAAGTTATTTGTCACTGCAATAGTGAATTTATCTACATTCCTAAACAGTTCGCATATCGGGATTTGTATTGAGGTATCTGCTTCGCTAATGTCCATTTCAGAGCCCCTTCTGGCCATCTCGTCCACTAATTCATGTCCGGGAACCCAGTAAAGTGAGACCTTGTGGGGTCCAATGTTCAGTAGTGAGGTACGACATTTCATTACCAGCTTTGATTTAACTGTCTTGGATTCTATTGCCTTAAGCGCCGCCTGACTGTCCACAAAGATAGTGATATTCGAAGGTCGAATTGTACTACTTTGTATTAGTCCGGCTGCTTTCTCAATTGCATAGATTTCGGCCTGAAAGACACTGCATGCGTCAGGCAGCCGATATGACTGTCTTGCCTGCAAGCCTTCCGAGAAGACACCCGCCCCCGTTCCACCCTCCATCTTTGAGCCGTCAGTGTAGATGGTAATGTCAGAATTACGCGTCACAAAGCCTGACTCCCAGTCTTCCCTGGTTGGATAGAGTTGGAATTCTAGCTTCAAAGTCCATAGTAGAAGTCATGTAGTCTGTAGCCGTTTCTAAATCGGCCGTAACTAACATTTGACCCTTCCGTCTTATTTCGCTCAAAATTGTACAGTGTCCATAGTTGGCAGATTTCCACGTGTTGCACTCCCTTAGTCTGAGAGCAAACTTGGCGGCACAGCCCTGAATGAACACTCCTAACGGTAAGAGGTGAAATAATATGTTTTAGCCTTCTTGTGGCGCCCTGCTTACAGCCCCTGAGATTCCGAGGCTAGCAAGTCTTTGTATTTTTCCAATACGGTTTAGATTACATTTCCTTTCCAACGCCTTCCACCAGACGATGGACCCGCAGGTTAAAATTGGTCTTATGATTGTGGTCTCTTGAATAAGTAAGACTCAAGAGTTTTATGATAGCTTTTTGGAAGAAACTTTTTGATTTTGAATATCAGTCCTTGATGCCACACCTTATCAAATGCTTGAGCCACTTCAAGGAATATTGCAGAGCAAAACTCCCCAAGTTCAAATGCTTTTCTCATTTCATTTGAAATTCGATTCACTTTCAATAGTGTAGTGCTTTTCTCGAAAGCCGAATTGGTGTTGCGGTATTACGCTATGTTCACGAAGAAAAGCGGATAGTTTATTTAGTGGTAGTTTCTCAAACAATTTGGAACGGCAAGGCAACAGGCTAATAGGTATATATGATGAAGGCAGCTTTGAGTCTTTTCCAGGTTCAGCTATCATACATATCTGAGACTTCTTCCATGCATTCGAATTGTAACCGATGTCCAAAATTACTTTAAAAACCTTGCAGGAAAATGCAGATTCAGAATCTGGAAACTGTTTTAGAATTTTCGGGGTAATATTATCGAATCCAGGTGATTTTTTTGGATTCAGTTGTTGAATATGTTTGGTTATTTCAGGAAGGGAAATTTTAATAGGCTGAGCAATCTCAGTACTGCAAGGTAAGGCAGGCAGTGCAAAGGAGTTTGTAACCATATTCGGCTGTAACACGTTGCGTAGATGTCGTGCAAAGCAGAGTGCTTTTTATACCCTTTACATTTGAAAGGGTAAAAAGGGTATACTAATTTTGCGCTTTTGAGAGGGGTTGCAATTTCAAGAAGGCGGCGTGGTGGGTATGGACATATACGAGGGCGGATTGATATTGAAGCTACCTAAGTAGGAAAAAAACATTTTTTCTTTTTTCAAAAACTATTTATTTTTCAACATAGTCTCCTTTTACTACGACACACTTAGTAAGACGATATTCCAACTTTTTTATACCATCTGAATAATACGATTTCGGGAACCCCTCAAAATACGCGTTATTTTCGGTAATCACTTCTTCGTTTGAGATGAATCTTTTTCCTGCGAGCCATTTTTTCAAGTTTGGAAACAGGAAAAAGTCACTAGGAGCTAGATCTGGACTATAAGGTGGATGATTAACCAATTCGAAGTGTATTTGAAGTAATTATAGCATCGTATCGTTCGGTCGTTTTTCCTTGATTGCATCAATCAATTGATCCAATAATGCACGATAATACTCTCCTGTGATTGTGGATCCCTTTTCAAGATAATCGATGAGCAATATTCCGTGTGCATCCCAAATACAGTGGCCATAACTTTCCAGCCGATTTCACTGCCTTCGCCTTCTTCGGAGCACTTCCACCAGCTTCCACCCATTGCTTCGATTGATTTTTGGTTTCAGGTGTGTAGTGGTGGACCCACGTTTCATCAACAGTTATTAATCGACGCCAAAAATCAACAGGATTACGATTTATCATGTCCAAACACCGCTGTGAAGTGGTCTGTCGAACTCGTTTTTGTTCGACACTGAGCAAACGCGGCACCCATCTTGCCGATAGCTTTTTCATATGCAAATGTTCATGCAAAATGTTGAACACACGTTCATACGATATGTTTACCATTTCAACAATCTCACGCAACTTGACTCGGCGATCATTCATAACGATATCGAGGATTTTCTTGATATTTTCTTCAGTAACCACCTCTTTTGGCTTTCCTGTTGATGGTATTGTTGCAGTGCTTGTTCAGCCGCGTTTAAATTCAGCAATCCAATATTTTACCATGTAATCTGACGGACCGTAATGTTTATCGAGCTTTTCTTTTGTCTCTTTAGCCGTTTTCCCTATCAACTTTTAATCACTGCACGAAATTCGCTTTTTTCCTTTTTTCAAGAAACACAAAAGTTGCTTACTTCAAACGACTACAACAAATAAACTAATCGATGAATTTGGGTGAAATTTTTTAATTTCTAAAAAAAAAAAGTTTTTGTGTTTGTGCTGCCATCCAGCACTAGGTAGCTTCAATATCAATCCGCCCTCGTACTCGTATATCCCTTAGTACGTCACTCAGTTCGAAAAGTTGCCTTTCTTCCGCGTACGTCCGTTTGATTACACAGCACACACAGTAATGAATTTGCTGCAACATTTGCCCCGTGTGTACAGAACAAGAAAAACAGGTTGCCTCAACACGTTGCTTCGAGGGTTGCCTCGTGTGTATGCAGCATAATGATGATTTATGAAGAAAACATCCCCATTGTTGAACTAGTAGGCACAAGGAAAGGGTCAAGGGTGCTTCGAAGTCGGTCTAACCCGACTTTAGACTTCTTTACTCGATTATAATAGAATTGCACTATACCCGTGAATAGTATGTAACTTTGTCGGAAATTTTTGTTTGGTTGCTGTGTGCTTTGAATTATCTCGAATTTTAGATGCTGCCTCTCTAAATCACTGAAAGGTTCGAATATTAATGAGGAATTCTGTGCTAACTTACGAAAATGCACAGTATAGGCTTGGCAAGTCAAGTTGAGCCATCCTGCTGCGTGAACCGTCGTCACTATCACAATAATTTACCCATGGCATCATGGACGCGGCACAAGTTGTAGTTCGTTTTGGACCTTCACCCTCGCCAGATTTCACAACGTCGTAAGCATCAATCGGCTTCACCTTAACTACACGGTAGAGACCCACATATTTTGGCTTTAATTTGATCCCTCCGCCAAGCTGAATATGTTTTACTGCAACCAATTCGTTAATTGCGTATTTGTCAACTTCTTTGCCTCTAAGGTTGTAACTCTGTTGTTTTCATTTTGCATCTATAAAATTCGCATGTTGTCTTATCTAATGTCTTTGGTCTTGATATTGTAGTTGTATCTCTTCTTCTATAAGGTAGTCAATATTAAAGTCGTCGATTGTTCTCATTTTTACGCCTGTCAGCAACTCAAACGGTGTCATGTCGATACTTCCGTTATATGTGGAGTTAACGACTTATTGTACTCTATCCACAAACTTGTACCATTTCGTCGGATTGCTCGGACTCGGCAAAACACCAGTAATAATACTATTTAACCGTTCCACTTGGCCATTGATACGGGACGGACCAGTGGTTATTTTCAAGCTCTGAATGTTTTCTTCTTCACAGTTTAAATTCATCAAAAGTAAAATCGGAACAGCGATCAGAGATTATCTGAACTGGATTACCAAACGTTGTACTTTGCAATTTTAAACGATTAATTTATTCGTGCTTATATGGGAGTACAGGGTTGCCCAAATTCGACGGACCCATCTGGCAACGCCATAACTTTTGACAGAAATGTCAGATCGCCTAATGACATACCGCGTTTGAAGCGTCAGTCCAAGCAGATTTTTACCATGGAACAATACACGCCACGCGAGCGCTCTGAAATAGTTGAAATTTACATTCAACAGAAGAAGTCAATTGTGAAAACTCAACGTGCTTTTAAAAACTTAAAAAATGTGAGAAGTGCGCCTTCTAAGAACACCATTAAGCGTTTATACGAAAAATTTTCGACTGGTGAGGCTATTTCTAATCCGAAGAGGCCAAATAAAAGTCGACCAAGGCGATCGGCCGAGAATATCGCTGCCGTACGAGCCAGTGTTGAGAGGTCCCCAAGAACATCCCAAAAACGCCGTTCTCAGCAGTTGGGCATGGCTCGGTCCACTTTACAACGGATTATTCGCGTTGATTTGCATTTGTTCCCGTACAAAATTCAATTGACGCAAAGATTGTTGCCTGCGGACAAGCCTCGTCGATTGGAATGGGCCCAAAGAGTCATCGAAATGGCCGAAGATGACGAGCAATTTTGGAACAAAATTATCATGTCCGATGAAGCCCATTTCACATTGAATGGGACCGTAAATAAGCAAAATTGCCGTATTTACGCCACTGAAAATCCTCAGGAGATTCAAGAAGTGCCTCTTCATGACGAAAAAGTCACAGTTTGGTGCGGCGTTAGTGCGAAAACGGTCATTGGGCCGTTTTTCTTCCAAAATGAAAATGGCCATGCTGTTACCATCAACCAGGAGCGTTATCGCGACATGATAACCAATTTTGTGATGCCAATTTTTCGTCGAAAGCGTATGAGGCAGTTCTGGTTTCAACAAGACGGCGCTCCACCGCACACAAGTCGCATAACAATCGATTTTCTGAAGAATTTGTTTCCGGGCCGTTTGATGTCGAAAAGTGGTGATTTGGACTGGCCACCGCGTTCGCCCGATTTGACGCCGCCTGACTTCTTCTTGTGGAGATATTTGAAGTCAAAGATTTACGTTAACAAGCCAAGGACCGTAGAAGAGCTCAAGGACAACATTCGTGAAGAAATAGCCGCTATTCCGGCCGAAATGTTGGCGAAAACGATGGAAAATGCTGCAAAAAGGGCACAATACGCCATCAACGCCAGAGGCGGCCATTTGAGAGATATCATATTCAAAAATTGATGTAAACAAATCTACTTGGAACAAATTAAATGATTAAGATTGCCAACCGCCAAATTTTTATTTTTTTTCTTTGATTTTTTTAACAAAAACATGGGTCCGTCGAATTTGGGCAACCCTGTATATGGGATGCAATTGAATATCGTCAGGAAGTATTTGAAAAAGAACATTTGATATTTTAGAACTCCTGTCTATTCGTCGAGATCTATACAGCTAAGCGTCTTTCACTCAACTCCTCTTCGTTAAGTTAGCGTTCTGTTGGATTTATGCCAGGGTTGCCATCTATGTTAGTATTTCCACAAATATTGCAAAGCACAAGATTAATAATATGTATATGTATGCGTATTTTATACTTAATTTCTATGGGTATTATCTGTGCGTATTATCCCTTATTGATTTCTTACTTATAAAACCCTCTCTCTCTTCAATCCTAAAATTATTACCCGCTTCTAGTTTGTCTTTCTCCCCTTTTTGGCCATCTGCTATTCCTGTATATTCTGGCATATCAATTACAGTATCCTTCTGAGATATCATGTTGTTAACTCCAAACTAAATATCCACAAAGATTTGTTTGCAGTCAGTATCTGGTGCTTGGTTTACTTAATAAAGCGAAATGCGAAGAAGTAGGAGAACATGCCATTTTCTATGAGAGATTTGGTATCGAATAGGTACTTAATTATAAAATGGGATTTGGGATATAGTGGGATGGAAATAAAATCAACTTTTATGAACACATATCGTAACCCTGTCAAACTGAAAGCAAGTGCAATAAATGTTTTTTTTATTTTTAAAACAAATATTTTACTTTTACACGCATAACAAATGCGACAAATTAGTAACTAAGTTGCAACAACTACAATGCGTCTTTGGCAGAAACTCTTTTCTGTCCGTCCACTGCAAGTTGGCTGTTTACAAACAAGTTCTGAAACTTGTCTGGTTGTTGTATGGCGCGTAGCTTTGGGGCTGCGCAAAGAAGTGTCATGTACACATAATTCAGCGTTTCCCAAACAAAGTGCTACGCTCCATAGTTAAAGCCCCCGGGTACATCAGAAACACCGACCTTAACCGCTAGCTGAAAGTACCGACAGTCAGCACCGAAATAAAAAATTGGCCGAATCTCATCAAGAAAGACTCCGCCAGCAGACAAATGAAGAAGCCAGCAAGTTGCTTAATGTTATCAGCTTAAGACGACGACTGCGACGCGCTCAACCTGTTGAACTGGTGGAGCGGATTCAATAACTTGCGCTAGAATCTATTAATTTCTTCATATAATTTATTAGATGTAAGCAGCTCTTTGGTCATAAATGACCAGTCGTTTGTGGACAGAAACATTGTATATTATAATGGCTCAATAAAAAACAAAATAAAAAAAACAAACAAAAAAATCTCCGCTTCTGTTAGTCCAAATGTAATGATGGCCTCACTCGAAATACATATTTTTTAAAAATCTTGTGTAATTTGTCCTTCTCCTTGTATTTTCTTTTCTTGATATAAAGTGATTTAACTTAAGCTCAATAACATGTCACCGGAATACTTCGACCTAATTAACATGTATCTGACCGACAGACACTTCTAAGTGCATGCAACGAAGAGTGGTCTGAATGTCTCTAAATATATGCAATTGTCCTCCTAAAAAGTATACTGGGGCCAATGCTGCATCTTCTCTATGCAGCGGACATATATGTATATGGTCCTATGGCTCCGCAGGGGAGCAGCGGACATATAGAAACCCAAAGTCCATGCTAGCTACATTTGCAGATGGCACTGTAGCTTCAATCAGATGCACGAAAATAACCACAGAAAAGTCAGAATGGCACTTCGCTGAGCACTAGATTGGTTCCGTCCCTGTCCTCATTTCAATTGGTTCCGCAAATGGGGAATCAATCTAAATGAGGACACAATATTAGAACTACAGAATGGAAGTATAATCAAAAAAACATGTATTTGGGCAATAACAAATCGTTCTTCACAATGAAGCTAAGTATCTGAGTATAGGAATAGATAAAAAATTAGAATTAGAAACATCATACAAAATAAAAAAACAAACTCACACCACTCTACTGGATCCTAAGAAAGAATACATGGTTATTCAGCTGAAAATAAAGTCTTAATCTATAAAACAATAATTAAACCAATACAAATTTGGGGAATGCTTGGGAATTTTAGCGTTACTCAACGACTACAAACTAAAATTCTTCGAACCATAATAAATGCACCCTGATACATGACGGATGAAGACCTACAATATGATATCAGCATCCTCAAAATACAAAGTTTATCAGAGCAAGAAACCAATACAAGAAGACGACTAAACCCTCACTGAATAATGTAATGTGGTTAAACAAAACAATGTTGCATATGGTTCAAAAAGTAGTTAAAAGCCTAAAGTTTTAATGGATATCTTGCTAACATATCTTATAAGAATTACTAGGTGTGTCCATAAGACAGGTGTAATATAAGTATAGGAACACAAAAAAAATGTTTCTTTTGCTGGATAAAATATGGTTGTATACTTTATTTGAATAGTACATCTAGTTCCGGGACACAGGATCATTGAGGGCAACGAGAGGGCTGATGAGCTGGCACGAAGAGCCTCATCGGAAACCGATCAAGTATTTTCCGTTATGGACGTGGGCGTCCCCCTCACTGTTTTTGAGGGAAATATTTACAATCACTTCCTCCGCAAAGGCTCACGAGAAGTGGAGAAACACTGCGACATGTACCATTTCTAGAATGATGTGGCCTAATTACAGTGCAGAAAGGTCTAACCACCTTCTCAATTAACCAAGACATAAAATTAGCAACCTTATAGCGGTTTGCACAGGTCATTGGACTACGCTAAAAAAATGGGCATTCCGTTCAATTTTCATTGCAGGAGCTGTAAAGGCCCACAGGAGAAAAAAACAGTCGTACACATTCCTTGTGATTGCCCAGCCCTCGCTCGCTTGAGACTCAAATATCTCGGCAGTCCTTTTCTGGAGAGTCTAGGGGAATGCTCTCGCTTAGAACTTTCAGACCTATCAGAATTTGTCGGCAATTTCGGGTGGTTGTAAATGTTACATGAGTATTGCCATTTCTTAGGCTCGCGAGGACATGGAAACAAAACGGCACTATTGCTAATTGAACCATTTTGCCCACCTACCTACCTTCAATTCGCCAACAATATTTTTGTATTTATTTTATTTATTATTATTATTTAATAAACTTCAAATGCTTTCTTCTTTCTATTAAATTAACTACAAATGCTTTCTTTTGCTATCCTATAATACTGGTCTATCTTATATAAAAATGGTCTATTTTATATTTATAAAACGGACACGAGCTTTAACAATTTGTCTCCAACCCTACCTAAGTAGTAACTTCAAAAAAATAACTTCTTATAAATACTACAAATATCCTTTTAAGAATGGAGTTGAACAATGTACGAACCCAAAAAGCTTTGCGAACAGCACTTCACTGGTACTCGTATATTATACTTAATGTTTTCAATAAGGTTGTTATTTACTTACACCAAAGTGAACAGCAAATTGATCGTATTAATGGCAATAACTAGTTTATCCCGCCCATGTTATCAATTCGGGGATTATACACAGATTTCCATTACCGAAAAGAGCAGCGTAACATTGTTACAATTTCGTTGGCATTAAAAAACACTCTTTTTCGATTTACGCACAGCTTTTCTGCGTTGATGCAGAATATTGCCTCAGTTCATGTTTATTCCATTGTTGTTATTGTTAACAAGGAAAAGTGTTTTTTATGCCAATGTGGGTACAATTTGTTAGACATTCCCACAGGAATTCCCAGGCAATATAACGGAGAGCAAAAATGAAGACAGCAAGTGCAAGTCCACCCGTCCATTTAACAAGTTGAATGTCTGTCTGTAAAAATACCACTTTACCCGCTGTAATAAAAATAAATCATATTTTTTGCTTACCCTTAACGCACCTTGCCTTCTGTGAGTACAACCCAAGCAATATGCAGGTTGTAACCCCGGATAATGTGCTTAATGCATCTACATATTAATGTCGTCGAAACCTGTTCCATGTCTGTTATTATTGTTGTTGCTGTTGTTGCTGTTGTTGTTGCTGTTGTTGTTGCTTTTGTGTGTGTGTCTTGTTGTTGCACGTAGCAAATGAACAAAATCCTCCTTATTTTCTATTACTTGCCCCTCATGTTGCCGGCGCTGTTCTTTTATTATATGGGTCGTTTGCTGGGTATATTGATATGTTTCCCAAAAGAGTACGTAAGCCGGTAGCGAACCGATGAGATGGGACCACAATGTGTAAAAAATTATAACCAAAAGATATAGAGGGTGATATTCGCTCTGCCTCTGCAGATTTAGCAATATGTTAACCCCGGGCTTTATTAGAGGAAGCAACTTCGTACTTTCATCAGCACCGGTACTGGCTGCCAACTAACGTAAATGCTTTGGGTTGATATGAAAAACATAAGATGGAAAAGTGTAAGTAAAACAAAGTAAAATCTATTACGTGGCAAACCACCCCATATTTATGTGGCAATTTGTTGTTTTATGATTGTGTACCACGCGTAAAATAAAGTGTATCATTTTCCCATTTGAACCCCTTGCCGCAATTTCAATTTATGAAGATTTGTGAGAAGCAATTGTTGCCCTAGTGCACTTGTTTTGATTTGTTTGGAATAATAACAGATGCTTACGGAACGTATTATTCATTGTTAAAATTATTAACGGTTGACAATAAATGTGTTTGCTCTGCTCTTCAGCATTTCTAGCAAATTGCATCGAGGCAAATATTTGTGTTCCTTCGAGATCATTATTTGTGTAACACCAATTAATGCTAACAGCCATTTACGCGTTTGTTGTCCAAAATTAAAATGGAAATGATGCTTTTGTAAAAGGTAAATTCAATTTACAATCGAGGGAAAGCAATTAACTATTTCTTATACTATTGCTTATACTATTGCTTATACTATTACTTATACTATTACTTATATTATTGCTTATAGTATTGCTTATACTATTTCTTATACTAAACTGAATTCAAAAAATCTTAATACCTCATAAATTATTGATGTACAATACAATAATAGCGCATACATTTGGAGTGGCTTTGAGGGAAACGAATGTATATTGGAGAAAACTCTTAAAGTGAGATTACCTTCTACTGCATGTGTTATCTTCTGTGGCATCTTCTTAGAAGATAGTAGAAGTTCTACAGTACATTTCGTAAAATATTACGAAGAACTATTTACGGAATCAAAAAATTGCTTACATAGTAAGAGCTGCTGGTATGATGTGTTTGGAGCCCATCAGGAGTACACCACAAGAAATTGCGGAAGTACTTAACTAGCTTAGAATATAATTAAATATATATACTCGTATATGTATATATATAAATATATGCTTAGATATATAAGTATATGCTATCCACCAGCAGAGGTACTCGGCGTTTAGGATCCCATGTTACAGCGGACAACTGTACTTTTGAAGTTGTCAAGGAATTTATGTGCCTTGCCTCCACCATTAACACGGAAAACAACGTTAGCCTGGAGATTAAACGAAGAATCCCGTTAGGTAATAGGTGTTACCTTCACTCGCCCGACACAACCGACACTCTACAAGACGCTCATCCTACCCGTGCTGCTCTATGGCGCAGAAGCATGACACGAACCATGCAGACTGATGCAGCCGCGTTTGGGGTGTTCCAGAGGAAAATTCTCCGCAAAATCTGTTCGTGGCGGCGACGACTACCGTATTCGGATGAACCATGAACTGTACGAGCTCTACGCTGATATTGACATAATCAGACGCATCACTATACAACGTCTGCGCTGGCTTCGCCATGTCGTGCGTATGGACGAAGAAGCTTCAGCGAAAAAGGTGTCCGAAGCGGAAGCCGCTGGATGACGACGTAAGGGACGACCATACCTGAGCTTTTCACTGAATTCAAAACAGCATTTCAATGTTTCGTATATTTTTTAACTGATGATTTGTTTGATCAAATTGTCGACGAGAGTATAAAGTAATGCGGTTCAAAAGTAATGCGGTAAACACCTCAACTACTTTCAAGGGTACATCCACTGAGATAAAGCACTACATTGGTATATTGGTGTATAGTGTCGCAAGCTTGTTTATGATGTCATTATATTAGTCGTTTATAAAATATTGTTAAAAATCATTATAATTATTGTCATTACCCTCAAGTCTTTTATAGAATAGTATTAAAAGTTC
Source organism: Clusia tigrina (assembly GCA_920105625.2). Classification (NCBI taxonomy): domain Eukaryota; kingdom Metazoa; phylum Arthropoda; class Insecta; order Diptera; family Clusiidae; genus Clusia; species Clusia tigrina. Next base: position 149,894,669 of record OV050033.1, read on the forward strand.
TGTGACCACATTTAAACCTACTATTAAGTATATTAACAACACGGTAATATCGAGTAGTTGAAGAAGCCACACTGTAAGATGAGTGAGGAGAATAAAAGCGACCGTCAACTAAGCAAGACGTTTTCTCCATTTCTACTAAAATATGTCTGACCTTCGATACCCAAATACAGAAAGCTATTGCTCGAAATACACATTCGAAGCGATTAGAATCACGATGACATCGAAAAGATTCTTTGACAATCGTTAAAATCTTTACTTCAGACATTTCTCTAATCAAAAATAAAGGTGAAGACGGGTTGTTTTATGTGACTCCTCTGGTTTTTCGTACAAATTCGAAGTGTATAAAGGTGCAGGTGATAGGTTTGTGATGGAAACCCCCTAATTTAGGTACGACGCCGAATGTGGTTGTCCGTTTGTCACAGACAATTCCTGATTTCAAAGATCATACCTTATATTTCGATAACTTTTAAACATCACTCTCACTTTTAGTTTATTTGCAAAGCAAAGGTATTCAATCGCTTGGCACAATTCGTCCCAATCGAATTCCGAATTGTAAGTTGTCTGAGGACAAAGATGTTCCCAAAAAATATAGAGGATATTTGGGGGAATTGCTTATGGCGTGGAAGTATCTACAGTGTTGTGGAAAGACACAAGACTGTGCGCTTAGCTTCAACATACGTCATGTGAAGCCACTCAGAACTGCAGCTCTTGACGCTCCCTCAAATAAAACAAATGGATATGACAGAAAAAATAAGAAATATGTTGAAATTGAATGCCCCAATATTATAAAGGAATACAACTACCATATGGGCGGTGTTGATCTCATGGGCGGTTTGCTAGGACGTTATCATATTTGAATGAAACCGAGGAAGTGGACATTGCGTATTTCTCATCATATTGTAGATATGCCTTCGGTGAATTCACACCTGCTTTATCGACGAATTCGTGCAATGGTTCAATAGCATGTCTCTATTTGAAACTGCCTGATTTTCGAGTTGAAGTAGCTGTTGTACATTGTAATATTCAAAAGAACTTGAAAAGGCCAGTTAGATGAATAGACAGGGGTTCCCCAAGGGCTGCTGAATAAATTATTTCTCAGAACCTTTGTCGTCAGTTTCCAATTCAGTTGGATTTATTGGCCAGCGCAATAATGCTCAAAAATCTCATGTGTATCAAAGAGTTCTGTCCAAATAGTCATTGTCCAGCTCATTATAATATTGAAGAGTAGCAATGGCAGTTATGTTGTGAATTCTTCATCCATGTTTCTTAAACAGTTGCAATCTATTTTTGATTTTCATCAATATTATACCAAAAATTCAAAGGTGTTCGTCCCATGTGGAATACTGTCGAGTTTTCTTGAAGCAATTCAAAACCGTTTAAAGAAATGTTGATACTGATAGTTTGATTCCGTCTTATAGTATGAGTGAAGTGATTTAATAAACCGTAAGGAATACAAAAATACAATAAAAGATCGTCGGTCAGACTCCGAAAATAGACTATGTATGATATCCGTACATAACAGCTGTTTCTTAATGAAGCACGTTTCTGGAGCAGTTGAAAGTTGACCACTTTTGTTTAACCATGAAATTGTATTTGGAGATGAGCTTACCAAGTATTTTAATATACAAAATTGTTGCATTCAGTGTGAGACCAAATAAATGTTATTGCAGAGGACCCTATTTCTTCAAAAATCCATTCGGAGCATGATCAATGTATATTTTTAAAAATTATGGTTGACATTCAACCGAACGAGGAAGGCCCTGGAAGTTAAGATCACTCTTTATTCATGAAACCAATGGGTAAAATAAACAAATTGCATCTTAAAGATGCATATTAAAAGTATCTTAGAGATTCATATGAGAAGTTGGACATCGGCAGTTCCGGGCTGATGCAGTGTCTTATTTCATGATAAGGGAAATGTAAGCACATTGTATCCTAGAGATTCGAGCAAGGCTTTGTCTTGAGATGCTTTGGTCTCACGCCAAAAACAAAACATCAGCAGCTTTCCGGAGATGCAATTTATTATCTCATGATGAAATAGTTATTCTCATGATGAAATGGTTATTTTGTTTATATTGAAACTTTATAAAAAGATGAAGGATTGATTGAGAGAGTCAGTTGTTTTTCGTCAGTGAGTTGGTGTTCATCAATCAGTTGTTGTTCTTCAAACGGTTCTTCAGAGTTCTCATAATTATAGTGTCAATAAAATAAGTGGTTTTTTTTTAAACAAAAACGCACCCAACATAATTAATTTGCATTAATACCGTGCTATAATTGTTATTATGCCAAAGTATGATTTGAATAAGTAGATTTTCCCGGGTCCTTACAAAAATGGATGTATATATATTCTTGAGAACTGTATATTAAAAGCCTTGTATCGGGAAGGTCCTGGGAAAAATAATTGCTTAAAGATTATAATGGTATATAAACACTAACAATTTTATCAGCTCCAACCAAGTAGCTTTCAAAAATAGGCAGGGTACAATTGATGCTCTCCTCCATCTCGAGCATTTCGTGTCAACTGCCTTTCGAATAAAAGTCATGTGTCTGTATTGGCAACTGACTTTGAAAGAGCATTCGATCGCATTGGTGTTCAGGTTGTTCTCCAACAGCTATCGACTTTGAAGGTGGGTCCAAAGGTCTTTACTTTTGTAAAGGCCTTCCTGACCCATTGCAGGTTTCGGGTGAGAGTTAACCAAAAATTTTCAAATACTCGGTCTCTCGATAATGGGATACCACAGGAGTCTCCCTTGTCTGTTGTTTTACTTATAGCAGCTTTTGACCAAATCAGTAAAATAGTAGCCGAGTATAAAAATATTTCTACACTAATCAATGTCACAAGATCACTAATACTTTCCAAAATAAACTACGCTCTCCCAATTTTTGGATGGTGCGCTCAAAGCAACTTAAAGGAGCTATACGCACCCTACCACGTAGCTGTTCGAAGAGCCATAAGAGCCATAAGAGCCACTTCGCCGATATAAAATATTTTAGCCGAAGCTGGTTTACCTTGTATTATGGAGCAAGTACGTGCATCAACTTTTCACTTTATAACAAAAGACTTTATCCTCAAAGACGTCCAGTGTGCCTTCAAACACACCAAAAGGTATACTGTAATATCTCTACTCCGTCGCTATATTGAGATTGCTGTCTTGCCTGGCCTGGCACAGCTCCTCAGCTAATCAAGCAGAAAAGAGACCCTCCTTGGCACCTCAAAGACTCATTATTTGTCCCAGATCTGATATCGTACTCTAAATCTACCAAATCCAGAAACCTACCGACAACTTTTTGCAGCACATACAAGCAAATACACTAATAAGAACTGTGGACCCTGTTATTTACTGATGGCTCAAAACAAACCGAATGCACTACCTTCGCGGTAGTATCCTCCACCGGAATAGTAATATCCACTGGCCTTATTCAACAACATTGTTCCATCTTCGCAGCCGAAATTTTGGCAATTAAAATAGCCACGGACTAAGCTCGCTTGCACAAAGACAGATTTCTCATATGCTCTGATAGCAGATCTTCCATAGAGGCGATTCGAAATATAAGCAATGCAAAGGCATCCTTGTTTCAGATATAAGAGAAGCATCCATAAAATGCACTAATAAATTAAAAATCATGTGGGTACCCAGCCATGTTGGGATCGATGGCAACGAATTCGCTGATCCAACCGCTGTCAGAGCAGTAAAGCATCCCCTATTGTACTTCCCTACACGAGAAAAAACAGATATGCGTAAATTATTTGAGAAATCCTTAAATATACAAAAAATGGAAGAGTGGGTCAACTATACTCACAATTATAAATCGTATAATCGAGAAGGAATCAAACCCACTTATCCAGGATTATGCACTTTACAGCCACAAAAAATTGTTGTTCGATTTCGGTTGGGACTCGCCTCATTTCCACACGAGCACTTACTGCGTCGAGAACCAGCGCCAAATTGTCAATATTGCACCGGACACATAGCTTGAATAACTCCTATACTGAACGAATGCAGAGCTTAAAAGGGATGTATAGATTAGAAGGGATGTATTTGGTACGGAACTCCCTAGTAATCTTTTAAAAAATGTGACTCTGACAGTGTAAAATCAATAGAAACCTTTTAGTGTTGTGTAAATTTCAAAAAAAAAATTTCAAATAATAATAGATTAAGATAATAATTCATTTATTAGAAGAAAGTGTAATAATAATAATAGCAAGGTACGTAACTGGAACATTTCGATCCACGCCAATTACAAATATACTAACAGAAGCAGGACTTCTGACCTTTGACCAAAGAATAACAATATGCACTGCCAGCCTAGCAAAAAATATTTTACTGCCTGCGGAAAAACAGTTGCTACCAAACCTAAGACGTACCTCAAGACTAAAACGAAATCAGCTTTGGAGAGGATATATATCCTCATTCACCAACTCGGCCTTCACTCCAAACCTCATAAGAGATTTCTTCCACGAAACCCTCCTTGTGCACTCAGGGAAAATAGCATTATATCGTCATTAATGTTACTACCTAAAATCTCCACAAACAACAATACATATTTAAAACACTTCCATGAAAACGAAGAAAAATGGCATATGAAGCGGTGGAATCTCTACTTCACCGATGGGTCGAAATCCACCAATGGAGTCGCCTACGCAGTAATCGACGCCGAACTTAATATGGTCAGAATCGCTCAAATAAACGATAACTGCTCTATTTTCACTGCAGAAGCAGAAGCGATCTTATTCGCAGCAAATTTCTGCAGAAATATACAGGGAAAACACATCATCTGTACCGACTCCCAATCAAGTGTAAAAGCGATTCAAAATATACTACATTCAAACGAAACAATTTGCAAAATACGAGACATTCTAATACAATATCCCACAAAATCAAAATTATGTGGATCCCAGCACACGCTGGAATTCAGGGAAACTAAATTGCTGACACTGAAGCAAAACATGGCGTCAATGCTCCCATTTTATTGCAACAAACACATCACAAAAAGGACCTACAACGTCAGATCAAAAAGTATTACCTAAACCAACGTCAAGAAAATTGGAACAACTACTCCCACTGCTACAAACAAATAAGCGTCGAGGGTAAGGTCCCGATCTATCCCAGAAGCAGTCAGAAAATTCACAACCATAAATACATCAGAATTCGCACGGGACACACGCTCTTAACACACAAACATCTAATAGAACACCAACAACCACCCCTATGCCCACTATGCAACAGTACACTCCTAACAATCTCACACCTAGTCTTCGAATGTACCCATTTAGTTAATAACACAAATATTCCAATAGTCAAAATTCTCCAAGAAAACACAACAGAAAACATATCCAACCTTATGTATATTCTTAAATACCATAACTTATACCTCCTAATCTAGCTAAATCTCAAACAAAAACATACACAGTCGAATTACAATCAGGCCGAAAACCCTAGTCGTTAGTGCCTTAGTTTTAAGTTTATTTTATAATTGTATTATGTAATAAACTGTTTAATAATAATAATAATAATAATAATAATAGTTATTTTTAATTTTCAGTGGTGAAAGCTTTACAATTATTTATATGTTTTATTGATCTTTTTGCTTTTATGAATTTATTGATCTCAGTGGTAAGATTTGTCATTCCCCTTGCTTGCTCCCCAGTTATAGCAACTCCATTGTAGCCTTGTTATACATTTAAATGTGAGACGATATTTGTAAACAATATTCTTGGGCAAATCGTTATAGAAGAATTGAAGTGGAAGCACTCATGTTTATAGATCACGTGCTGGTAATTGCGGTACCATCGGGTTTTTTAAGAAAAAGAAATAACAGTGTCAGATTCAAGCCTTCCGGAAAAGGCAATGATCAGTCACTTTTGGCTTTCAAAACAAAACGCTTTGAAGGGACAAACAAAAGCAACTGATTGAACGGAGCAAATCATTGAGAAGTGTGCTTCCAGATAAGGGTGTTTTATTGGTGGGTTATCAGGGTTCATCTCTGGATTATTTGTTGAGTTACGGATATTTGTGAAGTGTCTGATAAAGTATTTGGAAACTACTATTACAAGTCGACATTATTTGCTGAGATAAACTCGCTTCCATGTTATTCTTGAACATTCTTTAAAAACTTAAATAATGATAATGCTTTTCCGTCATTTGGTGTGGTTAACATGTAAAAATATGAATTATGCAATTCAACTTTCGTATCGTTTTAAATAAATGATAGTTTGTAAAGTTACCAGTTTATCCTTGTACACATGATATGAAACTTCCTTCTTTAAGGTGCAACTTCAATGAGAATTTTTAAAAAGCATTGTTCCAATCTTTTCAAAAAGTTATGGTTCAAGATAACAAAAGCTTCCTCCAAAACCTTCTAAATTAGTTGTTGGTGACAATAATTCCTTACCAATGAGCATTTTTAGTTAGCTGCAAGACCAAAAATCCACAAGACATCTAATTGCTGCACCAAATTGGAGTTATTCCTACTTTCGTTTCATTTGGGATGAATATTAGCACATAAAACACAGTGACTAACTGAGGCCCTTGACCATTTGATGTTCCCAGGATTATATATGTGATATTTTATTAGATTTGCTATTAGACAAGGTACATTAACGCTTATCTTGCTAAGCTCACATTCCCTCCCATATACACCAAACAGTGCCGCCCATTAAGAGGTGTATATTTTACCATTTCTGTAACTAATGTATGGCGCTGCCTTGCTCTTACTTCCACCATCTTTCAGTAAGAGAATTTTCAGTCAGTGCTTGATCTACATCGAGGTATCACAATGGGCCATTATGTGTGCTCAAGTGTACTGTTGGTAAACTAAGCGGCCACACCTACCTACCTACCTAACTACTGTATGCAATCAAGCGGTAGGTATAACTTTTTACTTTTATCTAATAGTTTAAATATTGACAATTGTGCACAATAAATTGCCCACTTTCAATGACAAAGTATGAACAACTATGTTCTGATTAGGGCTCTTAACAATAGAGGAATAGATAATACCACTTCCAATTGGATACGAGCCTTACTTAACAGTAGACTGACTGAAGCTGAAGCAGGTGACACAACTGTTAAAGTCAAAGTCATTAAAGAATGTCCGCAGGGTGGGGTAGTGGAGCATAGTGGTTGATGATCTTTTGGTAAAACTCACAAATCTAGACATATCATGTCAAGGATATGAGGACCCTTTGATGGTGATATGAATCCACCCTTTGTTATACTAGATCTAACATCCTTGATGTGATGTAAAAAAGAATGGAGAGGTCTAACTGAGACGTATAAAATTAGAGAAAATTCCCTCTTATGGTATACTGATGGTTCTAAGACAATGGACGGAACTGGCGCAGGAGTATTTGTTCCTAGAACCAACTACTGGGAACCAATGGGTTCTTTCCCAAGCATATTTCAAGCGGAGATTCACGCTATTGAAAGATGTGCCAAGATCAACATTGACAGGAAATATCGGGGGGAAAACATCGTCAAGCAGAACTCAAGAGTTTGAGCTCACCCCTGGTGAGGTCTAAACTTGTATGGAAGTGTATTGGGAAACTGAACTCCCTAGGCAGTATGAACAAGTTATCTCGAATGTGGGTACCAGGCCACATAGGAGTAGAAGGAAATAAGAAGGCTAATAGCTTATGTAGAAAGGCTGCGGCCTCTCCTTTCAACGGCGCTGACCCCTTCTGTGGACTATTGTACAATACCATTGGAGGGCTGCTGAAGAAATGTATAGATGCAAACAGAAGTCAAACTAGAAAAGATTTTAATCCTTATAGAGCTAAGGAGTTAATAAATATGCCTCGGATTAAATTAGAATCATCACAGACATTTTAAGTGGACACTGTAGTCTCAACTACCATATGAATAAGTATTCAGATGCCATCTGTCGATTCTGTGGAGAAGTGACGAAACCTCACTGCACCTGATCACAGAGTGCGGACCATTGGCACACAAAAGACTCAGGTGTTTTGGAGAATATATCTTAGATAAGAGCAAGATCCCTCAACTTGATTCCTCCAAAATATATGAATTCCTGTGGGAAATCAACTGTAGATGAGAATATCCTCATCTTTCAAATAAATAGGGGCAATAGATCTTTCAGGTCACACCCTTAAACACCCTTAAATAAATCTAATCTAAGCTAATCTAGGTTAGATAAAGGTAGCAGCTAAATGAATTTCACCTAGTCTGAGGATTGCCCCATTGTGATATCACAGAGTTGTAAGTCCCTCAAAACTGAAACACCTCTCACCCACCAAGGTTCTCGAGAAAGGTGCCTCCAGCAATCGGTTTCTCCTCTACGCTAGGGAAGGGCATTAAGTGTGGGATGTCCTCCTTTATCCCCAGAGAGTGGCTTTATAGCCGATTGGCAGTCAGAAAACATTCACACCATCATCTCTGCAGGGGTGTGTGGGGTGAACTTGTATGTGTCCATAAATCCCGACAAAATTTAGCTTATGGAACCCAAACCTAAACAATTTTTAATGTTTTGGTAACTGTTGGGAAGCTTTTCGGATTGTTCACCGCTAAAGTATGTTGGACATTTTGAATCCAGTAAAGAGCTTAGGAGAATTCAGAAATCGGACGTTCTATTTTTTAGCTTAAGGTAGATAGAAGTAGGAAATGAAGTACAATGTAGTGGTTGTCTGGGTTACTCGCCTCGATCCAGCCGCCCAGCGAAATGTTCAAAAATAGCAGATTTGCAATTGCTACAGTTTGCGGTATTTTTTATGCAGATTGGCAGAGAATTCCAGCATCTGATGACACTAATGAAAAAGTAGCGGGTGAAGTTTAGATAGTTAAAACGCGGAATGATTAAGGATTTGCTCCGCCCAAACTAAACTTCTCAAAGAGGTATTCAGGAGTGCGGGAATGAATTAATTTCTGAGGGAAAATGCAATTCCTAATGGTCAGATAATCACGTATGGTACAACCAACAACACTAGTACGCAAACTAGAGATATCCTCAAACCTGCTTAACCCATAAACATATTGAGTAGCATGATTGAAGGCAACTTCCAATTTGCGGTGCGACCGCGAATCAAGCTTACTATAAATTGTGCCAGCAAATGGTATAAGATGCAGAACCAACAAGCTTTCTTCTTGTGTCCTCAGGAGTATAATCCGCAGATAAATGTAGACTCCTCACAAGAAAGAACAACTTGCTGACAACATTGCTGACGCAATCCGTACAAGTAAAAGTCGAATTAATATAAAAACCCTAGTTGCATATCTTATTAACAAATTTCAACTGAATGTTCGCTACATAAATTAGAGGAATATCGCTGAAATCCATACTATTTCTAGAAATAGGTCAAATAAAGGATTTACCTGGATTTAAGTTCGGTTTGTTATTCAAGGCCCAATCATTTCTGCTGTTCAGGCTGTTATTCACTCTTTGACTTATAGCCTTAATAAGACCCACGCGACGTGAAAAGGACAATTGAATATCGTCAGCGTACCCATGCACCTTCACATCCCTACATTAAGTAAAAATATCATTAATGAAAATGGAAAATAATAGGGGGACAAGAATGGATCCTTGTGGTACACCAGATGTGAATGGTTTAAGTTGCGAAAGTGTATTACCCACCTTTACTCGTTGTACCCTATCCCTCAAGTATCCACTTATGAGGAGATCCGAACTCAGAGAGCACAGAGAAAAGAAACTTAAACGTCAAACGGCAAAGCAGCGAAATAAAGCAGACGGACGTTGTACACGAATCCACTCAGAATCGTGGTGAATCCACTCAGAATCGTGGTGAATCCACTCAGAATCGTGGTGAATCCATTCAGAATCGTGGTGAATCCACTCAGAATCGTGGTGTGTCCGCTAGGGACGCTGACAGCGAAAAATACTTTCCTTTTTCTGTGTTCTCTGACCGAACTATCACAGAAACCATAAACGAATCTTAACATATTACAGAGGATTTCATGGTCAACACTATCGCATGCCTTTGAACCAAGGCAAAGGAACGTTATTGGATCTAAATCATAGTAAGGGCGTATGTCTTCCATTATGTTCAACATCGCTGTCGAACAGGTATGTTTTGGTCGAAATCCAGATTGAAAAGGAGAAGAATATTTTTCTTCTCTAAGTATGTTGACATTTGCTCAGCCATAATAGATTCGCAAACCTTTGACAGAGATATATTCAACAACAATTCACAATCCTTTGACAGAGATATATTCACCAACAGTAATTGGCCATGTTGCACTAACTGTATAGACGGAGGAAACACATCTTGCCTAATTTAAGATCCTTGATTTCAAAATATTTTAATAAAAAACAGCGAATGAATTCAATAAATGCCCCTTTAAAATGTTTCGATATGATAATGCAGATTTTCTCGGCGAATATATAAATTTTCATATCTAAGAAGCCGCCCTCTGTGGTCTACTGGTAAGCATGCTAGACTCACACCCAGAGGGTCGCAGGCCAAATCCTGCCACGGGCTTGGTCTCCAAAATGCTTCTTTCTGTAAAATCCTTTTCTCTTCGAGTCGAAAGCCTCTGTAGCTAGTACTCATTCCCCCAACACCTTGCACTCATAATTAATTATGGTGTAAGATATAATAATAATAAAACATAGCTAAGAAGCCACTTGAAATACAAACAAACACACGAACTTGTGTGCCTGTGTTCGTCACTATGTCCTTACAAGCAGACAAGTATTTAGAGTTATTTGTAGACTTTTCTGCAAATAAGTGTCTAGAACATATTTACAACGGAAATCGTACACCTTATAATATAATATAAACCCTATTTTGTGAAATAATCAGTCCAATTATTCCATATTTCCAATATATTATACTCTGCTCAACAAATTATCCATAGTCAAATTGAACTATTTACATAAGTTTGGTACCATTCAATCAGAATGGGAAAATAACACAATACATGCTGGGGTTAAGAGCAAAATTTTCAATTATAAACCAATCCGAAAATTAGAATGTCTGTTGCTGGTTTCACCCTTGGATCGACTGTAAAAGTTTTCCTTATATAGTACATGCCTATGTATGTATATGAATGCATTTAGTACGCCGCCGCAGTATTCCAACCCCTTGCTAATCGACACAAAGTTCTCCTTGTGGTTGGTTGAATTTCTCCATCATTGTGTTATTTTAAATATATTGTAAAATCTAAATTGTAAATTAGAGATGAAGCGCTTTCAGCTTAAAAATAATTTATTTCTATATTGTATTTGTAATATTAAAAAGAAACGCTTTATACTTTTATTGCCACTGAACAATACCAACAATAATGAACAGAAAGCGTTCTTCTTCAAGGCGTAACCAAAGAACAAATAGAACAGACACTCGATGCGAATGTATTTGTGCGAGCTCTGCTAGTATGAGAATGCTTTAAAATGTATGTATGTAGTGGTAGAAATACAGTGAACCCCATTTAACTACAGCCATCGTAATTCCTCAATACACTTCACTTCTCAAAATAACTGAAAACACAAAATTCTGTTGATAGTTTCGCATTGTCAATGAACTCTCCAGATCCACAAGTCGAAATATTTCAGTTGCCTTTAAGTAAAAACATTAATTCGGCAAAATAAACAATTTTTTTTCGTCATTATTAAAGATGAAAGGTGTTTCCAGAAACTGTGTCGAAGTGGCTTCATCTTTGGATTTGTCATCAGACCCTATCATTATAACTCGAACGTCCAATGTTCCACGTATATTAAAACCACCTACGCTACACAATAAGCGTACAAAGTGGCTTCAATTTAAAGACATTATTTGTGATACGTTGTCTCTGGATATACCGCTCAAAACCCCAGGAGATATTGAAGAAGCAGTCGAAAATCTAACTAGGTTAGGTTAGGTTAGGTTGGGAAGGCATGTGCGGATACGAAGTCTATATCCATTGTGACTGCCTTCAAAAATGCCAGGAGGAGGCATACTCAAAATCTAACTGAAATAATACAAAACGCTGCCTGGGCCGCTACTCCGAAACTTAAAGAGAAGCATATAAATTGCGCGATTAACCCAGTTATTAAGGAGATGATAGCTGCAAAACGAAAGTTAAGAAAGTTGTGGCAAACTACGAAATATCCAGAAGACAAAAAAGTCTTAATAAGGCAGCAAAGGAACTTAGACATCATGGCAGCAGAAAATGATGAAATTCAGCACTTTTTGTCAAATTTGTCAACAACAGATGCCACGGAATATTCGTTATGGAAGGTAGCCAACAAGTTGAAGCAATCCACTACTCGATTTCCTCCCATCAAAACAGTGAATGGTTCTTGGGCAGAAATCGACAAAAACAAAGCAGAGAGATTTATCAAACACCTTTGTGATGTCTTTACACCATTTCACAAAAATCCACGACATAATGATGACGACATTCAGGAGTTTTGGAAGCTCCTGGTCAAATGGAATTACCGATCTTACCTATCAAAATAAGAGAAGTTAAGAACTTTCTGTTGAAACACCTGAACATAAAGAAAGCACCAGGATATGACTTTATAACAGGTAAAATTCTCAAAGAGCTGCCGGATAATGCCATAAAATACATCACCTATTTGTACAATGCAGTATTGAGGAGTGCCTATTTCCCTCGTCAATAGAAAGTTGCTGTAACTCTAGTTGCTGTAACTCTAATTGCAAAACCTGGAAAGCCGGAAGAAGAAGTTTTATCGGATAGGCCGATAAGTTTGTTGCCGATTATTTACAAAGTTTTGGAAAGGCTGCTGTTGAGTAAGCTTAAGCCAATACTGTTTAAGAAAGAACTCAATCCTAATCACCAATTGGGGAGCACCATGCTACCACCGTGCAACTACACAGAGTTTATCACAGTGCTAGAAATGCTCTCGAACAGGGTCAGTTTTGTACAGCAGCATTCCTGGACAACACACAAGCGTTCGATAAAGTTTGCCACCCTGGCGTACTGTTCAAACTTAAGAAGTCACTGCTTCAAACATATTTTGATACTCTAAAATCATATCTTGAAGAACGCCATTTCAGAGTGAAAAAACTCTTCGAGGGTCTTTTAGTGTCTTAATGTAGATTGCTTTGCGCTGAACCTTGAGTCAGAAAATTTATGCAAATAAAAAAATAAATGAATAAAATAAATTATTAAAGAAAGAAACACCACTTCCATTCAATTAAAAGCATAAAGATGTTAACTTGGTTCGTTGAGCTGCATTTTTGACCTATTTTGAAGATTTTTCTGAGATTATTGACTCTGTTGTTATTTGGGACCTACTGTAAAAAGGATTAATTCAGTTTCGACCGGCAATTTCTTAAGTTTCATTTCACTATGCTCCTAATTCTTCCAAGTTTGGTGTCCCTATGCTCCTTCATTCGTTCATGACCATAGTTAAATATGCTCGCAGAGGGGTTTTACTATGGCACTGGGACCCGATTTTAATATAAATAAATTTTTACTAATTTTTTAAGTTATTAGTAATATAATGTTTTGCCAAAAAGCCAAACAATTATGATTCTTCACTTTCTGATTACCATGGCGCATTTACAGTGAACAAAAGTGAAAATGGAAAGCAATTGGATCAGATTGTATACTAAGAACAGTTCTAATATATTAAATGAACTTGTTAACATTTAAATTTTCAACTCCAAATTAAATATTATAATTTTTTTGGACTAATTATCACCTTTTTTAGAAGTTTCGTAGTTCGTTTTAAAATACAACTGAAGTGACCCCTAAAAGTTTAATTGAAACGTAGCCTTGGTTTCTTATGATTTTTTTTCGCCGAATATTCGCCATTTTCCGCAAACAGAGACAACATCCCAGCAGTGAAACGAACTGGTTAAAATACTAGTAAAACTCATATATATGTAAAATTCATACATGTATGTATGTATGTACATAATATAATAATGTGTACTCGAACATGTATAATAATTTTTGTGCATCCCTTTGTTTTCTCACGTCTGTTTATTGTTGCTTCTCCCCGATGTAGTGTGGCGGGTTGAGAATCCCGACCGTCGCTGGGAGCTAGCCGTGGCGACCACACTGCATCAGGCGAAGGGGTGTTCGCAACAAAGGAACAAAAACTACTCAAAATTTATTATACACGCAATGAAGTGCCGCAGAAGTCAGCAACTGATTAACTTATAGATACGAGGGCGGATTGATATTGAAGCTACCTAGCGCTAGATGGCAGCACAAACACCAAACATATTTTTTTTGAAATTGCGATCTGTCAAACGTCAGCTTGAATTTCACCCAAATTCATCGATTAGTTTATTTGTTGTAGTCGTTTGAAGTAAGCAACTTTTGTGTTTCTTGAAAAATGGAAAAAAACGAATTTCGTGCAGTGATTAAACACTTTTATTTGAAAGGGAAAACGGCGAAAGAGACAAAAGAAAAGCTCGATAAACATTACGGTGAGTCTGCTCCGTCAGATTACATGGTAAAATATTGGATTGCTGAATTTAAACGCGGCCGAACAAGCACTGCAACAATACCATCAACAGGAAGGCCAAAAGAGGTGGTTCCTGAAGAAAATATCAAGAAAATCCTCGATATCGTTATGAATGATCGCCGAGTCAAGTTGCGTGAGATTGTTGAAATGGTAAACATATCGTATGAACGTGTGTTCAACATTTTGCATGAACATTTGCATATGAAAAAGCTATTGGCAAGATGGGTGCCGCGTTTGCTCAGGGTCGAACAAAAACGAGTTCGACAGACAACTTCACAGCGGTGTTTGGACATGATAAATCGTAATCCTGTTGATTTTTGGCGTCGATTAATAACTGTTGATGAAACGTGGGTCCACCACTACACACCTGAAACCAAAAATCAATCGAAACAATGGGTAGAAGCTGGTGGAAGTGCTCCGAAGAAGGCGAAGGCAGTGAAATCGGCTCGCAAGGTTATGGCCACCGTATTTTGGGATGCACACGGAATATTGCTCATCGATTATCTTAAAAAGGGATCCACAATCGCAGGAGAGTATTATCGTGCATTATTGGATCAATTGATTGATGCAATCAAGGAAAAACGACCACATTTAAAGAAGAAAAAAATGCTCTTTCTTCAAGACAACGCACCGGTTCACACAGCATTAGATACGATGCTAAAATTACGTGAAATGCACTTCGAATTGGTTAATCATCCACCTTATAGTCCCGATTTAGCTCCTAGTGACTTTATCCTGTTTCCAAACTTGAAAAAATGGCTCGCAGGAAAAAGATTCATCTCAAACGAAGAAGTGATTACCGAAACTATCGCGTATTTTGAGGGATTCCCGAAATCGTATTATTCAGATGGTATAAAAAAGTTGGAATATCGTCTTACTAAGTGTGTCGAAGTAAAAGGAGACTATGTTGAGACATAAATGGTTTTTGAAAAAAAAAAAATGTTTTTTTCCTACTTAGGTAGCTTCAATACCAATCCGCCCTCGTAAGTTTGGAACCACTTGATTTTATACTATTAAATTTACTAGTATATTTTTCACTACAGGAATATGGAATACGTGTACAACAAACATAATGAATTCACTTTCACTATACGAGTGACCAAAACAAATCGTTGAAACGGTTAATAAATAAGTCGCGAAGAGAGTGTCTTTTCTGATTCTTCTTTGGTTTAACGATCCGAGTGGTAGCAATTGAAATTCGCGCCAGCAGGCAGGGAGAGAATACGCGCAACCGATTCGTTGGAATTATGCCTAAACATTTGACCCCACTTCCTCACATAACTTTTTAAAACAATTGCATATTGTAGCAAGCTTGTTTATGATGATTAGTCGTTTATAAAGTATTATTAAATATCATTATAATTATTGTCAAATAGTATTACAAGTACTGTGACCACATTCACGCCTACTTTTAAGTGTATTAACAACACGGTAAGATCGAGTGGTTGAAGAAGTATCACTGATTTATGAGTGAGCAGAATAAAAGCGACCGTCGACGAAGCCAGATGTTTATTTTATTTTTACCAAAATATTAATGAATTGTACTCTTCGTTGTTCCTTGTCCCTTAATATTATTTTTGTTTTTAATTTCGTTTTCGGCAGTATGTGTGTGTGTGTGCATATGTTTACTGCAGTAGGTAATGTTACAAACATTATAATATTATTATTATTATCTCTTACGCCATAATTATTTATGAGTGCAAGGTGTTGGGGGAATGAGTACTGGCTACACAGGCTTTCGACTCGAAGAGAAAAGGATTTTATAGAAAGAAGCATTTTGGAGACCAAGCCGGTGGCAAGATTTCAACATTCGACTCTCGGGGATTGAGTCTAGCATGCTTACCAATAGACCACAGAGGGCGGCTAACAGTAGAATAATTAAGCACTAACCCTTCTCAACGAACACATGATTCTAGAAATAGTGGATATAGTTGGGTCCGAAAATTCGAGGGAATACTTTACTCTTTCAAAACTAGCTATCTATGTTGTATCATAATTTGTACTACAATTACCGAAATTAAGTTCGTTTGGCTCTTTGGTAAAATTTTGTGTTATGTTATAATATAAGAATATCTTATTAAATTAACATACAAGAGGTAGCTGAAGCCATAACTATAGAGTAGGTATTGCAGAAATAGATCTTTTTACAGCAAAAATTGAAATAGATAATATGTCCAGGAAACCACAATTTATAGCGTAGCACCTTAAAACACTTTGACCTGTGAGGTAACAATAAACTTTTTTTTTATTTTTTTTTTTTTTGTAAATCCTTGTGCAATATACACAACAAAAGTAAGATTCCATAATCACTCTTCCGAGTTGAACTACAACCCGACAACACAAATCGCATCCTATTTACAACCTTCGATATCTTCTGCATAGAAAGATAATAGTTGAAGAACCCCGAAAACATTTTGTCCCAGTTCAATGGCAGAATTGCCAAGAATTTCGTCACTTCAAAACATATTCCACACTTTCCACTGTGTGTGTTATTTGTGGTGAACTGCACTCAGCTCAAAATCGCCCAAAGTCAAAAGAAGACACAAATGTTAAGAAAAGCAGCAATTGCGGATGAAGCCACACAGCCAACTACCGAAGCTGCCCTGTACTCGTATATTTAAAAAATCCAACAAAAACTCATGCCACAGCAAAGACAAATTAAAAAAGTAGCTCCTACAAAGATCAGCACTATTCCCATAATTAAACCGGAACCGCAGGTAAACTCTTATGCCAATATACTCAAAGGAAATCCTTCCCTAAATAATGCAAATGAGCAAAACCAATAGTTAGAAAAATCCTTGCTCATCAATAACACAAATTATGTGCTCTAAGCTAAATTTGATCCACGAAATGATGCGAAACTAAAACATGATATTACATTCTCAATTGTCAAAACCATAAACACCATAAAAATCGCACATTGGAACGCTTCAATGCCAAACATACGCATTGGGTCTCTCGCCTAGTGACTCCAAAAGGGATAAACGATAACTAAACTAGAGCTGGACGTTTCATCTTGTGGCAGCCACACATATTGGCCTACAGACAAAGGTAAGATCCCAGACCTTATGAACTTCGGAGTCGCTAAAGATTTACACAACATTCACTCCCATGTACAACCATCGCTAGAGTTGTCCTCGTCTGATACTCCCACAATATTAACACTCAAATCCCAAACATTGTCGAAAGAAACTACAAAAAGGTCCAAGTTTCCAAACAAACGGATTGGTTTAAATAGGAAATGTACATCAGTTCACATCTCAATCTGTCTGTGTCCGTAAAAACAGAACAAGAACTAAACTCAGAGAACATGATCTGGCTCTAATATCTTTCGTTGCTGGCAATGTTGATAACTGTTGTGCATTGTTGTTGTTGTGCGACGATGCATCATTATAAAATAAGCGTAACGCTTGCTTACATTTAGAGAGAGCCGACGCTCCTGATGATCAATGATTCTTTCGCTCGTTTTCGCGTTTATGTTTTGATTTCACTTACACTTGATATTAAATAATTTTAGTAGTTTCGCCTCCTGGGGCGACGTCCTTTCGCTTATTTTTATGAATAGGTAGGAGTGGCCGCCTAGTTTGCCAAAATCTCACTTGTGCACACCTAATGGCCACGGTGTGGCGCCGTTCAAAGACTGACTAAAAAGTTCTCTTACTTAGGATGGTGATAGTCAAGTCAGCGCAAGGACAGCGCCGGGAAAGCCACGACTCCCCAATTATGTTGCAGGAAACCATCCTGATAGCTTGATGAACCTTGCTATGTCCCTAAAATTCAAGGCTGTCAGGCTTGTAAGAAATGGGGCACCCAAGGTGCTAATTCTTCTTCTGCTCAAGGATAGGCAGTAGCATAAGAGGTGGAAAACCGTCTCGTCCTCCTCCTCGGCACCACAACCTCGCAAAAATCGTTTGAGGGTAGGCCCAGTCTTCATGCGTGCTTTCCCAGTATGCAGTGGCCGGTCAAAACCCACAACATTGTCGACAGTGATACGTGATTAAGTTGAAGAAGTTGCTGGTTCTGTGTTTGTCCACTCTTGCTTAAGTTAGTCTAGCCGTGTGGCAGGATTCCTCGTTAACCCAGGATTTGTAGGCGTCAGCCAGATATTTCCATTTGATATCGAGCTTGGCTGTTGCCAGTGGGATGCCGAAATTTACGGAGGGCTGAATTTCGTGCAGTAGCGTGCCTGCCTTGACAAGCTCGTTCGCAGTTGCCCGGAATTTCGCTATGTCCGGGAACCCGAGACTAGGTGCACCCGAGAGTAACTTGCGAGCTCAATTAAAGATGTTCGACATTCATGAACAAGTCTTGAGGTGGCCGTGGAGCCAAAAAGAAATTGAATGGCGTCTTGGCTGTCTGAGGAGATAGATACGTTGACTGCGCCGATATACGCTACTCAGCATCCATTTGTCTGCGAGATAAATGGCCATGACCTCGGCCTGAAAAACGCTGCAATGGTCTGAGAGACGTAGGGAGATGTTTAAGTCCAGTTTGTCGGAAAGGATACCGCTGCCGACTCTAGCTCCAAGTTTGGAACCGTCGTTATAGATTTTGATCGTTTCACCGCCGATTAGGTCTTTTGAAGTCCAGTCATTTCTGCTTGGAATAGTGAGGTCGAATTCATTGTTCAAATCGGGATAGACCGACATGTAATCGATAAAGTTGGGAATAGGTGGATCCTGATTCAGAATTGAGGCATAGCCCGTCAGGGTTAAGAGCCAATGCGAAAGAGCGTTGTGTCTAATCGCTGTCAACTTGGCTTGTTGCTTACCCAGGAGCCCCGAAGGCAGCCAGTGCAGCATTGCAAAAAGGGCTTTCGTAGGTGTGGTACGAAGAGCGCCAGAATGATCAGCAGAGCAATAGATCTTCTGATTTTATCGAGGCGTTTGATATTTGTATATGTATCTATTGATTACTTTGAATATATTCTTGAAATGATCCCTTATGATTCAAATGAAATTTTATTGATGTTTTAATAAATTATCCTTTTGCGAATTTAAGATGCACCATTCAATGGATCAACTGGATATGCTGGATCCCACGGGTTCAATGACGGCGTTAGCTCCAATCTCAGAAACACCTTTAACAACAACACACCAGCATTTACATGGGTCTTACCACAGCATGAATCATATGATGTCTCATCATCACCCTGGGTCATTAAGTGGTCATGCAACGGGTAATAAGTTCTGAGCACTGTCCAATTTTTGGTGTTGTAAATATTATATAAATTATAGGGCATCATGCGCATTCGGGCGTGCATCATCCGGTTATTTCAGCCGCCGTCGCTGCTGCTGGCCTCCATCCAGATACAGATACGGATCCCAGGGAATTGGAAGCATTTGCGGAACGATTTAAGCAAAGGCGAATAAAGTTAGGTAAATGAATAAAACATTGTAATTAAATGAAGTGAAATGTGTAATTTTATACTCCATGTAATTCGAAATGCTATGTTGAAATTTGAAAGGACACTCATATTCTTAAATATGTTGCATTGTTCGATGTGATCACAATTGTAAGTTCATACTTATAAAGATTAGTAAAATGGAAACTGTCTATGGTAGGACCTCTGTCTTTAAATTCTTATATTAATACAAACATTTATTAAAAATTTTTTTTTTTTTAGATATTGAATCTTTCTTATTATAGAAACTAACAATAAATATAAAAAGCTTACAAACTAGAGAATAATGTATATCTTAGAGCTCCTGGTCAACACCTAGAGCGCACCTAATACAACTGATGCATATTTTAGTAACGTTTAATTTAAGCTTAAAAAACTACAAAAACCCCTTCAACTATTGACCGTTGTGACAGCGAGTCAGTTCTAATGTATTCTTTCTTAGTTTCAAACGCCTCATGGGCGGGACCACTGGTAAATTCCGTGCCAACAGATTGGGGTGATTTCCAGACGAGTTCCGTTTTTTGTGCCAACTGCTGGATTTCTTCCTTTATTAGAGGCATGTTCAAATCTCTGTGGATGTTATCGTTTCTCATATACCGCGGCGCGCGGGTTATCATTCTTAAAACCTTTGACTGCGCCCTTTGCAGCTTTTCTCTGTTGTAGGGACACGCCGTTCACCGCAGCTGAATACCAGAGGTCCATATGGGCTTTATTATACTATTTACAGCAGAACTTTCAGGTCTAGAGAGAGCTTTGAATATTGATTCAAGAGCCAATACAGGCGCGCTGTAACGAGTTTGACCTACGTACCCTTCGCCTCAATGTGCTTTGTCCATGTGAGTCGCCTGTCAAGATGGATGCCGAGGTATTTAATATCTGCGCACTGTGATTCCACAGACTCGTAACAGCGCACCTGTATTGGCTCTTGAATCAATATTCTAAGCTCTCTCTAGACCTGAAAGATCTGCTCTACAAAAGTATAATAAAGCCCATATGGACCTATGGTATTCAGCTTATGACCTGGGGGTATGTCTCCCTTCTCAGAGTGAATGTTACGTGAGCGTATTTGGCTTTATTAATCTTGATCCGCCACTGCCTTCATTAACCTGGATCCGCCGCCTTGGTGCTGTTGCAATTGGAGGCCGCTTCATTATTTAAGTGTAAGCTCAAAATAGGTGTATCGTTGGTAAACGCAAATATTTTTGAATTCTGCGATTGTGGCATGTCGAAAGTTTAAAGGAGGTACATCAGTGGGCCAAGAACACTTCCCTAAGGAACGCCTGCCGCAATTCCATACGGGTTTGAAATAAAGTTCCCTTGTTTGACAACGAAACTTCGGTTCGTCAAGAAACTTTCTAAATTATCATGGAATAGAGTCGGAGTAAGTCTTTTGATTTTGTGTGTCAGACCTTTATGCCATACTTTGTCAAAGGCTTAGTGATATCTAAAAACACCGCTGAACAGTATTATTTATGTTCGAAGGCGTACAATATATCCGTGACTATACGGTGAACTTGCTCAACTGTGCCGTGACAATCTCTGAAGCCAAACTGGTGTTGTGGTATAGCAGCTGCCAAGTATGGCAACATAAGCTGGTATAGAGATTATTCAAACACTTTCGATACTACTGATAGTAAACTAATCAGTCTATATTAATTAACCTGAGTCGCGTCTTTGCCGGGTTTAGCTATCATTACGTTTTGAGCGAGCTTCCACTGTTCGGCATAGTGACCCATTCTTAGAATTGCGGTAAATGTTTGCTATAGATAATTCACCGCCACACCCGGTAGCTCTTTAAGCTTTTTTCCTGTTATTTGATCAGCACCAGGGGCTTTTTTACTATCAATCTCTTTTGAGATTATATTTACAACGCTATCGCGTGTAATTACTGGATGACTGCTGTTTTGTTCTTGATTATGTGAGGACTCTTCTATACTCGTTCCGTCGATGCGGCGTGAATACCTCTTTTAGGTGCAACGCGAAAGCAACTGTTTTGTCTTCATCGGTTTTCATCCAGCGGCCGTTATTCGCTCGGATTCGTACTTTTCTCTCAACAGGTGGCTTATAAGATTTGGCTGCTTTCCACAAAGAGTGGTAACCGTTTTCTTCTGGGTTCAGATTTGTGATGAAGTGCCGCATAGATCTGCGTTTACTGTCGCTCAGTAAGACGTTTAGACGTCAGGTGCAGCAGGGTAGCTCGTGCTTCAGGTACAGAGATCTGTTCTTCTGCCACTGTCTCCTGAGTTTACGTTTCTCTTTTACCATTGCCTCAATTTCTGCTTCACTTTGTACGTTGCGTTGTTTATATTGCACAGGTGCTGGAGTGGAAACCATACACGCTTCATGCAGGATCACCGTGAAGTCTTTCACCACATGATCTATGTCTTCTTTTCCCTTCAGCCTTACATTGACCTCGATATGAGAGCATATAACAATATACTAAATAATTGAACATGCTTTTTTGTACGATAGACGTAGATACAAAAAATAATGTGTTTAAATAATTGTTATTGCTTATTGTCATACTTTATGACTTCTAAAAATACATCGTCGTGATCGCAACTAGTGTTGCATATACACAAAATAAATAAATAATTCTTTAGAAATTAAGTTTACTTTCGAGATGATCCTTGCTGAATATAGTGAGTATTAATATAAAGTGAACATTCCGTAATACCAAGTGACAATTTTTTTCAGCCGATAAAGAAGCAGAAGATGAAATTTTGGAAGCTTTTCATTGTAGCAAGATTGCCCATCTAAGAAACCCAAGATCCAGTTTTAAAGCTATTTCAAGACTGAAAAGGGACTCTATTTATTATCTGGAGGAAGACGAAGGGTACGACAACTATCTTCAATCACTAGGGGAACTACCAGGATGTATGGCCTAAATTGAGCGCTTTCTTCCGCAAGTTAATCAAATATCACGGCCACATGGTCAGTGAAAGAGGCATTCGCACGGACCCTGATAAGGTTGCAGCCATCCGGGAATTGAAACCACCGCAAAACGTACGAAAACTGCGACGGAGCCTAGGCATCGCATAATGGTATCGGAACTTCGTATCGATTTCGCGAAAACAGTGCATCCACTGACATTATTACTAAAAAGGGGTAAACGGACCGAGGAGGAACAAGCAGCGTTCGAATTACTAAAACGACAGCTAACTGAGGCTCCAATTCTCACCTGGTCGGACTTCACGCCAAAGTTTGTATTGCTGACAGACGCCAGCGACTATGGGTTGGGTGCCGTACTCACCCAGGATATCGACGGAGCAGAACGAGTGATAGCGTATGCCAGCCGGCACTTAAATGGGGCAGATGTAAACTGCTCACCAGCGGAAAAGGAATGCCTAGCGATAGTATGGGGCATACCGAAGATGCGGCCATACCTCGAGGGCTACCAGTTTACGGTAATCACAGATCATCTGTCACTCAAGTGGTTGAATTCGATCGAGAGCCCTTCTGGACGCTTAGCCAGGTAGGCACTAGAGCTACAAAAGGCGAAGAGCAAAAGTGGTGGCAAAGGCGAACAGCAGAAGTGGTGGCTGAACCCATAAAATATTCTGACTACTTCATGGAAAATGGGTAGATTTACCGGCATATTCCAAACCAAGCGGGCGACGAGGATTGCACCCCATGGAAGCTGTGTGTTCCAGGATCACTAAGGGAGCGTGTCTGAAAAGAAACCACGACGCGCCAACAGCGTGGCATCTGGGCATTCGGAAAGATATTGCTCAAATTGCAAACCGGTACTATTGGCTGGGTTTTTTCTGGGACATTAGCCAATACGTACGCCAGTGAAAGCTGTGTCAAGAGTACAAAAGCAGCCAACAGCAGCCTGCGGGGAAGATGTTAACTCAGATACCCGAGGATCCATGGGCAGACGTTGTGAGACCACTACCTCGCTCCATACATGGGAATACCATGTTAGTGGTTTTTCATGACAAATTTACAAAATAGACCGAAATGGCAGCACTCCGGAAGGTCACCACTGAAACCCTACAACGAGCCTTCCGGGAACCCATTATGGCACGCTTCGGGATCCCAAAAGTTCTGGTTACAGATAATGGATTCCAATTCACCAGTAAAGCAAATTCACCCAATACTACGGCATACTTCATCAATTTTTTGAACCGTATGCGCCTCAAGAGGACGCACTTGAGCGTACTATGCGTACACTGAAAACGATGTTAGCGCAATTCACCAACGAGCAACAACCAACATGGGACGATCTATTGCAAGAATTCACACTCACGATAAACACCAGCATTTCAGAAACTACGGAATATTGCCCTGCTTACCTCATACAAGGACAAGAGCCACGGTTACCAAAAGCATTTTACGATGAAACCACCATGGGCACTGGACTACCAATCATTAGCCCCAATGGACGAACGACACAACTAAAGGAAACCTACACACTCGTTAGACGTAATCTGCAGCGGGCAGCACAGGACCAAAGGAGACACTACAACCTGAGGCGCAGTGCATGGAAACCTACTATCGCGCAGATCGTGTTAGGCAAACAGCATCACCTATCGGTGTCTTTTGTCTACAAAATGCCGAGTATTTCTTCACCCAAGCGATAGGCGGCGTAACATGAGAAACCACTACACTGAGCACGTGGTACACCGACGAGACGATCAGACAGAAACGACGGGAAATTATATGTATCATCAAACAACTAACTCTTCAAAAACCCATGGACTCACGGCTTTCGACAAAGCCCATCTCCAGAAGGCGGAATTGATCAGACTCCGACAGCTCACATGAAGGAGTTTGGAAGAGGCGAAAAGAAACCCCGTACACACAGAAGTCAACAATCAACGCAACAGACCCACCGAAAGTACAGTGGACCGAAATTGTGCTCGAGAACAACACAGAGCTAGACGGACCAAAAGCTGCCCAGCTACCACCAAACCAGCTACCACCTACAAGCAATAAAGAACCACACACCAAGGAGATACAGACGAGTCCGGTTCGACATACCACCAAACCGGATTGTGCGCGTATGAGAGAGGACCACCATTTACTTCCGCCCGCAAAGTGGGTGTTCTTTGAACACCGACATCCTGACCAGCAACAGCTCTACGCCATACACCTACGTTACGAACAGTGAACATCTGGTTTTAATCGTTTTCTCACTGAGCCACATAACCACACAACGCACGTTACACCTACCGAGAGAAGTAGAACAGAAACTTGGTTGACTACGCGGACTACAACATTACGACCTGTAAATCTAAATTTAAGAGTATTATTGTAAGGAGTCATCAAAGTCCATAGTATATAAATTTTTAAATAGAAAAACCCTAATTTATGAATTTTAAATAAAACCTAATTTGTGAACTAAATAATAATTGTGGAGTTAACAAATTCTTTTTTCTGGGAACGGCCCTTGGAGCCGCTGAGTTCTACCCCAGCTATCAAGAAAGAGTTATTACAATATATAGGGCATATCGTTGTATTGAACTACGTAATTTGGCCATTACAACAGTCGTAACAGGTTGCTCGCACTAGGACAATAAGATTAATAGGACGTCATAGTGAGTACTCTAACTGTTTGAGTAGCAAATATTTCTGTATTATATTTTAAATAGTTTATTTTAAGGCTGTTTTTGGTATAATGATGGAAACATTTCATATGGCGACTGAGAATGTATGTATGTCTATACTTCAATATATACCTACATACCTACCTCCATCTTGAGCGTTACAAACATTTAATAACATAGGCAACAAGTGCAAGTAGTGTATGCATTATATAAGGAAGTTTTTAATTAAGATTGAACTATTGTCATCAAATAACCAATTACTTACCCAATTATACTGTGGATAATTTGTTAGGAATTGCGAACAAATCAAAGTTGGAGTGGGTTTGGAGAATAAATTATTTCCGATTTCGATACCTTAAAAATTCTGTTACAAATTTTTTCCATGAATATTTATCTACTTAGCTCTGCTATTGAAATCAACACGCCATCTGATAGGTTAATGGTTTTAGGGTGAGCGTCGTTTTCAACCGCTAAAAATGCACACGTGAGAAGTTCCCTGCGTTCAAAGGCTAGTGGAACTTCTGGTATAAAGAAGTATATAAGCAACTGCACAGTTGACATCGCGATCAGTGAACAAGTGAAAGTGGCAAAGTGAACAAGTAGTAGCAGCAGCAGTGGGACAGTGAGGGTAGCCTAGAGTGAACGTCGTAGTAGCAGATCAGTTAACCAGTGTCAGTGGCAAAGTGGTTGACCGCAACGGGCAGTTGAGCAGTGATCGTCGGAGAGCGAACATCGTGTTTGCAACGAGCAGTTGAATCGGAATTAATTAGAAAAATTGTGGTGCAACAACTCAAAAACTGAAGCACACTATAAGCGAAGACGAAGTGTGAAAAGCGAGCAAACTTTTAAAGCCAATAGTAAGTTGGACGTATACTAATAAAGACAATTGAAGAAGGAATTGTTTGCCTATTACACAATCCAGCGATACGAATCCAAGTATTGATCTTGGTAAAAATTGTCAGAAAGGCAATTACGTAACAATATTAATTCTAGATTTTATATTCCTTTGTCTTTAATTTTTGTAGAGAATCTTTTACATGGTGTTTTAAACTAATAAGGGTAATGAAATAAATATTTATTTTAAAAAAATAGCAAGTAGAGACATTCAAATTTTATATCAAACCAGTAATTAAAACTGAATTTTGAGTACGAATGACTTCGAAATACCCTTCACTCTACCGTAAGTTATCAAACCATAAAGGCAGACGTGACTACTGAAATGCTCACTATGAACACTAATTTAAAACAAAATGTTAGATCTGGATTTATGTTCAGCTTGAGTAATGAGTGTGGAACTGGAGTCACCCTGCCTTGAAGTTTTTAAGTACCTGCACGTCGCGGTTACATTGTAACAACTTGCTTCCCAAAAGAGACGCAGGTTAAAGTTAACAATTAAGGTGGACGCATTGTAATATATCCTTGTCTCACATCTCTTGATTTTGAAAGAAAAAATAACTACCACATACATAGTTACTTTAAGAAAGATTGGAAGAAATGCAGGTGCAGTTCGAATTAACTTGTTTTTTATCTTTAATGTAGTATATTTCTCAGTCGATGTCCTCAATTCAATTAACAATGCGAGAGATACTAAATAGTCAAAACCATTTCATGAATTCTATACTTAAAAACAAACACACGGGCGCACTGATCGTGGTAATGTTGCTGAAATGTTGAATCCGTCAAACAGCGCGTTCATCAAAGATATAGGAATATGCAGCAGAGCCTACAGCAAAGCGAAACACGATTTACTCATCTAGCGGAACAAAAACGCGATAGGAATTGAATCTGTAGGAGAAAAAATCATTGAGAATGGGCAAAGTCAAAATGAATTTAAACAGCAAATAGAACAAGGGATGTACGAAGGGTACTATTTATATATCGGGAGTAGCAAATAATAAGAAACATTTTTAAATGAAAATGGCTTTATTGTTTTTCAAAATATTCCCCTTGATGATCAATACACTTTTGCATCCGTTCAAACCATTTGTCACAGCAGTTGTTCCATTCCTCTTGAGACACCAAACCAAGCAATGGTTTTTGAATGCTTCAACTGCTTCTTCGGCGCTCGTAAATCGTTGACCACGCAGTTTACCTTTGATATTCGGGAACAAGAAGAAGTTATTGGGTGCCAAATCAGGTCTGTATGGAGGATGAGTCATCAATTCTATGTTTTGACTGCTCAAAAATGCACCTGTTTGACGAGATGAGTGAGAGCTCGCATTGTCATGATGGAGAATGATTCGTCTTTGGCGGTTGGTTTTACGAATTTCTCCGAAGACTTCCGGCAAACAAATTGTCGTGTACTACTCAGAATTGACCGTCCTACGTTGCACAAGTCGAACAGTGGCCACATGACCCATTTGGCCGAAGAAACAGGCGACCATTTGCTTCGTTGTTCTTCTTCCACGAACAACTTTTGTTGGATTTAGCTCGTCTTGGAATACCCACACGGTCGATTGTTGTTTTGTTTCCGGCTCATACGCATATATCCATGATTCGTCACCTATCACGATTTTATACACGTCTTTGGAAGCACCACGGTCGCACTTTTTAATCATTTCCTTACACCAATTGACACGAGCCTTTTTTGAGCGATTGTCAAATTATGTGGGATCCAACGCAAACAATCTTTTTTACAGCCAAATGTTCATGCAATGCCCAAGGTGTGCTCTATCTCACGATATGTCACATGACGATATTGCATTATCAGTTCACGCACTGAATCGATGTTTTGTGGCACAACAACCGATTTTGGACGACCTTCACGGAGTTCGTCGGCGACCGAACTACGACCATGATTGAATTCACTATACCAGCGATATACTGTGGTTTTTGATGGTGCTTTATCGCCATACAAAGAACTGAGTTCATCGACACATTCTTGTTGAGATAATCCATGTCGAAAGTTGTGAAAAATAATTCAACGAAAACCTTCTCTTGAAATTTCCATTTTTTGACCAAATTGATTTTCTTAACTCATGGTAAACAAAACAAATAGCACTTGTACATCAACACGGTGTGAGTACGTTTATGCTAAAAAATGTCAAACTTTATTATGGTGTTGCCAGATTTTAGCTATTGACATTAGTGTTGCCAGTTTCCTCGTACAAACTACAGCAAGGTTCATTACCTATACCAGCTTTCTCCTCGGTAAAACTGAAGACTCCAATCTATGATGGAACCACAGTGCTGCTGCTGACGAACTTCAGTTACTTCTATTCTGTCTTGTAGCCAATTTTGTAATAAAACATATTTTCTTATGTTCTAAGTCACCTCGATTGACTTAGAACATAAGAAAATAAGATTGGGAGAAAACCATGCCGAGTACTCTTTTCCATGTTATTTTAACAATTGAAGTGAAGGAGGAAAGACTTTTACCGCACCATTCTCCTCATTGCAGATAAGTTAATAGGTAGCCTCAAAACTCGACAGTCTCTAGTACTAAAGACACTCCTTACACAAATGAAAATCTTCTTCTTTCTCCTTAGGTGGCCATTACAACCCGTTGTGGGGTTACTGGCGGTTTGAGCACCTCTTGCCAGGCGCCTCTGCTTCGCGCGCGCCTTCTCCAATTAGCCACACCAAGCGTGGTTAGTGCTTCCTCAGCTTGGTCTATCCACCTGCGGCATGGTCTTCCTCTTCGTCGTCGACCTTCGGCTCTCTCGTCGAATACCTTTTTCGCCGGAGCTTCTTCATCCATACGATGGACATTACCCAGTCAGCGTAGTCGCTAAACTATGTCAATATCAGCGTAGAGCTCGTACAGTTCATGGTTCATCCGAATACGGTAGATTTTTCGCAAATTCTTTTGGGAATATAAATATAATAAAATTATGAAAAATCAGCTATTTAGGTAAAGTCCCTTCTATGAACAATTTTTTTTTTTTTTTTTTTTTTTTGGCAAACTTTTACAACTCATCTTTCCCATTCCAGAACAACCTTTTTACCACACAAATACAATAGATCCTTTGTCTTGGTAACATGCCTACAGCAATGAAAAAAAAATAATAGAAGCCTAACAAAGTGAGTTCGAAAGAAACAATAGAGGCAACGTTACGCGAATTTTTAGTCCAGAAGTAAAATCTATTTTAATAGCTAACAAATGAATAGGCAAAAAGTTTTCTCAAATTTGTTTAGAAAAAACGGTACAAGAGGATTTAGCATTCATCGTTCTAATAGATAATAGGAAGGTTCACAAATGCAACCTGAGGTAATCAGTTTTTTTCTCTCTTTTCTTTTTCAGATTTCGAATATTACTGTTAAGTGCTCTGGGATGGACAGAAAATAACAGATTTTTCGAAATCTAATTATATACCGATAACCGAAGGAAAATTAACATTATCGGAAATTGTGACTACATAACGCACTGTACGAACTTCACGATTTTTCTGAATCTCATATGAGCAAACTTCTTCATTCAGATATTGAGCATACTAATCGATAGTCTACAGATTCCCCATAGACATACTCGAAGAATACTAGAGGTGTATGATAAGTACCCGTGTTAGGCAAGAAAACACTTTCCATCAAGCCATTTTTTCATGTTTGGAAACAAAAAGAAATCGCATTGGTCCAAATCTGGAGAATACGGTGGATGAGGCAGCGTAATTCGTAGTTTTGCTATGGCCATTGCAGATGAGTGACCTGGTGCGTTGTCATGGTGAAATACCACTTTTTTCTCCGCCAAATGGGGCCGTTGTTTCATCAATTCAGCATTGAATCGGTCTTATAAATCAGCATACCACTGCCCTGTGATGGTCCTTCCCTTCACCAAATAGTTGGTAAAGATGATACCTTGGGAATCCCAAAAAACGGTGTCCATGACTTTTCCGGGCGATGGAACGAACTCTTTTTGCTTTCTTTGGAGCGGGTTCGCCGGGTGAAGTCCACTGTTTTGACTATTCTTGTATTTATGGCCTGTAGTGATGGATCCATGTTTCGTCGACAGTCACGAAATTCCGTAGAAACTCTTTCGCGTGTCCAAACAGTGCTCCGAAGTTGTCATGCGATTCCGCTTTTGCTCTATTGTGAGCAAACGTGGCACCCACCTCGCCGATAGCTTTCTCATACCCAATATTTCGTGTAGGATATTTTGTATGCGTTCCATTGAGATATGTACAATGTCAGGAATCTTTCTGATCTTCACTCGACGATCTGCTAACACGATATCATGGATTTTGTTAACCATGCAGCCGTCCTCCGTAGTCACCGGGCGCTCTTCGCAAAAACGGATGTTCGGCCACGTTTAAATTCATTCAACCAATATCTAATGGTAGTCATCGAAAGTACAGGGTCCTTATAAACGGCAAACAACTTTCTTTGATTTCATCATACGTCTTCCCATCCAAAAAAATAAATCTGATCACTGATCGATATTGCTCTTCCTCCATGGTTGCAAACAAACACGAACTTGACTACTTTCAACAGCTGTCAAAACAAAACTAATCGATATATTTATGTATATTATTTTGAGAGTCATCGTTTTAAAAATGGCAATAAATGATGGCATACACATTTTGAGTCAGTCGCTAAATAAGGGTACTTATCATACACCCCTCGTAAATATCATTGGTACTGAACTCAACCACAAAGCAGGAACCCCAGATTTTGATTATTTTAATGAAGCAGCAAATATAGGGAAGCAGTGCTTATTGAGGCCAACGAACGACAACTTTCTATCAATAAAGAAATACAAAAACAGTGAACCAAATTTTAAGGAACAAAAAAAAATTAAATGGACACAGGACATTTGTTTGAATTATGAAAAGCTAGGAACGCAGCAGTTATAACGTACCTAGACAATATTAGTGACTCCATAGATTTTAGAAAATGAAACGTAGTTAACCCTGTCATAATTGATAGGAAGGAAATTTAAAAAATATTGAACATTGAGTACACTACAAACACGGTGAAAGGACAATATTTATGGAAGCCAATCTAGTTGCAGACTGTGATGACTAACTGACTCCTATCACAAATTGCACGCATCTATCTGCTAGTTTCTGCGAAGTAAGAGAGGATGCCGCATGTGTCCAACAGCTCTTCAATAATCATAAAGCAACATTTAAAACTTCATTTAACAAAAGTCGATCCAATTGCCAAAGTCGACTGGTGGCTTCGAAAGCCAAACAATTCATCAGTCACATTACACCTGTCTATTGGCACTAAGTAAGAATTTTAACAGTTAGGAATTGGGTAATCTTAAACCAATATCCAAGACTACATTTACACTTACTTTCTAAGATTTTAGCTTAAGTTCATGCTAGATGTATAAGTACGAGTATATACGAGTATTCACTAGATCTGTTGGTGTGCAACGTTTCACTCTACTTGGTTGTGAAGTTTCTAATGCAGGAATTTCTGTCAGATCTGGATTTGTGTGTGCTAACAGGCGGTGCATGTGGTTGAGGCTGCATGTTTGGATGGTTGCTTCAAATGAGTCAATGTACAGGGTCACGGTGGCTGTCTTCGTTTGATATATACCACTTAGCATTGATGATGGTGCGAGGAATTTTAGACTGGATTCTTTGAATTATTTTTATATTCGATTTAGCTGCAGTGCTCTACATTTCGATACCATATCTCCAAATAGGCATAAATCAAAAATTTATATATAAACAGTTTATTTGTAACTGAGAGCTTAGATTGTCTGCCGAAAAGCTATTAAAGTTGTCTGAAACGATTATTAATTTCTTGTCTTTTTAGTCCGACATATTATATCCAGAGTAGTTTTGCGTCAATAGTCATTACCAAGTATTTTGCTTTTGAGTCGATTTTAACTGGTTCATTGTTTATATGTAAGTGACATTTGTTATGCCTTCTATTTGTATAAATAATTTGAACTGTCTTGTTGCTATTAATTTCGTTACCCCACTTCTTGAACTATAGTAGTGTGTTGTCGAGTAGTGTTTGTAGTTTTGTGAAGGCTAATTCAATGCTAGCTGTGTTTCTTTCAACGCGAGTCAATAGTAGTGAATAAAACGAACGCTTATGCAAGCTGTTTGTATTCGCTTGTTGTTTAGCGCCTCAAACAAAAGTGCTGCCACAACCATTTTGTTGTCTATTGTGAACGAGAAAGTGAGTAAATCAAGCATAAACCGCTGTAATTATATAAAAAGCTGTAATATTATCGTGTATTAATTCAAGCAATTCTGTTTTTTCGAATTACAACTGTGGTTGGTACCGAATTATAAACACTGCAATCGAATATTTTGCAATCAGCAAAACTGCAAAGAGTTGGAACTTTGTTAGGTAGAGTCTTAAGTGTAAGTTAGTTCAATTTAAAGTAATTGAATAAAGAACAGTGCATAGTGCTTAACATCTTAATTCGTATTTTTAATTGTGCATATGGAGCCAAACTTATTACATTGTAGTGGAATAAATGTTTGTAACGCACAGACTCGCAATTTATCTGTACCTATATATTCGGTGTCCGTATCAGTTCATGAAGCGATTTACTATTTTCTGTTTGATCCTATTTCTTGTAAAAACTACAATACGAGACACATTCAGAGAACAAAAAAAAATATTCTACTTATTGTGTTTATGTGGCCTGATGTTGTTTCTAAGCGACCCAACTTCAATTATGAAAAGGAATGCGAAATTTTTATAATCTTTATAAAAGTATATTTTTTTCGTAAAAAGTTTTCCATACAAACTGACAGAACCGTTCTACTATATTGTAGAAATGCAGCACTTACACGACGTTAAATGAATACCCCGATAAGGGATTGCCTATAAGCCACCATGTCTGAGTTCTGTATTCCTACAAAGCTAATACGGCTCTGTAGAATGACATTGAGCAATGCGTCCATCTCTGTCAAGGTAGGAAATGACCTCTCCGAACCATTTAATACCGTGCGAGGTTTCACACAAGGCGATCCACTGTCGTGCGACCTCTTCAATTTCACCACGGAAGAGGTACTGTGGAAGACCGGTGTGCATCGGAATGGCACTATTTTTTACAAAAGTGTCCAGCTCCTCGCATATGCTGATGACATCGACATCATTGGCCGTTGCAAGCTAGATGTTGCTGCTGAATGTTTTGCCATTGAAAAAAAATCAGCGGAAGTGGGTATGACGGTGAACGAGGGCAAGACAAAGTATATGCTATCCACCAGCAGGGATACTCGGCGTTTAGGATCCCATGTTACTGTATTTTTGAATTTGTCAAGGAATTTATCTACTTTGGCTCCGCCATTAATACCGAAAACGACGTAAGCCTGGAGATCAAGCGAAGAATTACGCTTGCTTATAGGTGATACTATGGGCTCAGTAAGCAAAGTGTAGTAGAGCCCACTCTCGTCCGACGAAACTGACACTCTACAAGACACTCATCCTGCCCGTGCTGCTCTATGGCGCAGAAGCATGACACGTCCCATGCAGACTGATGCAGCCGCGCTTGGGGTGTTCGAGAGGAAAATTCTTTGCAAAATTTTCGGTGCTCTTTGTGTCGGCGACGACTACCGTATTCAGAGGAACCATGAACTGTACGAGCTCTACGCTGATATTGACATAGTCAGACGCATCACTATACAACGTCTACGCTGGCTTGAATATGTCTTACGTATGGACGAAGAAGCTCCAGTGAAAAAGGTGTTCGAAGCGGCAGCCGCTGGATGACGACGTAGAGGACGACCATGCCTTCGCTTGAAGGACCAAGTCGAGGAAACTCTAACCACGCTTGGTATAACAGATTGGAGAAGACGCGCGCAAAGCAGAGACGCCTGGCAAGCTCTGTTAAGTTTGGCCGTAACCCTACAGCGGTTTGTTCCGCAGATTCTGCGATTAGGCCAAGAAAATAAGTAAGTAAGGCCTTGAATTTTCTCAATATTACTCTATCGCAGCGTGCTGCTTTCGGAATCCAAATTGATGGGAAGGTATAAGCTGTTTTGGCTCGATCATTGTGAGGAGTCGCTTCAAAAGCTGTTTCTCAAACACTTTAGATAGTATCGGAAGCAAGCTTATTAGTCTATATGAGGTGACCACTTCTGCGGGTTTCCCAGGTTTGGGAACAAGGATAATTTAAGCTACTTTCTATTAGCTTAGGAAGTGATCACATCGGATACTCGCATTGAATAATTGGGCAATGAGTTTATAGCCGCAATCTGGTAGCTCCTTTAGGCTTGACACAAAAGATCTTTTAGGTCGCAGTGTCGGCCATTGGGCAAACTACTAAAGCTAAATTATTGTTAGGATTCTGCTTGTAATAAGGTCATATCCCAGTTATTTTTTGTCTTTTAGCGTTTTCTTGATGGTTCTTTTAATTTCTGTTATTTTAAAATGCTGGATAGAAATATCCCTTTGGTATGGGGCAACTAGTAATACAGCTATTCTTATGTCTTTTTGTGGATATTTGCTTGGAAACGGTTCAAATACTTCCAACAAATGAAGAGCAAATGTCTGTGCTTTTTCCTTGTTAGATTTGGCCCATCCGCCAACTTTCGTTTTAATAGGTGGCACAATTCTTGGAACTGTTCGCAGTTAACTGGATGGTCGGGAGGACAATATACCGCTGCAATTGTTGTGGTACAACCGTTGTTATAACCGTTGATTGTAGGTATTTCTTTTTATAACATTCGTGTTACGAATAATTACAGCAAATTACAAACAGGGCTCATAAATTATTCATGATTTGCTTTCAAATATGCTACGATGGTGAATTATACACAAAGTAAATTTTCCAATAAAATATAATTCCAGCATTTTCGACTGTTCCTTTATATTAAATTATCCTCGTTTTATCTTAGGATAGTTTTAAGTTTCTTCAAGTGCAAATGGAAATTCACAATAATATAAGAATTTTCGGTAGTTCAGCTCATCACGCATACAGCCTTGGTATGTGGTATTTCGGCCTAGCCGAAAATTCTATAATCCCGTACACTAATTTAAGTAAATAACCATATATAAATAAATAGTATTTACAGCAATTCGAAACTTTTATTGTTTTTCTTAATATATATATGCAATAATTTGAAAATTAATCACTTTTTACGATATTACAAATTTTGTAGGTGTAACACAGGCCGATGTAGGAAAAGCATTAGCCAATTTAAAGCTACCTGGGGTTGGGGCACTATCTCAAAGTACAATCTGCCGCTTCGAAAGTCTCACACTTTCACACAATAACATGATTGCACTAAAACCTATCTTGCAAGCGTGGCTAGAAGAAGCGGAGGCTCAAGCGAAAAACAAACGACGGGATCCAGACGCCCCGAGTGTTCTTCCAGCCGGCGAGAAGAAAAGGTAGACAGCGTTTTAGTTAATGCCACACCAACCTGCAATATCCCATTAAATCAAAGTGCATGAGACAGAATTGCCGTTTGTAACAGCGCCACTCCAGTAAAAATTCGGATATATAATAAATTGACAATGGCAAACCCAGTTTTTCAAATTATATTAATCATTATTTACAGCTGGAGAAGCGACAAATTACTGAATTGCTTGTTTCTCAATTTATAAATTTTAAAGTTTTTTTTTAAATTGATGGTGTTTAAAACTTATGAAATCATACACAAATGCTCTTAGTTTTATTTAGTACGAGTTTTAATGTATTTCAGTCTTATCGGTATAACATTTTACATTGATTGATTTGAGAAGAATGTAAGCAACACGAACTTCAAAATAACAAAATATTTTGCTTCCTTTTTTAAAAATCATTGAGTGCATATATTGATATAGTAGAGAAGAAATTCGAAATGAAGAGATGAATTCTGTACATATATTGACCAAAAAAGCAGTAATTAATAGTTAACTATTGGTAACTATCTCTCTGCAAAACAATAATATAAAGAATACCATGAATGCGTCCCTTACAGTTGTGATATAAAGAGAGATGACCGCATTTCCGAGTGAGCTGATGTCAACACATGCCACAAGTGTCGTCTTTAGAGTTCAAACTTCTACCACAATGTGGTGGATCTACCAATATATAACTTAAATATCTGAGTCTACCACATCTACCACACTGCCACTAGGCTTGGGTAGTGAACCACCGAACGAACTAACTGATCTGTTTCACTGAACTGAACTAACAGATTGGATAGTTCAGATCTGTCAAAGAAACTAGTCCACTTGTTCACTTGCTCAGTTGTTCACTTGCTCACTTTCTCACATATTCATATGGTTCAGCCGTTTATTCACTCATATGAGCAGATTTACACAAAAACGTATGCATGTTGGTTCCAATTAGAACATCAAGGCACATGGGGATTTTCAAAATTTTGAAACTCTTATTAATAACTAAAATGGCTTACAGTGAATGTGAAATCGGTGAAATATTAAAATAATGGCTCCTCGACAAAAATAAAGTGCTATTTGGGGACATTTTGTTGAGAACGCAGGCAAAAAAGCGCCAAGTGCAAGTATTGCTCTCTGCTTCCTTCCACTTCTTATGAACGAACGAACGAACGAAAGAGTAAATTGAGTACTAGAGCAAGTGACATGTTTTAACTAGAGAACACAGAGAAAAGAAAGTCTTTTTCACTGCCAGCGTCCGTAGCGGACACACCACGATTTTGAGTGGATTCATGTACAATGTTCGTCTGCTTTATTTCGCTGCTTTGCCAGTTGACGTTTAAGTTTCTTTACTCTGTGTTCTCTGGTGTTAACAATCATGACATACTGAGCGGAACTGAACTAACTGAGCAACTGAACTATGTGAACGACCAAATTCAATATGCTCAGTGAACGAGAATGAGCGGATCAGTCAGATGATCGACCAAGCCCAACTCTAACTGCCACACTTTTTCTTCCGAAAATTTTATTCATTCATACATTTGATACAATTGATATTGTGAATAACTTGTCGAATTTGCATTAAGTGTAAATTAAGTGTCAAAGTTCATAAATGGGAACCATTCAGCAAGTTGAATTAAATTCAAATTGGATATTGTGCCGTAATATGGACAAATAACGCCAAAGAAAATCTTCAATTACTTTAGTTTAAAGGAAGTTATTTAAATTATATAACAAATGTATGTTATATGTATTTAATGTTATAAGTAATGTTTACAATAATTAATAATTTTGTTGACTCACCTTCTGAATGTCGCCTTTACAACAGCCAAACTGATTGGAATTACTTCCGACTGTCAATATCTTCAACAATTAACCTGAAGCAGTCGCTTAAGTCTAGTGAAAATATCATCACAACTATTGAACACTTCAATTATTGCCTCCAGCAGTCTTGTTGGAAGTCAACACCCCCCCTGATCAGGCGTTAATGCACAGATATCTCTCCTCTTGTGAAATAAAAACTGGGGGGGAAACGCAGGGCAAGAAAAAAGTGACAACAGTGTCGACCTTGTGGGGTTAAGAACAAATTAAATACACTCTCAAAAGATCTCAAGGTGCTCCTCAAAACAGAACACAACTCTCAACTTCAGTTCTATCTCAGCAACCTTGATGCAAATGCTGCCATCGACTATTCCCTCTCGAAAGCAAACAAAAAATAGTTAAAGAGGCCCACTCTGGCACAATCTGCCATCAGAATGGAAAACAAAGAATGGGCTAAAAGTGATATCGAAAAATCATGGCCATTTGCAGGATATTTAAAAAGAGTGTTTACCTCACACGAAATCGAACCATCTCCAATCACTGCAGAAAGAGTAAGAGAAACCTTGGGAGACATCTACCAAATGGACCTGCCCATACAAAAATTATCAAAAGGGGAAGTCAAGAAATCGATCAAACAGCTTAAAGCAAACAAAGTCCCCGGATACGATATCATTTGTGGAGAAATATTAAAGCAGCTTCCAGAAGAAGGATTCACTATCCTGACTAATATATACAACGCTGTCTTAATTTCTGGATTTGTTCCCCTCAATGAAAAGTTGCTCAAGTAAAAATGACCCTTAAGCCCGGAAAAAGTCCAGACAAAGTTGGTTCATATCGCCACATCAGCTTGCTGCCGATCGCCTCTAAAATTCTGGAAACTCTCTTCCTCAAAAGATTAATACCAACAATAGAAGAACGAAAACTAATTCCTAATCACCAATTCGGCTTCAGGAAACAACACAGTACAATTAAACAGGTTCATAGACTTGTAAATTGCATTCACACTGCATTCGAGCAAAGAAAATACTGTACAGCGGCGTTTCTCGATATATCCCAAGCTTTCGACCGTATCTGGTACGACGGATTACTCTACAAAATAAAGAAAACGCTTCCAATAAACTATTACATATTTATTAAATCCTACCTTAAAAATCGATACTTCTTTGTACACAAGATGAAGAACAATCGGAAATGTGCGGAAGTTCGGCCGGTGTACCCCAAGGCAGTGACATGGGTCCCATCCCATACTTGCTTTATACACACGATTTACCTGTCTCCGAAGGAACTATCGTTGGCTGTACTCTCAATTGACACCCCTCCACAGCTGGCGTCGCTTATACTTCAATAGAATATTCAATAAATGGTTGAACGATTGGCGCATCAAGACGGATGAAACTAACTCTGTCCAGGTTACGTTCACTCTTAAACGCAACACCTGCCGACCCGTAAAACTCAACGACGTGAATATACCTCAGTGTGACTAACTACCTGGACATGCACCTCGATAGCAAGCTAACATGGAAAATTCATATATTCACCAAACATAAGGCGCTGGGAGAAAAGCATAGAGATTTGCACTGGCTGCTGAATCGAAATTCCCAAGGTTCACTCGAAAGTAAACTCTTACTTTACTCAGCCGTCAAAAAACCGATATGCGCATATGGCATACAACTGTGGGTCATTGCGGCAACCTCTAATGTCCAGAGACTCCCATCAAAAATGCTGCATATGATTACAGAAGCTCCATACTACGTAACGAACAACCAACTCCATCATGACCTGAAAGTCCCGACAATTGTCCAAGAAATAAAAAATATGCAATGGCATACAAACTGAGAATTTTAGGGTAAGCGTCAATTTCAACCCCTAAAAATATACATGTGAGAAGGCATGCGTCGGTGCGTTCGGAGGTTGGTTGAGGTTCTCGTGTGCAAGAGGTATATAAGCGACTGCAGAATTGAAAACGGGATCAGTGAACAAAAGAAAATAACCAAGTGAAGGTCGTAATAGTAGCAGCAGTGAAACAGTGAGCGAAACCGAAAGTGAACATCGTAGTAGCACATCAGTTAACCAGTGACAGTAAAACAGTGATCATAGCCGAATCCTGAGAGTGGCAGCAAGCAGAGTGAGCATCATGTTAGCAACGGGAGTTAACAAGTGATCGTCGCAGAGCGGAGCATCGTGTTAGCAACTAGAGTTAACAAGTGAGCGTCGCAGAGTGGACGTCGTGTTAGCAACGAGAGTTCACAAATGAGCATCGCAGAGCGGACATCATATTAGCGGATTGAAGCGGATGTAAATAGAAAAAATTGTGCTGCAACAACTTCTTTTTTTTTTTTATTAACGAATCTTATACCATATACAGAAACGTTTTATAATTGCACCTAGTAAATACTGGTAACACTAACTAGCAACAACTGACTAACTGAAGCAACGTTTGCGAAGACGAAGTGTGAGAAGCGAGCAAACATATTAAATTAAAGACAATAATAAGTTGGACGAATACAAATAAAGCCAATTCTAACTAAAGAGGGAATTGATTGCTTATTACACAATCCAGCGATACGAATCCAAGTATTAAGCTTGGTAATAATTATCAGAAAGGCAATCTTCCTTCTAATCATAACTGCGCTCCTTATAAATTAAAACGTTCCGTTCAACATGTTATGGGTCCAGTGACTGCGTGGTTCTGATTTTTTTTTGGAAATAAGTTAGTTCAATGGTAAATAAAAACATTTTTGTATTAAAAGATTTTTGCGAGCAGGAATACTTGGTTAGAGAAGAAAATAGTTCGGGTAAGCCGCAATGGCTGAAAATGAACTTAACCCGTATATAATGGGCACTATTGCGCGTATTGCTGAAAACGCAATTTCTTGGGATGAAAAAGATGCAGAAGCTTATGCCGCTCTTATACGAGGTCTGGAACTGGATCAGCTAAAATACTTACGGGACTGTTCGACCGCAGCACAAACGTGAGCAAGGCTGAAAACTATTCATGCAGACCAATATATTTCCTTACAGAGAAGCCATTGGGTCATTAATGTATCGAATGGTCTGTTCAAGTCTACTTGGAGTACTTAGTCGTTATATGGAAAACCCTAGCGCAACCCACTGGAAAGGCTCAACCGATATGAGTATTACATTTTCAATGGGCAATGGTGAATACAAGATAATAAGCTGCTGCGATTCTGATTGGGCCAGAAATCTCAACTGGATGGTATATTTACCAAAGTCGGCTCAATTTATTATATTTACCAATCAAGAGCTCAAGCTCAAGAAAACAGACCTCTACCGCAACATCAGCAACTGAAGTTGAGTTTGTGGCTTTATATTCAGCAACCAAAGCAACAATGCGCTAATGTCAGACTTGAGTATAGTTCAACATTCATCTACACCTATTTTTTGCGGCAATCAACAAGCGATTACTTTGATTTCCAACCCACAATCATTGAAGCGTAATCGACACATCGAAACCCAATGTTTTTATACATGCGACATGAATCACGAAATGAAATTTCTGTTAAGTATATCCCTACTAATGATCAGTTAATTCTTCAGTACTGTTTTGTAGAAGAAGATTACATAGAATCAAACCTCACGATCTTGCCAAACAAACCTCTTTCTGTTATGTAGCTGAGAATATATATTTTTATTTTTTTTTTATCGAGCGGGAAAGCTTTAATCCTATTAGTCATTGTGGGACATCACCCCACTAAAACCTTTTCACTCGGACTGCTCCCATATTTCTTGCTACTCTTCAGCGCATCGCTGTCGCTCCTCCAGCCTTCGTTCGGCTGTAGGCCCATTCGCTGCAGCTCCAACGCTCGTAAGTCCAGGGGCATTTTTGTAGCAAGAACGGAAATTGCATCGTCGGAGTCCGTTCGGTAGGCGCAGGTGAGTCTAAGCGCTCTTAAATGTTGCGTTGCGCAAGCCTCTCTGAGATGCGTCATTTTTGGTCTTGCCCAGATGGGTGCTGCATAGAGCATCACGGAATCCTTTACCATCGCCAGAAGTTGCGTTCTTCCCTCACGTAGACCTCCAATGTTTGGCAGAATCCGCGCAAGGATGCCGTTTGTTTTAGAGACTTTTTTGCTGTCCACTGCAAGGTGCTTCTTTAACGAAAGCCTCGCGTCGATGCTAACTCCTAGATACTTAATGCTTGGCTGCGACCTAATACGGCGAGTACCGATATCCAACACCATCTACTCTTGGTTTTTCCACATGCTTAGCAGGACAACCTTAGTTTTTTGAGCAGCAAGTTCCAGGTACGCTGATTGGAGCCACCTATGTACCATTGCGATCGCATCGTTACACACCATCTGCAAATGCTGAATATGTGTGGCTACCACTACCAGTGCGATGTCATCAGCATAGCCAATAATAGTCACGTTTTCCGGCATATTCAGCTCCAGGATGCCGTTGTACACGGCGTTCCACAGCATGGGCCCTAGTACAGATCCTTGAGGAACCCCACCAGTCATTTGGTATGCTTTTACGCCCGCCTCTGTCTCGTACAGTAGCACCTTGTCGCAGAGGTAGCTACCGATCACGCGCTGCAAGTATGTTGGTACTCCAAAAATCTCCAGAGCCTGCATTATATGTCTTCAATTCGCAGAATTGAAGGCATTCTTGATATCCAGAGTGACCACCTGGCCACCACATTTTGGCGCCACCCTGGTATCTAGTGCCACTCGTCACATCTCGAGCAATGCCTACTACAGCTCTGATCTCGTCGACTGTAGACCTCCTCCCTTTCCGAAAGCCGAATTGTCGGTCAGCCCTCCTGGACGCTCGTATGTCTCCTGCAGTCTTTCACAAACGATACGCTCAAGCATCTTTCCCACTGTATCCAGCATACAAAGTGGACGATAGGACTGGAAAGCCACCTGGTCCGGTGGCTTTCCAGTCTTTAGG
The DNA here is from genome assembly GCA_920105625.2 of Clusia tigrina. Taxonomy (NCBI): domain Eukaryota; kingdom Metazoa; phylum Arthropoda; class Insecta; order Diptera; family Clusiidae; genus Clusia; species Clusia tigrina. The sequence continues at coordinate 149,936,996 of OV050033.1, forward strand.
AACAGCACTAGCATCTGCCACGAGTCTGGAAAAATTCCTTCGCTGAGACAGGCGTCATACTTATTTGCGAATAGTTCTGGTCTCGCTCTTACGACTGCCTTGAAGGCCACATTTGGGACTCCATCTATACCCGGAGATCTGTTATCGTCGACCCTGGATAGTGTCGACAATACCTCGTCGATAGTGACTATAGGTCCCCTCTGTACTTCTGGCATCTCGATGGCTCTCATTTCGTTCTGTGGGGGGGAAAAGAGTTTCCACTATGCGCTGCATCAGCTTTGGACATGTAGGCTGGGGCGCCCTGGGACCCTTTACTTTGCGCATGATCGTTTTGTATGCTAGCCCCCATGGGTCTTGGTCCGCACTCTCCGCCAACACTCTGAAGCACTTGTTTTTGCTCTCTGTTATAGCTGCTCTCAGAGTTCTTGTGCGTGCTTTGTATACTGCCTGAAGTTCCTCGAAATTCGGGGTCGATCGAGATCTTTCCGCCTTACGTCGTGCTTTATGGCAGCTCTTCAGTAGCTGAGAACATATATATATATATATATATATATATATATATATATATATATATATATACATATATATATATATATATATATATATATATATATATATATATATATATATATATTTGTTATTCGACGTAGATTTCTTGTTAGTTAACCCATTTCCGGCCCAGGAAATTTTTTGTTGCAGAAAATTGAAATCCTTCAAAGAACATATTATTAAATCCCTGAATAATGATTTTCCATTTTAAAGAAATTTTTCCGATTTTCCGGCTAGGTTGGGGCAGTCGAAAAACGATATCAAAATATAAAAGTTATTGAATTAAAAACGAGATGATTTTTCAACGAAATTTGTTCAATGCAAATGCACTTTATTTATTATTATAATTATTATTTATTTAATGAATTCTGCAGTATTGACAAATGTTGATGGTGTGCTTCTGACATTGCTTCCAGCGACGAAAATGTCCGTCAGTTGAACGTATTACCACAGGGTTGCGAATCGCAATTCGAGGCAAACCAAGCGGACGATCTTGTTTGTCTTCAACGAACTCATCGGTATGAGGGTCGCCTTCTTCGAATACGGTGAGCAAATAGCCACTGATTTCCCTGCGGAGAACAATTTGTGTTGGAGGCATCAATTTTTGCTGTTTGGCAATAAAATAGCCCAGCTTTCAAGGATTTGCAACAGCTGTATTGAGACTGTGACTGAAACACCACTTTTTTCCACGAATTCCAGCTCGATCATTTGCCACGGCATTATGATGCAAATCTACGCCACCCATGTATCGAGTGTGTGTGTTGATCAAATGTGGTTTTAGCACTGTGTAGTTATGTAGATGTCCTCCCTAAACACTAAGCAAAAAGTCCGCGATATATATTAACTGCCACGCTCACTATTAACAAATATTCATAACTTAAGACGTGCCCCTCGGTCGGTTGGGTGGGTAAGTAGACCCGTGGGATACGTAAAAGGAAAAAAAAATTTATATATTATAGATTTATGGACGAAATTTTACGAGAAGCAACATACGGATGTTATAAAGCTAACTGCCAGTCCTTTTAACTAACATCATTCATATATGACAATTCCATTGACATGGTCTTTGTATCTGAGACACATTTTTCTCAAAAAAGCTTCATAAAAATCCCAACCTTTCAAATATTCTGCACCAACCACCCACACAATACAACCCATGGTGGCATAAATACTTATAAACAAAAGCATAGTGTGTTGCACTGGAAAGCTTTAGAGAGGAGTACTTGTAAGCGAGTAAGAGGAGTACTTCGATACGAGTTGAAGACTCCTATGTTACTCTAGTTTTGTCAGCTATTTGCTGCCCACAGCTATTTACAGTACTACAACACAACAATTCAATATGTGGATTACTTGAAAACTGTTGGCAATCGATATATTGCTGGAGGAGACTTAAATACGGCAGCTATTGCTCATTCCCCTAAGACTATTGCAGTCATAATGTGTAAGATATAATAATAATTATTATTATTACTTAGAGACAATGATTGTAAATAGAATTTAATAAAAAAAAATCAAATTTGATAATAAAAAAAATGTATTAAAAAAATAATTATTTATTTATAATTTTTTTTTAATATGCTGGATATTCTGCTGCTTTTGCTACACTTGTTTTTTAGTTGCTGGTGATTCTGCAATAACTCCCTTTGCATCCTAATCATCTCGTTGGTAACAACGAGGACCTATCACAGTCATCAGATACTAAGTACCTTAGATCGTTGACTCACCTGGCAGAAGCATTTCCTAGCTAATAGAAAACAATTGTGCCTAAAACAAAACTCGTTGAACTGGCTCATGGGTCGCAACTCCCAGTTTTCAACTCAATATTGCGGTCTTGCAACCAAATGCAAATGCAAATGTTCTTTGGTATGCAATAAACCAACTTTTACATCGATATCTAGCGATACCGAATATAAGTGAAGAGATACTTCGATTCAAGATATAGCGAACGGCTTTCAAGGCACCCTAACATACTTGCTTCAGTCCTTCTGGACAATAATCCAATCGATCGGAGACTTAAAATATTTGCTTATGGTTTAGCGCCTGAAACAGAAGTGCTGTCAAAACCTTTTTGTTGTCTATTGTGAACGAGAAAAAGGGTGAACCAAGAATAAACCGCTGTAATTATATAAAAAGCTGTAATTATATAAAATGGTTGTAACCTAAATAGTCACATATATAGTATATTATCGTGTATTAATTATATGTACATATTTAAAGTTAAATTGCTCAGAATTTGCCATTTTCAACTTTTCCTGTTCCTCTTTAAAATTTGTTCACAAATGTGTATGTATAAGCATTTAAATTGACAAAACCAGTGCTGCCAAATACTAAACTGTTAAGCGACGGGTAGCATTTTATTCACATTCGCGCTGAAAGAGACACAGCTAATATAAAAGACGTACTTATTGTATTTCCTTTATCCTCTGTCCAATAGCCACAAAATTTGAAAACATATCCATACAAAGTATATACAATAAAATCCATCACACTTTTCTCAAATTAAGAAATTCCCCATTATTAACGGATCTCAGTAAATTATGTGTAAATGCTTACAGAAAAACTGTACTAAAGGAAACAAAATTAATATAAAAAACAACAAATAGTATTTTTAAATAGAGAAGGAAGCAATTATATTAAATATAACAACACACAAATAATGATAGAATGCAAGATTGTTCTGAATTGACAACTGAAAATAAAGCACTTCAAAGACTTTAAATCAGTTTTGATGCGGTCCACACACGGTACGTCATGATCACACTCATTCATGTACGTGTTGAATGATGATCCGCCACAAACGAGTGATCAAAATACTAAATCAAGTAATTTTTGCATACTCGTCATTGAGTGCGGTCGTCATGTCGGTGACGGATGATGGAGTTTGTGTGCGCTTGCGCTCTTACTATGCAAGGAAAATGTGAAAAGGAAAAGAAAACCCCGATTTTGGATGAAAGAACGGCACACAAAAAAAGTACAATAGCATTCAAGGAATTCCAGCAGAAACGTCTTTTCATTATTTTTATCCGCACACATTTTCACACACTGGCAGTCAAACTCAAATGAGAAAAATTTACATGTAAATTGCCCACAAACGACAATCATCCATAGATCATAATCAAAATCATAACAAAATTTCCCTCAAAATCAAAATGATTTTGATTTTCGAGGTTCAATCAGTGATCACAGCGAAATCATCTCCGTGTGATCCAACTGAGCAAACAATACATATAGAGAGCTCAAATCGCGAAAATAGTGGTTTAATCAAATCACTGGTAATTGTTGTTGTATGGGATCTCCGCTTAAGGAACACGCTGTGCATTGCGATCTAGCGCTGAGCAATTTATTATGTATTGTTGGCTCAATCAAATCATTTTGATTGTTTGCTCAGTGGTGACACATACTCGTACATGCATATTTTCTCTCTTTTTCACTCATACTATCTATTATATATGAATATGATCATGACGTTTCGTCTATGGGCCGCTTAAGGTATATTTCCTTATACTATAGAAAGAGGTAAATGGAATTCAGTGTATTTCTGACACCACAGCATAAACGCTTTCCAATTTAAAAATAGCAGCCGCTGACGACTTGAGTACGACTTATGAGTATGACTATGCGAGTATCTCCAAAAGAGTATAAGTAATGTGGGATGTCAAAATGGTCATCATAATGTATATTTGTTAATAAACTATGTATTTAAATTATACTCGTATATCAAACAGTGAAAAATGCAATCTAGTATTCTATCATTCTTATGTATATGTACCGTATTATAATATTTGTTCAATTTATATGTTAAAAGTGGGTCTTATACATAAATTCCTATGTATAAGAGGTGAAATTTTTAACACATATTTTGCTAAGAGAAACTTTTAATTATAAAGTAATCTATATCGAGTCTTTTTTCAAGAAAAAGGACTTCCATTGCGGCACCTGAAAAACGATCTCTGGAAGCGTATTTTGCTGTGCAACCGCGACCATCAGGGGAGAAAATCGCTGCCATTGCTGAGAAACTGGATTTGAAGAAAAACGTGGTCCGCGTCTGGTTCTGCAATCAAAGGCAAAAACAAAAACGTATGAAATTTGCTGCACAGCACTGACAATCAAATAATACAGCCACACAATTAGGTATAGTTAGTAGTGTCACTCCTTCAATGACTGGCCATGGATCAACGGGGTTCGGATACTGATAGTCATTTTTCTCTGGAGACTTTTACCTTTAGATCCACAATACTGGGAACTTGACCTTTCTACTTCTTGGAATCATTTCAATCAGCAACAAGTCGGACAAACAATGCAAACAATGGACCAAGATATCAAATGCAATAATTTTTTGGATGGTAAGCAAATTTTAATAGAAAAAAATTGTATAATGCCTTGGTTGTTATATTTTGAAGTTCATATTATGTATTATCTATGAAGACTGGATTTAAGATATCTCTGTTTTGAATCCATTATTCTTTTCGACGACGAATTTTCATTTGGAAATCCAGCAATATTTCAGAAATCCAAAAAAAAACTTTAACACATTTATCATGTACGCATAAGCAGCACAATTTGTACACCAGGTAGGCTCAGCGATATCCAGGGTTCGTTTAACCAGAACAATTTATATATATTTTCAATTATCTTCATTTAATACAATTTTCTATCTTAATACCCGCAGTAGTATTTCCCCGTCGCGGGTCTTTTGATCGTCACTGTCCAACGCGAATGGCTACCTCGCTCAGGTGGTCGTCCGGCACGAGTGACTGACTCGCTCAAGTCTTTTAGTGCGTCCGCCGCGAGTGACTGACTCGCTCAGGTCGTAATGGTCTTACCTGGTGCTCTGGGGATCAGAACACGTGCACGTTGCGGGTCAGTCTGAAGTATTGTCCGGCGCGAGTGACTAACTCGCTCAGGTGGTCGTGTGACTTTTTTTTGTGTTTTCCATTATTGGAACGGAGGTCGAAATCTTCGAAAAGACAGTGGTCGTATCGCGGCACAAGTAGAGTGGGATTCTTACCCACTAAAAATCACCTTCATCACAGCCTCCCCCGCAGGACCGCCGCAAGGTAATACTTCTCTCTGCAGTATGGTCAGCGGGCCTTCAACATGACCGCCCCTGCCGCATCCGCCTTCTGCTTTTTGGGTACCCCTCGGCTCGTCTGGCTGGTTCCGTCGTCTTCTGCATTTTCGCGGGGACGCGTCGGCATTGCAGCAGCAGCCGCGTAGCTCCTCCTCCTTAACCTCCTGCGCTTTGCAGGTTTCCATCTGCTGGTCGTCTCGGTGTAGTAGTGGCGGTTGAACGGTGGCTATGCCATCGGCATCCTGTTCTTCTGCCACTTCTATCTAGGCACATGTCGCGGATCTTCGCCGCCTTTCGTTTAATGTCCGAATGGATATTATGTCGCTCCGCAATGTAGCTGATGGATGCCTCGACATGCCACTCTAGCACAGCCATTTTCGCTTAGCCTTCACTTCCGGCGGCGGGTAGATTGACATCTTCTCTAGCATGTCTGACTTGCATGCCACCCGCATTTGCATCTATCCTGGATCACCCAGGGAATTTCTGTGCACCGTCAGTCACTGGTCTTGCCCACTACTAAGCGGGATCCGGCGCAGTATGGAGTTCCTGTAGAAACGGTCCTGTTTCCTTCTTTTATTTTTTGTTCCCTTGTTATTGTTGTTGTTGTTTTCTTTATTGTTTTCTTTGTTCATGTGTTTTGGGTCCCCGCTCAGAGTCGTTATCGCTGCCCGTAGTACAGTTGCCTCCATGATCCCAATAACGTCCGCTGCAAGTGGCTGACTCAGTTAGGTCGTAATGGTCTTACGAGTATCTGATGGTCTGGGGATCAGGATACGTGCGCGTCGCGGGTCCTTATGAAGCATTGTCTAGCGCGAGTGACTCACTCGCTCAGATGGTCGTACGGCGCGAGTGACTAACTCGCTCAAGTCTTGGGGGTCGATCAGATAAACGATACGCCTCCCTCTCTTATAATCAACTCAAGGTAACCTTCCATAATTAACGATTTATGACGAAAACAACCCCATGTTGAACTCGTACGCAGAAGGAAAAGTAAAGAGTATTTCGCAGTCGGTCTATCCTGACTTCAGACTTCTTTACTCGTTTTAAAATATCGTGTTTGGGTGAATTGCAACAAGAACGAGATCATCACAGAAAACACACGCACTGCAAGATTCGTTTGTAAAATTACGTGATATTGGCGAGGCGGAGCTGTTCGACAAGTGGAGCGTAGCATTTTTATTGAATAGTCTACCAAGAAGTTACGATACCATGATAACTAGTTTGGAAACGCAACCAGAAAATGAGCTGACTTTTGCAATGGTTCAAGAAAAGGTTATATCTGAATTCGAAGAGCATTTTTAATCAGATAATAATTTAAGCGATGCAGTTTTAAGCACAGTTTCAAGAAAAAGTCTTTCTTTTCTCTGCAAAAAGCCCGGGCGCCAAAAGAAAGATTGCACCAAATATGAAGACTGGCTCTCAAAACGCGGAGGCACCAAAGACAAAGGGAAAAAGAATAAATTTGATAATAAGATTAATTCAATAGAGGAGAAGCCAGCAGCTAAAAATCGGCAGGAACAATTATGTGTTGATGTCAATGATTTTTTATTCATTATTGGAAAGCAGCAAACAGGATGGATGTTGGACTCCGGAGCTACACGGCATGTTGTCAATGATAGGCGTTTCTTTGAAGAGTTTGAACGCGCATATAAAAGCTCTGTCGAATTAGCAAATGGCATAACAGCACCAGTACAAGGCATGGGCACCGGATATTATACGTTTAGGGTCTGCTTCTAAAACAAAAGCATGCGAAGTTTTTGGTAGATAGTGTGCTTTCTATTTCACGTTTAACTGAAATGGGTGTGGAGATTATATTCAAGAAACCTTCCTGTCTAATTATGCAAAAACAGGAACAAATAGGTGTAGCGGATGCGTTTGGCGAATCACTTGTACCACTAAACTTGACTTCATACGGATGTATGCGCCAAAATGCAAACTAAAACACCGAGTGGTAAACAGTATATTGTAACATATAACGATGATTTCTCTCGATTTACAGTCATAAAATTGTTACGAAACAAGTTTGAAGTAGAAACTGAATTAAACATTATATATAGAATTTGTGAAGAATAAATTTGGGCGGAAACCGAAGGCCATTCGATCTGATCGCGGTGGCGCATATATATTGGAAAAAGTGTTACAGATTTTTTAGAGTCAGAAGGAAAATAGCATTTGACTTTGGGTTACATAATTCAACACCATCCAGAACCCCCATGGAGCTTCATTATGATAAGACAGGATCATCAGAGCAACTACTCAACAACACGAACTATCAGAAACTGATTGGACGATTGCTTTAAATATCTGTTAATACGCGACCTGATATATCAGCAAGTGTTGGCATTTTGGCGCAAAAGGTATCAGGCCCACAAGTTGAGGATTGGGCACAGCTAAAACGAGTCGTAAAGTAGGTAAAAGGCACATCAGGCATGAAATTAAAACTTAGTATCATTGAGAAAGAAGGAGCTGACTTCATTGGTGTCGCGACTACGATTTTGGCTTAAAACAACTACAGGTAAAAAAATAATTCAATTTAGTACATTGATGATCAATTACCACAAACTCACCGCAGTTTTGCACTCTCTCTTCACTCGTTCGATGTTCAAGATCAAATGGACGTTTCAGGCAACGCTTCGGCGAACATAGAAAGAGAGAGAAAGAAGAATGCTCAACATTGGTTATAACCCAAAGTTGTACAAAACGAGTCTCTTAATTTGAACTATAAATCTAACGAAAGTTAAAAATACTATTTTCCAACAATTGGATATGCTGATGCAAATTTTGCTGAGGACAGAACTGATCGCAGATCTAATAGTGGTCGAGTATTTTTTATCAGTTGGGCTTGCCGAAAGCAGGATCGTCGTCTACAGAAGCCGAATTTATTTCATTATGTGAGGTTGGATAGGAAGCAATATGGCTGAGAGGCGTTTTGAACGACCTAAATCAATAGGTTACTATACCAACCTTAATTTACGAAGACAATTGGAACTAGTAAGAAATGACGAATTTTTCTTTTAAGACTAAGCATATGGAATCAACACAGCATATACTCACAACGGACACAACTGGTGGTCCAAGTGGCATCACTGTTTTATTGATGATGCGGCTGCCTAACCTACCTAAGCATATGGACATAAGGTCCAAAATCATCAAAGACATTAATAAAAACGGTACTGTGAGATGCGAGTATAGCCCAACCGACGCACAGTGTGGTAGATTGCAAATCTAACTGGACAAAATTAATAAATCGCGTTGGGTTCACTTCTCACTTATGAATTATATAAAAAATGAGTTCAAATATATAAATGATTAGAAAAAATCAACTTTTTTTTAAAAAGGAGATTTTTTTAATAAAATGGGGCAAAAAATAATCAGTTCTTACTCTCAAAAAAAAATACATTTTTAATATGTATAAAAAATTGGTTTCTTAAATACATGTAGTTATATATACTAGTATTTAGGTTGAATATAACTAAGATTCATGATTAATAAAATTATTAAGTGAGTTTTTACGTAAGGAGTCGGAGATAATCATTTTTAATATTAAAATAATTTTAATATTTTTAATAAATATTTGATAATAATTGTTTTCTTTACTTGTTTTTGCTTTATTACATTAATAATACAGATAATAACATATAAATACACATAGAGATATTAATTTATTTCTGTTTCAGCTGGATAACATTTTTTCTTAGCTTTTTGAACATTCGAAAATTTTTACATTTTGCGTTCACTTTTAGCCGAATAACATCGTATTGATGTTTCGACAAATTCGCATCAACCATTAAAGATAAGGCTTCATCGGGAGAAAGGCTCCCTAAAGGCACAGGTTCAGAGCTAAATCGCTGACAAATTTTTTTCATTTCAGAACCTTTACTGGATGAAGCTTCCGACAGGTCTTTCACAAGTCTAGCTGAATCTCGCTTTCCCATTTTACGAAACACGATCTCACTAGCTTTAATAATTTCCAGGGTTCAGAATCATTCACTCGCTCGCGCTCTCGTCCGCGAACGTGTGCGTTTCAATTTTTTCATAATGTTCTTCTTCGCGAGTAAGAGCGTAAATAGTATTTTTTTTGCTCTCTCTTTCGTGTGTGCGATGGTTGAAATTTTTTATTGCTCATCCTTCGCGTGTGTGCGTGAATCCAATTTTGTTTTGTTCATATATGAACGGTAGCAAAAGAAAGAGCGCCCATAAATGAGCGCTCGCACATTTATGATAGGTTGAAATTTTTTTTCTTACAGAAATTCCACAAAACAATTTATTATTTAAAGAAACAACAACAAAAATTAAATATGTTCATAACATTTTATTCGCAGTAAATTAATTCAGTAAAAGTAATTCATTTAAAAAAGTAAAAAAAAGTAAAAAGTAAAGTAATTCATTTAAAAAAGTAAAAAAATGCATTTACTAAAATTTTTAAAAAATTAAATAATTAAATTCATGAACGATGAACAACTAAAAAAAATGTCAACCTGTCATAAATGTGCGAGCGCTCATTTATGGGCGCTCTTTCTTTTGCTACCGTTCATATATGAACAAAACAAAATTGGATTCACGCACACACGCGAAGGATGAGCAACAAAAAAATTTCAACCATCGCACACACGAAAGAGAGAGCAAAAAAAATATTTTTTACGCTCTTACTCGCGAAGAAGAACATTATGAAAAAATTGAAACGCACACGTTCGCGACCAAACTCATAAATGAAGCTAAATGAGCGCACATTAATGAAAATTTCTGAACCCTGATAATTTCTCGATGGTCAGTTGAATCTAAAAGACTTTGTATCTTTCTTTTTTTCGATTTTTCACTACAGTCATCAAAGTTTTTCGGTTTTCTTCCAGCTTTTTCACAACTTTTCGGTTGTACATTTGCAGGCAATACATACGGTTCATCAAGACAAACTGAATCTGATCTTAAAAAACGGTCACGATGTCTTCCACTTTTTATCCATTTTTCGGCTAGCTTAAAACAAATACTATTTATATTTGCCTTAAGATTTGTTTTCATGTCTTCTGGTATATCTTGAAGACCATATCTAACCAAGACATTTTTGCGATGTATTTTGGGAGTTTTTACCCATTCTTCAAAAATTTCCTTTCGCGAAAGAGTGGAGGTCATACTGGAAAAGGGAATAAAAATGTATGGTGGTCGTAAAAATTCGCAATATGTTTTTGATTTACTTTAAAGTGAACACTTGAAAGATTAACCCAAATATAGTTTTACACCGGAATTATGCGAAATAAGCAGCTTCAACTCTACTTGAAAAAAGGAAATATTTAATTTTTTGTACTTTCTGAACTTCTCTCAAAAAAATTTTTTTTAAATTCTTACAATAGAAATAACTAAATGAAAACTATAATATATTTCCTTAGAAAAGAGCGTAATAATAATAAAAAAAAATTATGACAATAAAATCACCGTAGCCTTTTTAATCATAAACCAAAGTCACACAAAAAATACTCTTCTCTTTGAAATCTGAATGCACGTGTTGACAACAACTGACTAAAGCTTACATTTTCCTAGTCAGAGCTAACAACAAAAAAAAACAAAACATGAATTACAGTTACCTATTGTATTGAGAAGCTCATTAAACGATCAGAAGGAATGTTGCCACACTTTTTTTTTTATTTTGTCCACCTAGATTTGTGATTTACCACAGTGTGCGACGACATGATTGCAGATCTGCTGACAAAGCCGCTTCGAGCAAACAAAAATGAAAATTTGAGAACTTTGTGTAATGTTATTTGAACGAGGAGGGGTGTTGTAAGGTGAACGAGCCATTATAGTGGCGTCGATGTACCCTGTATAACGTTCAAAGTACATTCACTTTTTGCTTTATATTTCTTTTTATAGTTTACAAATTTATTCTGGTTTTACAAATTCTTTGTTCGCTTATTCAGATCAGAAGTATCACATTTGTTAATTATTAATTTGTTCTTTTTCAAAGCATAGTAAGGATAGGAAATTTCAAGTTCCATCAATTCTGACTTGTAAAACCGCAGCCTCGATGGTTTTGCATATTCAAGCAATTTAAAAATAATAGAATATCCTATATACATATTTGATCTCAAGAGAGATAGGAGTACTCGTATGCAACGCAGCTACGCATACGAATAGTTATGTGCGTACTTGGTTTTTGAATCCGTCTAGAAAGATCGTATTTTTGAGGGGGAAGTTTCTTATATGGCATATGTAGCACTTTTATTTTCTATTTTTTTTATTTTTATTCTAATATTCACTAATATGAAGGAAATATGTTTTAATTTATTAATATGTTACAATATTTCTCAAATCATATTTCTATATTGCAGAAAAATCTTTCGAAAATGGATACAACGACTACCAAGTGAACTTCTGTCAACAGCTACAACAACAACTCGACGACGACTGTTGACAATGATTTTAATAGAAAGTTGCCGCACTATCGATGCTTCCTTTAATGTACTTTAAATCCGCATATTTTGGGCCCAATTTTTAATTGAAGTTTCATTAACTGAATACTGCAACGAATTTAAGATGTTGCCAAACTATAAGAATAATTTTAATGTTTTTATTTATCTACTTTTAAATTAATAGGAAACAGTTGTATATAAATATATTTAGTTTTATATTTACGTAACTAGCAAAAATTAGTCAATAATGTGAACATATATTGTAAATAATTTATTCTTAATCTAAGTTCTATCATATAGGAGTTATAAGAATTGTATGTAAAGTTTTAGTTTGTACAGCCAAAAATGAAAATATATTTAAAAAGATTTAATCTTATGTTGTGTTTAAATTATAATTTATATAATTATATTTGCGCAAATTTGCAAATAAAGCATTCCGAACATTATGCGACACAATCTTTCATCCATAGAATACTGACATGTACATATGTGAAACTAGTGGCCAAATATAGTAAAATTAGCTGTGTTTCTTTCAACGCGAGTGTGAATAAAACGACACCTGTCGCTTAACAGTTCAGTATTTGGCAGCACTGGTTTCGGCATTTAAAATGCTTTGACATACACATTTGTAAACAAATTTTAAAGAGGAACAGAAAAAATTTAAAAAGTCAAATTTTGAGCAAGCGTTGGCAATTTAGCTTTAAATGTGCACATATTAATTAATACACGATAATATACTATATAAAGATTATATAGGTTACAGCCATTTTACATCATTACAGCGTTTTATTCTTGGTTTACTCTTTATCTAGTTCACAATAGACAACAAAATGGGTTTGGCAGCATTTCTGTTTGAGGCGCTAAACAACAGACGAATACAAACAGCTTGCATTAACTAAACGGTCACTATGTATGCATAAATGGGCGTTTTAATCACACTCGCGTTGAAAGAAACACAGCTATTGTGTACTTAGCTTTTGATTCTCCGATCCTGTGTCCTTTCAAAACGAAAAGTTTCATGGGAAATTCAAATTTAAAATATAAAAGAATACTTACATTCACAGTAGTATGGCGATATGTATATCAAATTTTGAAAAAGTGTACCTTGAAGCTTTACTATAAAAGATTCTGTAAAAAAAATGTTTAACTCTGAAGCATTGACCAAATAACAAAATTTCCAGATATGCTCGTATTCTAACTTTATTGTATCTGTATTTTTATAAAAAGAATCAGAAAGGTAAAATTCTCAATTACTTTCGCTGATAAATTTCCTGTACCAATTCATGAAAATTTTACGGTTTATACCAATTTCCAATATCAGTAAACATTTTCAAAACATTATCTATTAAATGCCGATTAAAATCGCACCGATTTCAATATTTAACTCCTAGTGTAACCAATTTTGCTTTGAAGCGGTGATATTCCAATCACACTGTGATTTTCAGTAGTGTTACAGCACAATAAATCACTTGGCTTCTCACTCATTGTAGAGTTGGACTTGGTCTCGTTCAGCTGATTGATCCACTCATTCTCGTTCACTGAGCATATTGAACTATGTCGCTCGCATCGTTCAGTTGCTCAGTTAGTTCAGTTGTGCTCAGTATGTCATGTTAAAACCAGAGAATACAGAATAAAGAAACTTAAACGTCAAATGGCAAAGCAGCGAAATGAAGCAGACGAACATTGTACATGAGTCCACTCAAAATCGTTGTTAATCCACTCAAAATTGTGGTGTGTCCGCTACGGACGCTGGCAGTGAAAAAGACTTTCTTTTCTCTGTGTTCTCTAGTTAAAACATGTTACTTGCTCTAGTAGTCAATTTACTCTTTCGTTCGTTCGTTCGTTCGTTCATAAGAAGTGGACGGAAGCAGAGAGCAATACTTGCACTTGGCGCTTTTTTGCCTGCGTTCTCAACAAAATTTCCCCATATAACACTTTATTTTTGTCGAGGAGCCATTATTTTAATATTTCACCGATTTCACAATCACTGTAAACTATTTTTACTTATTAATAAGAGTATCCAAGTTTTGATATTTCCTATTTCCCTTCATGTTCTAATTGGAACCAGCATACATATATACAATCATCATTCAATCACACATACATACATAATTCGAGATAGTGTTTGTGTGTTTATATTCGTATATCTGCTCATGTGAGTGAATAAACGATTGAACCATATGAATAAGTGAGCAAGTGAGAAAGTGAGCAAGTGAACAACTGAGCAAATGGGCGTGAGCAAGTGAGCAAAATAACTTTTTTTTTAACAGATCTGAACTAGTTCAGCTAGCTCAGTTGAGTGAAACAGACCAGTTAGTTAGATCGGTCGTTCACTACCCAAGCCTAACTCATTGATGTAAGATGAAATAAAGAAGTGTCTGTTAGATAAGAGATGCAATCGCTCATATATAAAAACATACGTATATTTTTTAGAAAATCAGATATTTATTTAATAAAATAATTTATAAGATTTCATCGGCGGATTAAAAAAAATTTTTACAAAAATTAAACAATACACTTTGTACGTTAATTTGGCACATATGCTTTATGATAATCGAAACTTCTGAACGAAATGGAAAGCATTTTATTATAACAGAATTAATATGATTCATTCAAATACAATAGTATTTCCAAGATAGTTGATGTATTACAAATGGGATATTTTAGACACCGGACGTTAGTTATAGGAAAGAAGGAAGATGATTTCGCTGTCGGTTAATTAAGATAGTACTGTTGACAATCTCAAAAGCTCTTTGCCCTCCGATCACATCAAGGCAACCTCATAGCCTCTAACATAATAGTGCTTTGACTTTAGGTTAGGTTATGTTATCGTGGTAGCAGGTCTACAGCCCAACTCACTCAGACCACCAAGGGTCCACTGTGATACCATCACGTAACAACGCGCCTCTGATTTACTCGTCAAACCTACAGAAGAGATGTTCCACAGTCTCCTCCTCCTCATCCCCACAGCTTCTGCAGTATTCATGAGAGAATACTCCCAGCCTGAGAGCATGTCTGCCGAATAGCCAATGATCAGTTATACAAGCCACGACCTTAGAGATATATTCTCTCGACAGGGCAAGCAAGTCTCTAGATTTCCTCCTATTAAGCTCCGGCCACATTAGCCTAGTCATAAAGCAAGTACCCTCGTCTGCCCAACACCCATTGACCTCACGCACGACCCTATCCTTCAACATCAGTTTACAGGTGGCAATTGTTATTCCAACATCGCATCTGTCCGTCCATAAAGGAAGGTTGGTGCCCCGTCTGGGCAGCTCATTAGCCCTACAGTTCCCCTCAATATCCCTATGCCCCGGAACCCATATTAGGCGTACCCTGAAATCGGTACTGATATCATTTAGGGCTGCCCGGCGGTCCTGAGCAACCTTTGATTTCAGTGCCACCGAGTTCATTGACTTGATGGCCGCCTGGCTATCCGAGTAGATATATATAATATTCTTTGTTACAGCGTGTCTACTTAAGTAGACGGCTACCTCCTTTGTGGCTAGGACCAATGCCTGATAGACTCTGCAGTCGTCGGGGAGACGAAACGAAACCTCCAGTCCAAGAATTTTTGAGAAAACTCCAAAGCCAACTCTATCGTCAAGCTTGGATCCGTTGGTGTAGAAATTCAGTTCCCCCTTCTCCATGGCATAAGTGTTTGCCATTCTCTTCTAGAAGGAATATGTGTCTGGAAGTGCCTAACAAAGTTGAAATTCGATATATAGTAGTCGAATTGTTGGAGTGGCCAATCTGCAGATCATGCCATAACGCCATACATTTCAGCCTTAGCGCTGATGCGGCGGCCACTTGTTTCCCTACCAGATCTATTATTCTAATATTATTATAATATTCTAATGCTTTAGTTGGGGAGCACCAGAAATGCACAGAAAATCCGTGCTTTGGACCTTGCTCAGAAGCTTCAAATAGCTTTGTTTCTGAGTGACTGGCCACCATATCAGTGTTCCATATAGGTATAATATAGGTCTCACCACAGAAATGTACAGCCAATGCATAATTCGTGATTCCGACCGCTTTTTTACAAGTGTAGAAACCAATATTGGCCTTCCTAATTCTTTCCTCAATATTGGGATTCCAGGTAAGCTTCCTATCTAGTACTAGTCCCAAATATTTGACTGTCTCTTTCATCAGAATTTCCACACCTTTGTATATTTGCGGGGAGACCGTAGGAGATATATTTTTCTTAGAGAAGAGGATTAATTCCATTTTTTCGGGGTTTAACCCTTATCCCCTTCTTTCCGTCCAACAAGTAAGCGTGGCCATGTTAGAGCGCAAAATATCAATAAGAGTGTTTGGATATTTCCCTCTAATCATAATTGCCAAATCGTCAGCATAGGCGACGCCGTGGCAATCCCCTCTCCAGGACTAGCTGTAAGGGACTTAACGCCAAATTCCCGAGCAGGGGGAGAGAACTCCTCCCAGAGGAGTACATCTGCAGACCTGTCTACTTAAAGTGTGGGTACCTAGGCTGGCAGTTACCTTTCTATTGACGAGTATAGTCTCAATCAGTGCAACCACATTAGGATCAACACCCAGAGCTTCTATCCCTCCCGTAATAGCATTCGCAGTTATATTATTAAAAGCGCCTTCTATATCAATGGAAGCCACCAGTGCCAAATCCATCTGCTGGATGGCTTTCCCCGCTATACCAATGAGTACGTGTAACACCGTCTCTGTCGATTTGCCCTTCGTGTATGCATACTGTGCCGAGGAGATTCTACCAATTGGTATAACTTTCCGTAAGTGTGCATCCATCCATCTCTCCAATATTATAGGAGGAAAGACATGACCCTGGGACTAGGATTTGCATGTGAGGACCTGCTCGCTTTGGGTATGAAGGAAACCTTCGTTGCTCTCCATCTTAGCGGAATGTAGCCCAGGTTAAGACAGCTCCTAATTGCAGCCACAACCCAGGGGGTAATTATGTCCAGCGATTGTTGCAATACTGCTGAGTCAATTCCATCCGGACCCGGAGACTTGTAAGGTCCAAATCTGTTAATAGCCCACTCAACTTTCTCGGCTGTAACTATCGCATTTCCTATCTTAGACTGCCTGCCCATAGATCTCATGTTATTACACTCCACCATGCTTCTTCTCTCTGGAAAATGCGTTTCTAAGAGAAGAGCCAAAGAATCCTCGCTCGATTCGCTGCATAGCCCAGGTTGTATGGTGTCATCCCTAGGATTCTCCTCAGTCTGGCTGCTTCAGATATTTCTTCCACATCCCTACAATAATTTTGCCAGGAGTCTTGTTGCGGAGTTCTGATTGCTTTTTTAATTGTTTTTAGTTCAGCCTTATAGGCTTCCAAGTCCGAGGGCAGACCCGAGGTTTTAGCCCTGTTGAATAACCGCCCATTAGACTTCCGAAGAAGGCCAAGATCTAACAAGGTGGTTTATTCTTGCCTCTCAGTTTCAGAACCGCGCACCCGGCTGTCAGTGAACTATTCCAGGCCCTGGTTACCGGATTTATCAGCCCGTCTAATTCCACACGGACTGTTGGGTCAGACGGGGGATTCCTTGGCAGTGAGTCCCTGGGACTCTTCCTATACATTTCCCAGTCCGTTTTCCGTATATTTATATACGTCTTAACTGGAGATACTGGGAAGTTCAATTCGAATTCTATATAACGATGGTCAGAGTAGTTATTTTCATTCGAAACTCTCCATCCTCTTACATTGTTCGCGAACTGGTCGTGGGTCAGGATAATATCTAGAACTTCCTTTCTATTCTTTGTTACAAAAGTCAGCTCTGAGTCAAAATTTAGGTCACCAAGCTTATTTTCTATGATAAAGCCTAAAATTGACTCACCTCTTGCATTTGTGTCGTTACTTCCCCACAATGTATTGTGGGCGTTAATGTCACTGGAGACAACCAAGTTCTTGTTGGCTGCGGCTCCCTCCATCACCATTGCCCGAACCTCCTTCGGTGGGGCGTCCTTGTCATGTGGCATATATGCAGAGGCTACCCAGAGACTGCTATTTTGCAGCTCAATGCTTGGGAGCAAGAAGATGTTAATGTTATCCTTTGCTAATATACAAGCACGAAGCTTACCTGTGCTCTGAGCGGCTAGCAGCTTGAAACCTCTCACCTTCAAACCGCAGATTTTGTTGCCGCATATCCACGGCTCTTGGATAAGGGCCACGTCAAAACCACCGGAACCCAGGCGGACCATCAAATTCGCGGAGGCGAGTTTACATTGGTGGAGGTTGATTTGGATCAACTTCATAGGAATCTGTCCTTCTTACCTCCACCATCATCACATCCGCGTCCTCCTCTCCTTCCGAGTAGTCAAGAAGGTCTTCTTCATCAAAGGGCTGCCTGACCCCGATCAGCTGCTCTGAGTCCGTCCATCTCTGGCTCCTGAGCAACCCTTCCTCACCACCGCAACACACGCTAGCTTTGTCACCCTCTATCTCCTCCGGTTCCAAACCTTGCTCATCGTTGCGGTAGATCCAAATGGTTGCGTCAACAAACCCGAATCTGACCACTCCTTTTTTCTCTGCCAGTGGGGCAAGAGACTCGGCGTTGAGGATTAACATCACCTGTCTTCTACCCTCCACTGGCTCCTCCACTTTCCCTACCTTCCAGTTATGAGTTGATAGGTCCCTATTGCTGGTTCAGCTAGCTTAACCGGGATCCAAACCCGTGCTCTGGGTCTGCTAGGAACTTCTTCCCTGCTGACCGCTTCTAACCTGGCTCCCGGCCAAATCTCGCAAACCTTGCTCACCGCACTCCTTTCTAGCATAGCTGACCTGCTGTCATCGCATGTGATAAGCTTTGCCCTGCCCTGAAGCCAGCCAGCATCGTGATAGAAAGGAGGGGGTCCAGAGGTTTCCTCCAAGACCTGGAGATAGACTTCGGCAATCGCTTGCTCCACCCACTTCCAATTCTCTTTGTGTATGATCCCTTCCTCCTCCTCCAGTCTATGATGACTAGCATCTCTCCCCCACTTTTGACAACTTCACAATAGGACGGGTATTTCTGGCCGCCGACTTTTTGCCTTTTGGCGACCTCACCTGTCTCTTCTGCTGATCGTTGCATCTTTTAGGCTACACCCGCCGGTTTACCCAAGCCGGATAGCACACCCCTTGGCTACTATACAGATTGGGCCTGCTCCTCAATGAGCTGGTCCGTGGGTCGATCCTCCGATTTGGCCATGACCCTCATGGCCGCCTTCCTATCATAATAGGCCTGCTTAGAAGGACGGACATGTTTTGCCGGTCCCCCCTGGCCTACCCCAGCAACCTTCTTTGAGCTGCTGGGCCCCTCTACTGCCTGCTGCCGATTGATCCCCGGAACAGCCATCCGCCCCCTGACCATTGTCAGCATTTGGGTTTTAACTACCTCCCCCAGGTTTTTCCCTGAATCTCACCTCTGTCGAAAACGAGAGGCCAGTTTTCCCAAGCCTCCCTGTCCCCCGCTACCAGCACTCGTGCTGGAACCAGCCCTAACGCCTAGGCCCCTGTGCCTCCTGCTGTCATCGATCTATCAAACACCCTTGTATTAGCGGTAGACAGAATTGCCTCTGTCGGTTTTTTGGGAGGGCCGCCCTCCTTTGGTTTTCAACTTTTAGATAAATTAAATGACGTCCCACAAGTGTCGGACAAGAGAGGTCCGTGTGCGCGGATAAGGCGAGATAGAACCGGAGGTCGCCAAGTATCCGGAGCACTCCGTTCGAGACTGGGCTCATTTTTAATCTGGGTCCCCAGACAGGTTGAGCGCCGACACGGGTCGTATGACATCTTGCTCCAACCTAGAAATTTTTTTATATAGGTTATCTCCTCCGCACCCTGTATCCGGGGAGGTGTTTATTGACTCCTCAGTCTAGATCCGTAGTGTTCTGTGAAGAATAGCAGGGTTACCTCGGGCAGAATGTGACTCTTCGGCACGCACAATCAGTCTAGATGGGATAGAGGCTAATGTTCCTAGAACTATAATCGCATATTCCCATCCTGCGAAACTTACGCTTCAACCCCAACAACGGATATTGTTCCGAAAGCCTTTTGAATATCTCTCTATGCCCAGAGTTCTTGTCTTCATCGCCTCCTATTGAATCTATATATCCAGTGGTAAGTTCAACAAAACAACCAGACCGTCACAAGCTGTGGTGGTCATGATGCCCGTAATGCCCAAACATACACTTCGCAGTAGCATACAAGATTATTGGACTGATCAGTGCTATTTATAACTAAATCACCACAGCTGGTATCAGAGGCTCAAGTTTAACTAAAGGCTCTTCGGCACTGCTCGAATACTTTCATATCAGCATTCGTCTAGTGAGTTCGAAGATGAATCTTGAAATCGTATTGGATGTGATTGCAAATTATTGAGCACATTGTAGTGTGATGGGTTAAGTACCGAAATCGTGTGCGAGCTAGCCGTGGCCACCACATTGTATACGAACTTGGTTAGATAAAAAAGAATAACAAAAACACTTAAGGGAACCCTGCGACTTTTTCCTGTTCCCAAAACTGAAAGGACCCGTGAAAGGACGTTCGCAAGTCGGGCGCTCAGTCATACTGAGAAAAGGTATTCTTCAATAGAGAAGGAATTTATAGCCATAGTGTAAGCTGCGAAAAATTTCAGAGAATGGCTGTTAGGGCGGCCTTTTAAAATCTACACCGACCACCAACCATTGACAGATACAGCAAATTTAAAGGACCGAGCTTTTAGGTTAGCCAGGTTCAGACACAAGTTGTCTGAGTATGATTTTAAAATCACATACAAGCCTGGGAAGAAAAATCTGAATGCAGATGCACTTAGCAGAGTGTCACAAAAGCAAAAAATATTGCTGGTTCAAACCAGAGCAAATGCAACGGCCGACAGGGGAAAGAGGAATGTTAACCGGTCAGTACATGACTCAGAAGCGGAAGTGAAAAAAAACGAATGGTGAACTAAACAAACAGCCAGCCAACAGGGTAGAGTAGCTTGAGAATGTCACAGATATAAAGGGGGTACTGAAAGGTTTATCTAACTCTCAATACACGGATTCGTACCACTGGATTCTGTAGTAATCAAGCAAACGCTGGTTACATCAAAATAATTATCTTTATTTAATTAAAGTTTACTTTAATACAATTTTGCACTTTAATCATTCATGAATCACTTTAATAGTTCTTAATGCTTTAACTGCTACATGTGAAATGCACGATGTACACACTGTTACGATTGCTACTCAACTGCGCCGACTTTGAATTCTGTGGTGGCTTATATACCTTTCTTATGGTTGAAGTAGAACATTCCAGAACACTCCCTATGCTTCGGTAGAAATTCGAGAACATTCTCGAATTTTACATACACTACGAAAGAGGGTTCTTGAATAAGCTTTTTCTCGGAATAGATTGTGTCTTGACTTATATACACCACTCTCGTAATAGCTGAACTTCATCTCAACTTTAAATGGAATCCTAAAAGTATGCAATCATTTATGTTTCAATATTTTGTTTGCATTGGTCTCCTAACTAGTCTTAACAAATTTTGTATTCATAGATAGTAGTATGTAAACATATAATTTCCTTCATTAAAATAAAATACACAAATTAATTAATTTATATTTTTATTGTACAGTTTGTATAACTTTTCCTGATAGCAGTAGGAATTATATTGCTTGGAAAAGAATTCCAATCATGGTAACAAATTTTGTAAGTGCAATTGTACCGGGATGATAAATAGTGCGATAAAATCTGATGGCCCGCTTAAATACACAACTTAAATAAATATGCAATACAAGAATTACCAGTTTCATAGTATTGGATAGTTAATTACATAGTATTGGCCAACAGTTGAGCGGCAATAGTTTCAGCATCAATTAACGAAAGTTTAGCAGTTCCTTTAAGTTTTTTGTTGGGTGGTTCAAATTCGACCTTAGAAGTTTTCATTTCCACATAATCTTCGTTATTTGAACTCAAATCATCACTATTCTTCCGTTTTGATTCAAACTTAGATTTAACTACTGAATGGTCCTGAGGATCAGGAAGCCATGACAGATCAACGGAATCTTCATCATTGTCTACTTCAATCCCAACCCCTGACTCAATTCTGCTTTTTGCACTATCCTTCAATTTATCTTTCACTATTTTGTGGCGCTTCTTCACCAGTTTTCTGAAGCTTTCTTTGTCGAATTTGTCCTCTTCACTTATCAATTTCTTTGATACTTCGATATCAATTCCACTGGTAGAGTTGATTTTCTCGTCATATTTATTTTCTTTCAAGGCTTGCATTTGACTCCGCCTGTTTACAATTTCGCAGCCATCCTCATCAAATTTTCGCTTTTCATTAATTTCAAGTTTCTTCTTTATAAATTTTTTGGCCAATGCTACCTTAGTAATTGATTTACCAAGTTTTGGAAAGATAGGTTGTTCTTCATTTATGTTCTGTTCAAGGTCCAGAATTTCGTGATCAACGCGCTTTACTTTTATGAAATCATCTTCGGACTCATAATCGCATATTTGAAAATCATTTCTTGAGTCGCGAGGAGACTGATCAACATCATTGCTCAAGTTTTCATCCGTTTTTTTCAGAGCTCGCTCCAAAAATCGAACACGGGGTGTAACGATAAGTCCCAAAGATTTCGCAAAACTCTCGAACTGTAATTTTAATACATCAAAAACACGTTTGTTTTTCATCAAAAACACAGATTTAATATATGCAATGAAGCATCGTTGTGCTGATGCTTTCAACTCCGGATTTTGTGCCAAAAAAGCTTCGATTTTCATCCGCGGCGAGAAAAGTTTTTTCGGATCAATTTGTATTTTTTGGATATTAATAAATTGTTTGTTGAGGTCCTCAATCATAGCGGTTTCCTCGGAAGGCGTTAATACCAAAAGACTCTCGCCACGTGTCTTGTTTCTAGCCGAACGTCCTGCTCTATGAATATACTGAGTAACATCTTCTGGACAGTCAATTTGCAGAACCCAATTCACCGCAGGAAAATCCAAACCACGTGAAGCAACGTCTGTTGCAAAGAGCACAACATTACGTTTTTTTACAAAATCATTATAAATAGCAATTCGACGGTCCTGGTGCAGAGTTCCATAAAGCGCCAGTAAGCTACTACCAGGTCTGAGCTTACAGAAGATCTCGTAAATATATTTCACTTGTTTGCAACTTGAGAAGAACACGATAATTTTCTGTTTCGGGTGATTTTTTATGAAAGACCATAGCATTGTGATTTTATCCTCTAATGCAATGACTACATAGTGCTGCTGCAAAAGTTCCGGTACAGCAGTCAAGGTAAGTTCCTTCTTATGGCCTATATATACCGGATCTCGTAATTGTAAACGAGCTAAGTCCTTTACGGAATTCGTCTGTGTAGCAGAAAACAGTAAAGTTTGACGAGCGGGGGGGAAATTTTCCAAAATTGCATCAAGAGTCTTCTCAAACCCCATATCCAAACAACGATCAGCTTCATCTAGAACTAAAACTTCCATTGTAGAAGCATTGAATAGAGGGTTTTCATCCATGTGCTGGAGTAAGCGGCCAGGTGTACAAATCATTATGTTGCATTGATCCATTCGGCTTCTCTCAAATTTCAAATTTTTGCCACCAATCACTAAACCAGCCGAGAAATCATGATATTTTCCCACATTTTTCAGCGTTTCAAATATTTGGTATGCTAATTCTCGGGTGGGAGATATGATAATAGCTCCAATACCATCTGCACGCGACCACTTGTTTATGAAAAGGTGCTCCAGAACCTATCGGAAAATAGTTTACATAAATTTTATAAAGGATTTATAACTACTTACAGGAATAAGAAATGCCAATGTTTTACCACTGCCTGTTATGGCAGATGCTGATATATCTTTTCCATTAAGCGCCGGACCAATACTCGTGCGCTGAACATCGGTGGGCTTTGCAAACTTCGAATCCGCAAGGCCTTTCAGCGTTTTTAGGGAGAGTGGAAAATCCTTGAAACCTTTAATATCATCTTCACATGGTATATGGGCGTATTGTTGACGTAGTTGTTCAATTTCCTCATCACTGCGTACTTTTGACGATATCGCCTTAGAATTGGGTTTCATTTCTGTGGATAAACATTTACGCTAAACAAATAATCAGAACCACATGTAGAAATATCGATAAAGACGTGGTGATGCCAGATCTGAAAAATGTCAACAAATCCCAAAGTAAGGATTTTGATTCCCACGGGTTCTGATTAAATTGTTCACTAATGTTCGTATTCACCAACAAGGGTGGTTTTAATTTCAGATTAATCGACCACTGCGACCAACGTAATGCTAGAATTAAATATAAAAAATATTCCACATTTTCAGGCTTATCGGGAAAATCTCGATAAAAATGAGCAATTTGTTTTTCAAAAATGAACTCACAATTGCCCGATTTAAAGATAATTTCGACAATTTTGTGAGATTATTGTCTGTGAAACTCAGTTTTATTGATTATTGTATCTCAACAATGAGAAAAGGTGTGTAAAAAATTTTCAAATGGAAATATTTTTTATATTATTAATGCTATTTCATATTTGGATGTAAATGTAATTTGGTAATAACCGGAGGAAGTGGAGATGCACGTGCAACAGATCTAAGAAAGCTCACTGAATAAATTTATAAGACCATGTTCACATTAGCATCAGAGACCAGACCCATTTTGACGTCTACGGGCAAAGAGGGAAGTGGGGAGGAGAAAAGTTACGTGAGGCGAGATTTTTTATTTTGTCATTTTGACATTTGCTGATTTGACGTATGCGGTGTAATATTTGTGTCAACACGCAAAAATAAAATTAATAATTAATTAAAAATAAAAATGACTTGGAACCGAACACAAACAATCGCTTTGTGAGCAAAACCTTGGTATATAACCAATGAGGACCTCCAACTAGATCTCAACATCCCTACCGTATAGGACGATATAAAAATAATAAGTAGAGGACATCAAACCGCGCTTTGTAATAACACAAATGTCCAAATAAGAAACTTACCAAACCAAGAAACTAACACGAGAAGGCGACTAAGAAGACGAAAACCAGTAGACCTCCAATATATTTAAAAAAGCATACTCTATGGAAACTGCTAAATAAGCTCTTAATTTGTAATTCAATTACAAAATCACTATTACACTTTCAAAAATGTATCTTGAATTACAAAATCACTATTACACTTTCAAAAATGTATCTTGAATTGATCTATCCCGCTAGTATATATATTAAGAATTACTAGGTGTCGATAAGACAGATGTAATATAAATTTAGGAATAAAAAAAAAAATAAAAAATTCAGGTCGTTTCCCGTCCAGCAGCTTCATGCGACGACATCGCGGATCCAGAGGATCTGAGTCACGTAACTGGTTCTGCGAGTTCGATGACATGTACACAGAAGAGGAGAGAAAGAAGGAACAGGCTGACTTTGCGCTACGGGAAGAAACTTTTGAGTGGTAATGTCAGCCCTTCCGTAACTGCGTCTTCCAAAGGCCGCGGTCGGTTAAGGTCACTTCAGCCAATGCCACCGGAACTTAGGAAAACAAGGCTTCTCCAACCACTTCTGGGAATAGAAGAAAGTGCAGGAGGGCTGCGAATAAAAGTCAGGCGGTGCAGCGGGAGGCGCTGCGAGCCAACATAGGAGCGCATCCTTTTCGCTGAAGGGGTGGAGGTGCTGAAGCTGCCACAAGCAGCCCTGAGGCTGTAGCAAAGGGTGGTATCTCAACCCCGATGGGTTAGAGTGCTGCCAAAGCAGCAGTCAATGGGATACTTAGAGGCGGTTGCCAGATGTCTCAGCCCTTTAAGCGTTCGCCCCTAAATCCAACTGCCTGCCCGGCAAAATCTGTTTCCGAGGCGGGAAAAAAGTTGGATGAACAGCCAAGCACATCTGGGGTTTCTGTGCCTTCCTATAGGGAGAAGGTTATCGGCCCTTAGCCCCTGGCTATAATTGGACGGAGGGAAACGGATCGTGTTTGATGCAGAAATTAAGCACTGCAAAAGCCATCTAATGAAACGGGTTATCGCCTCTGGTCCGGAGGCAAACACGTATGGCTATGAGAAGAAGGACGGAACCTTAATGGTGAAGTGATGTCAGCGTTACTGCTGCCTGTCCGTCTCGCTGTCCTCTCAACCGGGCTCCAGTACCCTGGTGGAACCAAGAGCTTAATGAGCGATGGGGCCTGGGACAGATATCGAAAAACGCAGAAGGAATTTAAGAAAACCGTTCGGAAATCGAAGAGGTCTTCTTTTAAAGATGTTTGCAACAATATCGAATCACTGGGTGACACGGCTAGATTAGTTAAGGTTGTTTAATACGATCGTTCTCTATATTTGGGGTCGCTTAGGAAGCCTGATGGTACTTTTACCAAAAAGCGGTGTGAGACACTTTGTTTATTATTGGAGTCCCACTTCCCTGGAAACCAGGTTACAATCGCCCTGCAGCCACCAAATATTGAGCCAGAACTGCATAGAGCGTGTCGTTCCAATATATAAGATAACGTTTGTATTTCAAAATAAACAGTGTTTATATTATTTTATTTGAAATGGTGAAATTGATTAATATTTCAATAATTGCTATTCACTGACCCATCAAAGGGTCCCATATTGTCACCAAAATCTTGCATGTCCTCATCTATGATCTCGTCTACATCATCTATCATATCCTTCGATTCCGGACAGTGTCTGCAACGGCTCTCATTGACGCCGTAGTTAATACATGTGGAGCCCACACATTCACAGCAGCCATCATGAAACCATCTGAAATTATAACGAAGGTATTTTTTAAACTTCTTCAAGTTCTTTCCATACAAATTTATCACATATTTTTACTAGTTTGACACACTATCATTTTATAAATATATATTAGCCACCCTCTGTGGTCTAGCGGTAAACATGATAAACTCACACCCCGAGGGTCGCAGGTTCAAATCCTGCCACGGACTTGGTCTCCAAAATGCTTCTTTCTATAAAATCCTGTTCTCTTCGAGTCGAAAGTCTCTGTAGCTAGTACTCATTCCCACAACACTTTGCAGCAATAATTTTAATTTAATTTTACAAATTCAATTTTATCACTCTAATTTCCAAGCCAAATTCACACTGAACCGTTTCTTTATGTAACCGTTTTTATAGTTTCTATAATGACCCAAAGGTTGTCCATTAGTGAAAACGAGATATCAACATCGCTTATGTCAATAAATATTGAGGCATAAATGATTGCATACTTTTAGGATCCCATTTGGAGTTTGAGAATGAGAGCACCACTTTATGTATTTAAGCCAAGACACAATCCATGCAGAAAAAACTTCCTTCGATACTTTTAGGATACCTCTATTAAGTTCAGTTACTACGAGAGAGGTGTATACAAGTCAAGACACAATCTATCCGAAAAAAAGCTTACTCAAGAACTCTCTTCGAAGTGTAGATAAGATTCGAGAATATTCCCGAATTTCTACCGAAGTATAGGGAATGTTCTAGAATTGTGTACTTCAACCATTCGAAAGGTATATAAGCTACCAGCAATTCAAAGTCGAGACGCAGTTGAATAGCAATCGTAACAGTGTGTACATCGTGCATTTCACTTGTAGCAGTTACAGTATTGAGAAGTAATAAAGTGATTAATGAATTATTAAACAAAGTGCAATTTGTAATAAAGTAAACTTTAAGTCTAATATTAAGTGAGTAAATTGCAACAATTAAATAAAGCTAATTATTTTAATTTAACCAGCAACTGTTTGATTACTACACTATCCAGTGGTGCGAATCAGAGTATTGAGAGTTAGAGTCAATTGTCAGGGCAACTTCGTAACAATATGAAATGTAAAGCTTCTAATATGAGAGTCTATTTCGTAAATTGAATTTAATGTTTATTCAAGTGTTTCAATGCATACTATTTCGTCAAATCATTAATAGATAAAAATACTCTGTCTTAGTTTTACCTGTAGCTGCTGGCGCCAGTAGTCTGACAGCTTTGTCGGCATTTATTCCAAGATGTACATTGATCTAAATAAATGACAGTACAATTTACGGTAATCATATTGTCCCTTTCCTTTAGAGCTTCATCTAAATTTTGATCGTTGGACTCTGTAAGTAAAATTAATAATTAAAGTTCCTAATATCTTCAAATATTTACTATATTCAATATCATTTTAAGCTAAATACTTTACTTAAATAATATTTTACATCCTTCTCTAGTTTTGGGCCTGATAAAACAGTATCAAAATCTACTTGGAAGGTAAAAATGTCCCATTCATACTCGTCGGTTTGTGAGGAAACCAAAACATTAAACAATTCTGGAACGCCGTCAAAATCCTCGACATGAGATTTTTTTGAAAGAGAGTTTCTTGTATCATTCGGTTTTGGGCAGAGTTCTGGAACAAAAATAAATGAAAGAAAATTAAGTTTTACATATTTTTCTGAAGAAAGTTAAGTTTTTTGGTTTTTGAATTTTGTTACCTTTATTTTCTTATGAAATAATAAATATCCTAATAATAATTACTAGAAATTTAATTCCTTTTTCTTTTGCTACTCCAAATTCGTCAAATGGGAATTTGAGTACAAAGCAACCTTTTTTGCGAGCAAGACTCACGTATAGAGAGCGATTTTTTCTCTGAGAAAACAACAACAAAGCATAATACACTGGGCGCTGTTGTTGTTGTTGCTTATATGGGAACTTTGAGCCTGATTTTAACCCAGTTAATGACAACATACGAAAATAATTAATATATTCTGCATATCTGCATGACAGTGCCTTTCATATAAAAAAACAAATCGAAAATCGGGTTAATAGGAAGCTGGTAAAAGGGTGCACAAAAAATGTGCTTCCGTATTAATATACAGATATATATTTTTTCAATATCCTGATCAAAGCTTTCTCGTTAAGAGAAAAACAATACTATATCAAGGTTGATTTCCTACTGTCCCTCCAAATTCCATCATTCGTAGATCCAACTAATTTTTTACCTTTTTTTTGTTTGGGTAAGTGATAATGTAGACTCTCCAGAAAAAGTCTTCCGAGATATTTGAGTCTCAAGCGAGCGAGGGCTGGGCAATCACAAAGAAAGTGTACGACTGTTTCTCCTGGGGGTCTTTACAGCTCCTGCAATGAGCATTGAACGGAAGGACCATTTTTCAGCGTGTGTGCCAATAGTCCAATGACCTGTGCAGACCACTATAAGGTTACTAATTTTGTGTCTTGGTTTTTTGAGAAAGTGGTTAGTCCTCTCTGCACAGTAATCAGGCCACATCACTCTAGAAATGGCACATGTCGCATTGTTTTGTTACCTCTCGCAAGCCTTGCGGAGGAAGTGATTATAAATATGTCCCTTAACAACAGTTAAGGGCACGCCCACGTTCATAAAGGAAAATACTTGAACGGTTTCCAATCAGCCTCTTCGTGCTAGCTCATCAGCCGTCTCGTTGCCCTCAACGTTCCTGTGTCCCGGAACCCAGTCAAGGGATATTATACTATTTCCTGATCATTTAAATTCCTCTTTGCAGAGGCCGACAAACTCAGAGCTAGTAAATGTGACGCTAGCACTTTTATTGCCGCCTGGCTGTCAGAGTAAATGGATATGTTTTTGGTCACCTTGGCATGCCTGCTAAATTGCAAAGACCTCTGCTTGAAAGACACTTGATGTCGATGGCAATTTAAAGGAGAGCAGAAAATTGAGAGGTTCTGAAAATATTCCAGCACCCACCCCAGATTCACATACGTATAACATATGAAAATAACAAATTGAAGTTATTTATGCAATTTCGGGATGATTGTTAAAAATTTTGTTGATGCAGTATCATAGTATTTTATGCTTACTGTATATTTGCAAAAGAAAATTTGGGAAAAACAACAAAAAGCAAAAAATAACTGAACGAGCGAAATTCAATGGTGAAAAAGTCTAGGTACAAAAAAGTGGTCCTTTTTTTGTTGTTTTTCATGAATAATTTCTTAAGTTTGTATTGGAATAAGCTATTAGTAAGCTACTAATATTAAAAAATATTGATTTAAAACACAAATGCATCGTTACTTTTGGACTCGCCAGATAGCAGAAATGGGGGTCGTACGAAGACTTTTGTCGGCCACTGTATATTTAACTCTATCGATCTGCCCAAATGCCAAAGGCATATTTCTATGTGGATGATCCTTGATTGCTTCATCATTTAAATATGGCAATAGGTGCTATATAAAAGCAAATTGAGGACGTCATTGTAAGAACATGAGTGTACAATTATATTTAAATTGTATATGTATAAATTATAAACATATAAGACGCCATTACCACCTGTATTTACTTGTTTCCTATATCGAAGATAATCAACTTTCATTCATAAAATGTTTATTTTGTAATGTACTCAGGCTTACCTACACAACTACAGCATTCTTCGTAGTATTTTTTTCCTAAACAATTCAAACACTCCTTACAGCACGAGCAGTTCTTGAGCTCGCATTTGCAACTTTGAGTCAACATGCATTTGGACACAATCGAAGCACATACTATTTCATTACACGCGAATACAGTGCTGAAATAAAAAACAAATGCAAACAAACATGCACCCACAGACACAAATCGACTAATTTCCATGTTATAAATAAATTTATTCTAAAACAAAACAATTTAGAAACTATGTATTATCAAAAACATTATTTGGAATGCGCCACTTTCAGGGTATTTTTTTTGTAAACAATTCCGGACGATTATCACTCTGCATTAGATTATTGCTGATCTATGTTCCGATCGCTGATTGATATTATGTAAGTAATTCCTCTTTAACTAGACTTGAATCTCAATTGTGAATTGTCCAACAAAATACACGATTCGCATATAAATTCTTAGTTTGTTTTTGCAGTATAAAATATCAATTTACTTTTCTATAATTTAGGAATTTTAAACAAGAAAAACAAGAAATAGTTGGATTACTAAAAATGGTGATGTCACTTGAGAGTGACAAACACGATCTTGCTTCTGTCAATATTTATAAATGCCAGATCGATGATCGAGTCTAAAGCGAGCCTTAAACCAGAGAATACAGAAAAAAGAAACTTAAACGTCAAACGACAAAGCAGCGAAATAGAGCACACGGACGCTGCACATGAGATCACTATGTATTCCCAGCAGGAAATTTGACTAAATTAATTGCGAATATATAGAATTTATTTTGTAAAATACCAAATCTCATTACTATCCCAACAATACACTAGAAATATTTTTGAGTTTCTTAGTATTATAGGATATATTTTAATTTACCCTTAACAATTCTAACACAAGATAATTTCAAATTTGTATAAGAAATATTGAATAATTTCCCAAATAAATCTTTGGAAACTGACACTAATAAACAAATTTGAATTCAGTAAAAAATAAAATCTGTTGAAAAACCATGAATCTCAAATTTTATTTGATTGGCAATTGTAATGACTGAGTTTGTCACTAAGTTTGTCAATCGTTGAGATTCTAGTGTTTCTGTAACTCAAAAAACTCATCAATTGAGAAATTCGTGTTGAGTGAGTTGAGAATGAACAGTGAATCTGACAGTTTTGACATTTGTTCTTGTGAAGTGTGTATACCAGAGAACACAGAGAAATGAAAGTCTTTTTCGCTGTCAGCGTCCGTAACGGAGACACCACAATTTAGAGTGGATTCACCATGATTCTGAGTGGATTCACTACGATTTTGAGTGGATTCGTGTAGAACGTCCGTCTGCTTTATTTCGCTGCTTTGCCGTTTGACGTTTAAGTTTCTTTTCTCTGTGTTCTCTGGAATATACTACACAAAGTTGTGTAAAATAAATATACAAAAAAAAAGCAATAAGTTTTAGAGACAAATAAGCAGACAAGAAAAATAAATTGTAAAAAATTAGTGAGATAGGTGTGATCATTTATGCTATTTTGTACGATCACCGAAATATGCTTCGGCGGTTGCGAGATTCATGTGACCCATTCATAACCCTATAGCGCGAATCATATAACTTTTTCGGCTACATAAAGACGCTTGCATTCATCTTTTAGAAGAAATAAGTCCTTTTATGAAGAGTGGAGCTAGAAATACCTTTATTCCCAACAATTTTAGGGTAGTAGCTGCACTACATTTTATGCAACACTCATTCACAAATGAGTAATCCTATGTAAGCTCAACATTCGTAGTTAGAAATTACTTCAGTTTTATATTTGAATGAATATAACATATTTTTAACTAAAAACATTACTTACCGCATTCATTCTCAACTGGTCACTTGCTAATAAGTAGCTGAGAATTTCTCTACTAGTACAGAATTCAAAACTCTACTCACCGCACTTACAGAAACACAATAGTAGAGAATGACGTCACTCCGATGTCACATTCTCTACCAGTAGAGAGATAATCGGTGGAAAAGAGTGTCAGAAACGAGCAACTGAACGTCACCGAAACCTTACTCAAATATATATATATATATATTATATGTTATATATAAATGATTGAAGAGTACGGTGTAGTGTCTTTCTTTAGATTATCTTTTGGTGTGGGAACACAATTATTTTATGGGAGAGTGGTTGAGTTTAGAAGAGTATTTCCGTATTATATTACCTAGTTTTCTTTCACCTCGAAATAGAAATAATCGATTTCGTAATTTTATCCATTGCCATCCCTAGTTCTGATTGTTTTGTTTTATGTGCAGAAAATGTAAACAGCTGCGATTTTCGCAATATTAACATGAGATTAAAGTGTTTTACTTGAAAGTAGATTAAAATGCTTAAACACTTTTTTGTCGTGATTATTTTTGTCTCCTTTTGTTGCTTTTTGTATGGGATTACCAACATTTTTTTGGAAGTGGAAGAGAATTCTTGCCGAATGACATACATGTTTGAAAAGCCGCAGTTTCTGGTAAACAAATTTAAAAAAATCTAGATATTCAGAATATAAACTATTTAAATGATATAAAAAACGTTTATTAGCAATTACAAATTATGTAAATAATACAATATATACAACATACATAAATCCAAATGTACATTTACTATAAATATGTACATAAACACTGATGGCTTGAATATACAGTGAATCAAAAAAGTTGAGGCACACATATGGAAAATTGCAATATAGGTACGATTTTTGAACACCTAATATTTGGTTAGACCCCCATTGGCTTGATTAACTGTTCATAAGCGTCTACACATACTCCCAACTAAGTTGGATGTCTCCCCGGGTGTTCTATTTGTCCATTCTGTGCGCATGACGTCCTTAAGCGAATTCTTTGATGTGATGATTCCAAACATTTTTTCCAATAAGCGCCAAATGTGTTCAATGGGATTCATATCTGGCGACTGTGGAGGTGTTTTAAATTGTTTTCAAAGGTTTATTACCCGTTCCTGCACAAGAAACGATGTATGTTTTAGGTCGTTATCTGGTTGGGACATAAACCGCAACTTCTAAATCTTTGCTGCATTTCATGGCATAATTTTACAGCCGAAATCTTTGGAATTTTTGCCACTGCAGTTACTACAATCCGTTCCTGGTGTGGTGTAAAATATTTTGGTCGATATACAGTGTAGGCCAGAATGAGGTGGTCTTGATTTATTAATTCTTGCAGCGGCTCATGTTCCTACTGGTTAGCTGCTTGCTGGCATTTGAATTAGGACATATGAGGACTCTTACTTACAATGATGAGGAATCTTACTGTTAAAATAAGTGCGGTATGGTTGACTTCATGATGGTGCTGGTTATAGGATTATAACTTTTATACAGCAGTCAGCGCGAGGTTGAATAATTTTTTTCTAAAAATCATTCCTTAATTTAGAATCGTTCAGCTTCTCTAGTTTGTTTTTTGCACTAACCCTATATAGCAAGAGTAAAATTTGAAAGCAAGCTTTGTGACATAATACAGAGAGGACTCTTTATGACTCAAGAATGGTGCACTTCAGTGGGACTGAACATAAACCCCACAAAAACAACCATTGTACCGTTCACTCGGAAAACGAAATTGTCGCATATGCATCCAATCAAACTCCGAAATGTTTGTCAAGGGATGTTACATATCTAGGAAAAATACTAGACACCAAACTTCTCTGGAAAGCATATGCGGATTTTTGAACAAGTAAGGCAATTAGAGCATTAATGGTGTGTAGAAGTTTAGCAGGGAAGACATGGAGTTGCAAACCTTACATTCTGAAATGGATGTACACCATGATAGTTAGACTAGTTCTAACATATGGAGCAGTGGCATGGTCTCAAAGAACCAAATTTTTCACCATGAAGAAGACTTTGAACAAAGTACAACGCATGCATACGAGTATGTATTACCGGAGCTATGGAAATGTGTCCCACAGCAGCAATGGAGATACTTTTAGATATTACTCCGCTATATATTACAATAGAAATGGCTGCAAAAAGAACCCTATTAGAAATCGTCAAGGAAGGTGTTGGCCGCGAGAATATTTGTAGCAGTAAACAACAAGACAAATACTTAAAAGTATGCACTCATTTATGTTTCAATATATTCCTGTAATCCAAAATATATATCTGGCCATTCCACGTCTATTCTCTCAAATTAGGTCCAGGCACACGGATGGATGAACATTGCTAGACCATCTCAGACGCTGATACTTATTATAAACATGTGTATGAATGTTCTACCAACGAGTGTGTTGCTCAAGATTTCAGAAGTTTGACACAAAAATAGAGGAAACTTAAATGAAAAATTAGCATGTGTTCATTCAAGTTGTAATCGTATAATTTGTTTATTCAATTTTTTACTAACCCAATAAAAAAAATATTCATATTTCATATTTGTATTTAATAAACTAAACAATGATAACCTATTCTTCTTTTACAGAGACTCAAAGTGAATCAAAATGAAAAATTTCCGGATTATGGGTTGTATTATTATTATGAAGGACGACTGCAGAATGATATCAGAGCGGTGAACTTCAATGGAGCGCCTGTTATATTTGTTCCGGGAAACGGAGGATCTTTCAAACAGGTCAGCAGTAATAACATTCAATATTAATTTTTCAACTTTCCACAAAACTTGAAAATAAAGACAATAAAAATAATAATAATAAGTTTCCAAGAAACTTTAATTTTAAAAATTATTTTGCCATCATTAAATTTCTGTATCCAAACCTCAAGTGCCCACCCGAAAGGTTTACTACTTTTTGTGCCTATAAAATTAAAAAAAAAAAGATTTGAAGTTTACATATCGGGTATTTAATGTTTGGAATTATGTATGAAAACAATGTCTCCAAATGTCCGCTTCTATTGACCGTAAATATACGAGCTATTTTCAACGGTTGCTTTTCAACTGTTCTCGATTTCGAACTGCTGGCAGCTTATATACTTTTCGAATGGTTCAAGTGGAAAATCTTAGACTATTCCCTACACTATTAAAGAAGTTTCTGGATCATTCTCGAATTTTACCTGCACTTCGAAAGGGGTTCTTGAGTGGGTCTTGACTTATATACTCCACTCTGCTGAACTTAATCTCAGCTTCAATGGGATCCTAAAAGTATGCAATCATTTCTGTTTCACTTTATGTGTTCCAATATATGAATATAGGGAAAACTCCCTTAAATCATTTTAAACCTTTTTTTATGATATCTATTTTTCCCAAATATAGGTGAGGTCATTGGCATCTGTGGCACTTCGAAAAAGCATGGATAACGACGACAAAATTCACTTGGATTATTTTACAAGTAAAAAACTTGAGTAAAAATTGTTGAAAACGTTTAAAAATGGGTTCATTGTTTTTTAGTTGATTACAATGAAGAACTTTCAGGACTGTATGGAGGATACATACAAAAACAAAAAGAGTTTTTAAAAATTTGTATAAAAACGGTTTTACAGCTAAAAAAAGATAGCTTCAGTAAAATTGTGCTTATCGGCCATTCCATGGGTGGTAAAATTGCTCAGGCTATTCTCACGGAAATT
Organism: Clusia tigrina; assembly: GCA_920105625.2. NCBI lineage: Eukaryota > Metazoa > Arthropoda > Insecta > Diptera > Clusiidae > Clusia > Clusia tigrina. Next base: position 149,972,865 of record OV050033.1, read on the forward strand.
GACGTGGCAAATGTTATTAGCACCATCATATCGGTGTCATCACCTTTAGATAGTCCAGTTTTGAATATTGATGCAGAAATGAACTCTTTTTACGCAACAACAAACAATTTTCTCTCTGAACATCACACTTCATACAGAGCAGATAACGAGACAAACCCAATTAAACCTCATAAACACGTCAACTCTTCAGTGGAAAATATTTTGTTGATTTCAATTGGGGGAGGGAATCGTGACTTACTTGTCCGTGATGGCCTTACAATTTCACGATTTAGTGACGTTCACGCCATGGAAAGTTAATATTAGAAATTTTAATTGGAGGAATTGCGAGTAACTAATTGTCTTTTTTTTATAACAGACTTCTTCCATACCTAGAGTTTGGCTGAGCTGTGATCACTTGTCTTCGGTTTGGTGTCTTCAATTGGTTCTCGTAATTAATCGCTTCCTCTTTAATATTGCTTCATTAAATAAACACAACTACGTTTTATTTAATGAAAACAGAACTATTGGTTTGCATGCTGCCTCCCACTTCTTTGTGGCAAGTAAAACTTCATTTAAATAGTTAAGTGCGAATTTTATTGTTATTTAAATTGGTTCCTTTTTCAGGAGAGTAGAAATCGGCCAAAAATATTCGAAATTGAATTGTTAAAAAAATCCGAAAGCGAACGTACCTGGCATGTGGATTCCAAACGCGTGTTTGGAAAGCAGTTCACAAATGGTTTGAGACAGTCTTATAAACAAATGCTGGAATTAGCCAAGTTCGAAAAATTTAAGGTAACAAATCAATGTTTCAAATATATTTCATTTGGTGTTTCTATATTAAGCTTGCATTGTTTGCAATAGAAGTTATACGTGGAAGTTAAAAATTTAGATGACCACAATTGGATATTTGGATGCACTGCAAACATCTCATTGTCGGGAAAGTCTGTTTGGTAAGTTTTGAATTAATATTAAATAATGCTATATTTTCAAAAATCCGCAGTGGTGATGATTATTATATAGAATTTTATCCTGAAAAAAATAGTTTATCTGTCATTTCCGCAATAAATAAAATAATTTTTTACTATATTATTTAAGCAAAAATAAGTCGTTTAAGAATTTCAAAACGTATTGTTACGTAATTGCCTTTCAGAGAATCTTTACCAAGCTCAATACTTGGATTCGTATCGCTGGATTGTGTAACAGGCAAACAATTCCCTCTTAAGTTGGAACAATTGGCTTTATTTGTTTCCATCCAACTCACTATTGACTTTAAAAGTTTGTTCGCTTCTCACACTTCGTCTTCGCTAACCTTTGCTTCAGTTAGTCAGTTGTGGCACCACAATGTTTTACTTACATCTGTTTCAACTGCCCGTTGACACGATGTCCGCTCTGCGACGCTCACTTGTTAACTCTCATTGCTAACACGATGCTCACGCTGCTTGCTGTCACACTCAGGATTCGGCTAAGATCACTGTTTTACTGTCACTGGTTAACTGATCTGCTACTACGATGTTTACTCTCGGCTACGCTCACTGTTTCACTGCTGCTGCTACAACGATGTCACTTGGTCACTTTCACTTGTTCACTGATCCCGATGTCTCGTGTGCAGTCGCTTATATACCTCTTGCACACGAGAACCTCAACCAGCCTCCGAACGCAGCTTCGCATGCCTTCTCGCGTGTGCATTTTTAGGGGTTGAAATCGACGCTCATCCTAAAACCATCAACCAATCAGATGGCGTGTCGATTTCGTAACAATATGTTGCGAAGGAGGTGTGGCTTGTCCAACGTCAACGTCTTGCAACTTTTTAATTTATTTGAAATAAAATTGCGAATGAATTTAATGCAACATTGTTAATATACGAGTAAAATATCTTGTAATTTATAAACTTCAAATTATATTTTTTCTTAAATGGAATGACTTATTTTTGCTTTTGGAAAATAAAAGTAAAACGCGGGTAGTTTTTCCCGCAAATCAGCCCCGTTACTAAAATCATTTATAATTTAAATAAAGTACATTGAAAAATTATACTAAATATTTTGCATTGGCGACATTACAGCGAACGAGGTACATCACTATCACATTACATTAAAAGTATTCCCTCAAGACTCGAAGACCGCTCTATGGTGATTCTCGATCTTCACAATATTAAGAAAACCTACTTGACATGGACTCATATTGTTATATACTTACCACCAAAGAATAAACAAGTACTTGTATAAATATATATAATTTTACGATAAATATAATGTGAATTATATTTTAGATATATCTCAATTTTGATATTCACGATCCAGTAGAAAGAAATCTTCGCATAACAGCTCCTCGGTGGTTTATTCTTGATAAGAAATACATAGTTGATGAAACGGCACAAGGAACAATTTACTATAAACTTCTGATCTCAGGTATTTAAATTGAAGACAATATTATTTATTGTGTATTACAATCATTGATTCGAATACTTTTTGTAATATTTTGACATTTTTAAAAGAACATCTCTATTTTCTTTAAATTTTTTTCCATTGTACGGACTTGTACGCGATCTTAACATCGTCTCGATCTGTCCACATATTTAAATTTAATACTTAATTTAATTAGTTATGACTGTTTCCGTCGAATTAAACTTTATTTTAATAATTACCATATATATTATTACGAAATCAACACGCCATCTGATTGGTTGGGTAGTTTTAGGGTAAGCGTCATTTTCAACCCCTAAAAATACACAGGCGAGAAGGCATCCGTCACTGCGTTCAAAGGCTAGTGGAAGTTCTGGTATACAAGAAGTATATAAGCGACTACACAATTGACATTCAAATGTCATGGAATTAATAATACCCAATTGGCATCGAGATCAGTGAACAAGTGAAAGTGGCAAAGTGAGCATCGTAGTAGCAGCAGTAGTGGTCACTTTATTACTTGTTAATACTGTTACTGTTACAAGTGAAATGCACGATGTACACACTGTTACGATTTCTGCTCAACTGCATCTCGGCTTTAATTGTGTGGTGGCTTATATACCTTTCTAATGGTTGAAGTAGAACTTCCCCTACACTTCGGTAGAAGCTTGAGAACATTCTCGAATTCTATCTACACTTCGAAAGAGCGTTCTTGAGTAAGTTTTTTTCGAATAGATTGTGTCTTGACTTGTATACACCTCTCTCATAGTAACTGAACTTGATAGAGGCATCCTAAAAGTATGCAATCCTTTTAGTTTCAATATATACATTTGCTTGAAATTAAAAATTCAGTAGTTCATAAAGAAAGGTTCAAGATGAATACAGTTTAGGGATAATTGAATTTGAAATTACAAAATAAATTGTTTAAATATTATAGTTGTTTATTAAAGTAAAGAAATGTGAAAGATGTTCTTTAGTTAAGTATTTATTTATTAAATTTAACAATAGTTTCAACAGTAATTTGTTATTAAATCAAATCATTTCTGAAACCCCAAAGAAATTGCATTCGAAAGACTTGAATCAATGTTGTGTTATTTATTATTTAGGAATTAACAGCTTTAAAAGGAAAATGCTTTATATCCAATATGATTTCTATTTTAAAATCAAATACATACAAAAATTAAAATGTGTAAATTGTATTTTTCAGGTGTAAGTGACCACTTTCAGACATTCAAAGTCAACATTGAAGCAATCACCTGCACCCGAAATACATACGAAATAACAGCCAAGATTTCTTTTCCATGGGCACGAGGATTTGTGAGATATCATACCTTAAAGTAAGAGGCAATAATTCTTAAATAAACAAAATGTTTCTTTTATGTTTCTGTTTATGTAATTGACCTCCAGTGAAAATACATCAAAAGACGGCATTTATGTAAATGCACCAATTGCCAGTTCTCACGGTTTTAATACATCGGAGAATGCAGTTAAAATGGAGTTCTTTTTAGATCCATCCTGTCGCTTTAGTATAAGGTACGTAGCCTGAACTTTATTAAAAGTAATAGAATGGAATATTTGCAAGTTGAACTAAATACTAAAACAAATTTGATAAAAGTATATCAATCTTCTTACTTTACGGGCATTTTTTTATTGCAAATCACAATTTCGAATACAGCCCTCTATTACTATTACTATTTTATATGATTAATACCTTTATGGTGTACTTGCAGCTACCAATTCTCCGTCGCGGCCACAATGTCAAAAATGGTTCGGGAATTCTATCAATGGCTGCCTTCACATTTGACTGCAGTTCTCATCATTGCACTGAAGAATCAACTTAGTAAAATTCGAACTGAGCAGTCATTGAACCCGGTGGTCTCTTTCTCCGGATTCTTTCAATATACTTCGTTGTATATCATAACAGGTATTCTTCCTTTTATAATTTCGAAGCATGTATGCATATATTCGAGATGATTCCTCGTACACAAAGGCTTTTGCTTTGTTATACTAAATTCAAATACTCACGTGGAGTTCTACTTCGAGTGATTTTTGCCATTTTCTTATGAAAACAACAAATTGAAGTTGTTTATGCAATATCAGGATGATTTTTTTAAATTTTGTTGATGCAGTATCATAGTCTTTTAGGTTTGTTGTAGGTAGGTAGGTAAGCCGGCCAACATGCTACCGCATGAGACATCAGGTCCCATCCCTTTCAAAGGGCCAGTCATTTGTAGCTTTTAATGAAGCAGTTGATGGAGCTAATCTTTTTATATGAGCTATTTCCCAAAGAGTCCAGAAAGTAGTCGCCTAGGAGAGTGCACCTCGTTTTGGACAACGCTGGAGACGTGCGTAACAGGTGTACAATGGACTCTTCCTCCTCCTCGTCCATGCAACTCCTGCAGAAGTCGTTACAGGCAATCCCCAACCTACACCCGTGAGTGCTCAGAGTCCAGTGTCCCGTTAGGACACTAATCACGGAACCTATACCTTGTCTATTTAGAACCACTAGGTCCTTAGAGCGCTTGATATTTATCTCTGGCCAGGTTTGTCTAGCTATTTTACATCTGAAAATTCAGACCAGCGCCTGCTCGCTGTGCCTGAGGATACTGTACTTGTCAAGAGCTTACATGTGGCAATAGGAATACCGTAGTTCGACCTATCTGGTTCAATCGGTGTGGTAGTACCCTCACGGGCAAGTTCATCCGCCTTACAGTTCCCTGTTCGCGCCTGACAGTTAAAGTAGAAACAATGTAATTATATGAAGCAATTCGAAATGCGGCTTCACGCGCTTGATCGTAAATTTTTACAAATATCGTAAACGCGTTCATAATGCCCGACTGGGGCAAATTTCTAGTCGGTCGTGCGTTTGACAAGCAGTGCTGCGGAGTAAACACAGAGAAAACGCCGGTATACGCGCGACCGACCTAACGCGACATTGTGATATAGTCTTAATATATTAACTGATCTCTAATATATACATACGAGTGGGTATCAAGTTATTCTTATTTATAAAGTGTTCCAATTGTTGTATTATCAAACTGAATAGGATGTCGTCTGGTGAAAAAGGTGCTGCTGCCCATAAAAGCTTTGCCAGTATCAAGCGTCCCCAATCACAGTTTCTATCCCTATGTTATTGTGCATAGTACAGCTATAATTCTTTCAATTATCATAACTTTTGGACTTTGGATGGCTGTGATGTTGCATGGAAACTTGATTTATAAAATTGGACTCAGGTAACTAATTATTCACTTTGAATTTTTCTAAGCTAATTTTGATCCTCATTGAATAGATTTTGTAAAATTTCATTCGACACATCCTCCGTTTTGGTGTCAACAATGACAACTTTTCCCATTGCATTTGGGGTTCTCGCTGCTGCAATTACTTTGAGTTGTTCCAATGGTGTCGCGTTGATTATTGCCTGCATAGTGTACTTTCTAATGGTCTGCCAACTAATGTGTTTAAACAATTTGTTTCGCAAACTACTCTTATATATTTTTACAGCTATCAAACGCATACAAGGAGTATCTACAAAATTGGATATGGACGGCTGCCAAAAATATACTTAAAAACTCTGGCCAAAGTACAAATTGCCAGGATTTGAGTGAGCAGGATCAAAATAATGAGTCCGATAGAGATGAAAGTAATTCGCTTACACAAGCAACATCTGAAAAAGATGCAAACAATTGTAGTAAATGCAAAGGTCTGCAAAATTTCCCCTTTCACATCATAATGTTTCTGCTTCTGTTTGTACTGACCGCGCTGAATGCTGTTGGGTCGGTGGCTTGGATTAAGAATCACAGGTAACAATTGTTTTTCGAAACATTTAAACACAATAATTTATTTTTTTTTTTGCTTATAGTACACAACCGTCTCCTGACTCCGTTTTAGTATCGCTTGTTGTGTTCACATGTTTAAGTTTGATGTGGCAAATGGAGACCCCAAATAAGTCGTAAGTACATTATTATGAATTATCTGCTCTACACAATAGTGTTCTTAACTATCTATTTACATATTTACCGGCAACTTCATTTTATTCACCGTATAACTATTGTAATAAATTGATGAGAGCCTGGCAGGATTGCCGTGTAATAAAGGATAATGTTTTGGCGGCAGTATCGTGAAGCAATATAATACAGGATTTGTATGTAGTATGCTTCAGCATATTTCTGTAAATAGAAAATATTCTAGGGAAGCGGATATGCGCCCTGTAGCAAAGTTTATGACCGACAGAGTTTGCAGTTGGTCAAGCTATTGTTTGAGCTGATCTCAAAGTCACGCTTAACTGAGATCACGGAGAAAGAAATGAAGTTTAGAGCAGTTATGCTAATTTAAACGTTCAGATTCATTCTGATCTTTATTCGGCTCGACGGCCGGTCGTTTTGATACATATTTTGTCTTACTCTATCTAACATAAATTATTCCTATCTTATTTCAACATGTTTATTAAACATATGTTCAAAATATCAGTCTAATCTAGAATTATCGACATTTGGTGCTGACAAATCATGGTCAAGCACGCTTTGTTTACATTACACTAAGTGATTGCGGCCAGAGAACACAGAGAAAAGAAACTTAAACGTCAATCGGCAAAGCAGCGAAATAAAGCAGACGGACGTTGTACACAAATCCACTCAAAATCGTGACTTTCCTTTCTCTGTGTTCTCTGATCGCGACCCCTGTCTTTGTACTGCCAGAATAGCATATTCAGCATTCTGCATTGAGCGGAATTGCCTGCATCGCGCCAACAATGTTCTGTACAGAGCCTGCTTGAGTCGTTGTGTGGTACAAAATGCATATTCTGCAATACGCATTGGGTATAGTTGAGCTAACAATATTATGTGCTGCATATAGGAATACAGATTATGCTTGTGTTAGTGCACGATACTAAATTTGACCTTTGCACTTTTGATGTTGGTATGTAACTTTCTCGCACGAACATGAATGGTTCTTGCGTATGTTTGCCAAGAAATGTTTCGATTGGCTTGTGTCACTTGATACCGACGTTGATAATGGTTGCGGTGCTGATTGTAAACCTGGCAATTTCACTTTTCCACCGGTGCAGCACATTCCTCTTTCTTAAATTTGACCGTATTATTCATTTTTCCAATAACCACATTTGAATGGATACTGTAATCATAATTAACATCGAAACGGAATGCACCAAGCTTTAAATCAGCGCGTAGTGTTCGTCTGTATCGAACAATACGTTCTCAATTGGTTATCAGTCTTGTTGCTTCCCAAGGGGATTACACATTTTTTGGTTCTTCATGTGGTGCATATTGAAAATGTTCAAAACTAAATATGAAACCATTCCGACATCTAAGCAAACATGTCCGTAAAATTGAGCTCAATCGGTCAAGTAGTTTATGATTATGAATATTTTGTTCAGCACAGATAAATCCTATAAATTTTAGCTCAATTGGTGGGGTATGTTCCGAGTCTATAGCGGACCAACATACAAACATATGTACATCCTTTCCATATATATAGATATAGATTCTAATAACGAACTTTTTCATTTTAGGAATGGTTCCAAGTGTGTTTCAGTGTTACTTTACGGTTGTGCTGCTGCCTGCATCCTATACTGCCAAGAGGAAGTTTACCGATTAAGCTACATTATTGCATTTGTATACGTAATAATTTTGCTGCAAGAATTATTGGGAAAAATGCATTATCTCTAAATGAATCGTTTCTAAAAATTGAATTACAATTGTGTTGTTATATTAAAAAAATAAAATAATATGAATTTCAAAATGTATTTAAAAAATCATATAATAACAATCGGCCTTATCGGGAGTTCCGCGTGATTGACATTTCGCCCGAAATATTGCCCTTTTTCACTTCTCCCCTTATAATAAGTTTCGCATGTTCGAGCAAAAATTCGCTGGAGGAATCTCGCTGCCCGATACGAAAACAATCCGAGTTGGAAAGCTCTGGATGATTTACTCACCAAACGGTTCCAAACCATAGAAGCGGTCTTTGCCGTCTGACAGGCAGTCTCCACGCGGGCTCCGACGAGGGCTCGCCCGAACCCATCCCGCAGTAATCGAGTTCAGGCCCATCAGGTAAGGGTAAATTCAGAGGTATGCAAGATTTGTTCGCAGCCGACCCATCCCATTCACAATTGCCCTACGTTCATTAACGCTACTGTACCGGAACGATGGGGATGGGTGCATCGATATCACCTATGTGTGAATTGTTTGAAACTCGACGAATTGTTCGCTATTCATGCTTTTCATGCCAAGCACGACATCACACCTTGCTTTATAGTGAGTCGCGGTCGGACCAAGGTGCCAGAGCACCACCACGGACGACGCCGCCACGAGGCAAGACGACTGAACAGACCTAGTACTGTCACCAGGTATGTTCAACCTGTCACACCATCTTCGTCTCATGCTGCGCAAGTGGTGCCCTCATTAGTCCAGGGGCGATCCGGTCCATGTCCAGGCCGAGGTCGACTACCCAAACAAGTCTTTTTGGAACCACCATCATCCATATCTGGTGCTAGGAAGGCAATTACACGGCCCAAGCGTTGATCGACCCCGGGTCGGAATGGGTAATTTATTTCCCATTCCGATTACAACGACGCTTGCGACTCCCAACGCGCACCGTTCATGCTCAGGCTTCCGGAGTAAGCAATGTGGTGGCGGCGAACGTGACGAAAGTGTGTGACGTGATCGTTGGTTGACTTCTTGACACCAATGTGCTATTCCCAGTGTCAGCATTAGTCCTGCCTACGTTAACCGGGGAACTACCCCGATTGGAGATGTCTATTACTTGCAGTTGGCCAACCCGAGTCTTTCTAACTCTTCACAGGTGGATGTCTTGATAGGGGGAGATTTATACCCGTTGGTGTTGCTTGATGGGCTTTAACGAGACGTTATAGGGTCTTTGATTGCGCAGGAAACAATATTCGGATGGATCCTCACCGAACCCATACCCAAGAACTCCCTGTACTCTTGTTGTGTTAGGGTGAAAATTGACCCGGGCCGCTCGGTTGAGGAACTCATTCTGAAGTTCTGGGAAGTTGAAGAGACTCCCAAAGAGGGGAAGCTCTCCCGGGGACAAAGCATGCCTCGATCTCTTCACACGCATTACCTACCGATCAAACTCTCGGGATGGTTTCCTGCAACATAATGGGGGGAGTCGTGCCTCTCCCGGCGCTGTCCTTGCACTGACTATCACCATCCCAAGTAAGAGAACTTTTTAGCCAGTGCTTGAAAGGCGCCACACCGTGGTATCACAATGGGCCATTATGTGTGTGTGAGTGTGATTTTGGCAAACTAGGCGGCCACTCCTACCTACAATAGATACATGCTTCGCAGATAACAGTTTTATATATATTCGTATAGTCCAATACATATTACCGATGTATGTACTTATATTTCTTCAAAAAAATAATTATCACATCGGCACAAAAATGGCTCTTAACGCCAGAAGGGTTTCCGACCCCTGCGATAGACAATATCTATCTAAAAGTGTCAAATCACGAATGAGCTTGAATGCGCAAAGTGAGTTCGAAGGAGTCACCGGAGAGTTCAATAATTATTTCAATCCTATGAACTATTCTCCAAGAATAGATATCAGGCAATAGGAATTGAATTTACATTTTTTCAAAGCAAACCACTTTATCAATACCATAGTTGGTTGGTTCAGGTGGCTGATCCACGGCTTCCTTGCATGAATCACAATTAGCGCTTTACCGGCCGTTTTATAACCACAAACCCTCCTAAACGCTGGAAAAATATGGGTTGTTATCTAGATCCACTTTGTGGAATTTAGGTATTTTAGAAGATCTTTCGGTTTTACAGCCGAGAGGTCGGATAGTCCTGCTAGAAAATAGTTTCCCAGGGCTGTATTTCTTGCGGCCGTCAGAGCTGGGCATTTGCAAAGAGAGTGAGTTATTGTTTCCCTCTCGTCCGAGCCTTTACAACTTCTACAATAGGTATTGAACGGTCGATGCATTGTCTCCGCATGCGTACCTACTAGCCAGTGACCTGTCAAAATAGCCATTAGTCGGCTTGGTGTCTCTACGCTCCCTGTTTATAAGATCCCTTGACCTAGCTATATTGCAGACTGGCCAGGTCGCCCGGGATGTATTGCACGTTGTAAGCGCCCTCCATCTTCTACCCGCCAAGGAGAGACAGTGCAGATAGATGCCCCTCTTGATCGCACCCAGCGAAACAGATATCAACACCATATTACATAAAATAATTTGCGACCATTTGTTTTAAATAACTTATTGTCTTATTTATTGATGTAAAGGAATTAATGTTTTAAATTCGCTGCAGTTTAAATAGCTTTTTTATTAAATTAACTATAATATCACTTAGAACTTTTATTTATGTTTATGATTTTATAACATTTGCATTTTTTCGTTTTCTGAGTTTCTAAAGACAATGAAAGATTTATTGAAGAAGTTAAAATTTTCTAAATTTGATGTTAGTTTCTTAAGTACATTGTATGAATTATTTATTGCACTGGTAGATATAGACGCGAAGGATCAGATGGAGTCTTAAACTCTTGTCTATAAAATAAAATATATAGTAAATATCAGGTGGAGTAGAGAGAATGTCGTAAACTTACTCTGGAGGCAGATAAGCGTAGCCTTGGCCCTCGCTGTAACTGTTATCACTGCCGCTTTGCACAGCTCCAGTCGAAGTGGAGTCTTCCAGATTCTGATTTAGAAATTGGAATCTATTTTTAAAGCTACCTAAAAGGTTTCTGTCGACACTTTGTTTGCTGGGAAATTGAGAATTTAACGGTTGTGGCCTAAATGAGAATAAATTTTGTAAATAAATATATTTGAAATAATAATGTTTGATCACAAAAATATGTTGATCTTGATTTCAGTGGAAATTTTACTTACTCTGGAATATCCAATTCCAACTCAGTTATTGGATGGTATCCTAGTTCATCGGCAGTATATCTTGTCTTGTAACGCTTACCATCTGCGCCAGTGAATGAGTATGATCCACTAACAACAAATGTTTTATCGTCCTTTAACTTTCCGACACTGGTTACCTCGATGCCATTTTGCGTTTTTAAGCTGTAAGAACATAAATTTTTAACATATAGAATGGGCTTATTTCTTCATAGTATTATCAATAGTAAGTCGTACTTTAATTAACAAATATTTACAATAAACTAATTTAAGTTCCCTTTTAGACTAGAAACTCTTCTTGTGAGATTTGTGTGAATTTGTTTTTGTGGTTGCATAGTTTATATTTGAATTGTGAATGGACTTGAATTACAGACAATTCTTACTTAGGTTGGTGTTGTAAAAGGTTGTTGGGAAGCCTTATTTTAGAGATAACCCGGGAAGATTATTTTTCAAGCTTATATTCTTTGGGAGCCTACATTTATTTGTCAAATATTCAAAAGGCCCTAAAATTTTACTCGTGAATTTTGCTAATAATCGACTGTAATTGTTCATGCAAATACAAATGGAGCGACATTTTTCAACGCGCTTGTACAATAACAACACATCGCTGCAAAATAACGCTTAACTTTCAAGTCAAAAAATTTAAATTCTCGTGTTCGGTGTTTTTAATGTCGACTCAGATTTCTACATAAGAGCGACATACAGGTCCTTAGCAATGCCGCGACTAAAGGCCCGTATACAACAACTCGAGAGCTAGACCGAGTCTCGGACCAGATGTCAAAGAGAAATTGTACCAAAGGATGGTATGTGGCAATATACAATAATGCGTGCAATATACAATATGGCGAGACGAGGCATTTCTAAAAAATTACAAATTCCTCGCACTCTCGTCCGAGACAGTTTGTCAAAGCAATCAACTGTTTTCTAATACGCATTTGTTTATTTCTGTTTTGCTGTTTGTGGCTCCGAGTTTATTTTATTTAATACAAAATTTCAAAACATTTAACATTTTTTAATAGTTTTTTGAGCACTTTTGCTTTTGTGTACATATGGCTCGCACTTTGTTTATTGTATATTAGAATGCGAGACAGTGCAAAACGAGATGTCGTCCGAGACTCGGTCTCGCTCTCGTCTCGGGCTCTTGCGTTCTTGTATACGGGCCTTAACACTTTACTTTCTGCGACAAAAGACCGCACGTCTGCAGCAAAACTTTTATTATGAAATGGAAAAATCTTTAATTCTGGCAAATGTTGATTAAACTAGCTAAGAAAAAAAATTGTTTTCTTTTCGATGACACATTCTCTGTTAATGGCGTGGCTAAACACAAGAAAAGCCGCTTTTTTCTACCCATATGTTTAAGAGGTATCGGCAATATTTGGTTCGTTTTGTCCAACTAAGTCACAAGTCTCTTTTTCTTAGTTTGTTTCGATGCGTTTTACATCAAATCAAAGCAATTTAAATCTCATACAAGTTGCTCACATACTACATTTGGACGGAATTAATTAAATATAAAAAGAAGTTTATACATTTATCAAATAATTAAAGATTTTTTGATTTAAAGTTATGATTATGTTTAGCAACTATAGTATTATATATAGTATTGATATACTAACTCTTGTTTTCTTCATAAATTGAAGTGCAGTGTGTGTAACTTAGAAACACATGTTACTTTAATTTATGGATATTTTTTTAAATATAGTAATAAATAAACAAAAGCCAATGACTTCGTAAATCGAATAAATGCTAATTCTCTAAAGATACAATGAATGCATTGATTAATGCGAATAATTCAAACCATTATCCACAACCTGTACATGACAAAAAGTTTAAAACTCACAAATAAATGAAATTTATTAAAGGCGCATTAGATTCGTAACTTGTATCGAACCCGTATCGAGTTGTGCGAACGAAACAGCACACGAGTAAGTGGTAACTTGGCAGCACTGTTTCAACTGTTTTTTTAAACATTGCCTTCTTTATACTTTTTATACAAACTCATCATTTGAATATAATTTAAATTAACACAATAATAATATTAAAAATCAAAAAACAAAATCCAAAGATTAATTTTTGTTTTCTTTAAAAAATCCCAAACAAATTTGTATGAGTAATTTTTAATCTCGTTTGTTTTCAAGCAATTTTCAATTATCAATTATCGAGAATAGAAAAATTCGCTCTTTTCAATCGAGTATAATTTACTCGATAACTTTTTCCATACAAAAGTCTGTGCTATCCTTGATAGAGTGGCGAATCGAATGCGCCTTAAGAAACTCAAGTCTGACAATTGCAGAAAAATACTCAACTATCAAATTGAATAATTTGTTTATGATTTTTTACTAACGAATGAAATTCCTTTTGACTTTTATCTGAAAAATATACCATGCAACTTACTCCAATTTGAATTTTTTATTTCCATTTAAATTTTGCAGCTTTTCTACTCTGGCTTTCATAACATCACCGTTGAATACTACAGCTGGCTTGTCGTCGTCAATGTCTTCAGGTAAGGTGTACACATCGCCTGGATTATATTTGAATAGATCTTCATGGCGATCTGCCAGATGTTTAACATCTCCTGCAGCATACGCCACAAACAATAATAGAATGATCTGAAATTAACAATTTTAAAAGGAAACGTGAATTTATTTGTCAACATATCAATATTTTGATGTCCAAAAAAGCCATACTGAACATATTTCTTGACTTAATGAACGAAATTATATAAATATGTATGTATGGTTTTAAAACTTCAACAAGAATATACGCATTATACCTAACTTTTTTTCCATTTATTGTGTTTTATTTTCGAAAAACATTTGCTAGGTTAATATAACACGATATGCTAACTAGATCGTCAATCCGGTTATACGTTCATTTCAAAAAATTCCATAATTTTTAAAAATAGAACATTATTTGCACGTTTAGGGTAAAGTAAAATGATTAGCATAACTATAGCATAACTAATGCAGAGATCTAAAGCGGCCCTCATGTATAGAATAGTGAATTAAGGGTATCTGCGTCACCGATTGATGGAAAATCAAAACGTTTGGATTTTGATTGACGTGACTAAGAGAGGAAAAGACAGAAACCTGTCCGCCAATTGCTCATTTGAAATCGAACGCCGTACAGTAAACATGGTAGCGGACACGGATGAATATCACTTCTCATGCTTACGACGAAACGAAAACATGTGAGAAAATATTCGTTAATTTATCTCTTTTTTTAAAACACATTTTTCAACCAAATGCGTTAATTCTTACTTTTTTGGACTGCTAATGCCAAAGCAATATATGCAGCACAATCATCCGCATCGCTCATGATAAGTGTGTTCACTGCCACAACGTGAGGCAAACTAAAATTTGACGTGAATTGATTGAAGAGAGTAAGGGCAAACGTAAAATACACATACACGGAATTTGTTATCATTCGATTGACCGTCTAAGGGCCGCTTAAGGGCAAACGTGCAATATACACACACGAAATTTCCCATCAATCGATTGACCGTATAAGGGCCGCTTAAGTTCTGTTCTCAGAAGATCCTTTTCGTGTGTATATTTGCATGTGTGTATGTGTATATGTAAAATTTACTTTTTGTTAGATAAAACTTGCTTGTTATTTGTTTTAATTGCGATGGCATAATATAAAAAATATGAATAAAAAATATCCACTCTCAGCTTAAATCATTGTAAATTGATACTATGAGCGGAACTAACTAACTAAATAACGCGCACCACCACTTTTTATAAATTAAACTTTAGTTACAGTGACACAGATACAGGCACACACATCTTCGCAAACAAAATCGGATCTCTTTGATAACCACACAATTTCAAATGGTGAAACTCAGTTTTATCGATTGATCGTCCTTTGACTGTTGTGATTTCATAAATCGGTAAACTTATTTGCGTAGATTATATGTATTATAATAAATAATAAATATATGCCAAACTTTTCTGTGACGCTCAATTGAAGTACGATTCAAAAAATCACAAATATCGTTTTATGGAGGACTTTCTATTAAGATCACTGACAATTTATAATTTGTATCACTAAATTTCGAAATTTTTATCCAAACATGTATATAACTCTTTTTATTTTAGACTCTTTATTTTAAATGTTTGTAAATTATTGATCGATTTATAAATCTATATCGGATATCCTTTATTATACTTTTTAACTTACTAATCTTGTCATATTAAATTCGATTGATTTCGTCAGTATTGTACTTATCGGTTGAGTTCTAACTGATAAATACGTCGAAAAACAGTTCTTGTTTCCTTATATATTTTCTATTATTCCTATTACAAACCTCTTTCTGCATGTATTCGTTTCTAATTACTAATTTACATATATATATATGTATTAATATACAGAATATCCAATGCCAAAGAGAACCAGATTTGGTGAAAACACAATGAGATAAATAGTTTATTAAGACACAATAACAAATACATTATGTGAGATGGAGTATTAAACTAATTTTTTATTTATTCTAATGTTTCCTAAAATTTTGATACATATGTACATATAATCTGTATCTGTTGGTCAGTAATCAGAATGTGTGTTGTAGCATCTGCTTTTCCCTTTAGAGATTAGTGGGGTACACAAGTATCTTCTTATGAATATGTGTATATTTGCGCGGACTTGTATTATAATAAAAAGAAATCAGGTTTCGGAGATGAAACAAGAAAGATGAGACCACCACCAAATTAACATACACGTTTAATGATTTTACGTATTGTAGTTTCGGTGTTTTTTTCACTCCAGTTAGTTAATATGGTATATAGTATAATCTGTGAATAAATAAAAATGTGTACGAATGGGACAATATACAATAAAAAACAACTTTATATAAACTTTTTTCAAGATATTGTGGAGATACACATCTTTATTTTTGATTTAATAAAATAATTAAAAGCAATTTATATTTCTTCTATAAAAAATAAGATACGGATTGGTTGGGGTTACAAAAACATTCCTTATAATTATTGGGAACAAGGATATGTTGATTGTTAGGAATAAAAATATGTTGATTTTTAGGAATAAGGATATGTTGATTATTAGGAATAAGGATATGTTGCTTATTTAATAACAACGATTATATTTTTGAGATGTTGACTGCATGTTAAATGTTTTGTAATGATAAATTTGTTTAAATTATCCGATATTTTACAACTTTTTTGTGAACAAGTTACTGATGAATACGTTTTTTTGTTGTACGAACAAACATAAATCCATATTAACATGTTTTTGTTGGTTTCTTCTAACTATTTTGTAAGGAGATGTGTTTAAACGCCAGACATATTGGCTGCTTTGAAAGTCAGAGCATCTCAGATAAATGGGTTTGTACAAACTTTGAATACATTTCATGTAGTAAGAATAAAAGCAAAGAGTATACATAAATAGAGATTGAATCACTCTGAATTCGATTTCACAAAAATCGATGAGCGGCAAGGGGAAGCGAGATGCAATGCGTATATGTTTTCAACAATAATTTCGATCGTCATGCGAGCTCTATTTATGTATGCTCTTTGGTAAAAGCTTGGTTCGATCACAATGAACCAGTGGGCCCGTGCCACACGCACGTAATAGTTTTAACTGGAAAAATGGATTTGAGAGAGACAAACGTGCTCGATTAAGACAATGGACACATTAAGAGGAGAAATTGAGAGCATCATAAGAGATGCTGGCTTTGTTAGACTCAGAGTAAATAAGATGAGCTTGTAGCACAGCAAAAGATTCAAATTCAATGAAGACATTAATATGATTCAGCTCGGAGACTTTGATATAATCAAAAATTAATGCGTAAATAAATAGAAGAATAATTGCAATTAGAATTTGAATTTGAAGTAGAATTTTAATTGACTTCATTTATCCCTTCGCTTTGTTAACGGAGGCTTTGATTTCTTTTAGGCACGTTTGCTCAAAGTCTGATTAAAGTTGAACAATTACGTTTAATACAATTCCATGGGCTCAATCTTCAATAGAAATTAAAGTGTCCGTTAACGCGTTCTCTCTCTCTCTCTCTCTCTCTCTCTCTAACTAGTACCTCATTCGCTAGTTAAATTTTAACGTGAAGGTTTAATTTGATTTTGAAGTATGTATTTACGTTAAAACTATTCGCTTTTAATATTAATTCTAAGTTGACAAATCGAGTTTTTTTATGAATTCTATTGAAGAAGCCTTCGAAGAAACTGAGCCGCGAACATTGGCCCAAAGAGTGTGTAAAGAAACGAAAAACTATTTTGAAGAACTCACAGAAACTGATTTTGTTAAAAGATTCAGGTTAAGCAAAGCAATTTGCAAGATTGTTGCGGAAAAAATTGGTAGCGCAATACAATAAAAAACTAGAAGATTTGTATACAATCCTACTTAGACAACGCATTTTAACTGAACACGTGATAGGAATCATGTTCTATCGCCAGAAACCAAGCGCTTGTTGGCGTTGCGTTTCTATGCAAGTGGTAGTTTTTTGTTGACTGTTGGTGATTTTTGTGGGATGAACATTTCTGCAGCAAGTCGTGCGGTTAGGTAGGAGTGGCAGCCTTTGACGCAAAAGCACACTTAAGCACATACAATGACTCGTTGTGGTCAAGTCGTGCGGTTAAGAAAGTGTCATGTGGAATTGCTTTATTGTCCAAAGACTACATACAATTTGAAGAGCCCGTAAGAATGCAAGAAATAGTTAAGGATTTCTACCAAATAGCGAAATTCCCGAAAGTAATTGGAGCGGTTGACTGCACCCATGTGCGCATCCAGTCGCCAGGAGGTAACAATGCTGCAATTTATCGCTTTAACGTCCATTTCTAAGTTACCGTCCATGCAATGCAATGTTGCTGTTTGAAGATGTTGTCGTAAGGTGGCCCGGATCGAATTGAAATTTCGACTGGAAAATAGGGAATTTAGAAGTTACTACCTGTTGAGCGATAGTGGTTACAAGGCGTGTGAATACATGATGACACCACTTCTAAACCCAACAATAGAAGGCGAAATATTTTATAACGAGTCGCAAATACACACACGAAATGTAGTAGAGAGGTGCTTTGGAATTTGGAAACGACGGTTTGCGGTGTTGTCCATGGGGATGCGCATATCGATTGACCCAACAATGGCAGTAATAGTTGGCTCCTCGCCAAGCAGCTCTGGTGATTTTCCAATTTAAGAGCGTAGGTTTTGCAGGTGTTCACCATTTCATTTTCAATCGTGGGTATATTCAGGTCACGGTGGATGTTTATGGTCCTCAAGTATCAAGGAGCATCGGTGATCATTCTCAAAGTTTTCGATTGGAGGCGTTGGAGTTTCTCCCCGTTTGACGGACACGCGGTGCCCCACAATTGAATCCCATATGTCCATATAGGCTTAATGATACTAGTATAAATTAGTACCTAAGACAAGATTTGAATGCTTATTTAGTAGCCAGTTCAAGGTATGGAGTTTCAATTTGATCTGAGCACACTTTGAATCAATGTGTTTAGTCCAGGTTAATCGTCTGCCTAAGTGAATTCCCAGGTACTGAGCGTAGTGGAATGTTTCGACCATTGATGCGAATAGGGGGGACATGTCCTTCCTTAAGGCAAATGTTAGGTGTGCACATATAGCTTAGTTGCCGAAGTAAGCAGGCATTGATAATATTATGTTTTTTATACATTTTTTCAAATTCTAATTCAAATAAACAACGCTGCGAATGCTTCTTTTTGGTTAATGAATAAAATGTTTTGTGTGATGATTTAAAAATTCATTTCATTTAAAATAGCGTCTCTAATACAATTTCCCCTTAATCCGTGTTCAGGAACGTTATCATCAACTTGTAGTAATATGGTCTCCTCCAGTTCTGTGAACTCCAAGTCGTCTTCGTTCGCTATGTAGTGCAAGACACAGCATGTTCGTATGAAATGCCACAGGTTTTTAATTACGCGAATTTTGCAATAATATAATTGTCTAAATCTCTGCTGTAGTATATCGAAGCTATGCTCAGTAGCTACGCGACCAGAACTTAGCTTTATAATAACATTTTTTTGGGTTCTGTTAAGTGACCATTTTCTAGGTATGGAGTCACTTCATGAGTGGTGCATGGATATGCAGAGTAGCCCAATAGATAATAATCTCCACAATACGAATTTAATTTCGAATATGTCGGTGAATTTTTGAACACCCACGAACCTGGGTATCCGACAAAAATACTCATGAATTTTTTGTCCTCATCGCAGATACACTGGAGGCACAAACTCATATTTCCCTTTCTGTCTATGTAATCGTCCTTCGAGTTCTTCGGAGGATCAATTACAATACGTGTACCATCGATGCAGCCTGTGTATTAAATGTCATATCACATTTAATTATATATGTATGTATTTATATTGGTTAATTACATTACCTATTGCCCTGGAAAAACCACACTTCTCTACAAAGTGTCTGCTGGACTGAGTCTTCTTGTCGTCACTTGGCCATTTAATAACTTCTGGACTCAATGAACTTATGAAAAAGGATACTTTGTGTATAATTTTCCAAACAGAGGAAAGGGACAAATCAAATCTGTCAGCAAGATCTCTATAGGAGCATGCTTCATAACCAGCAAACCTTCTCTGAAAGACTTCTGTCAGACATTTGCTACAAATCCACCGATTATCCTCTTTTCATTAATTTTTATTAAGAAATAAGAAAATTACCAATTTAAGAATTTGTTTGACATTTGAGCAGCTGATTTGTTTGCCAGTAAAAACTTGCAGCTCTCTCATGTTCTTACGCTCTCGATTTTACTCTCTCTTGCAAGTTTTTAGCGTAAACGAACGCTTTTCCAGTAAAAACTTGTAATAATGATTGCAAATTTTCTGTCGGCGAACAGATCTTAAAAATTTATTTTATCAAAGAAAGCAGAAAAGCTTACAACCAAAATGTCTCTTGAGAATCTGTAGACATCAATTTCCAATAACTTTTTCGTTAAATATTATTTTCTGATGCTCATATATAAAGAAAATAATACCATTTTCATTCTTGGTTTTCTGAGTGTTGCAATGTATCCATATCAGATATTGTCAGTAATACCCTGTCTTATTGGAATAGCAAGGAAGAATAAGAAAAGACACCCGATGCGCGCGTTATTTATATACCGTTTCATCGATTTTTTGTTTGGTGTATGTGTATTCCATAAGTGAGTTGTTGTTTATGCTGTGTAAAATGGTGAATATTTGGTGAAATGAAATCATATGAAATCAGGGCCACGTTTAAATTAAACTTTTAGAGGGCCACTTTATTTGAATTTTGAAGCAAACTACGAAACTTCTAAAAAAAAGTGATAATTAGTCCAAAAAAATTAGAATATATAATTTTGAGTTGAAAATTCAAATGTTACCAGTTAATTTAATATATTATAACTATTCTTAAGCCTACGTCTCCACGGGCAATTTTTGATGGCATGCCATTGGCAATTTCAAGCAAATTGCCAATGGAGACTCCAAATTGCTTCAAGTTGGCAATTTATGTTATGAAATATGTTATGCCATAAATTGCCAACGTGCTGTGTTGCAATCACTTGTCATTTTGTTTGTTTGACAGCCTTTATTCATTTTTTCGTGACGCTCACAGTGGAAGCATCGTCGGACATTTTCGTTTTACCGCATCTATTAAATTAATAAAAACGCTAAAATGAATGGAGACTGTGCATTTGCATTCTTTGTAATAAAGGATTCACCCAGAATTTCGGTTTCCTTCTTTTTTCCTCTTCATCGTATAAATTATAAATTTTTTCAAGCGTGGGTACAGCGAACTAGATTGCTTGACGGCATTTTCAAAATGACAATGGCATAACATCGCAATGCCCACCATTAAAATATTGCCAACCATTGCAATCAAATTTGACAGATGTTATGCCATCAAAAATTGACCGTGGAGACGTAGGATAATATAAAATCTGATCCAATAGCTCTCGTTTTTCACTTTTGTTTATGGTAATCATAAGTTGTGAAATCATAATTTTCTGGTTTTCTGGCATAATATACTACTGATAACTAAAAAAATAATTCATAAAAATTCATTTATATTAAAATGAGGTCCGAGTGCCCATTAATTCCCCTCTGGTTGCATATTTAATTATCATCTTGGAATTCACCAACACGAAAAAAAATGTGTATTGCCGCCATTCCACTAAAAATATGTTGGTTTGAGATTTCTTTGTGTTGCATAGTTAGCATAATGACGTGTTTCTTCTTTCCTGGAAATTGTGTCCCAGTCTTAATCGCTTCAATTCACCTTGCCTTGCAGTCACCATGTAAGTAAATTCCCTTTGAGCATATGGAAACGAAACTTAACAAATTGCCGATCAAAAGGGAACTAATATTTTTATGGTATGCCCCAAATAACAGCAGTTTCAATAATCTCAGAAAAATCTCCAAAACTGAACGAACTAAGTTAAAGTCTTTATACTTTTAATTAAACCGAGGGAGTGTTTCTTTAATAATAATGAAAAGAAATATTTTAGTTTGTCGAATTAATTTTTTTACTTAAACGCAACTGCAATATTTCGACTTGTGGACATTGAGAGTTCATTGACAATGAGAAATTATCAACAAAATTTTGTTTGCTTTCATTTTGAGAAGTAAAGTGTATTGAGGAATTACGACGGCTGGAGTTAAATGGGGTTCACTGTATTTCGATAACTTCATAAATCATTTTTAAAACATTTTCTGCATTCTGGCAGCCCATCGGATACACAACCGATCAGAATTCTTCGAATTGTTGCAACCTGCTGACTGAGGGGACGATTTTCTTCGCTACTGTACTCAACACTTAGCACACCTGTTTGTAGAACAGATGTTTACATATAAAGGGACAAATTTTTGTAGCGCCCCATTCTAAAACATGGTACGCTGTTTCACTCATCCGATAGGCAACCGAAAGACTGCAAGAATGCACCCATTCTCACACAAACAGAAAATCGCAAATCTCGGGTGTCGCTTCTATTTGTTCTTTGGCGATAGTACGAAATGTCTAAAATTTCCTAAACAATATAATTGATACAATATTTTAGTGGATGATAAGTTTCTATCTATTTGTTATAAATATTTTCTTTTTTAGTCCTTTAAACAGTTATTGAGAGAAAAGTGATAAATGGTTGTTGCAAACATATTCAGAAAGGGCAGCTCAATAAAGTTAAATTATGTTAATTTGGTAGTGAAAGAGTGCCACACTCAATTCAAACAAGTGTCAATTTTCTTGCAATAACAATCAAAAATATACTATAACTAATTTATGCTCTTCGTGCCTTGAAGCAGCTGGTTTCTGCGAATATCTGTAATATACTATATCTATACTGATATAAATTAATTAATAGTCAAATGAGTGAGTATACAAGGATACCAGATAATCTTATTTACATTTAATTATATTAAAAGAAGAATTCTATATCTCCTTTTGGACCAGTGGAAAGCAGGCCAGCCTCCTTGTCGTGGCATGAGTATACGGTTATTACTATTATTATTATTATTATTATATCGTAGACCATAATTAATAATGACTGCAAGGAGTTGGGGAATGAGTACTAGCTACTGAGGCCTTCGAGAGAAGAGACTAGATTTGCTAGAAAGAAGCTTTTTGAGACCAACCCAGGGGCAGGTTTTGAACCTGCGATCCTCTGAGTGTGAGTCTAGCATGCTTACTGAGTATTCGTAATTGCATTATGGTCATACAAATGGGTGGAAGTTTTTAGTATTGTTTATATAATCTATTAAAATGTTTATTTTCTTTAAGTGGTTCGTTCGGATTCTTGCGCTTGTCCTGCCTTTGCCAGAATGAGGAGGCGCATATTAGGGTCAGATGTTTTGGGAGTACATGTACAATGTACATTCCTTATCCCTAGATAGACTTCTGAGATTCATAAAAGAATCGAAAGAAGTTTGAAAATGTGTAACTTCCTTTCCAAAATCCTCTATATCCGCTACATATTTGTCCAGGCTTAGTACAATGGGCATCAATGCCTGAGTGCTTGGAGGCCTCCTTCTTTGACGGCTGTCCGGCCTACCCCACTTCTATTTATCTATCTAAGTGGTTCGTTCATATTAGCATTATTTTATAATCTGCTGATACTGACGTCAATGAAACATTAGAGAGAGGGAGCTAATATATATATGGACAATAGTTACATTATGTTATGTATTGGGAAACTATCTGTTTATATACCGATTAGTTGGTTTACTACTCGACATTCCTTGGGTGCAATACCGAAGGATCGTGCTGTTAACTTCAAGTGCAATACTTGAAGCCTGATGTCTATTTGGGTGCAGTACCGTAAGAGTGCTATGGCTAATCAAATAGTATTCTTGAATTAACCTTGTGGTTGAGATTGGCGACAAAGGAAAACACTGGATTGTTTGACTTCAAAAGTATATCTCAATTTTAAAATATATTAATTGATGGAATTTATATCATAATTTAGCTTATTCTACAGAATTAAAGATATTTGTGGAGTCTGCAATTATGTGCAATTAATGTTTTAGACCGCACGTGTAAGGATGTGCTGATAAGGCTTCACACGCTGTATATCCGTTCGCCGGGTGTACTGTTTATTCAGCGTTCAAGAGCAGGCAGTGTTAAGGGGAATTGCTGATTGTGCTTTTGCGTTGGAGCAGGTACAAACATCCTCCCGCCTGTTGAGCAAAGAAGAATTAAATGCTGTTTGCGCGAACCGGTACTCAAAAATCTGGAGCTCGTCGCCTGTTCTGTTTCGAATATCGCTGGTAAAAGATCCAGATAAGCCAGAGCAAGGTGGCGAACAGACTGACATATCCGATGCTGAACTGAGTGACTTCTCGGATCTTTAGCGGTAGACCCATTAGCTCATTGTTTTACAATTGTTGCACATTTTCATGTAGCACTTGAATATCGTCCTTCAAGTTGAACTGCTGTTCTAATGACTCTGGTGCAGCCTTCATATAGTCTGCGATCAACTCAGTTAGATTCACTTTCGATATGATCGTGCTGGTGACCTTTGAAACGGGAGCTCGATGTGCCAATATGGTTGTATACTCATCTCTTATGCTGCATCTGTGTCCCAAGGTGAAGGTTCCTATTCCCTCCAGTAATTCTGTAAGGATGTCTGAGCTACAGATGACGGTGATTGTACGGGCTGACTGTGCAATGTAGATCCATGAGTTTTCTTTATGTAATGGAATCCATTGATTTGAGTCGTTTGTGCGATGAATCTTTCAGCTTTTTGGGTTTGGACTTTGACATAATATCTCCATCTCACATAGTCGATAATTGCTTGCGTACATGCAGATTAGAATTGAATCTAATATCCGGTTCCTCTACATTCACTAACTTGGCTAGTGGTGCATTATCTCAAGTTATGCTTGACTTCGGTCCGTCTACTAGTTAAGTTATCGGGACAAAACATATGCTCTCAGATGCTGTCGTGCAAGTGAATGCTAAGCTTTACTAGGTAGATGATTAAACTATTATGGATATATGCAGATGTCGTGCTGGGGTGCCAGTTGTCTCCTCGGTTGAGGTGTCGGATGACTCCTCGGTTGAGGAGTCGGATGACTCCTCGGTTGAGGTGTCGGATGACTCCTCGGTTGAGGTGTCGGATGACTCCTCGGTTGAGGTGTCGGATGACTCCTCGGTTGAGGAGTCGGATGACTCCTCGGTTGAGGTGTCGGATGACTCCTCGGTTGAGGAGTCGGATGACTCCTCGATTGTGTTGTCGGATGACTCCTCGGTTGAGGTGTCGGATGACTCCTCGGTTGAGGTGTCGGATGACTCCTCGGTTGAGGTGTCGGATGACTCCTCGGTTGAGGTGTCGGATGACTCCTCGGTCGAGGTGTCGGATGACTCCTCGGTTGAGGTGTCGGATGACTCCTCGGTGGGGGCGTCGGTTGTCTCCCCGGTTGGTATGTCAGGTGATCAGCTGTCGTTGGTGATGACGGCTATTGCGGCGTTGACGATTGTGTCGAATCACTCACCTCGAGGTAGGCCGGCTTCAGGCAGTCCGTAGAGATGACTCTCTCGACGCCGTTCAGGTCGATGATGAAACTCTTGTCGTTGACCCGGCGGATTACCTTATGGGGGATCGTATATGGCGGCTCGAGTGGCCTGCGGATATTGTCCAGCTTGCAGAAAACGTGTGTACAGATGCGCAAGTCCTTGAAGAAAAATGGATTCTGTCTCGAGTGGTTCGACGCTGGTACTGGCTTGATTGCTTTTACCAGCTTACGCAACTTCTCGACGAAAACCGGCTGGAGTCGCTTTGAGGTCCTCCTTGTACACAGTCCGCATACCAAAGAGCACTGTTGGCAGTGCGTCCAGCCATGGTGTCTCTGGGCTGCACATCAATGCTGCTTTTAGAAGAAAGTCTGGTACCGTAGCCGTGACCCCTACTAGAGAAGTAAGTTGCAGAAAGTGCTGGACGAGCTCTCTATACGGGCCGCCATGTGGTCCCGCAGGTGCATCAATGCGAGCCACTGTGGAGACCCCATAGATTTGTGCTGAGTCAATGATATTGGTGAGGGAGCCCCCGATGGGTCGTCCCCTCAGGTCTACTTGGAGTCCATAGTGTGCCAGAAAGTCCGCTCTCAGTATAGCTGTTTGTACGTCCGCCTCAATGAACGAGCAAGTGAACACTTGCCGCAGGGCAAGGTTGAGTTTCATCGTGAGCTGTCCATATGTGGCGATCGGCTATGACTTGGCAGCGTACATCGTGAGGTAGTTCTGCTGCAACTTGCGGGCATCTGTTCTCCTCGGGAGTAAGGAGACCACTGAACCCGAATCTACGAGGAAGCGCGTGAACGCCGTCTGGTCTATTATCTGGAGGCGTCTCTCAGTTGGTAGTAGGCCGGCGTCGGAAGCGATTATTTCCCGACGGAGTCGAAGTTGTGGTCACGACGGCGACGGCGCCGAAAGAGCACGGTGGGCGGCACAACTGCGGCTTCTTGTCCCCCAACTCGAGCTGAGCTTATGCATCTGCCGGTCTGCAGAATCGGTCAGGCGGTGGAGGATAGCCCCCTTTAGGGCGTCGTACTTACCCGCCACAGGCACCGTGTGGAGTACATCGGCGACTTCCGATATGGTCTCCGAATCGAGCACAGAAACCACCAAGTTATATCGTATGTTGTCATTTCTGACATTATGCAACTGGAAGGCCGCCTCTATTTGGAAGAACCACAGCGCTGGATTACCACGCCAAAAGGGGCGGTAGCCGGCAGCTGTTCACCACTTCGATGGTGTGCGGCGATGGGAGGGGGGCGTAGCACGCTTCCACACCTCGTTGCAGCAACTGTGGCGTAGGTTGCGGTAGTGACGCGGGCAGCGCCTGCTGTGGCTCTTGTTCATATTTCTTTTTTATGTGCTTATATACATTTATATTTATAAAATATAAGTTCAATATAATTTGCATATGTTTTACATAAGTAATTAGAATATTCAAAGATGAAGTATTTAAACAATGTTATATACTCTAATATATTACCAAGTTCCTGTATTTCAAAACCTATCTCTATATCATGTATAAAGTAAATTGAAGATAATCGTATAAAGTAAATTGAAGATAATCCACCCTCTAGCAAATATTAGCTGTGTTTCTTTCAACGCGAGTGTGAATAAATTAGTTAACGCAAGCTGTTTGTATTCGCTTATGGTTTAGCGCCTCCAACAGAAGTGCTGCCAAAACCATTTTGTTGTCTATTGAGAACGAGAAAGAGTAAAGTAAGAATTATCCGCTGTACTATAAAAAACAAAATGGAGAATAAACAAAATAGGTTTGTAATTAAAAAAATAAGTAATAACTTTTAGTTTAAAATAAAAAGTAAATGCTGTTTGTGAAAATTATACATTTATAAAATTTGTTTTCAAATGTATAAGCAAAACCAGTGCTACCAAATCCTAGACTGGTTAAGCGACGGGTATCGTTTTATTTCCACTCGCGTTGAAAGAAACACTGCTTTTCTTAAACTTCTAAATTGGGCACATATTTCTAGTTTTGCATAAAATCAACTTTTAATTTATTTATCTAAATTCTCTGTACATTTCAAACAAAATATGGGTATCATTCTTTTTGCAGTTTGCACACCAGAATAAGTTGCTTTCCATAAACGCATCGTATAAGGAGAAACCGCGGTAGGCAATAGCAAAAGAGAAGATACTGGAGATTACAACATAAATGACTATGCCGAAGGTGATATCTCATAAGCAGTGGAACTAGGTTACTTGCCTGATTCTATAATATATTAATGTTTATATTAATAAATTCTTTGATATATTTTTTTTTGTATATTATATTAACAGTATAAAATAAGTTATTATATTACCACAATATTGGGCCCTATTCTGTTCGCACATAACAGAAAGTCTGTTACTTTAAGCAAATGTCATTTCCATAAAAAATTTTGGCAGACGTCAAAATAGAGTCAAGTTTTCTGTTAAGGTACTAATTTGGTATTCTGCCTCCAAAAATCTGTTATTTTTTAGTTATCGTAACGAAAAATTTCCGTTATGATAACGGTGACCTTTTCTCTGACTTTACGCATAAAACTTCTTTGTTATCCATCAAACCGGAGGAAAACATAAAGATCAAATGGATATAATAATTTTGTTAAATGTACAAAATCTGAGACTCAGGAATGCTATGTAAGTTTAATTATTTTTTGTTTTTGTTTTAAAAAATAAAATATTTTTAATTTATTGTAGAACTAAACATCGATTAGCATTGATGGAGCTCCGACTGAAGAGTTCGCCCTTCGATTTGCCGGAGTACTGTTTTAGGAAGCTATTCCGCTTGTCCAAAAATAATGCAAGCATCTTAATAAATAAATTGGAACCATTTGCTCAACCGAGTGACATTCCATTTCAAATTCAGATAACAAATAGAAATTCTATTTTTAATCAATGCACTCAAATTTGTTATTTCATATAATAACAGGCGCTAACTGCATTACATTTTTATGGACATGGCTCAGTTGGTAGCAATAGCTTGCTCGGGTTATCGCAGCCGAGTGTCTCCAGGTCAATTAAAATAGTAACCTACAAATTCCTTCCTTCCGTTTTATTTAATTTTGACATCATAACAGGTCCGAACATAGTTTGACAACTCCGTAACAGATTCGGAGAAAAAGCGTTTATGGAATGCCAACTTTAACAGATCTGTTATGAACCCAAATCTGTTATATTTTGTAACAGACTTTACGTAACATGGCATATGTTTGCAGAATAGGGCCCAATATTAACAATATAAAATAAGTTATTATATCACTACAATGTTAGTCAACACTGGCAACTATGAGTTAAGTATTTAAGATTTGAATTCGTTTTCATTTCCGAAACAGTTCTACAAATAGCTGTGCTAAGTATTGAGTACGGTAGCGAAGAAAATTTCCGTTCGAGGAAATGACGTCCGCTCAATCAACTGGTTGCAAAAAATTTGGAGAAATCAGTTGGGTATCCGAACGCCCGCATTTTAAAATAGTTGTTAATCAAATGAAAATCATAAATAATAAAAACATTAAAATATATAAAGAGTATAATTACTTTAAATCATACTTATTTTTTCTCCATTGGTAAAAGTATGGTTACTAACTATGCTAACTGTCAAAACAAAGCAATAATATCTAATTATTATACTCGTAATATATAATAAATTGTAATAAATAAATAAAAATATTAAAAATTAATTTAAAAACGACTTCTATTTATTTTCATAATTTTAATTTGAATGTTTTTTCAATCTGAATCGAAACTAGGAAAGCAAGCTAAATTCGCGTTAGACCGACTTCGAAATACAGTTTACCTTCACGGATACGTGCGAGTTTTACCATGCGGATGTACATTTTATTCATATTGAAACATAAATGATTGCATACTTTTAGGATCCCATCTGGAGTTTGGGAATGAGTACGCCACCCTATGTATTTAAGTCAAGATAGAATCTATACAGATAAAAACTTGTTTCGAGGTGTAGATAAGATTCGAGAATGATGCAGAAACGTCTTTAATAGTGTAGAGAATATTCTAGAATTTTTTACTTCAATCATTCGGAAGGTATATAAGCCACCACACAAAGTCGACACACAGTTGAGATGAAAAATACGTGTGCAAGAATTTTTCACACACACCTTGTGTGCCTATATGCAGAAACGTATACACGTAGCATCATGCTTGAAAAACTACCATTTTGCAAACACCATATAAATTGTACCAACAACAAAAGGAGAGTACTAGAACAAAGGTATAAGACAAGAAGCCGGCTCACGCACCGATCGGATGATCGGACCAATCCGTCGGAAGAGTAGAAGCGTAAACAAGAAGATCGAGTGTCACAGTACAGCCCCGTCATTAACAACAAAAGCAATAGAACGAAGACAACCACGGAAAGTACCAAAGGAAAATTTACACAAACATCTATGCAGGTTGCCATCTAAAATAACCAAAGATGAAGGCATAGCACAAAGGATATCACGCTGGACGATCGCTACGCGAGTTATGTTCCCAGACGTAACCCAACACCCCACATTCATTTACTAACCTATTTCATAAGCTAATTTTTAAATATAACTCATATTCAGTTAAATATTACTCATGAGGGGCCGCCCTCTGTGGTCTTGTGGTAAGCATACTAGACTCACTCCCCGAGGGTTGCAGGTTCAAATCCTGCCACGGGCGTGGTCTCCAAAATGCTTCTTTCTATAAAATCCTTTTCTCTTCGATTCGAAAGCCTCTGTAGCTAGTACTCATTCACCCAACAACTTGGGGGAATTATGGTGTAAGATATAATAATAATAATAATAATAATAATAATAATAATAATAAAAATAATAACTAGTAACATTGGCCACTAGTTTGATGACTAATGTCTATTGTAAGAGAGGTGTCTAGTAAAATAAGAAAATAGTTTTAAGTTAGTCTTAAGATCATAGTTAAGTATGCCATTATAGGGGCGCTGGACTATGTGGTGGAAAACAGATGGCGTGGCAGAAGTATCTGTGTCTGCATAACGAGTAATACGGTTGCAAGATGACATAATTTCGCTTAGAAGGGTATGGGTATAAAAGAGTTTCAATTGTCTGGATTTAATTAGATGGTTCACTATTCAGTAACTTCAAATATACTGGTGAAATCCATCGGTAATTCCGAGGACAGAATAATTAAATAGCTGAATTCGATAATGATATTAACTAATTTGCTCCAACAACATGAATAAGCTACAAATGATTGCAGTATCTTTCATGTCGGTTACGCAAGCTCGAAATTCTGGATTCTGCAACGAACTAATGTGTTTGTGACATTTTCAGAAATAAGCGATGAAATGTAATTTGGTCCTTTAATTAATGATTCGCAGGGTCTCTCATTTAATTAGCAAGTTGATATAATATAAAATGCTAACAAGTTTTTATTGCAATATTGAATTGCAAAAAACACAGTACTAAAGGAGTGTGTTTGTTGTGATCAAATCAGTAATACATGCTGCTTTTTATATAAAGAGTACACAATTATTTGACCAACCTTTTTAAGGAAGCTTTAACGAGTAGAGTGAGCCCTGGCTAAAACTCACCTCGCAAGTTTCAGCCATGCGCACATCGCATAAAACAAAATTTTTCACTCGCGCACTAGTTTTGTAAATTCCTTATTTTATAAACAGAAATGTTATTAATTGACGATATTTCCTTTAAAAACAATTCGATATATAAACAAAAATTGCTACGAAGTTAATTGCTACGATGTCTCGAATTTAAAGCATTCCTACGGACATTTTCTACAAATACTTTTATATTTGTATGTGGACGGGAAGTGGATCTCTTAATCACTACTATGTTACATATCTGAGTGAAAAATCAATTGATACATATTTTCAATATTCCCACTGTGAAACTGCAACAACCCAAACCGACTATTTTGTGTACCCTTTTTAAATATTATTAAAAAAAAAAAGTAACTAATTGAATCTGTGCGAACAGCATTCAATTGATTTCACTACTTGCACATTTCCAATAAGGATGTAGTTTAGAGTGAGTATTGATTAACTTTTTTCCTAGTAAAAATATTTATATTTATGCATTCACAGTTTCATTTTGTTGTTAATTATATACTATAATTAATATTAATTATTTATTCATTTTTCTAATGCGAGCGATATTTGGCGAATGATGGATATTTAATTTTATTATACGCATATGTTAATTATATATTATAAATATATATATATATATATATATATATATATATATATATATATATATATATATATGTATGTGTATATATATATATATATATATATATATATATATATATATGTATGTATATATATATATATATATATATATATATATATATATATATATATATATATATATACACATACATATATATATATATATATATATATATATATATATAATATATAAATAATATATATATATATATATATATATATATATATATATATATATATATATATATATATATATATATATATATATATATATATATATATATGTATATATATATATTTTTTTTTTTGTTTGTTTTTTGTTCATTATTAATCACACAAACTGTAATCGAAGTGCACACATGCACATGAATTACAATTGGGATTGCTCTTATTCGTATACCTATACGAATCCTCCACTATCCTAAAAAGTATGCTTCGAAAATGCTGATTATTACCATTTGGCGAATAGTTACACTGAACGAGTAGTTTGCAATTTTACAATTTGAAATAAACATTTGGCCTCGAAATGTGACTTCGGCTATTTTTTATGAAATCAAAGGCAAACATCTCATAATGTGCTTTTAAATAAAAATGTTAGCACAGGTGTTAGCGTATGTGAATGAAAGATTTGAGTGTTTTTTTTCGGGTAGAGGGGGTAAAAGTGCCTGTCCCAACATCAAAACTGTTGTCACAGATTTAGTATGTGAAGATTGCACTCACTAAAACATCCCCCTTCCTCACTGCGAACATCTCCCCACCCTGGAACTCTTTTTATACTTCCTTCAAGGTGGATATTCTCACTTCGTCCCTATTGAACATTATTCCTGCGTCCCGGTCCCGCTTTTCCGCCGGAGCACATTTTCCACATATTTATTTACGTTGACCCAGATTTCTCTCTTTGTTACTTAGCATAACCTCCACAATGTTTTCGCTGGCTAATGTGAATGAAAGGTTCAGGATAGGAATACATAATATTAAATACATACATAATATTAATTTATATGTATGTACTCGTATATAAGTTTAATATCAAATTGAATTGCAATTTGCAACGATACTGGTCAGATATTCCAAAACTAATTTGGTTTAAAAAATATAAAAGCTTTTAGAGTATGTGTAGTGGACGTAAGATAGAGAGCGGGATTCACTCATTTACGGGACAAGTTTGAATACATGCATCTTACCTATGTTAGATTGTGTTAGGTTTTCATGAATGCTTTCCTTTTAAAATGAGAGGTGGCTTGACTTCCAGCATCTGTTTCTACATTTGATTGCGAGTTTGTGCACCTACATTTGATTTATTAATTCCTCACATACATGCATTTTCTTTGAAAAAGAAGTTGACATGAAATGATTGCCGTTGACTTTTGTGTAGCTCCTTGACAATCTGACGGTTTCTATCGTATCTGTGTGTATAAACATGGTTAAATACTTTGTATAGACAACCTTTATTCAGAAATTCTTTCTTGTTTGTGTTAGGGCTTTGTTGAGGGCTTAGTCATCTACGAAAGTTGTGATGAATCAAACATAATTTATGCAACTAGTACTAAAAGTGGACACAATCATTGCGATTACTTTTATTCTTATAATTTCAACACCAATAAACAATAACAAGGAGCATTTGTTTTGTAGCGACGACAACAACCACGACTACAAAACACAACAATTAAAGTTGTAGAGAAGAGAACCATCGCTGATGCTATTAGACACCTAAATAATATCGGGGAAGCACTTATACTGTAATTGAACTGAAAACTACCACCAGCTACTCACACCAAAGCTCTGCGACCACGTCATACCACACTACTGGGTCACAGCCATAAACGCTTTTATACAAATTTCACTGCTGTACTAACACCAGAAGCAGAGGAAGCAAATGTATTTCACAAAGGAACTGTTTTAAGTTGACTAAATGATATATCCCGGCTGTTTAAGTACAGTTCGTTGATATCTATATATATATATAGCTATATATATATATTCTTCAAGCCATTCTATGTGACCACAAGAAAGTTTTCTTTGTATATTCGATGTTGCTCAGCTCTATATGCTCTTCTCAATTCTAATGCCACACATACTTTTTATATCTCTGGGAACTGAATCCACAATTATGCTTATTAGTTTTAAACATCTGTTTTAATACATGATTTATTTTATATTCAATTATATATTATTTAGCACAGCCCGTGTCGATAAACGATGGAACTGCGATGTATGCATAATGTACAACAATACCGAAGTTATTCTGTAAAATTGATAGCAGCACCATAGTCGACCTGTTTACTAAAGCTGCATAGTGACATAAAGCAGAAACGGAAACAGAAACTGAATCCAACTACATTTGCAACAGAAACAAAATCAACAAACGATATTGTAATAGGTAGGTAGATAGTATGAGCACCCCCGTCATCAAAAAAAAAAAATACAGTGATGCCACTTAGACCACCAGCTGGGTCCGTTGTGAGCCGCGGTCACAATAGATTAAATACAAAATTTAAGAAACGAATATTTGCGTTTGGCGGCATCACAGAACTCACCATGCGTTGTTTCTGTAGCAGAAAGCGGCACTAATATTAAAGTAATTGTTGGTGCTGGCGCATGAATTCATTTTAATGATTTAAAATTATAGCTTATAATAAATATGACTCGTTAATACTGTATTCAATATACAATCTCCTAACCTTATTTGCAAAACTCAACTTCGAGGATAACAGAACTTCCTATTCTATTTAAATGTTGGATTAATAAAATTTGAATGAGAATTAGCTGTCAACATATTGTTACGAAATTGCCCCCTGACAATTTACTCTAACTCTCAATACTCGGATTCGTACCACTGGATTGTGTAGTAATCAAACAATCGCTGGTTAAATTAAAATAATTAACTTTATGTAATTATTGCAATTTTCACACTTAATATTAGGCTTAAAGTTTACTTTATTACAATTTTGCACTTTATTTAATAATTCATTAATCACTTTATTACTTCTCAATTACTGTAACTGCTACAATTGAAATGCCCGATGTACACTCTGTTACGATTGCTATTCAACTGCGTGTCCCGACTTTAATTGTGTGGTGGCTTATATACCTTTCTTATGGTTGAAGTAGAACATTCGCTCCACTTCGGTAGAAGTTCGAGAAAATTCTCGAATTTTATCTACAAGTGGGTTCTTTTGAGTAAGCTTTTTTCGAATAGATTGTGTCTTGACTTATATACACATCTCTCGTAGTAACTGAACTTAATAGAGGTATCCTAAAAGTATGCAATCATTTATGTTTCAATATTATAATAATTTTGTTCCTATTTTATTGTAGTTGTGTAGGTTAGGAAATTCAATTGTAGCTTATTTTCCCTCTAAAGGGCCAACCAAAATAGACGAGACGTGACATAACGAGTAAGTTCAAGCATATTTGAACCAATGTTGATAACCAAAATGGTCGTACGTATTTGATCGAAACTGAAATATTTATCCGTAAGAACCGAATTGCAAACGTCTGCTACTCGTCACAATAGCTGCTTCGTTGACGCCTTGTTATTTTCACAATTAAAATGACGGAGTTTTGCTACGATTTAATTGCCGCTATGGGGATGAGCTCGCAATTTATGTAAAAAGCCATCCATCGATGCCTTTGGTAACGTCACATTTTGGGTTAAATGTCAAAATTGAAGTAATGAGGGCAGGCGTTCATCCAATCGCTATCGTTACGTCTCGTCTATTTTGGTTGTACTTTTCAATGAATTCAATGCCAACATTCTCTATCGTTCCTGCTACAAACGAAATACAATTTAGCATAATTTCTTGTGAATTCTGCTTCTATCTCTGTATCTGTTTCTGTTTGATGTGGCTGCAAGAGACACGCAAAAAACAACAGAAATTACTCAAAAAATTACATCATTATTATTATATCTTACACCATAATTAATTAGAACTGCAAGGGGTTGGAGAAAGAATACTAGCTACTGAGGCTTTCGACTCGAAGAGAAAAACACCATTTTTGAGACCAAGCCCTGGGCAGGATTTAAACCTGCGACACTCTGAGTGTGAGTCTAGATTGCTTACCAATAGACCACAGAGGGCGGCTATTCAGAAATAATAATTCTCTCTTCTGTTTCTGTTTTATGTCACTCTGCACCTTAATCACCATGTAACAGATAACAATATATAGTTGGAAATACTAATTAATATGATTTAATTAATTAATATTCGTCCATATTTTAAATATGCATCTACATGAGCTGTTTTTCTTTCAACGCGAGTGTCCATAAAACGCCAGCTTATGCATAGATATTGACCGCTTAGTTAACGCAACCTGTTTGTATCCGCTTATGGTTTAGCGCCTCAAACAGAAGTGCTGCCAAGACCTTTTTCTTGTCTATTGTGAACGAGAAAAAGAGTAAAATTTGTTTACAAATGTGTATGTTAAAGCATTTTAAATGTCAAAACCAGTGCTGCCAAATACTAAACTGTTAAGCGACGGGTGGCGTTTTATTCACGCTCGCGTTGAAAGAAACAAATTTATTATGAGTTCACTTTCGGGAAAATAAAAAAAAAATTATAAATATCATTTTTGATTGTCTTTTAACTTTCTTATTGCTGAATATGTTATTAACATTTACTATAAACCATATTTTAACCGATTACTTTGTTTTTTGTTTCTAGGGACTTAATAAATAATATATAATACACAGCTACCAATTGTTAAATAAATTAAAATAGACCCAGCATTTTTAGTATAAAATGAAAAAATTCACATTCAAAGGGGTTCTTGATGGATTTCGACAAAGTGTTCAGCCTCAGACCATTAGACAGGAGCCGGATATTCAAGAGCAACTGAAACCTGAAAACTTCTTGTTGAAAAGGGTATGTTATTTTTTCAATATTATAAGAATAATCTTTGGTTTAAGAAATGTTTTTAGAAAAAAGGAATTTGTTGTAGCCAGCGTTTGTTTTATTTGGTAGCTGTATTCGAAACTATCATAAGACACACGCGGCTATTACACTTTTATTGAATTCATCAGTTCAACAAATATATTTTCAATTATCTTATACTCATTAGCATAAAGTTTGTCTATTACATTACGTAAAAATTCAAAATCAATCGTTTGCATTCATCAACCCAAGTGGGCGAATACATATGTTATTTGTTTATTTATTAATTGAATCTACAGATTTATAATTAAAATCAATACTAAAAATTACTTCTTAGGGGTATCAATCCTTAAATCTCACAATACACCAAATTCTTACTTACTTACTTTCGTGGCCTAATCGCAGAATCTGCGAAACAACTTGCTATCGGGTTCCAGCCGAACTTAACAGCGCTCGCCAGGCATCTCTGCTTTGCGCGCGTCTTCTACCTTCTACAATCTGTCCTACCAAGCGTGGTTTCCTCGGCTTGGTCCTTCTATCGGAGGCATGGTCGTCCCCTACGTCGTCGTTCAGCGGCTTCTGCTTCGAGCACCTTTTTCGCTGGAGCTTCTTCATCCATACGCACGACATGTCCAAGCCAGCGCAGACATTGTATAGTGATGCGTCTGACTCTGTCAATATCAGCGTAGAGCTCGTACAGTTAATCGTTCATCCGAATACGGCAGTCGTCGCCAACACGAACAGGATCGAAGATTTTGTGAAGAATTTTCCTCTTGAACACCCTAAGCGCGGCTGCATCAGTCTGCGACACGACACATGCTTCTGCGCCATGGAGCAGCGCGGGTAGGACGAGCGTCTTGTAGAGTGTCAGTTATGTCGGGCGAGAGTGGGCTCTACTACACATTTGCTTACTGAGCCCATAGTAGCACCTATTAGCAAGCGTGAGTCTTCGTTTAATCTCCAGGCTAACGTTGTTTTCCGTGCTAATGGCGGAGCCAATGTATATAAATTCCTTGACAACTTCAAAAGAAAACAGTTGTTCGCTGTAACATGGGATCCTGAACGCCGAGTATCCCTGCTGGTGGACAGCATATACTTTGTCTTGTCCTCGTTCACCGTCATACCCACTTTCTCTGATTCTTTTTCAATGGCGGAAAATGCAGCAGTAGCATCTCGCTTGCAATGTCCAATGATGTCGATGTCATCAGCATTTGCGAGGAGCTGAACACTTGTAGAAAATAGTGCCATTCCGATGAACACCGGCCGATCGTACGATTACCTGTAAAAGCTGACGTTGATTTTTCATGTTTCCATACAACGTTAGAAGAAGCAAAGGCAGTATTATGCTCTTTGGAACGACGATTACTCCGCAACCCACTACAATAGGAAATGTATCACGGATTTCTAGCAAAATACGCGATTATGAGACATATGAAGAAGGTCGCTACCACTCGACTTAACCCAAGGGAATGCTATCTCACTCATCATGGCGTGCTAAAGGAAGCAAGCACGACAACAAATCTAGGGGTGGTGTTCAATGCATCAAAGAAGGGCAGTGCCGGCTGTTCATTGAATGATTGCCTGCATGTAGGCCCCAAATTACAAAACGATTTATGTACCATTCTTTTGAAGTGGCGACGGCATCGCGTCGCATATACAGCTGACATCGAAAAAATATATCGCCAGTTTTTGGTCGATGAACAAGTTGCCGACCTACAATGAATTGTATGGCGCAAAACAAGGCTGGAACAGCCTATTGTCTATAGACTGCGAACAATTGCATATGGGACAAACTGTGCCCCATTTCTGGCTATACAAGTTTTGGATGCACTCGCAACTGACGAAAGGCAGCGGTTCCCAAATACATATCAGGCGCCGAAGATAGAATGTTAGCTTACAGCCAATGTATCGAGTTGAAAGCACTATTAAAAACAGGTGGCTTCATTCTACGGAAGTTCACCTCTAACTATAAACAGTTTCTAC
This sequence comes from Clusia tigrina, assembly GCA_920105625.2. Taxonomy (NCBI): domain Eukaryota; kingdom Metazoa; phylum Arthropoda; class Insecta; order Diptera; family Clusiidae; genus Clusia; species Clusia tigrina. The sequence goes on from OV050033.1 coordinate 150,011,169, forward strand.
AACAACTACAACCCGGCGAACATGAGTTTGAAGCTGCATGCGACCTTTTCGACGGTGACACTATTACTTTAGGAATAGTGCGGCACACGACCGATGATAAACCAGGTTAATCTCCACCCAGTTAAGCGAATTTTTTTAAAACGAGATGTATTATCTGAAATCGCTCAACTTTACGATCCACTTGTGTCGGTAGTTCCAGTTATCATAAAGGGCAAAATTTTCTTCCAAATCCTATGGCTAACTGGCCTCAACTGGAAGGACATGTTGCCATCGGCTATGCAAGAACAATGGGTGGCGTACAGGGCACAATTGATGCAAATACGAGGTGTTCGATTACCATGTTGGGTAAATATGATTTCCGTACATGTAATTTATCAGCTTCACGCTTTTGCAGATGCATCTTGCCAAGCCTATGCTGCAGTTGTGTACCTTCGTTCAATGACATCAAATGGAACGCATGTTCATTTAATGACTGCAAAAACTCGAGTAGCCCCGTTAAAGAAACTGACGATTCCAAGGCTCGAACTGTGCGCTGCATTATTAGCCGCCAAATTTATCAAGACGGTCCAAATTGCACTAGGCATTAGTGCCAGTGAGACACATTTATGGTCCGACTCCACTACGACTTTGTGGTGGCTACGTTCTAGACCTGGCCATTTGAAGGAATTTGTAGCGAATCGAGTTCAACATATTCAGGACTTGACATCGTCGTCTGAATGGCGATATGTCTCTACAGCACACACGATATGTCTCCATGCTGACTGTGCATCTAGAGGCATAATAGTGGCACAGCTCAAAACACATCCATTATGGCGGCATGGATCGGTGTGGCTATCAGCAAAAGGGACAGAATGGCCATCAGCTTCTTTGACCAAGCCCACGATCATCCCCGAGATGAAGCAGCTGTTAGTTACACACAACGAGCAGGCAGATTCTTGCATTCTAGAACGTTTCTCTACACTAGACAAATTACTTTCCATCACATCCTGGTGCTGACGCTTTATCAATCGTAAACTGAACCAGCACATTGAACCAAACCGATTTATCACATGGAGTGACCGACGACTCGCGTTGAATTCCTGGGTTAAACGTGTACAGCCTGACGTATGTCAATGCATAAAGCACAACTTATGGGGCGACGCAGCAAACTGCGCAAACTGAATCCATTTGTAGACGTCAAGGGATTTCTGACACTCGGCGGACGGCTCGTGAACGCCAACATTCCATATAGTGAATGTCATCCATTAATTTTTCCATCGGATAGTTGGCTAACAATCTTAATAGTGAGAGATGCACATCAACGTAAACTTCACGGAGGTACACAGGCAACTTTGCAATAAGTTCGGCGGGAATTCTGGGTCATCAATGGTCGTTCTACCGCGAAACGAGTGGTACGCGAATGCATGCAGTATTTTCATCAAAAATGCAAACCACACACGCAACTCATGGGGAATCTTCCTACAGCCCGATGTAATCCCTTCTTGCATCTGGCGTCGATTAAGCTCAGCTGTTTTTTTATACGCACCACAAAAGGACGATGTCATAAAAGTTACAAAGGTTATATCGCCCTGTTTGTTGTTTTGTAACTCGGGCGATTCACCTTGAATTAGTGAGCGATCTTACAACCGAAGCATTCATAGCAGCTCTGCATAGAGTTGTCGCCGTTCGTGGATTATGCTCTGATCTTTATAGTGATTGCGGTACGACGTTCGTCGTAGCCGATGCACTATTAAAGGAAGAAATGCGAGCGTTCAAAGAACAACTATCTGAAGCACATTCTTACTCAGGCAGAATTGGGCTTAACTGGCATTTTATTCCACCCGCAGCTCCTACATTCGGTGGTCTATGGGAGTCTGGCGTAAAAATTGTAAAGCATCACTTAAAACGAATCATTAATACGACGACAGTAACCTTTGAGGAGTTTATACTGTTCTTAAACGAATTGAGGCTACGCTTAATTCAAGGCCAATATCTGCACTTACTGATGGTCCTCAAGATCTTACTCCATTGACTCCTGGCCATTTTTTGATGGGATGAGCTACACTTAGTATACCCGAAGCAAATATACTAGATAACAATATAAACCACTTGAACCGTTGGAAGCAGCTACGACAGATGCATCAAGACTTCTGGAAGAGATGGCATGTGAATACCTACTCCAACCTCAGCTACAAGCAAAGTGGGGTGAGGAGCGACAAAACATTAAGAAGGGTCAGCTGATTATAATACGCGATTAGCGTTTTCAACAGTGGCAGTATGGTAGGGTTCTACTAACCTACCCCGGTCCTGATGGTCTGACCCGGGTAGCGACTCTCAATACCAAGAATGGGATGATAACGCACGCGATCACCAAGCTCTCCCCAGTATCTAACACAAAAAATCAGGAGCATCCAACAGAACACGGTAGGCGGCATCCCTGATAGGACCGATCGCCTCCGCATGGAGACGAGGTGGGCGGAATGTTTAAAAAATATGCAATTTAAGTAATTAACCCAAAAATAATTGTAGCGAAGAAAAATAATAAATTGTTGTTGACTGAATAGGTTGGAATGCATCAGACAGCATTAGTCATGCCTAGAATATCGCCAACGTGATTTTTTGTTTGCTTTATTCAGTGAGCGTGCGCTAATTTGATTACATGCCTTTATGTTTTTTTCACCTTTAACTATGCCTGGCTGTATCTGGCTGACTGTTGCTTACGTGACTTTTCTTGTCTAATCCAGTGAGCGCGATAAAACTCAAATGCAAGTAATTTGCATAACTGTACGAAGGGTACTATTTATATATCGGGAGTGGCAAATAATAAGAAACATTTTTAAATGAAAATGGCTTTATTGTTTTTCAAAATATTCCCCTTGATGATCAATACACTTTTGCATTCGCTCAAACCATTTGTCATAGCAGTTTCTCCATTCCTCTTGAGACACCAAACCAAGCAATGGTTTTTGAATGCTTCAACTGCTTCTTCGGCGCTCGTAAATCGTAGACCATGCAATTTACCTTTGATATTCGGGAACAAGAAGAAGTCATAGGGTGCTAAATCAGGTCTGTACGGAGGATGAGTCATCAATTCTATGTTTTGACTGCTCAAAAATGCACCTGTTTGACGAGATGAGTGAGAGCTCGCATTGTCATGATGGAGAATGATTCGTCTTTGGCGGTTGGTTTTACCAATTTCTCCGAAGACTTCCGGCAAGCAAATGGTCGTGTACCATTCAGAATTGACCGTCCTACGTTGCTCAAGCGGAACAGTGACCACATGACCCATTCGGCCGAAGAAACAGGCGACCATTTGCTTCGCTGTGCTTCTTCCACGAACAACTTTTGTTGGATTTAGCTCGTCTTGGAATACCCACACGGTCGATTCTGGCTCATACGCATATATCCATGATTCGTCACCTGTCATGATTTTATACACGTCCTTTGAAGCACCACGGTCGAACTTTTTAATCATTTCCTTACACCAATTGGCACGTGCCTTTTTTGAGCGAATGTCAAATTATGTGGGATCCAACGCGAACAATCTTTTTTACAGCCAAATGTTCATGCAATGCCCAAGGTGTGCTCTATCTCACGATATGTCACATGACGATATTGCATTATCAGTTCACGCACTGCATCGATGTTTTGTGGCACAACAACCGATTTTGGACGACCTTCACGGAGTTCGTCGGCGACCGAACTACGACCATGATTGAATTCACTATACCAGCGATATACTGTGGTTTTTGATGGTGCTTTATCGCCATACAAAGAACTGAGTTCATCGACACATTCTTGTTGAGATAATCCATGTCGAAAGTTGTGGAAAATAATTCAACGAAAACCTTCTCTTGAAATTTCCATTTTTTGACCAAATTGATTTTCTTAACAACAAAACAAATAGCACTTGTGCATCAACACGTTGTGAGTACGTTTATGCTAAAAAATGTCAAACTTTATTATGGTGTTGCCAGATTTTAGCTATTGACATTAGTGTTGCCAGTTATTATTATTATTAATTCCATGACATTTGACACAATAAAACTATACTTATGCTACCAAAGTTAACTAAAAGACATAGTTATAAAAGAGTCAAATATCGCTCCTAGTCGGAGCATAGGGCGGGCAGTGTTGCCAGTTCCCTAAATATAAATAGTACCCCTCGTAGCTTGAATCGGAGCCTAGCTATCTATGTAGACATTAATTGTAGAGTTCGTAGTTTCTGGTACGCAGGCGAGCTCTGCGGCAACAACAAACCCTTCCGCTACTACCTGGAAGCATTTTCGAAACATATATTGTAATGATAGACGTATGATCGAATGACATGATTCGGGCTCCTGACAATGTCGAAAATATAGTTTATGTATATCGATTTATTATAGAAAAGACGAATATAAACAATACTTCTAACTTAATAATACTTTATATTAATTTGTATCTCTTTTCAGACTTTTCGACACGGATTTCCTTATTCTCCAACTGCTTTTGCCTATGATCCAGTTCAGAAACTATTAGTAATTGGGGATAAATCGGGCTACATTCGAATGTATGTAAAGGAATATTATTTGAAACCACGTTTAAAAACATAAATTCCTTATTAAAGACTTGGGCGCCCTGGGGTGGATGCACATGCCAAACACGACGGTGAATCAGAATGCGCTGTGATTCTTGCACAATTTTTAGTGAACGAGGGAGCTCTGGTCACGGTAACAGCAGATGACACTTTGCACTTGTGGAACATACGCCAGAAAAATCCTCAAGTAGTACAAAGTCTAAAATTTCAAAGAGAAAGGTAAATAAAAAAATTATTTTAGATAAATGAAAAGTCTTAAAATTTACAATCAAAAGTTACTTGTAAAAAAAGGACTCACTAACCAATACCTTCCTAATAAGAGAACAATCTCATTTAATAACCGAATATTTCCGCTCTGGATAGTATCTAAATTCTACTTAAAATGTGAAGTTTTGTTAGAACAGAGATGATAGATTGGACTTCCAAAAATAATGATCTTCCAATCGACGTATTAATATATTATATTATTATATTATATATATATATTTGATGTATATTTGATTTTATCCACAATGTCACAATCTCATATACTTAGTATAGTGTATATCTGTTAGTTCCAGAGAGAATCGGTTAGAACCATAAACTCCTGGCTCTGCCTTGTCAGTGTATGAAAGTGGATTAGATCTAGAGAGAATCTGTAAGAACCATAGAGAAGCTGTCTTCCCTTTTTGTCTCCCATGCAGTTTTACTCCACGATAACTGGCGAAAAAAGGTCCTGATGTGAAATGGTCGTCGTATAGTGGTGCCAGCATAGCGGGAAAGTATTCTGCGGCTTTGGCCAAGTGATGTTGTTTAACACTAGTTGACCAATGACGGGTTTCCATGATCGGTGTCTCAAGTTATAATAATTCCTGATCCTGTGTTGCCCGCTCGAGGTTTTGTTTTACGATGCGGTAGGCATCTTGGATCTGCTCTGCTTGTTCATTAGGAGTTTGTGGAGATAGTCCAGTGCCTAACATTGTTTTATCATAAAGCTTCTTTGGCATGGTTCGCGTCCTTGTACCAAATATGCTGGCCTGGACCCCGTCGTTTCCGAATGAGTCAACTCTTCGACATACTTTGTACTAAAATAGTCATCATTCCTTATTATAATTATTATATAATTTTTTTGTAAACTTTTTAAACTTTGATACGTTATTTTGTTCATATTTACAGGGTGACATGTCTTCAATTGCCAGTGGGCAGTAAATGGTTGTACGTCGGCACAGAGAAAGGAAACATTCATGTAGTGCAGGTAGAAAACTTTGCCCTCAGCGGCTACATTATTAATTGGAACAAAGCAATTGAAGTGTGAGTACAATAATAATACTAATTTGAATTAAGCATAAACAAATGTTCATTAACTTTTTCCTTTTGAAAATCTAAGACCATATTTTTGTGGACCTCGCGCGCGTCCCAGAAACTTTCCTATAACAGATAAAGTGAAAAGTTACTTCGTGGCATTGTTGATGTGTCATGCCAATTTCGTAGTTTAAAGCTCCCTTGAATATATGTTTAGATAATTTATAACTACTGTGAGGGTTTCCTTCAGTTCAAATAGGAGGCTATATAATATGATACATAGATCTCTCATTAGTATATTGGTGAAATTCATTTTCAGACAGATTTTAGAGAATTTAGATTACTCGAGTTTTCAGACACATATATAGGGTGTGGTAAAAAGAAATCCACTATTTTTGCATGAAATTGAAGGCTTTACTAAGCATAGTTAGAATATATGATCCGATTTAGGTCAAACATGCACAGTTTTGTTCAATAACTTATGTCCATTTTGAAGGTAATTTCAATATGCCTCTCTCTTAGAAAACCTCGTACCTATTGACAAAAAACTAAGACAGTCGATTTTCACAAGCTTCTCTTGAGCGAATGTTTCACCAGCAAAATTACTCGCCATAGACAGGAACAGGTGGTAACTATAAGGTGGATGCATAACAACCAAGCTCCCTGAGCTTCTGGCGAGTCAATATCGATGTGTGGCGTGGCGTTTTCCTGATGGAACACAATTCCTCTCCTATTGGCAGAAGCTGGCCGCTTCTAGGCGATTGCTTCCTTCAGACGGTACGATTGTTGATAATACAGGTCTGAATTAAGAGTTTGGCCGGAGAGGAGCAGCTCATAGTAGATGATTCCATGTCAATCCCACCAAACACATACCAAAACCTTCCTAGCCGTCAATCCTGGCTTCACCACCGTTTGCGCCGTCTTACCACGATTCAAGCGCGACCGTTTTCGCTTGACCTTGTCGTAAGTGATCCACTTTGCATCACCACCCACCATCCGCTTCAGAAATGGGTCGATTTTGTTGCGACTCAGCAGATATTCACAGATGGAAATTCGATCCAAAAGGTTTTTTGCGTCAACTCGTGTGGCACCCAAACAGCGAGCTTCTTTTTGTATCCAGCCTTATTCAAGTGGATCCAAACTGTTTTTTTTTTTTGAGCAATGTTTAGCTCCTGCGCCATCGAAACAGTGTTTACATGACAGTCGAACTCTACGATTTCCATGATTTTATCGGCATTTTCGACTATTGGCTTTCCAGACCGTGGTGCATCTTTGATACCAAAATTACCTAACGGCAGGATGATAACTGTCCTCATCTAACATTTGCCACTTCGACAGTGTATCCATCTATTAGCAATTTGAATGTTGCTAGAGGCATTGGTATTGGAACCTTATCTGGAAGGATAGTTAATGTTGTCCACTCCACCTCCCTAGCCAACTCATCAGCCCTGCAATTGCCCTCAATATCTTTATGGCCCGGCACCCAGACCAGGCTTATGTTAAAGAATTCAGATACTTCAATTAATACTTTATGGCATTGTACTACGGTTTTCGATGATTCTCTTACTGCTTCCAGCGATTTTATGGCCGCTTGGCTGTCCGAGTAGATATATATATCTCTCGTGGATAGAAGAATATTCTTTATATGTAGCATACCCTCTCTTATTGCTATTACCTCTGCCTGGAACACACTACAATGGTCCGGCAAGCGGAAGGATAAACTGACGCTCAGCTTTTCAGAATATACACTTCCACACCCACCCGATCATTAAGTTTTGAACCGTCAGTGTGAATGATAATTTCGTCCTTATTGAACATGATTCCATTATCCCAATCTTCCTCTGAGGAAAATGTGGTGTTAAAATATTTTCTTACTCTAATGAGTTACAGTAATCTGCAGTATCGGGAATATTAGGAAATTTTTCTACTATGGTCGTATGAGTTCTGCTACTTGTAGTTAAAAAGGAGAGTTCTCTGAGTCTAAGAGCCGATTTGATTGCCAGTTGCTTTCCAAGCAAATCAATTGGCAAAAAGTCTAGCATAATGTTCAATGCTGCCGTGGGAGTAGTTTTGAGAGCTCCCCTTATACATAAACTAGCTGCTCTCTGAGTCTGCTCTAAGTTTTTCACGACATAGCTTTTATAAAGTGCCGGCCACCATACATCAATATCGGTCTAACCACTGCTGTGTATAACCAATGTACTATTCGGGCGGCCATACCCGATTTTAGTGCTACTGTCTTTCTACACGAATAGAGTGCTATTGATGCTTTTCTTACTCTATCCTCTACTCTAATTTTGAGTAATCAAATCAGGAAAGATCGTATATATGCTTGTGAAGCTCATGCGTAGTGGATTGTCATATTCTTCACATTAACTAATTGGAGGATGCAGAGTATCTACAACAATGGTATCTGCAATTGCAAGCTGGGGTTTAACGTACCTGACATCAAAGTATGCTTTTTTCTAGAACTATTTTGACCGATTAACTTAGGAAAGTAAAAGTAGCAAGAAGTCTGCTTTTATCATATTTATATATAAGTTCAAAACGTTGAAACAGACGGAAATTTGCGAATGATAAAGTTAAGAAATAGGCCGAATATTGCGGACATATGCGTCGTTTCTCGGCCGATCGTATCGTTTTAACTATGGAAGCCTTATAAAAAATGTTATTTAAATTAAATTTATCACGGTAAAGGTTAACTATATAAGCATTCTATTCTTTCAGGGTTAGAACTAGTCATCCTGGTGCTGTGATTGCGTTATGTGATAATCCAATAGATGCAAGCAAGGTGCAGAAATAACTTGTTGCTTAATTTCAAATCAAATATAATTTTATTGCTACAGTTGCTTATCGCTTTTGAATGTGGACTACTTGTTCTTTGGGATTTGAAAGGAAAATGTGCGGAAACGCGATGGCAGGCAGCTGAGCCTATAAAATCAGTATCTTGGCACTTCGAGGGCAGATATTTCATTTCCTCACACACAGATGGTTCAATATGCTCGTGGTTAATGAAACCAATGACAAAACCACAATCGATTGTCTTACCACACGGTATGTATAAGTTTGATTATTGTTTATTTTGAAATATGCAAAGTTTATTCGTAGTTTATATATATAAATAAATAGTTCATAAGTTTAGGATGCCAGTATGTGGTGAGGTATTCATAAACTACATATTGATCTGCATCACTTCCTGCATCGTTGTAACTATATCTGACATGTAACTGAACTGACCGACAGTGGGGCCAAAGATGCTTTCTCATCCGACGTTTGCGTTGAAATCCCCGAGGATAATCTTCACCTCGTAAGTCGGGCAGCGGTCATATATCGAGTCTCGCTTAGAATGCATCCTTAACAGTGTCGTCCTTTTCATCCGTCGGGGCGTGCGCGCAAATCCGGCTAATGTTGAAGAATTTAGCCTTGATGCGGATCGTGGCAAGCCTTTCATTCACGGCCTTGAACCTGGAAACCATTGTTCGGAGCCTGCGGAGAACCATAAATCCACATCCTAATTCGCGCCTCTCCGCTTGGCAGCTATAGTAGATATCATAGCTCGCTCGCTTAGAGCAACCATGGCCTGTCCATCTCATTTCCTGGATGGCGGTTAAGTCAGCCTTTTTTTTGGAAGGCGTCGCCAATTGGATAGAGGTACCTTCCCTATTGAGGGTCCGGTTATTTCAGGTGCATATCCTTAAATCATTGTCCTTTTTCCGCTTGCGGTGGTCGTCAGCGTTAAGAGGATTCTCATCCGAGGCTTGTTTTTTGTTTTTGACTGGACTTGTTTTTTGAGTGGCGGGGCCCAAACCCAGCACACAACCCTGTTAGCGTCAGGAAAGGCTCGCTGCACACAGTTGGGACTTGGATCGTGTGGTTAAGATCCAAATGGTCCAGAACTACTGAGTCATTTTGGATTTTTCGTAGGGTCGGAAATAAATGACCTTTCCGATCCATGGCCGTGTAATTGCCTTCCTAGCACCAGATATGGATGACGGCGGTTCCAAGCTGAACTTGATTGGGTAGTCGACCTCGGCCTGGACATGGACCGGATCGCCCCTGGACTAATGAGGGCACCACTTGCGCAGCATGAGACGAAGATGGTGTGACAGGTTGAACATACCTGGTGGCAGTACTAGGTCTGTTCAGTCGTCTTCTGCCTTGTTGCGGTGTCGTCCGTGGTGGTGCTCTGGCACCTTGGCCCGACCGCGACTCACTGTGGAGCATGGTGTGATGTCATACTTGGCACGAAAAACATGAATACCGACTCGTGCAATTCGTGGCGCGATGGTCGAGTTGCACAAATTGGCGTGAGCCCCTATGAATCCATCCCCATCCAAAGCTTGCTTAGTTACGTTTTTGGTTTTCGTAGTTGAGTGTATTTCACAATTGAATATATGTGGGAAGACAATCTCTTAGCTATATATTTTTATCACAACAGAGCCTTGGTTAATATGACACTAAAATCGGATTGCCAATATATTTAGTAAAGCTGGATAATATCGGAAATCGGTAGATATCGAATATCCTATTATTATCGACCGTTCATAACAACTTCATCCGCTCTTCAGCGCTCAAATTATAGTTGCGTATTTCATATAGGAGATGAATCTCTGAATAATTAGCCTTCGATATTTGAGAACGGTTCAATAATCTGATTGTCACTTTTTTCTTTATTTCAGCAAAAATCTCAAAGGATGGGTCTATGGAGAAATGCAAACCAATTTTCAAAGTAGATTTGAAATCAACACAAATGGGGTAATTATATTCATTCATGATTCCTTAGGCCCGAAGTTTACGAACAAAATGTCACATAGTAAATTATTAATACAATTATATTTAGCGAATCGTTTACAATATTCTCTGGTGGCATGTTGTCGGAAAAAGGTTCCAAATCCAACTGCATAACTGTAATGGTGGGAAAGACAACAACAGTTTTGGAAATGGAACATTCAGTTGTGGACTTCATCACCCTATGCGAGAATCCTTGGACGTGTGGTAAGAATTTAACCATTTATTTCACATATGACTATGACCACTTTTAATATTTTGTACACACATCGTCTTTAAGGATGAAATCTGGTTGATAAAGTAGGTTTAATGAATGTAGTAATGTATGCTTTATAAATGTGTTCCTTAATTGCACGATTGTTCATGTCTCTCACTTTTGAATATAATAACATTTGTTACTAAAATCAGATATAAACAACTACGTCGACTTTTCAAATGGAAGGAGATGATATTAATGAGCGGCGTTTAAAGTATCATGCACTGTGTACTCAACACTGTAATTACAAAGTAACACTATAATTCATAAGTAATCAAACAAAGAGTTGTTTATATTCTAGTCACAATCTGTAGTTCGATGCGAGTTGCACAACATATTTGCTAGAGTAGCCTATTATCATGAGACTAAAGCACCAAAAACCAAAGTGTCCAATCCGTCTGCTTAATGTGCAAGAGAATTCAAATTGTTGTTATGCAAAGAGCAATGAACTTTTATTATTATTAAATGAAAGAATAAATTATACGGAAATCAAAATTGTTATGTATTAAACAAAACTTAAAAATATCGACATTAACATTCTCCCCCGCGTTGACCCAATGTTCAACAATCAAGTCTACAAGTCCGAGAGTACCGCAGGGCTGATTGTGGTCAGGCGTCTGGAGTTACTTCTGGCAGTGGGATTTCCTCCATTGGTGAGTTTGCTTGGGAAGTTGTTGATTCAGCTCCTCCACGCTGCTTCTCTTGCTGCTTGTATATGATGAAGATCACCATGATGATGACAGTACTTAAGAACAAGGCCGAATAACTCACTGCAAAGCTATGATATTGATGCATTTGCTGTTTGTTTGGAAGGTCGCTGATTTCGTGTGCTTCCCAAATGTCTTGCAGCCTTGCCAATTCTTTTAGTTGTGGTTCATAATCAGCCTTTGTGTTGTACAAGACTGGAAGTGATGCTGGTTGTAAACATGTAAACATAACCACATTGACATCGTGTCCAACTGCAGTGTAGGAAGTGTTTGTAAATGATGCATCTGGCTGGGCCTTGTGCTCTTCAGCCTTCTTTCTAGCTTCTTCTGGTACTAGCCTTTTTTCTAGATACCTCAAGTACCATCTGTAGCCAAACCCGCTGTCGACAGGCACCGCGTCTCATGGTCTCGAGGCCTCTCACTGGCTTCTGCAGATCTTCCCGATTTCTGTGCACCATCCTTAGGTATGCCGCCCAATTTTGTTTGCTGCTGGACGCTTCTACTCCCTGTGTGGCTGTTGAAGGAGTTGGTAATTTTGGTACTGATGCATCTCCAACTGTTTCCACCCCCTTCGATGCCGTTGGTCTTTTCATATAATTATAATTATATGAAAAGGCAACTTGAACGTTAGACTCATGAAGCATGCAAATTGAAAATCTAGTTAGAGAGAAAAGCTTGGATTGTTTAGTTGACTGTGATATGTAAATAGAGTAGGTTGGTCTATTTTGTAATTGATCACTTGTGACTGTAATATAATTAAATTAAATTCACCAAACATATCAATGTTCAATACAGAGAACACAGAGAAAAGAAACTTAAACGTCAAACGGCAAAACAGCGAAATAAGGCAGATGGACGTTGTACACGAATCCACTCAGAATCGTGGTGAATTCACTCAGAATCGTGGTGTGTCCGCTACGGACGCTGGCAGCGAAAAAGAGTTTCTTTTCTCTGTGTTCTCTGGTTCAATATTAGTTGGAAGTACGCGGTGCAAAACTCATGTTCGTATACACCACATTGTTAAACAATTAGCAATTTGCACTCAATAAGCAGTGGCGGAGTTTTATATAAACACCATTTATATATTATTATATAGACCACAAATTTTTAAGTTGACTGATGCCAGGGCTCTGCGGCAGCATTTTCAAATTCTTTGGACAGTTATACAATATGCTAAGGAGATTAGAGTCTGTAGTGATAGTTAGGCTGCACTGAAGACCCTAGAAAACCCGTTAATCACTTCAAAAATTGCCCAAGAATGTAAGTCAAGGCTAAACTCCGTCGCAAGGTGGAATAAGCTTGAACTTATCTGAGTTCCGGGACACTGTGGTGTTCAAAGGAACGAATTAGCTGATGAATTGGCAAACTGTGGATCTACGGGTACTACAGCGGGACCAGAGCCATTTATCGATACAAGTTTAGCAGGGGGTATGGATTGGATCAGGAGTCATGTGAATAATTCACAAGGACCGATGGTGCAGTTTAGTTGCCTGCAAAACAACCAAGTGTTTCCTAGACAGCCCAAACAGGAGAGTTTCAAATTTCCTTCTGACATTACGAAGGAAAGATCTTCGATCATAGGTTGGGGTAATCATGGGGCATACTCCATTGGGTCATCATATGGCGACCATAGGCATCATCGAGAATCCGAACAGCGTCTCCTGCCTGGAGGAAGAACAGGACGGCACAGAACATTTTCTCTGCGTTTGCCAGAATGAGGAGGCGCATATTAGGGTCAGATGTTTTAGGAATGGATAATGTACATTCCTTATCCCTGGATAGACTTCTGAGATTCATAAAAGAGTCGAAAGAAGTTTGAAAAGGTGTAACTTCCTTTCCAAAATCCTCTATATCCCTCTATATTTTTCCAGACTTAGTACAATGGGCATCAATGCCTGAGTGCTTGGAGACCTCCTTCTTCAGTGGCTCTCCGGCCTACCCCACTTCTATCTATCTATCTATATACAATATGCACAGTCTCGTATCCAAAGCGGTATGCTTCAGGTCGTTATATTGTTGATATATAAAGTCTGATTTATGGTAATAGTATTTGTGAAAGAAGAAAACAGATCGACATTCTTAGTGGTAGTTGTAGATCGGGTAAAATATAATAACCAAACATATTTTACACAACCCAAAAAGTGAATTTTAGGACCAAAGGGGCCGGCTTTAGGACAGATACATATACATTAAACCGTGATACGAACGATATGTGTAAATTTTAATTTTCGAAACACTATTCTGTAATTTTTCAGAAACTCAGGAGCCCTATGCCATAGCAGTACTTCTTCAACATGATTTAGTCTTAATAGATTTACTTACACCCGGTTTTCCATGTTTTGAATCGCCTTATCCCATGGACTTACACGAATCACCTGTTACATCTTGCACATATTTAACTGATTGTCCTTCGGATTTAGTTCCTGCTTTTTACTCTGTAAGCTGAACTGGCATGGTTACTTTTTCAATCGTCAGATAAGCACTTGATAAATGCCTAGGCAAGTAAGTCTACGGCCTTTGTCAATCGAATGGTTGTCGTCACCTTGCTGTGATAGTAATTGATCTACTCTGACGGTAGAAAAATGAAGCTTTTTATGCACTCCTGACTAGTTGCAATTTAAATTGTTTATAATTAAAGGTTGGACGCATTACGACCAATAAGAAAGCGAGCTTTTCTGAAAGAGAGTGGCCAATTTCTGGCGGGGAGTGGTCTCCCGCATCATGTAGTTACTCAGAAATCGTCATAACGGGTCATCAAGATGGTAGTTTAAAATTTTGGGACTCGGGTGCCGGGACTTTACAGGTATTTTGCTTTTCATTATTTTTTCCATGAGAAAATAAATAAAATTGACTTTCATTTACTTTTAGATTCTTTATAAGCTTAAAACATCCAAAATATTTGAGAAACCTAAAAATCTCCATACGGATAATGGTATTGATAATCCTCTGGCAATACAGTTAGTATCGCTATGTTCCGAATCGAGGCGTTTGTGTGTGGCCGGGGCGATGGGACAAGTGATGCTGTTCAAATTTCGAAAAGTTGAAACCGCTTCTGAAGTTGTTCTGCTTGAAATTCCAATACTCTATGAAAGTTTCGACGATATCTATGGCACAAGTCCGGAATGCGATTTTATACCACATCAAGTACAAAAAACAGAATCCAGCGAATCAGATAAAGTATGGATTCTAAACTGGAGATGGCACTTTTTAATTAATTTCAAATTATTTGCAGACGGAATGTTCGCTCAGAATTAAGCTTGGAGCACAGAGAAAACCTCCTGGGTTTCAGTGTCAATTGGTTTGTGTGACAACTGGGCCAAACAGGAAAATCGTGCAAGCTACATCTTTATGCATAAACTCCAGTTACGGACTGTAAGTATAAAGTCTCATAAATAGACCGAAATATATTTCCTTTATCTTTTCTCGTAATCTTGCGAGAAACTATTTTTTGTGGTAACGTGTGAAATTATTATATTATTATTTTGTTTTTTAAAACAATTCATTTATTTATTGAACTCACTCATTTCGAGCCTAACAATGAGTAATTAAATCTTAAGAGCTGAATTAACTATACTTATCCCGCACCAGTGTTTGGGCTTGGTATTAAATTTCGCCACATTTTTCCTTTTAATCCAATCTTTTGAGCCGTTTTGCTGTTTTAATTCTGAGTAGATTTTTTACTGATGGATCGTAGTTTTTCTTTGTGTTTGAGCATAATCTCTGTGAGCTCACTTTTAACAAGAGGAATGCTGAGTTCCTTATGGATGTCAACATGGCTGTACTTATGTCACTGCCCATCCTTGAGCAGAAGAAGAAATCGCACCTTTGGTGTCCCATTTCTTACAAGTCTGACAGAGCTGTCATCCTTTAATAGTAGGGACATAGCAGTAGGGAACTATCAGGATGGTTTCCTGCTACATAAAGGAAGAGTCGTGCCTTTCCCGGGGCTGTCCTTCCTCTGACTATCACCATCCCAAGTAAGAGAACTTTTTAGTCAGTGCTTGAACGGCGCCACACCGTGGTATCACCATGGGCCATTAGGTGTGCTCTTGATAAACTAGTCGGCCACTCCTGCCTACCTACCTAGTGCATTAACCTTTTAACAACACCTTTGAATATCACATTTTATTATTTTTTTTGGAACTTTTTAAATTTACAATCAGTTCTATTACAAATATACTAAGAAGCTAAGAACTTGACTGTGGTGATAATTCATCATCGTGCGACTTAACAAACTTAAAATTAAAAATTCAGGAGTTTCTTTTTTTATATAATAATTAAATAATGTTCAAATTGTCGGATATATTTTTCTTGGCTGAAAATCGTATTCAAAATTTACTATAATTCTTTTGTAGAATGGTCTACGGTACCGAGTATGGGCTAGTCGTGATTGACATTATTCAAAAGATCTGTCTTTTGAGTATTGCTTGTCCTGATCTGTACGGAGCTCATGATCCTTATTCACGAACTCCTAAAAGTCCAAAACGCATTGAAAACAAGGATGAACAAAGCCGCTCACCAAGCTCCGATCAGGTAAGATTTTAATTGAAAAGAACACGCATTCGTATGATTTTAAATGGTTTTCTTTATAAATAAGCTTTAATTTTACTGTTTTTATGGCTTTAACTTTAACTCTCTCTCTCTCTCTGTCTCTCTCTATGTATATATATATATATATATATATATATATATATATATATATATATATTTATATATATATATATTTATATATATATATATATATATATATATATATATATATATATATTTATATATATATATATTTATATATATTTATATATATATATATATATATATATATATATATATATATATATATATATATATATATATATATATATATATATATATATATATATATATATATATATATATATATAGAAATATCTTTGTATATACTCGTGTATTTAAGATTTTATTAATTTTTAATCTTTATTTGGAATTAATAGTTTAGTTTAATTTACTTAAGTAGAATGAGAGGATTTTTATTTGATTTTACTTTTTCATAGAGAGTAAATAGAATGGAAGGTTTTAAATATTTTTCGTACACAAATGTGAACCCCATTTGAAATCGATGTAAATTGGACAAGTGTATTCTACCCGCTATTATTAGCCGTATGGTTGTATGAAGTACCTGAAACGAATGCCTTAAGGGGCCCATACACGATATAAGCATGTTGGCGCAATCAAGTGATTGTGCCATCAAGCTTGACGCATGTAAGCCACCAGCATGCTGGCACAATATACAATATTTACAAATAGTGTGCGGAAAAGGTTGTTATGGATAGTGACAAAGTTTATCGGAAAACACGCCAACATTACAAAACACCCTGGATCTGGCTCTTCTTTTTTAATGATCAGAAACATTTCTCTATAATTTTGATGGCAGTTGTTAATGCAAACTACACATTTTTAATGGTGAATGTGGGTACGAATGGGAGGGTATCAGATGATTTTTACTGATTTGGCATTTTTTGAAAAGTTAAAGAATGGTGGGTTATCTGTTCCTGACCTAGAGCCACTGCCAGGCTATTGCCCAAACGTGTAATATGTGCTTGTAAACGATGATGTTTTTCAGTTGTTGAAAAATTTAACGAAGCCATATAGTCACACTACTATGATAAGACGAAATAATATTCAACTATCGTTTATCGCGTGAGAGTAGATAAGTTGAAACGATTAATATTTCGCCAGAGAAAGAAAAAACACGGCATTGGCTCGTATAATTAAAGATATTCTCCCCAATTTTTTTTTTATTTCATAGTCGGACGATGTTTACTGCTTGACAACTTCTACTTAAATGAGATAATTTCACAATACACGATACCAGCATGCAGATACACACTCAATCCAGATACACCCACGCCACACGCAGATACGCGCTCAATCGGCTGGCACCATCATTTGATTGCGCCAGCATGCTGGTATCGTGTATGGGCCCCTTTAGTTTTTATCTGTTGTAAGTATGCATATCGGAACATTCTTGCAGATTTAATAATCGAAAGATAATATCAGATCTTAAAATTTATAAGTGAACAATTTCGTTCTGATGAATTATTCTGTTATACCTTTCAAAGGAAAGGTTATACCATTCCAAAATATGTGCATATGATATTCCAAGATTTCATGCAAGTAAAAATAAAAATGTAGTAGGAGGACTAATAAATTTTTGAATTCAATTTTTATTTCAATTACTTTGTGTGAAGTAAAACTATAAACCAATTATTTTATCAAGCAGTTATTAATCAAACACCCTCCCAATGTCAGTAAATAGTTAAATTAAATATCTGACTTCAATAGGAATATACTCCTTTTTTTTACAATGTCAACTAAAAACTAAACAAAATCAATATAGTGGTGGATCGACTTGAAAGGTCTTTTAAGCAACGCATTCTACACCTACTTCTAATGCGGTCCACACTCGGTACGTCATGATCACACTCATTCTTGTACGTGTTGAATGATGCTCCGCTACAGACGAGTGTTCAGAATCCTAAATCAAGTCATTGTTGCACACTCGTCATTGAATGAGGTCGTCATGTCCCTTTTCGGATGATGAAGTTTGTGTGCGCTAGCGCTCGTACTGTGCAAGGAAAAATGTGAACCGATTTTGGATGAAAGAATGGCACACAAAAAGAGTACAGTAGCATTCAAGGAATTCCAGCAGAAACGTATTTTCATTATTTTTATCCGCACACATCTTCACACACTGGCAGTCAAACTCAAATGAGAAAAATTTACATGTAAATTGCCCACAAACGACAATCATCCACACATCATAATCAAAATCATAATAAAGTTTCCCCTCAAAATCAAAATGATTTTGATTTTCGACGTTCAATCAGTGATCACAGCGAAATCATGTCTGTATGATACAACATGCGTATTTTCTCTCTTTTTCACTCATACTATTATATAAGAGTATGATCATGACTTAT
Organism: Clusia tigrina; assembly: GCA_920105625.2. Taxonomy (NCBI): domain Eukaryota; kingdom Metazoa; phylum Arthropoda; class Insecta; order Diptera; family Clusiidae; genus Clusia; species Clusia tigrina. The sequence continues at coordinate 150,029,715 of OV050033.1, forward strand.
CGTCTATGGGCCGCTTAAGCTTTTCAGCAATCGGTAGATTTCCTGTCATTAGAGGGAATGTAGAGTTGTTACGAATTCACCGAATCGAATTCCACAGAGTAACGAAGAAAAGCAATGGCATTAGAGTTACTTTTATCTAAAACATTTGGGATACTTTATATTATGCTCTTCAACTCAGCACCTCACAGAAAATGTTCTCTAAATTACTTTTATGAATTATTTACATCGGTAAATTTTTACATCCATCTAAAAACACAAAATTAAGTACAGATTTTTTTACTTATTTTTGTTCAGTGTATTGGCAGAGACCACAGAGACGCGACACTTGAACGTCTCTCGTTTTGCGCACACTTACACATGCGTAAAACTGTAGTAGTGTGGCTGATTTTCTGCAGAATTCTGGTTAACCAATGATAAACAAACCTATGCATATATCAACTAATGATAAGCAAAGACAGTTTTTTTAAACGTCAGAAAATTTGACTTTTAAGTGTCGCTTCTCTGTGTTCTCTGATATTGGTCACTTTTAAATTTTTATAGTATGCATTGCAATTATTCAATTACTGGTGGCGTTGCCATCTCAAATCAAACATTTTGCTTGACGAGACGCATCTTCCAAAGGACCTCACCCTAAATTTCTGACTGATTTGTCAAATAGCCCTTTGAAACAGAGGTTTACGAGCATTTTCCGAAAAATGGAAAAAATTAGCTTGAGCTCATTAACACTAATTTTTCCGCGAAAAAACATCACGCAAACCAAACAAAAGCTCTGGTTTACTCAATTTTAGTGACGCCGAACGATCTAGTCGCCCAATTGAGGTCACTAGACCAGAAATGGTCGATAAAATCCACGGTATGATGTTTAGACGATAACCGAGTGAAAGTGCGCGAACTTGAGGAGGCTGCAGGCTTAACACATCAATTTCGCATAAATATTTGGATATGAAAAAACTGTGCGCAAGATAGGTGCCGCGCTTGCTCACAACAAACTCAATCGTTTGACAACCTCAAAGGAGTGTTTGGTGATGTTCAATCGCAATTCGAATGAGTTTCTGCGCCGTTTTGTAACCGTGGACGCAACATGGGTTCATTACAACACACCAGAGACCGAGGAAATTCGAGACAGTGGACTTCTCCTAGATAGTTTTTTGAAATGCGAGCGGTGCCATTCACATCGACTACCTTGAAAAGGATATTATACAGAGCTGTTAGACCAATTTGAATCAAAAACCGCATTTAGCGAAGAAAGCAGTTCTCTTCCACCAGGACAACGGGTCGGCGCACAAATTCGCAGTCGCAATAGTATAATTGCATGTATCAGGTGACGAATTGCTCTCTCATCCACCATATGTCCTCTGTGACTATTTCCAGTTTCCAAATGTAAAGAAATGATTCTGCGGTCATCGATGAAACAAACGCATATTTTGAGGGTCTCGAGAAATCGTTTTATTTGGAGGGCATCAGAAAATTGGAGAAACGTTGGATGAAGTGTATCGAGTCAAATGGAGATCTTGTGGAAAAATGAAATCTTTTTTTTTTGCCGAAAAGAGTATTCCTTATTTCAATTTTCAGAGGCTTTCTGACCCAGTCGCGTATCCCTAATGTATTGATCATACCTTACTTAATATGAGCGTTTCAAACACACATTTAATACCGTTCTACGAGCATAGTTACATTTCTGAGTATATGTTGTCCTAAGGGATATTGCTGATGCCAGTGCACATACTTCATCAGCATGTGGATGTGTATTTCATGCTTCTGTAACTCAGTCAGAAGAGAGTCCACCACAAAACCCTACAGAAGAGGAGAGAGAACCCCGCCCTAAGGGCATTCTCGAGCAACTTCTGCCACGATGCAATTGTCGGTTGTCTCCTCAACGGTTTGCAGCCTCTTTGATAAGATGAAATTGAATTTACAGCAGTCCAGTGTCTTCTAGCAGCAGAGCACTTAGAGTCAAAGGTAGCATTATCAAACACCCTTTCAATATCCACAAACACCCTATTGTGTATTCACCAGTTTCCAGCCCTGTTTCAATCTTACACACTAGACCGTGCAGAGCTGATTCGCACGATTTTCCTAGCTGGTAAACATGTTGATGGATACTAAGGGCAGATAATCTCCTTCTTTGGAGGAGACTAACATACAGGTACCTGTGTCGAGCATTCGGCCAGATCAGGTGCGACCTTTCTTTCTGATCTTGAGACCTTTCTCATTTTTCCTTTTCTGCTATTCGCATCTTCCAGCACAGACCCCAGTTTGACACCAGAAGAGTGTGTCATGGCAGATGAGTTATCGTCTGTTCTATCCCGCTTCTCCGTTGCCATCAGGTGTCGAAGTCGACGGAGTTCGAATAATCACTCCAGCTGCTGCTGCGGATTTCCTCTCCGCCTGTAGTCTTCTTTTTTGTTGTCTCGCAGACAGCTTTCCGCCTGTCTCAGGACCACCAATACCCTCCGTCTTCTTACCGATGTCCTCCTGGTTCGCACCAGGTTTGACTGTTGTCGTTGACGTACTCCGTACCAGTCTCCTATAGGAGTTAGAAGAACTCTCTAGCTTCTTCACAGCTTTAGTTTTTGTTGCTTCCAACTGGTTCGATGCCAGATCGCCTCCCTTTTCCTCCTGCTGTAGGCTTTCCATTGACCTAGTCAATGAGCCGCTAATTACACTCAGTAATTTGCTTCCTTCGATACCCTGGGTGTCAGTCAATGTATAATTGATATTACAAAGAATCTGGTTTGATGCAGTGCTTCCGTCCTTGCGAAAGTTTTTTACACTTTGAAGAACTATTGATAGCTGTTATAGCGTGAGTTAAGTATGATCGGAATTGAAGAGGAAGTACAGGTTTCAAAAAAATAACAATTATTAAATATTGTAAGGCAGATAGAATGTAAAAGAGGGCGGGTACTAGGCTGGGGTAGTGAACGACAGAACGAACTAACAGATCTAGTTCAGATCTGTTAAGCGAAATAGCATACTTGGTCACTTGTTCATATGGTTCAACAGTGTATTCACTCTTATGGGCTGATTAACGAGTACATACCCACAAATCCAGATGGCGTAATCAAGGCACATAGGGTAGGGAATACCAAAATTTGGATACTCTCATTTATAAATTTAAATTGTTTACATTGCTGCATATAGTAAGCTATTAACGTGTGATTGAAATTATTAATCATTATATTATAAATAAGAATTTTAAGAATTTAATTCTTAATATTAACTGCGTTATGCTTAATGTTGAAATGATAAATTTTCTTATTTTTGTGTACCAGTTTATTATTTCATTACACCACATTTTACTGTAGGAAATATTCTCTCAAAGAGTAGGTAAAAAGTACCATTTACTATGTGTGAAGTAAGCTTGAAAGCCACAAGTGAACTACTCGCAATTTATATAAAAAAATTATAGTGTAGTTCAGTAACTAATCTGATCATTAGTAAATGTGAAATTGGTGAAGTATTTTAATAATGGCTCCTCGAAAAAATGCAGTGTTATATGAAGACATTTTACTGAAAACACAGACAAAAAAAGCGCCAAGTTACGAAATCGACACGCCATCTTATTGGTTGATAGTTTTAGGGTGAGCGTCGATTTCAAACCCTAAAAATGCACACACGAAAAGGCATGCGAAGCTGCGTTCGGAGGCTGGTTGACTCATAAACGTATGAGCATAGAACGAAATTTGGGATGTTGCGATTGTTTCCAGTAACATAGGAAGAATATTAAGTTTCGCAATCCCACGGTAATTGGATATTGCAGATTTACTGCCCGATTTCTGCAGCGGTAAAATTTATCGGCTTCTTCCACATATCGGGAAAATGACCATATATAGGAGACGCACTAAAAAGCGAAGTAATCGGAGAGACAAGCTCAAGACAACACTGCTTAAGAATAAAAGAAGGGATTACGTCGGAACCTGGAGTAAAAGATGATTTCAGCTGAGACAAATGCTTGAGCACAATGTCCTCATCAATAATATGTTGATTCACTGTGGCGGGTTGTATAGAGAAAGGATAATCGGCCATTATCAGTAGAGTAGTTGCACTTAAAATAGTCAGCGCAAAGATTACAGGTACTCAAATCATCACTGGAGACATTGTCATTATACTTTATCGAAGACGAAAGCGAACTAGTCTTACATTTTGAATCTATAAAGTTCCAGAATGATTTAGGGTCAACTTATAAGTTGAATTTAACTTTAGTCAAATAGGTATCATAAGCGGATTTGCAAAGTTTTTGGTACTTATATCTAATGGATATATAGGACTTAAAATCGGTTACCTTAGCTAAAAATTTATATGTACGATAATATTTAACTTTTAAGTAAGTAGCCTGCGAAGCCTATCAGTAAACTAAATTGGGGAGGAAGAAGCAGCACCCAGTCGTTTAGGAATACATTGCTCGAATGCATCTAATAAGGTCCGGTTAAACAAAAACCACTGCGCTATTAATCTCGCATGGGGACTGAGGTGATGATATGTTCAAGAGAGCAGACCAGTCTGTACGATAATGATAAATGATCTACACAACTTGACCTTAATAGAGACAATCTAGCAGACACTTCCAACATTGGATGGTGTGGGTCTCCTGGAAAAACCAAAGGATCAACAGAGGAAATAAATTCCATTCTTTCCACAAAGACCAGATCAAGAAGTCTACCCATCTTAATATAGATTGATTTTATCTGCGAGAGGCCTAAACTGAAAATAGAGTTTATAAACTCAGTATCCAATGGGAAGAGTCTGATGGGGTCATCACTTGAATGTTCCCAACATAGAGTTTGTTATGTACGTATATTGGTGATGGTTTTGGGAAGTTTCCTTTTGTCGGTTATTTTCACGATTAAAAGTGATAAACGCGCAGTTTATCCTTGTTGTGCGCGAATATGTAGAAGTTATTGGGATAAAAGCCGGATGGAAGACTTATTCGATTTTGTCTCCTTGGTCGCTTGGGAGCTAATGGTGTAGGAAGATGCGGAGTGTTTCTTTGTCGTGAAAATACACCATGTTTACAGTTTTCTTCGTTGAAGGCGAAAACGCAAGGCAGGCGGCTGAAAATGTGAACTGTAACAGCCTATCACGCGCAATTTTGATTTCGTCGATTCCGTTCCGGTAATTTTGGTAGCAAAGATGCACCACGGTCTGGAAAGCCAATTGTGGAAAATATCGATAAAATCATGGAAATCGTAGACTCCGACCGCCATGTAAATACTGTTTCGATTGCGCAGGTGCTAAACATTGCTCAAAAAACAGTTTGGAACCACTTGAATATGGCTGAATACAAAAAGAAGCTCGCTGTTTGGGTGCCACACGAGTTAACGCAAAAACCTCTTGGGCCGAATTTTCATCGGCGAATCTCTTCTGAATCGCAACAAAATCGACACATTTCTGAAGCGGATGGTGAGTGGTGATGAAACGGGGACCACTTACAACAACGTCAAGCCAAAACGATCGTGGTTGAATCGTGGTAAGTCGGCGCAGACGACGGCCAAGCCAGAATTGACGGCTATGAAGAGTGGGATTGACACGGAATCATCTACTATGAGCTGCTCTCCTCCGGCCAAACTCTTAATTCGGATCTGTACTGTCACGTCTGAAGGAAGCAATCGCCCAGAAGCGGCCAATTCTGCCAATAGGAGAGGAATTGTGTTCCACCAGGACAACGTCAGGCCACACACATCGATATTGACTCGCCAGAAGCTCAGGGAGCTTGATTGGGAGGTTATTATGCATCCACTTTATAGTCCGGACCTGGAACCAATTGATTACCACCTGTTCCTGTCTATGGCGAATAATTTTGAACTATGTAGACTTGTGCAAAATGAAAGACGGTGCGGTGAACGGTGTATTTTTTAGTGGTGACTCCGATGAATTAAAGAAGTGTGAGGATTGTTATAAAGGCAAGCCCAATTCAAGCATACGGGAATGCGCGCGAAGGAATTGCTCGATTTGATCCACTCCGTCCTGTGTGGGCCCATGGAAAACAAATCAATTGGAGGCGCTAGGTACTTTATAATATTCATCGATGACTACTCTCGAAAAGTGTTCGTGCATCTCCTGAAAGCGAAGGATGAGGTGCTTGAATGCTCTACAGAATTTAAGTTTCGTTGAGAATCAGACAAAAAAAAAAACTAAGCTATTCGCACAGACAACGGTAAAGAGTACATTGGCGAGCAGTTTGAAAGATTTTGCTGAAAATCAGGTATGCTACATCAAACTTCAAGTCCGTATGCGCCCGAACAAAACGGGGTTGCAGAAGGAGTGAATTGCACCATCTTTGATGCTGGATTACGCAAATTCTATTGGGGCGACCTACGTTAGCAATAGGACCGATTCCTCAGCGCTAGCGAAAGTAGTGCCAGAGGAAATCTGTTCTGTGCCGAAATGTGGTTTTTATGGAAACATCGGCGATAATAATTGACCGGTAACGCTTCAGTGGGGGATATAGAAGAGAAGCCTCCAGATACCATTGAAATTAACACTCCGAAGTTCCTGAGGATGCAGATGATGAAGTCTTTGATGATATGGTCACTCCTAAAAAAGAAAATTCGCCATCGCAAGCAGTAGAAAAACTCAGCGAATTCCTATGCCCCGTGACTCCACGAGCCAAGGGTATGTATCTCATCTGGCAGAAATCATGGTCCCTGAGGCCGATCCAGTTACATTTGATGACGTGGTACCCCGTTTTTATTACAACAAATCGAAGGCTGCTTTGCAATGTGAAATGGAGGCACACATATAAAATAAAACTTGGACCTTGACGTCAATGCCTGCCGGACGTAAAGCCATTAAATCAAAATGGGTTTATAATATTGAGCAAAATATTAGCGGCGAAATCGTTCGCTATAACTCGCGAAGGGATGCTCCCAGAGATATGGAGTTGATTACAGCGAGGTGTACTCTCCGGTAGTCCGCTATACATCGATAATATATCTAATAGCATTGTCGGTTTAGCTCAAATTGAAAACCGATCAAATAGACGCCGGAACCGCCTTCTTACAAAGCGATTTGTGAGAGGATATTTACATGGAGCTTCCAAATGGCTGTTGCGTTGAAAGCGGTAGAATCTGCAAGTTATATAAAGCAATTTACGGCTTAAGTCAGATGGTATATGGTTAGATCAAGCGAAATATACCCGAGAAATCCTCGAAAGATTCGGCATGGCCGATTCAAAGCCAGTCTAAACGAAAACTCTCGGCGAATATGTGCACCGAAGAAGATCAGCTGACGAATGTGCCCTACCAGGAAGCAGTTGGCACTCTCCTGTATCTGGCTCAAGGGACAAGGCCAGATATTGGGTTCGCTGTCAATTACGTTAGCCGCTTTAACAATAAACATGGAAAGGCTCATTGGTCGGCGGTTAAGCGTATATTCAGGTACTTGAAAGGTACAACTAATTTTAAACTTTTTTATAGGAGTTTCTCTGAAGTCGACTGGGCATCTGATATCGACAAGCGTCGATAATGTACTCACTGGGTATTCAGTCTATGTGGTGGCGCTATCTCCTGGTGCAGCAAAAGGTAAACTACAGTCGCACTGTCCAGTATGGAGGGAGAGTACATGGCCATGGCATCCGTTGTTAACCCCATTTGGTTGAGACAATTCAGCCAAGACTTCGTGCCAGCGCTTGGAAATCTACCTGTTGAGATTGCATGTGACAACCAAAGTGCAACTGCAGTAGCTGAAACGGACTGTTAAAAGAGCGCTCTATTTATTTACCGCATCTTTCTTTATCAAGAAACTAACAGTAATTTTTCTAAGATTACAAGACTACATTTAGGTATCTAGGTAATATCCTCGATCACTGCATCGAATATTTGGTGTTTTCACAGCATGCAAAAAGATGTTATTAAATCATGTCCAAGGCGTCTTGTAGAGGGAGGCTTTAGTAGGCTCCTCACCAAGCAGTTCGGGTGATTTTCCAATTTAAGAGCGTAGGTTTTGTAGGTGTTCACCATTTCATTTTCAATCGTGGGTATATTCAGGTCACGGTGGATGTTTATGGTCCTCAAGTACCATGGAGCACCGGTGATCATTCTCAAAATTTTCGATTGGAGGTGTTGGAGTTTCTCCCCGTTTGACGGACACGCTGTGCCCCACAATTGAATCCCATATGTCCATATAGGCTTAATGATACTAGTATAAATTAGTACCTAAGACAAGGTTTGAATGCTTATTTAGTAACCAGTTCAATGGAGTATGGAGTTTCAATTTGATCTGAGCACACTTTGAGTCAATGTGTTTAGTCCAGGCTTATCGTCTGTCTAAGTGGATTCCCAGGTATTTTATGTCACAGCGTTGTGGAATGCTTTGAACATTGATGCGAATAGGGGCATGTGTCCTTCCTTAAGGCAAATGTTAAGTGTGCACATTTAGCTTCGTTGACCTTGTTTCTGAAATGAACATAATTTCAATGTTTTTGCTAAGCCGAAAATTGCGCAATTCAAATGTGTATTGGCTGACGCCGTTTGCATTCCAGTGACAGATTCTGAGGATTTTCATTCCTTTGACATTAACAACTAAAGGATGTGGGATTGATTACGCATTGTTTCCTGCGTCATTCCTTGCTTTGAAACTATAAATTTATTTAGTGTCCATATATAAGATCCAATATTCCAAATGATTGTACTTACAATGAAAATTTGACTTCACTTAGCTTCAGCTCTTTGCGTAGTTATTTTGAATGAGTGCATTTTTATGGTGCTCACGGATATGTATTCCGGTTTGCACACGAGTCTGCTGTTATTCTCTTCTTGAATATTGTTCTCTTAAAATATTTACTGTGTGGTTCAACAAAACAAAAAGAGGGAACCCCTCAGTGTTACGCTACCCCCAGCAAATAAATACTATTATAAAAATTTCAATATATAAATGTGGATATTTAATGCTATAACTTACCTTTTCTAAGCTTTTAATTTAAATTTTATTTTTGCTTCTATGAAAACAAGCCAATTATATGTAAATAAACATTATTTTCTTTTTAATTCTGTGCTACATTGCGTTAGTATTCAAAGTAGGTATATATTTGGGCTATTTAAATTTACACCACTGTGGAGTGGTAGTCCCAATTGTTTATTAAATATGTGAAAGATATTTATTATTAATAATTAGTAAGTTTATAAAAAAAGAAAACAACTCGAGATGCCTGAGAATCGGATAGGTATTTTCTGACGTCCATCTAGCTCCAGCGCAGCAGTCAGAAAGAAAGAATGAACGGACCGGAAACATGATGACCGCCATTCGGCAGCCAACAAACAGGCTAGTTCCGCATGCCATGAACACAATGTGCCACAGCGACAGCGCGTCAACAGATGGCGCGTGGAACCAGCAGCTGCTTGCGGCGCCGCACCTGACAACTAGGTGGTGGTAGTGATGCCGCTGGATTCAGTGAAAACTTTGGTTCATTAATCTAACTTGTTTTACTTAAGGTGGCAACACTGACGGTTTGTCGCACACAACATCATAGGAGGACATTTCGAGTTTAGCCGTCGTGAAAAGCAGACATACTTTTTGCACTTCAATTGAAGTGTATTTTCCATATAACTATATTGTACTTTTTGATACTTTAAATACACTGTACCAATAATTAATAGCATAAGGAGCTTGATGCTTTGTTTGGTGTTTTATACTAGCACTGTGTTGTATACTTCGTGTGGAATTTTGTTGATGAATCTTGCATAGGGACGGACCTTGCTACCATTTATTCACAAGTCAACTTTATGATCATAGCTAGGTTCATTTGAAGTGATGTTCCCAAAGTTGTTTATAATGGAGGGAGCGTCATCGATCGATTCCATTTCTTGTGTGTGGTTGTGTAGCGTCAATATTCTTATTCGTATCGAATTTCATTCACAAATTTTGTATAGATAATTTTGTCAATAGTAAGCATGGGTGTTAAAATAACTTGCCTATTTTTGGGTGGCTTTCAATGCTAGTGCCCTGAACTCTCGTGTAAAATTTCATTGATGAATCTTCTATATGTATGTACCTAGTCATGATTATCGTATAAATGTGGGCGTAGTATGGTGCATATAAGACTCGACGACGAAATTACACAAGATGGATCACAGTACCAGTATGAAACGTCAAACCAGAAAAGCGTATTTGGCTAAAGAGCCCGCTCTGCTTATAGCCAGAGCTGGACACCTACAGAAGAGATGTTCCACAGTCTCCTCCTCCTCCTCATCTCCACAGCTTCTGCAATGTTCATGAGAGAATACTCCCAGCCTGACAGCATGCCTGCCGAATACCCAATGACCAGTTATACAAGCCACGACGTTAGAGATAACTTCTCTCGACAGGGCAAGCAAGTCTCTAGATTTCCTCCTATTAAGCTCCGGCTCCATTAGCCTAGTTGTTTAGCAAATGCCATCGTGTGCCCAACACCCATTGACCTCACGCACGACCCTATCCTTCAGCATCAGTTTACAAGTGGCAATTGGTATTCCAACCTCGCATCTGTCCGTGCATAAAGGAAGGTTGGCTAACTCATCAGCCCACCGTTCCTCTCAATATTCCTATGTCCCGGAACCCATATTAGGCGTACCCTGAAAACGGTGTTGATATGATTTAGGGCTGCCCGCCAGTTCTGAGCAATCTTTGATTTCAGTGCCACCGAGTTCATTCAGTTGATGGCCGCCTGCCTATCCGAGTAGATATTTATAATATTCTTTGTTACAGCGTGTCTACTTAAGTAGACCTCCTTTGTGGCTAGGATCTCTGCCTGATAAACTCTGCAGTCGTCGGGGAGACGGAACGAAAGCTTCAGTCCCAGTTCTCTGAGAAAACTCCAAAGCCGACTCTATCATCAAGTTTGGATCCGTCGGTGTAGAAATTCAGTTCCCCCTTCTCCATGGCATGAGTGTTTGCCACACGCTTCTAGACGGAATATGTGTCTGGAAGTGCCTATCAAAATTGAGATTAGATATAGGGTGGTCAATGTTTCTTGGTTACAATAAATACATTGTAATTTGGACCGCGGCGTAGGGTCGTGTGCGCTTGTTGAACAAACGTCACATTTTGCTTCTGACTTGCAGTTTTTTTTTGTATGCCCTAATTTAAAACAATTTTTACATTGTAAAGGCGTTGGAATATATGGATCGACTTTAAAGTTTAGGAAGCCAATTTTTACTTCTTTTGGGATTTCAAATCGATCGAATGAGATAATATGAAGCGATGTATTTGTGATTTTCCCATCGATAAATTTAATTTTTTCGCATGCTACGACTGCGTGATCTTTGAGGCCCTCCAAAACTTCCTCCTCGCTTAGATGTTTTAACGGAGGCGCGAATATACGCCTTTCACAATATTTAAAGTAGGATGTAGACAGCAGCAAATCTAGCAGACATTAGGAAGCTGAATTGGCGCAAAAATGCATTCCCTTGTACTTCGCTATTGGTTAAGATCAATAGATCTCCTTCCCGAGTTAAAGAAATTTCGTTTGGCTTTTCAGAGTAGATGCTCTCAAGAGCTTTGGAAACTAGGAAGATGTTTAACGAATTTAGAGGTTTTTCTAAGTTTTTGTTCTTTATCAAAATGAATTTGGGGCATGACTTCTTGTTTTGTGTTTCGTGTGAGACCAGAATAGGAAAATCAGATTTATTTTGTAATTTGAGATGGTTTCCATTATTCTTTTTTCTATTCGGTGAAGAATTAAATCCATCGGCGTCTAATAGAGCATAGTAGTTGCCCCCCGCAGAGGAGGAAGGCATGGTGGTGTGACACTTTTCAAGTAACTGTTGATCACTTTATCACAGAAGATTAGACTAACACAATTAATGTTCACAATGATTCGTGAGAAATTTGATTACAATTTTTATGTATATCGGAAAGAAGCGGAGTTAAGCACGACTGTTCTCAATGAGCGAAAGGTGTAAACAGAGAATACAGAGAAGCGACATTTTCTGACGTTTAAAAAAAGTCTTTGTTTGTCATTAGTTGCTATATGGATAGGTTTGTTTATCGTTGGTTAACCAGAATTCTGCAGAAAATCAGCCACACTACTACAGTTTTACGCATGTGTAAGTGTACGCAAAACGAGAGACGTTCAAGTGTCGCGTCTCTGTGGTCTCTGGTGTAAACAGCCCCGCGCAAATGAATTCGTCTCAGATTATGGAGTTCTTCACTGCATGCATGGCTCAAAACGTTTGAATGCATTTTGCACATTGCTTATAGGCTGCTACTAAAATGTTGGCTTATGATATATCTGCCAAATTACAAACATTAATCAGAAGTTAATAAAAAACTCTTACATAATTTTGGTTACATCGTCGAGTGGAAAATATATTAACTTGCCAAATTCAAAACACAATTGGAAGATGACACCAAAAATAAATATTGGAAAGAATATTCATGGTTTTATATACCGACAAAAGTGCATGAGATTCTTGTCAACGAAATTGGTCCAAGTATTAAAGGACCATTCAATATTCCTATTAGGGCATTGTCTGAAGATTTTTTCGAAGCCAGGTACAAATACATGCGAAAAATCCGATTCAATTCAATGAGAAAAGTCTCTCGATGAACAACTACTCACGATCTAAAGATTGCTTTGTTGATATCTTCTGCACCTATAATTTCCACGCACTAACGCACATTTTGCAGAGATCATGAATTACATTATTATTGAAAACAATACACAAGATAAAATTTCAACGAATAGCAATGATGAAGATTTGGAGTTTCATTTGTATGTGGATATCACGCCCACATTAGAAATGTTATTCTAATTTATATATATATCTATATATATATCTATATATATATATATATATATATATATATATATATATATATATATATATATATATATATATATACATATATATATATATATATATATATATATATATATATATATATACATATATATATATATATATATATATATTTATATATTACATATATATATATATATATATATTTATATATTATATATATATTATATATATATATATATATTATATATTATATATATATTATATATTTATATATATATATATATATATATATATATATATATATATATATATATATATATATATATATATATATATATATATATATATACACATATACATATATACGAGGGCGGATTGATATTGAAGCTACCTAAGTAGGAAAAAAACATTTTTTTTTCAAAAACCACTTATTTCTCAACATAGTCTCCTTTTACTTCGACACACTTAGTAAGACGATATTCCAACATTTTTATACCATCTGAATAATACGATTTCGGGAACCCCTCAAAATACGCGTTAGTTTCGGTAATCACTTCTTCGTTTGAGATGAATCCTTTTCCTGCGAGCTATTTTTTCAAGTTTGGAAACAGGAAAAAGTCACTAGGAGCTAAATCTGGACTATAAGGTGGATGATTAACCAATTCGAAGTGTATTTCACGTTATTTTAGCATCGTATCTAATGCTGTGTGAACCGGTGCGTTGTCTTGAAGAAAGAGCATTTTTTTCTTCTTTAAATGTGGTCGTTTTTCCTTGATTGCATCAATCAATTGATCCAATAATGCACGACAATACTTTCCTGTGATTGTGGATCCTTTTTCAAGATAATCGATGAGCAATATTCCGTGTGCCTCCAAAAATACAGTGGCCATAACCTTGCCAGCTGATTTCACTGCCTTCGCCTTCTTCGGGGCACTTCCACCAGCTTCCACCCATTGCTTCGATTGATTTTTGGTTTCAGGTGTGTAGTGGTGGACCCCCGCTTCATCAACAGTTATTAATCGACGCCAAAAATCAACAGGATTACGCTTTATCATGTCCAAACACCGCTGTGAAGTGGTCTGTCGAACTCGTTTTTGTTCGACACTGAGCAAACGCGGCACCCATCTTGCCGATAGCTTTTTCATATGCAAATGTTCATGCAAAATGTTGAACACACGTTCATATGATATGTTTACCATTTCAACAATCTCACGCAACTTGACTCGGCGATCATTCATAACGATATCGAGGATTTTCTTGATATTTTCTTCAGTAACCACCTCTTTTGGCCTTCCTGTTGATGGTATTGTTGCAGTGCTTGTTCGGCCGCGTTTAAATTCAGCAATCCAATATTTTACCATGTAATCTGACGGAGCAGACTCACCGTAATGTTTATCGAGCTTTTCTTTTGTCTCTTTCGCCGTTTTCCCTTTCAAATAATAGTGTTTAATCACTGCACGAAACTCGCTTTTTTCCATTTTTCAAGAAACACAAAAGTTGCTTACGACTCAAACGACTACAACAAATAAACTAATCGATGAATTTGGGTGAAATTTTGACAGATCGCAATTTCTAAAAAAAAAAAAGTTTTTGTGTTTGTGCTGCCATCTAGCGCTAGGTAGCTTCAATATCAATCCGCCCTCGTACATATACATATATTTATATATACATACATATTGTTACGAAATAAACACGCCATCTGATTGGTTGATGGTGTTACGGTGCGCGTCAATATCAACCCCTCAATATGCACTGCGAGAAGGCATGCGAAGCTGCGTTCAGAGGCTGGTTGAGGTCCTCTCAACAGGTATATAAGCGAATGCACAATTGATATCAGTGATCTGTGAACAAGTGAAAGTGATCAAGTGAACATCGTTGTAGCAGCAGGGAAACAGTGAGCGTAACGGAAAGTGAACATCGTAGTGGCAGATCAGTTAACCAGTGACAGTGGCAGAGTGATCAGCGTGAGCGTCGTGTTAGCAACGAGAGCTAACAAGTAATCGTCGCAGAGCGGACTAATAAAGCCAATAGTTCTAACTGTGTTTGCTTATTAAACAATCCACAGATACGAAAAAGTATTGAGCTGAGTAAAATTGTCAGAAGGGCAATTACGTAACAATATATATATATATATATATATATATATATATATATATATATATATATATATATATATATATTTATATATATATATATATATATATATATATATATAAGTATATATATATATATATATATATATATATATATATATATATATAAATATATATATATATATATATATATATATATATATATAAGTATATATATATATATATATATATATATATATATTTATATATATATATATATATATATATATATATATATATATATATATATACACTGAAAATGTAAATACGGAAAACTCTATTCGGCAAAAAACACGTTTAATTTTCCAACATTGTCTCCTTTTAGCTCGAATCGATACACTTCATCCAACGTTTTTCCAATTTTTTGATGCCCTCAAAATAATACGATTTCTTCACATTTGGCATCTGGAAATGGTCACAGAGGGCATATGGTGGATGAGGGAGCAATTCGTCACCTGATACATGCAATTATGCTATTACGACTGCGGATTTGTACGCCGACGCATTGTCCTGGTGGAAGAGAACTATTTTCTTCGCTAAATGCGGTTTTTGATGCAAATTGATCCAAAAGCTCTGTATAATATGTGCTGGTGATCGTTTTATCCTTTTCAAGGTAATCGATGTGAATGACACCGCTCGTATTTCAAAAAATTGTCGCCATGACCTTGTTGGCCGACAGACCCACCTTGGGCATTCTCAGCTTCGATTTACCAGGAGAAGTCTAATGTCTCGACCTTTCCTTGGTCTCTGGTGTGTTGTAATGAACCCATGTTTCGTCCACGGTTACGAAATGGCGCAGAAACTCATTCGAATTGCGATTGAACATCGCCAAACACTCCTTTGAAGTTGTCAATTGATTGAGTGTGTTGTGTGGCAATTGTGAGCAACCGCGGCACCTATCTTGCGGACAGCATTTTCATATCCAAATACTTATGAAAAATTGAAATCACTGTTCCATGTGCTAAGCCTGCAGCCTCTTCAAGTTCGCGCACTTTCATTCGCCGATCGTCTAAATTTCATACCGTGGATTTTTTGAGCATTTCTGGAGTAGTGACCACAGTTGGACCAGACGTTGACCAACGTCTGGTCGTTGGACGACCAGAACATTCGGCGTCACTTGCGCTGGTATGACCGAAATTAATTGGAATTGTGTAAACCATTGGTGGATGGTTCCAATCGGTGGTGAAGAGTCCCGATAATTCAATTCTTTTGAAGGTTTTGTTTGGTGTGCGTGGTTTGGATGGTTTTTTCATGCAAATGCTCATAGGGATCCAAATGGCTGTCACAACAAACCTATTTTTGACAAATCAGTCAGAAAATTAGGATGAGTTTATGTAATTTTTTATAAGTAGCTTATGTGACTTATGGGGGGAAGTTGAAAAATATTCGTATGAAAGTTTTTATTTATTCTTAATCGTAGTTTAAGGGGAAGTCTATAAGGACTAAAACGTATGTTAGTTTACAGACTAATCGCTTTGCGTATTATATATGAAAAAGAATATTTTTTTTACCTTTTTTAATTAAAAACAAATTCCAAATTGATTTAGCTAAACGACACAACAAGTCCCGACAGCCCATCTATTGAATTCATTCCCGATGTAATTGAGGCATCTTCATCTATTCAAAATCAATATAATTCATCGCGCCCTACATCCCCAGAAAATGAATCAAATTTAGCGAAAATTGCAATGAAAAGCCCAATTCGCGAAGAAGAGTCAATCCAACCGAAGGAACTCCCGGACAGACGAAAGTCAATGTCATGGAAAACTTTCAATTTAAAGCGTCAATTATCAAAAGTCAATATGAAAATCGGAATTAATATGAACACAGAAAGTGAATCAAATAAAAATAGTGCTGTTTTCTACACTCAAAAGGACAGTCCAACGGAAGAGAGAGACTTGTCTCCGAAAGATACGACCAATGTACTCGAATGCAATGAAGATGTGTCTGAATTGAATGAAGACGAAGACGATGAGCTTGATATTAGAAAACCAGATCAGAATATTTCTGCGAATCTTGCTCAAAATATTTCGAAAATTCTTACAGAAACAAACGATACATTGGATAATGTGAATGAGTTGCCAGCAACGAAACATGTTGACTTTGCTAACGAACAATCTGAAGAGACTCTCACATGTAGACCAAATGATTTTCCACTAGCATTAAGTGGCAGTCTAAACGATAATACGCCAGCAAGACCAATCCATCAAAAACTAAAAGAAAAACGAGATCAACGATTACTTTCCGTTCCCAATATAAAATATCAAATGCGGGAGATCCGTTCACGTTCAATTAAAAATGATGCTTCACCCAGTGGAAATATTTACAAAAAAATACGTAAGTATTTTAAGAAAAATCTTTCATCTCCCATTAAATTCGTGTGACTCAACCAATCATATCATGTTGTGCTGTGCAATACTCGTACATCCAATTTTATATATTTGTCTTATAGTGCTGATAAAGAGAAAATGGTGTATGGTTTGTAGGCAATTGTCTTCCTTTTAATACCTTCAGATATGTCCTGGTTTTCATGACATTCAAATATTTGTGTACGATTTTTTAGTTTTATTTTAATCAAAATATATATATCGATGTATGGCAGATGATTCAGAACAGTTTTAGACATAAACATTGTGTACCAAATCATGAAGCGATCCAAAGAGATCACATTACCAAAACTGTGTTTTGTAAACAATAAACTCACAACTCTTCTCTTCGATACAAACTACTCATAGGCATAGGGGTCAATTCCAGTTAAACCCGTCAGGGTATATGTTTAAGGCTTACAGGTGCGGGTACTACAGAAATTATTTAATGCTTTTGATATTAGTTTTTATTAAAATTAAAAAACAACAATTATTTTATGGTTTGTGAAATTGAGTTCCTCATAATAGAAGCGCAACATAAAAAACACAGTTTGTGCAGGTGTTCTTCTTCCTATTAGGTAGCCATTACAACCCGTGGTCGGGTTACGGCCGATTTGAGCACCTCTTCCAGGTGCCTCTGCTTCCCGCGCGCCTTCTCCAATTAGTCACACCAAGCGTGGTCCGTGCTTCCTCAACTTGGTCTATCCACCGGAGGCACGGTGTCCCCCTTCGTCGTCGAGTACCTTTTTCTCCGGATCTCGTTTCAAGTACGTTTTTCTCCGAACCTTCTCCATCCATACGATGGACATAACCCGACCAGCGTAGTCGCTGAATGCTTAAACGCTGAACTATGTCAATGTCGGCGTAGAGCTCATACAGCTCGTGGTTCATTCGAATGCGATAGTCGTCGCCAACTCGAACATTACCAAAGATTTTGCGAAGATCTTTCCTCTCGAACACCCCAAGAGTGGCTGCATCTGTTTGCGACACCACTCATGCCTCAGGGCCATGAAGAAGCACAGGTACAATGAGCGTCTTGTAGAGTGTCAGCTTCGTCGTTCGAGAGAGAATTTTGCAACCCAATTGCTTACTGAGCGCTTAGTAGCACCTATTAGCAATTGTGATTCTTCGCTTTGTCGCCAGACTGATATCATTATTGGTGTTATCTGCGGTGCCAAGGTATGTAAATTCCTTGACTGCTTCAAAGTTGTAGTTGCCCGCTGAAACATGAGAGCCCAGATGCCGCGCTCCACTGTTTGCAGACAGCATATACTTCGTTTTGCCCTCGTTTACCGTCAAGCCCACTTTGGCCGATTCCTTTTCAATAACATTGAAAGCTGCACAAACATCTCTCTTGGTCTTACCGATAATATCGATATCATCAGCGTACGCAAGGAACTGGACACCTTTGTAGAAAATGGTGCCATTGCGATGCACACCGGCCTTTCGTAGGATCCCCTCCATAATTTTTGTAATCTTCGTACATTGTTCACTAAATAATAAACTGTGGAAACCCAAGTTAAAAGAAACTCATCTCTGACCAACTCTGTGCAACCACTGCCGTCATATGAAGATCTCACCTCGCAAACACCAGTTCAAATAACATAAATTCTTTTTAAATGTTACTATCCTCAATTGGCCTGGTGTCCAGTTGAGAGCAACTGCGTTTCTCCATCGTTTTGGTAAACCTTGTGGGGTCTGTGGAACCATTGGAACACAAGCTAACACCACCTAAGCTCTTCTGCAAAGACCTAATAAATGTATGCTTCTTATGGAAGGCAACTGGGCCTATTGGAAACAACAACCAACCAATTTACCGAGTTGCCTAACAGTCAGGTTTTCCTGAAAAATGAGCGCACTAAGATCGCCTCCTACCCAACCCGAAACATCAACATTAACTTCAACAACTATAATAATTACAAATGTATCATCATTTCATACTACAACCACACTAACTGCAAGTAACGCCAAAATATACTCACCCAAACATATCGTAAAGAATTTCGGGCTAAACCAACCTTATGATAAATTCTAAAACCGTTATGATATTCTCTCGGCTGATGATGAATTAGACGCACCTGAAAGCTTGCCTCAAAAAGACGTGGAAGAAAGACATCAATATACACACAAGGCGTACTACATATACATATTCTGATTAACGTAATTACCTTAAATACAGTTATGAATTAAAAACTCTACCAAATAACGAAATAAAGTCATCCATCCGACTCCACAACAATCCATCTGACTCCACGCAGTCATCCATCCGACTCCACAACTTATTCATATATCGTAAAAGTACATAAATTTTAAAATACACAATCTTATACATTTAAATCCAAGGAACGGCGAAACTTTATATGCAAACTTCGAAATATGCCCTACTCAATGGGTCAGGGAGAAACCAAAATAGAACTAAGCGAACTGGGACACATTGTTAGTAACACACACCACCTGGAACTAAAAAACATCTTTCAATCTTCTCCATTGAGCTTGAATACAATTAAGAAAAATAAATACATACGAGTATGTATATAACAGTGAATATAGAACCCCAGCAGGAAAGTGGACCATCCCAGGAGTACTCCCGTAGTCTCCAAGGGGAGGTATCATTGCTCCCTGGAGACCTCCCTTTGGCCTCCTTTTAACATAGGAATGTCATTGGAGGGGAGGTCAGAGCGAAAAGCTAAACAGTTTTTTCATGAGAGAAAAAGCTATTTTGTATGAGAAACCTTCCTTTAACATCCTTTGGGAGCACAAAGGGTGTACCTCCCTTTGGCCTCCTTGTTACATACGCAGGGGCGTATAGAGCGAAAGCTAAGAAGCTAATTTGTATGAGAAACCTCTCTTTAACATCCTTTGGGAACACAAAGGGAGTACTCCCTCTTATACTCCGTTTGGCCTGCTTAGGCATGGGGAATACTTCTTTTAACATATTTTATTATATATATATAGCATTAAGGGAATTGAAACTCAATTTTCAGGCTCTTTCTAGATTATACAAAAATTATAAAAAATGAAATAATTTAATTTATTTAAGATTTTATTGAATATTTAAAACAAAAATTTATATTAAAATTAATATAAAATATAAATTTTTGCCAGACACTCGCTTTACCGAAGGCACTCAAAGCCAACCAATAAAGGCACACTGAGCAAATAGAAATTCAATTTTCAATTATACAGTGAGAGTAGAGGAGAAGGAATGTAGCTTCCATGCACAAGAAGCTTGATATCAAAAGCAATACGCAATTGCTGTTGAGGGCAACAAAGTTTTAGAAAAAAATTGCGTGGCAATATCAATACTCCCTTTGTACCAGAGACCACAGAGACGTGACACTTGAACGTCTCTCGTTTTGCGCACACTTAACATGTGCAAAACTTTAGTAGAGTGGCTGATTTTCTTCAGAATTCTTGTTAAACAATGATAAAAAAAAAACCTATCCATATAGCAACTAATGACAAACAACTACAGTTTTTTTTAAACGTCAGTGTGTCCGCTTTGTACTCCCCAGGTGAGATCTCCTAAAATTTCAAATGACCTTTCAATGACACGGCCAATGGTGCCAGTACTTTGTGATTACTCCAACTATCTGTGCTAGCGGTAGCCTCAAACTGCATACTGAAGACGCCAAATGTCGTGGTTCCATCATAACTCTGATGTCTCAGTTCTATTGAGGATAAAGCCGGTATAAGCAATGAACCCTCCTATAGTAGCTGCAGCCGTTGTTCTACAAATCCTTCGCACGACCCCTGCAGTGTCCCAACCTCACAAACCATCTTGTCCACCATCCCAGACATCTCTTTCGTCTGCAGTGAGTTCTGAGTTGAGTGAGTCCTGTTTCCCTTTGCTGTAATCTTCTCCTCACTTTGCTGAAGCTGCTGTTGCGACTGTTTGACGGATTTAGCATTTTGTTATAATATACTCATACTTGCTTTGCTAACCTTTGCCTTGTTGTTGCTAAGCTCTCCTTCGATTGCGTCAATCCTACCATTTATCAATTCATGAACTTTTGCTTCCATGAACCGCTGTTGACGTTTTTCTCGTTCAATCGAAAACTTTTGCTGCTTCTCCAGCTGCTCGTGCATTAGCAATTCTTGCTCATCCCCCTACTCCTGCATTAGCAATTCTTGCTTCTCCAGCTGCTCCTGCCTCGTGGCAGGTATGGCTGCAAGGAATTGATCCGCCAGATTAAAACTGTGTGACTCCATTTTGATTGGTTAAACACAATCCCACTTCTGAAACCAATTGTTACGTAATTGCCTTTCAGATAATTTATACCAAGCTCAATACTTGGATTCGTATCGCTGGATTGTGTAATAAGCAACCAATTACTTCTTAAGTTAGAACAATTGGCTTTATTAGTATTCGTCCAACTTACTATTGGCTTTAATTATATTTACTCGCTTCTCACATTTCGTCTTCGCTTCAGTTAGTCAGTTGTTGCACCACAATTTTTCTATTTAAATCCGATTCAACTGCCCGTTGCTAACACCATGTCCGCTCTGCGACGATCACTTGTTAACTCTCGTTGCTAATACGATGTTCACTCTGCTTGCTGCCACTCTCAGCATTCGGCTATGATCGCTTTTCACAGCTTGCTTTCACTTGTTTACTGATCTGCTACTACGATGTTCACTCTCGGCTACGCTCACTGTTCCACTGCTGCTGCTACTACGATGTTCACTTGGTCACTTTCACTTGTTCACTGATCTCGATGTTAATTGTGTAGTCGCTTCTATACTTCTTGTATACGAGAACTTCCACTAGCCTTTGAATTCAGTGACGCAGGCCTCCTCGCGTGTGCATTTTTAGGGGTTGAAATTGACGCTTACCCTAAAACTATCAACCAATCAGATAGCGTGTTGATTTCGTAACAACGTGTGTTTAAGATACACTCGAATTTCGACCGCGGGCTATGCTAGTTATAAATAAATATTTGAACATTCAATCCTACGTATTATGGTAGTCTCGTTATCGATTGTGCTATAATTTATTAATGATATTGTTTGCTTCTGTCATATGCTCCTGAAACCATGCGTTACGATATCTTTTTCTCGGATAAAAATTAACTTATCGATGATTTTAGGACACAATTTTGTATGACTTTTGTAATCTTCTGAGTGCCTATATTTTGTGTAACTGTGTATTCACAACTGACACAGTCCTTTTCTATGGCATATACATCGGCAAGACCTATGAGTATGCATATATGAAATTCTGTAAAAGACACAAACTCTTTTTTATTTAAAAAGACACATTTCCTAAATCAAATTTTTTTAATTACTTCAAATTTTATCCTTGTGTATTCACGACTTTACTCTAATTCAATAATATTTATTCTGCCTGGTTACATGCAAAGTTCTCATTTTATTGTTAATATTCAGAAAGATCGTGGTAAGTATGGGGTGACTATTTATATGAGTTACTTTCATGAAAATTAGTAATATAAGCCAATGTATTCATAATTTGCGATAAGTAATGCTCTTAAAATTGTTTTCCTATCGTATCCTGAAAAATATTGCATCAAATTTGCAAATTTTAGTTGTCCTGGACACTAGCAAAATATTTTGACAATCCTAAATGTGTGAGGGTGCGCTCGGCCTTCGTCGCGAATCATCGGCTGACATGTACAGCTTTCGTAGCTTTTTGATGAAAATCAAATATGTTTGATATTTAATTTTGTTGCTTTTATGTTTGCATGTGTGCGGCAGTGATTAACAAGCAATTTCTCAGTTGTGATTTGGCCGTAAAGCAATGAACGCATGCGCGGATGAAAGCACAGGAAAGACATTTCTTTTCTTTAACCAGTCTTTCATCCATTATTTTTCTCATTTTTGTTTGTTTTGAAATAACATTCTACGAGTAGCAACAGCAAAATATCTTCGTCCGATGATTATTCCATGACCGCACCCTACGAAAGCAAAAATAAAATGAGCTTTGACAAAGTATTTTGAACAAGAACGACCCCAAATTAAAATGAGTACTGATAAATCGGACAACTGGTAATCGAATGATAACTTAACAGCGAGAACTTAATGGTTATCAATTGCACCGCCAGTAACTTCAGCAGTGTCGTCGAAGTACTGTACTGCACAAGGCAATAATAAAGCTGATTTCGATCTATGCCATAGGGATCGGCGAGAAATAATACCCTAATAAAATACCCTAATCACGAATTCTTCGCACTATAACTGGAGCACCAAGGTATTTCAAAAAGAGAAGAGAAACGCGATCCAGTTTAGGTACAGCAATTGGTTTATTTACAAGTGCAACTAGCGGACAGAAATGTATTTTCTGTAAGGCGACAGTCACTTCACTAAAAGCTGTAAAAGTAGCATGGCATTAGAAGAAAGGAAAAAGGTGCTGCAAGGTGAGGGGAGATCCTTTCAATGTGGAAACAGAATCCTCAGCTCCAAGTTTGGTGAAGCGCAGTGGCTAAAATGCGCAACATGTGATGGAAGGCATATTACTCCCATGTGCGAAAGATCTGAAGCGAACGAAAATTTTGAGAGAGGCAGCGAGAGAACCGATGACAAAAGAAACTAGTAAAGAAGTCTGAAGTCGGCTTAGACCGACTTCGAAATACCCTTTACCTTTCCTTGTGCGCGCGAGTTCAACAATGGGGATGTTTTCTTCATAAATCATCATTAGGAGGATATTTTCGGGTAGGGCACCTTGAGGTGATTATATAAACTAAAATAAATTAAAATGACATCGTTTGTTGTTCTCACCTCGAATACTCATCGTGTGTCACACGAAGTCGTAATAGCATTTAAAAATGTCAAATGTTTTCTTGTTCTGCAACGTGCATAAGTTGTTGTCGTACAGTTTGTCCGTAAGACACTAATTGCTCACATGGTTCAGTCTGAAAATAGCTGTTTGCTAAGGAATTTTGTTTTCTTTCGTTACGTTTGTTTCGTAAAGACTATTCGAAGATTGATTACAAACACGAATGAAAAAAAACTAAGTACTATAGTGAAATTTATAAATAGAGAATAAAATAAAATAGTAATATAAGTAAATCAGTAGTCGCCAATTCAGTTGAAAATTGAGATAATTTCTCAGCGAATTTATTGGCAAAAACAAGTTGCACACAATAGTTGCAATTATGTATGTTTGGTTATGCCACCGTAATAATAGTCAGAAGGAGAATTATTGAAACATTTTGGCAGATCTTATAGCTATTTCGGACACGCCACTTGTCAGAGATCTTTCAATGAAAGTCAATTTTTTTCCAAGCATTTATTATGTCTCAGAAATCAGTAGCACACCAACTATGAACCCTCCCAGGAATCGAACCTGGGCCTTCAGATGTTGTAATTTGTCCATCCTGACAACTACGCTAACTGCAGGTGGTGAGCTGACTGATCAAATTCTGTCCATGTACTGTCTCATTCCACCACACTCTAAACTACTGTGTCTTATTATTACCCCTCATTTGTTCCGTTCAGTCTCTCTTTCTATTTTATTACATTTCAGTGGTGTCATAGTACATTACTTTTTTAGTGGACAGGCTAATTATTTGTTCAAATTTTATTTTGACAGAAGTCAAAAGATAGATAGACAGATGAGAATTACTTCACCTGATATAAAAACATTAACTGAAAATAAGTCAAATCCAATGATATTACCCCGGACAAGCTGAGACAAGTGAATACGCCACGGTAATTATCCCACTTCGGCTCTTTATTACTTAACAATAACCCGTGGCCACACTTGCAAGTCCTCCGAGCAAAAAGGAAGCATTCTCATATACGTTGCACAGAATGAGTGTACCTCGCCCTGAAGCTCCAAGCTAACCATACCCTCATATGTATTGCAACAATAAAAATTGTGTTTCTTTTCAGTCCTGCAAACACACAAAAAACCAAAAAAAAAAAAACTTTTTATGATCTTTGGAAATGAGTGTACAGCCGAACATCTTTAACGAATTTACAATAGGAAATGATCATGTAAGGGATAAGCGCAAAAATGTCGATATATTAATGAAAAATAATGGACTGGCATTATTTTCTCTGGCTCTGGATTAATTTTTCGTCGCCTTCATTGGTGTAAAACACCCCGTGAGAGTGAAGCAGCAAAAATTAATTATTTCTGGGAATCCCTGAATATGCTTTTGGATTTCGAGAATAGACAAGTAGGGTTACCATATGTGTTCAAATCAGAAACTACAAAATTTAGCAAAAAACATTTTTTTTTAAATAAGATATGTAAGTAATTGCTAATGTAATTACCATTCAGATCCTCCCGTCCCACATGTCATCAAAAATAACTAAAGCAAAAACCCGCTACCCCCTTTGGTGCTTACGTAATACTTGAACAACCCCTTATACATTTTGTAAATAAATGCAAATTTACAGGCAGTATTGTTAGCAATTTTATAATAATTTTTTTTTCGGGTAGAGAGGGTAAACATGCCTGTCGCATTATCAAAACTGTCGTCACAGATTTAGTATGTGAGGATTGCACTCACTAAAACATCCCCCTCCCTCACTGAGAACATCTCCCCACCCTGGAACCCTTTTTATACTTCCTGGAGTTTGTCACTTCGTCCCTATTGGACTCTCAACATTATTCCTGCGTCCAGGTGCCGCTTTTTCCGCCGGAGCACATTTTCCACATATTTATCTACGTGGTCCCAGTTTTCTTTCCTACTTAGCATAACCTCCTCAATGTTTTCGGTGGCTAAAGTTTTCCCCGATTTCCATTTCAAGCGTGATGCGCTCTGTTTGGCACCTTGTGCATTCGAAAAAGGTGTGCTCCGCATTGATGTCGCCGTATATGCACTCTGGCCCTCCAATTTTTCCCATTCGGTGTAGATACTTGCAGAAGTAACCGTGACCAGGCCGTAACTGCGTGAGGTAGAAATTGACGGTTCCGGCTGTTCCTCTTATCCAGCTCGCTATGTCGGTTATGAGTCTCACTGTCCATCTTCCGCGACTCTCGGCGGCCCATCGTTCTTGCCAATGGTGCCCAGTTTGTTGCTTTATATCCTGCGCGGTTACTCTGGTATTTTTACCCATCTTGGCTTCTTGTAGGTGTTTGCGTTCGAGGGCCAAGAGATCGATAGGGGTTAAGCCGCTAATTACCAGAATTGCCGGCTCCGATACAGTACGATACGCTGAAGCTACCCGCAGCGCTGCGGTTCGTTGCACGGAGGATAAAACTTTCCTTCGGGCGTGCACTTTCAGCTTTCGGCCCACAATTCGCTACCATACAACACAATGGAGTGCGTTGTCATCATCAGAATGCTTACAAAATATTTTGAATATATTCTTACGTACTTGTTAAAAAAAATCTAGTTATGGAAATGGCCAATAATAGTTTCTTTCAAATTGATATTTCGAGATGCGAAGTTGCTATTTAGCAATGTTGATGGCTTTGCTAATTGTATGATCTTTTATGTATATCTTAATATTTATGACGGACTTGGACTAACGATTGTTTTAATGTAATTGTTTTGCTTGAAAAGCATTTTAAATGATTTTGAATTGGCGACAACAAAATCATAGAAGCGTATTCTTGCTAAAAATAGAATACGCTGATTCTCAAAAGTTTATTGAGTAATGCATTAAATAAATAATTTATAATTAACCTGTTTTTTTTCCTCAAAACTAGGGTTCGGATGCAGATCAATACAACTGCCTTTATGTGATTGTTTGGAAATTTTTTGGTAATTTTTTTTTCAATTCTTCATAATATAGAAAATCCTATATTAACGTAGTTGTTTGCTTATCAAGTTGAAAATCCAAAAATAAAACATAAATGTAATCGGATATAGTAACACTATTTAGCTATATAGTAACACGTAGCATTAGTTGTATCACACTGCAGAACATTATATTCTCATTTTAAGCTTAAAGAGAGTTGTGCCACTACCAGTAATAGCCAGAAACATGTTTTTTTTTTTTTCTTAAATTTACTTATTTATGTAAGTTTATTTATATACAAATATTATTTGTATATTTAAATATTCATTTCAAAAGAGACGGCAACGGCGCGGGTTTGGATATCACGGCGATGGTAAACATAACAAAAATCCACAACAATGTCCCAAAACCAAGACAAAATTTAAAATTGCGATGTCCGACTCTCGTCAGCTCTATATGAAATTAGTCGCTAAGTGCGACAACATCATTTTCCACCAGAAAGGTCTCGACCGCTTTTTTTCCCCAGAAATTTCAGAAAAAAACGAAAAAGATTCAAGCAGAATTGCCAAAATAAACAACAAAATCGTTGGACGGTTGAAAGTTTCCGCCGGCAACTATCTTTGTTTTGATTTGGGATTTTTGTTGTGTTTTGTTTTGTTTTTGAGCCGCAATCGTAGATTGCCTGATCGTGTGAAGCGCTTGGTATAACTACACACACTTCTCGCCGGTGCAATGAGTTTTGTGCAGCTTACCATCGCCGTGATATCCAAACCCGCGCCGTTGCCGTCTCCATTTCTTTTGCATATTTGTATTGAACTTACAAAAACTTTAAATATTTAGTATTCTAAGTTAAGAAAGACATTTGCTAATAAACATCCAGGCTAAATTGATTATTTTTAGGGCCGCCCTCTGTGGTCTAGTGGTAAGCATGCTAGACTAACACCCCGAGGGTCGCAGGTTCAAATCCTGCCACGGGTTTGGTCTCCAAAATGCTTCTTTCTATAAAATTCTTTTCTCTTCGAGTCGAAGGCCTTTGTAGCTAGTACTCATTCCCCCAATACCTTGCACTCATAATTAATTATGGTGTAAGATATAATAATAATAATAATAATAATAATAATAAGAATCATAATAAATTAATGATTACTTAATTTATTGTTGTGGTAGAGAATGTCTGAACTTGTTTACTAGAATAATTTTGATTGGGTCAATTATACGATATGATTAAGTTTCTATAGACATAACAAATATACGGGCTTAGTATTTTGATTGTTCACAGTATTTTTGGAGACCAACAAATCAATGGAAAATGTGAAAAAATAAAACTGCCACTTTGTAACGAAAAATATATAAATAAATGCCCAAAGACACAAACTCATAATTGAAAAGGATTATATTATGAGTTTGTGTCTACTGTTGCGTAATTGCCTATCAGACAATTTTTTTCCAAGCTCAATACTTGGATTCATATCGCTGGATTGTGTAATAAGCAAACAATTCCTTCTCACACTTCGTCTTCGCATGTAGTGTGCTGCAGTTAGTCAGTTGTTGCACCACACTTTTCTAATTACATCGCTCTGCGTCGATCACTCTCGGTTCTATCAGGACGCTCACGATGCTTGCTGGCACTCTCAGGATTCGGCTATGATCCTTTTGCCACTGTCATTTGTTAACTGATCTGCTACTACGATGTTTACTCTCGGCTACGCTCACTGTTTCACTGCTGCTGCTACAACGATGGCCACTTGGTCACTTTAACTTGTTCACTGATCCCGATGTCTCGTGTGCAGTCGCTTATATACCTCTTGCACACGAGAGCCTCAACCAGCCTCCGAACGCAGCTTTGCATGCCTTCTCGCATGTGCATTTTTAGGGGTTGAAAACGACTGTCACCCTAAAACCATCCACCAATCAGGTGGCGTGTTGATTTCGTAACAATACATATAATATGCAATAATCAGCAAGGTGTATGCCTCAACGAATACGATTCCAATGGATTTCAAGCCAGCCTTTGAAAATGTCATATCATATAAGTATGTATATCATTCAAACTCTGCAATAACCAATTTAATGGATATATAAAATAAGAAAAATTGAGAATGAGTTCCTTCAGTGTGGAGACCATTGATGCCGAAAATAGACATACTAGCTCGGCAAACAAAAAACCACTGCTAGCACCAGCAGTGCAAAAACATCAATACTATAAAAAACAGCGTCCATGTCTGTGGCGGCGAAAAAGAACTCTAAGCCAAAGCCTATAAAGCCAAAGTCTGAGGCAGCAGTTAGGAAAAGTCTGTACCATAAAGCCCTATTCATTTTAAGCAAAATTGCCAAGAATAAAGCGGAAGGGCTGGTACATGAGTTTGACCAGGCAGACAAGGCCAAATATCAAGCAATAGTAGACGAGCACGAACAGTACCAGGTCACAATCTCTCTCCCACAAAAGGCGACGAAGCGGAATATGCCACAGGATGTGACATTTTCGGCTTCCAAGAGATACAATAACGCCAAGAGAACAATATCAACTGACGGTCCATCGCCGAGCACTAGAAGACTATATAGCAAAGTGGCGAGCTACATGTGGCGCTTATCGTTGATATATCCAAAGGGGGAAGAAAGTTCTGGTGAAATGGGGAGAGATTGAATCCAAATTGGCTGGGATTGTGATGAAGCACCTCCTGTCCGATGTGGATGCTTCCCCGTCTTCGACTCCTCCCAGTTGCTACGTGGATGTAGGATGTTCGGGTGCGACGATCGGCAGGAGAAGGAGTTATATTTACTCAATAGTGGTTTTAAGAAAATGAGCAGAGGCAACAACAAATCCAGGAATATAAGAACTGCATTTTTCTGGAAGATCACGAATTTCTTTATAAACTCAAGAAATTAAATTGTCATAATGCGTTAAGAAGTTATATAAAACCCTTCAATTTGATATAATTTTTTAGAACGAATCATTTAGAGTAAGATTTCTTTGTATTGTCTTTCCTTTCTTTATATGTATGATTATTGTTCAACAGTCCGACGTCTGTGAGGATTTAGGATTCCAATATATTATTGTGAAAAATAAAACAGCATATGTAATGAAGTAATGAAAATAGTACTATTTGTTGTGACATTAGATGAACCTAGCATAAGTGTGGAATAAACTGAATTGAATCGAGAAATCTTCAAATGAATCAAAATTACTCAGTTATATCGGAATATAAACCTCAAATAAGGATTGACTAAAATTTTTTACCGAAAAATATGTTTTTTTTATATTTAACGAGGAGGAAAACATCTAAAGTCAGAACCCCATCAGTGCGGGACTCTAACTCCGCTAAACCTCCTCCCGTCATTCCTGTGTTTCCCCTCGGAGACACTGATTGGGTTTTACGACGGGAACCCGTAAGAGCATTTACTGCTCACACGTCAGTATTAGGTCTGTCTATGTGTCAGTCCTGTGTACCTCGGGTTCCGCATAGCGCTGACAATTCCGTTCAGCGTAGTGCGCTCGTTCTGCTTTTCGCAGCGCAATCATAGTGAGCGTATCGCACATGTACTTACAGAGGTTGTCCATAGTTGAGGACTCCT
The DNA here is from genome assembly GCA_920105625.2 of Clusia tigrina. NCBI lineage: Eukaryota > Metazoa > Arthropoda > Insecta > Diptera > Clusiidae > Clusia > Clusia tigrina. The sequence continues at coordinate 150,060,159 of OV050033.1, forward strand.
CTAGGACAACACCCTATGTCTCCCGAGCGTCCTTAAATTGCTGGCAGTAGAATAACACGTGTTGAGCGTTCTCGTGCATCCCCAGGCAGTGCGGGCAGTACGGGTTCTTCTCAAAGTTCCGCTCAAAAAGGTACTGCTTAAATCATCCATGGCCCCTTAGTAGCTGGGTGACATAGTGGTTTAGCTCTCCATGATTTCTTGTCGCCTAAGTTGTTAAGTATGTGATCAGCCTGAAGGTCCATATACTTTTGTCCGTTTGCTCCCATGTGCGTTGCCACTCCGCAATGGTATTGGCTCTTTCCGTTGCTTTAGCGACGTTTGTGGGTCTCGCTCTCTGTTTGGAGCGGCGGTGCATCTCCTTCGCCAGCCAGTCAATGGGCGGTTTACTAGTTATGACCCCAATTGCTTCGTCCGATACGGTACGGAAAGCACTAACCACCCTTAGCGCGCTGAATCTATATGGTGATTGTATGCATTTGGTGTATGTTTTCACCCATATTGGGGCGGCATACAGTATCATGGAGCTTGTTACCGTTGATAGCAGCTTCCGTTGGCTTGAGCGTGGGCTGCCTATATTCGGCATTAGACGTGTGAGTGCCTGCAAAACGACAATAATGAACTGACTCACACCCCGAGGGTCGCAGGGTCAAATCCTACCACGGGCTTGGTCTCCAAAATGCTTCTTTCTATAAAATTATTTTCTCTTCGAATCGAAGGCCTCTGTAGCTAGTACTAATTCCCCCAACACGTTCCACCCATAATTAATTAAGGTAGAGGATATAATAATAATAATAATAATAATAATAATAATAATAATAATAATGATAATAATAATAATAATAATAATAATAATGATAATGATAATAATAATAATGATCTAGCAAACTAAATTTTCTTCAACATCTACGAACAGTTGATATTTCATTTGAAATTGAATAGCAAATTACTGAATTTCAGTACAATGTGAAAATACTATAAGTGTACTACTGACTATTTAAGCTTCTCAAAGGATTCAAGTGCAAAAATTGTTGCCAAAATGTTCACACATATTTAAAACTGGAATTGTTATTCCCTTTAATGTTTTAAAAGTACTTGCTTATCTGAAATTTACAATTCTAGAAATTTGGAGCAGAAAAATCAATTACTATTCAGGTTTTCTGCTTGGTCACTCAAAAGATAAAATACTCGGGTTTATGGTGTGTTTTACTTCTACATAAATATGAAATACTTGGCTTAATTTCTTTTAAATTTGTTATGATTATAATTTTAGCACTGTCTGATGAATGACATACAATGCCAACAGAAATGTAGATAATACTCCAACAATAATAGCTCTGTTTCTTTCATACGACACCCGTGGCTTAACCAGTCTAGGTTAATTCTTAGTTTACTCTTTTTCTCGTTCACAATAGACAACAAAAAGGTCTTGGCAGCACTTCTGTTTGAGGCGCTAAACAACGAGCGAATACAAACAGCTTGCGTTAACTAAGTGGTCAATGTGTATGCATAAGCGGGCGTTTCATTCACACTCGCGTGGAAAGAGACACAGCTATTGTCACATTATTTTATATAATCGGGTGTAATAAACGAAAGTACAAAAAATACATTTAACTGTACCATTCTATAAAATGACAATCAAACATTATTTATTGAATATGCTTTTAATTTTGGGATTGGTTCCGTGTTTATAGTTGAGTTGAACCTTCATCAATAATTTTACGTCACTGCAAAGGTTTTTCTATATAATAAAATACTTTTAAAAATTAATCGGAATTTAATTTTTTTTTTTTTGGGTGCGTTTCTAATAGAATTATAACCCAAACCTTCATGAGAGCCCAAACGGTTAGAAGAATATTTCCTTTGCACAAAGTTCTGTTTCTATGTACGATTTATGACCTTGATCACATTGTGTCCCTGTGATTATTATTATGTAAAAAGGATTGAAAGATAGTTATACTCGTATTTTTGTTTGTAATTTTTTTATTATTTATTATAAGTGTGTTTTAAGTTGATTTCGTAGCGAATATGTATATGCTGGTCTATTTTATAACAAATGCTTTAATTTTAAACATAATTTCTTTAAATATTGTCCTCATTTCTTAACATCGATTTCAAATTATTCCATCATTGTCATGTCCATTTATTTACCTTCATATTTACCCCAGATAAACGAAGGAACCTTGGCATCCTCTACGTACAACTGTGGTAACAAAATGGTTGTTTCAGGTAGTGATCGTCGCGCTTACGATGCAGGCGAAACAAGCACACTTTCTCAAAGTGATGGCGATGGTAGTGCTGTGTGTTCTAAAACATCGTTTTCGGAACAAGTATCATCGGCATCACCAATTGACAACATTGCTGATGCATCTAACGCAACAACAGTGGGAAACATTGCTACACAATCGGTTGAAGAAGGAGCTCCTTTAACGCAAACGACACAACCGATACAACAACCTGTACCCCAGCAGACCTACTCAACTGAATCCTTAAGAAAGTCCAAGTCGCAAGGTGGGAATACAAATTTGTCTTTTGTAGTTAAGGTTAATTAAGGGTTAAGTGGAATATTTGTGTTGATGGCTTTTTAGAGCTTGCTTATATGTCTGAACCCAACAGATTTCATAACAAAACGTGTCGCCTGCAAATCACGTGAATAGATGCAGTAATTTAAGAAAAGCTTATACCATTTTATGAGTGGAACATCTTTATTTCGAAATTATTATTATTCTTATTATTTTTCACCATAATTAATTATGAGTGGAAGGTGTTGGGAAAATGAGTACTAGCTACAGATGCCTTCGACTCGAAGAGAAAAGGATTTTATAGAAAGAAGCATTTTGGAGACCAGGATTGACAGGATTTGAACCTGCGACCCTCGAGGTGTGAGTTTAGCATACTTACCACTGGACCACAGAGGGCGGCTTATATCTAAATTATTGTTTTATGCTCGATGAAACAGATTATACAAAACTTTGTTGTATCGCTTGTTTACTTTTACACTTGGTTGAAAATTTAAGGAAATACAATTTTTGATTACAATTTAATATTGGAATAGAAGCGCAATCTTAACGAGAAACCCCACAACTTTTCAATTGAAGTCTGGTGAGAACGGTGACCATCACAACAAGGACTCTTTTGGTACAAACCTTTTTAATAAATTTGTAAAAGCAGTTTTTTAATATCATTTTGTAAGATATGCTCTCCTTTTGATATTTATACTTAAATGGGTCCTTAAAAGGAAATTGTTCTTCGAATTATGGCATCCCATTCTCAGTTTTGATCTCTAGCCAATAATGGATTATGCCTTTTTCAAATTGCAAATATAGAGCTAAATTTGTTTGTTCGAGAAAAAAATTACAACTTTACACTCCTTCAAGTCATGAAGGTCTTGCTAAAATCTAAACTATATTCCCAGTTTTAAGAATTTAATAGACGTGCACTAATAATCACGCTTCTAATAGTAGAAATGATCAGTTTTTGCCTTTCTCTACACCTTAAAGCCACTAGAATTGGGTGTAAATCTCAAAAAAACTGCTTAGTCTCGCTGACCTCTCTTTCATACTTTGCCAAAGACAGACAATTTCCAACAACATTGCCACTTCCAGAGTAGTATCAGAGAACACAGGGAAGGGACACTTAAACGTCAAATTTTCTGACGGTTAAAAAAAATTTCTTTGTTTATCATTAGTTGCTTATATTCATACCGAATACTAACGAGAAATAATGATTACAATACAAGATTCACTATTATCAGAGAACACAGAGAAGCGACACTTAAACGTCAGAAAATATATGTTTATCATTAGTTGGCTATATGCATAGGTTTGTTTATCATTGGTTCTGAAGAAAATCAGCCACACTACTACAGTTTTTCATATGTTTAGTGTGCGCAAAACAAGAGTCATTTCTCTGTATTCTCTGGCAGTATTTTTCCATTTGTGCGCCAAAATAATATTAAGTTATATATATTTCAATACAATTTTGCACCAATTTCTGTGGTCTTGATCATTCATCAATGAAAGGACGAAAGCAACCTAAACTCTGTCAGTATATGACAAAAGGAGCATTTTTTAATGCGGGATATATAGAGCCTTTGGTGTTGCTCTCAATTCGTCATCCAGAACAATAACTTTACCTATTCAAAAAAAATAAAAATCTTGCTCAAATTAGTCAAACTTCCAATCTTAACATATTAGTTAACAGGCGAAAAGAACACCGCGACCTAAGAGGTCTAATGTGCAGCCTCGTACCCAACTAAAATAATCCTAAACTATTTATAAATCTCGTAACTGCTGTGGGCCTAATTTTAACTAGGTGATTTGGAGATAAGAACCCACTGCCGAGGTAGTTAAGACTGCGTCTTCCCACGGCTGGGCAAGTGCATAGAATGTGTTCTGCTGTTTCCTCCTCCTCTTGGCAGAGTCTGCAGGAATCGTCTTCTACCACGCCTATTGTTTCCAGATGGTAATTGAGTGCACAGTGTCCTATTAAAAGTTCAGTAATATCATTTGTGTTGAGGTCTAAAGCAGCATCTACCCTGATGTGTTCAGGATCAATGAGTAGTCTCGATTGCCGCATGCCATTTTGGGCTCTCCAGTAGCTCAGCAGACCTTGTTTTTCCTGTTCGCACAACAAGTTATTTATGAAGCTGCTGTTTACACCACAGAAGGGTTCTGGACCTATGAAGGCAGTGCCTGCGCCCCTTTTTGCCAAATAGTCCGCCATTTCATTGCGTTCATCTCCCTCATATCCCGGTACCCACATTAGCGTAACAGAGTTCTCGCTGCTAGGGTATTGAGGAGTTTAGAGCATTCCCAGACCAGCTTTGATTGGAATGCGAAGTTAATTAATGATTTTAGACCTGCCTGGCTATCTGAGAGTATGCATATTTTGGTGTTGGGTGTACCCCTGCGTAGACACTCTCTAGCACATAACTCTAAGGCGTGGACCTCCGCCTGAAAAATGGAAGCTGTTTTTCCCATTGCAATTGCTTTTTGGACAATTCCCGCTCCAGCGGTGCCATCTTCCATTTTAGACCCGTCTGCATACCACAATCGTGAGTACTGTTTTATTATTACTTCATTCTTTCTGCACCCTGAACGGTCACTGATGACCACTCTGAAGTACATGGAGAAACCTGATTTTCTGTCCATCTTGTCGAAGACCATGAGGGACGGAGAATTCCAGACAGTGTCCAGAATCTTTGCTTGCCCCGTTAGGTGGCCTTCTTTAAGATGGGGTAGATTAGGTAGCCTTAGGGCTGCGCTGGCTGCCATCCTCTTAACCACAAGGTGTAGAGAAGTGAGTGTAGTGATCATTCCTAAAGGTAGTGTGGGGCACATTCTCATTGCTCCCGTCACACTCAAACAGGCTTTTCGGTGAATCTTGTTAAGGGTTATCTGAGCCTCTGTTTGATTTACTTTTAGCCACCATACCAAAGAAGCATAGGTGGTCATTGCTACTATTATTAATATAAATTGGTTGCGTAATTACGAGAGCATGCGAGTAGTAAAGCCAACAATAGTGTTATAATTTTATTCACAACTCACTGGCTTAGTTTTATAAACATTAACAATTAATGACATCAGAGCCAATTAAAATTATACTTTAATTTAAACTCTGGTTAAAGATTGACGTTTATTTTTGAAAAATATAGAATACTTTGCTTGTGACTATGGCTATGCACCGATATATATATACTTATATCATATTATTTATATTGTTATATATATATATATATATATATATATATATATTTACAATCACTTTCCCCGCAAGGCTCACGAGGTGGAACAACACTGCGACATGTGCCGAATGATGACGCGTGATTACAGTGCAACAACAACTAACCACCTTCTGAATAAACTAAGACATAAAATTAGTAACCTTATAGCGGTCTGCACAGGTCATTGGACTATTAGCACACACGCTGAGAAAATGGGCCTTCCGTTCAATGCTCATTGCGGGAGCTGTAAAGACCCACAGGAGAAAGAAACAGTCGTACACATTCCTTGTGATTGCCCAGCCCTCGCTCGCTTGAGACTCAAATATCTCGGCAGTCCTTTTCTGGAGATTCTAGGGCATGGCTCTAGCTTAGAACTTTCAGACCTACCCAAATTTGTCAGCAACTCCGGATGGCTGTAAATGTACAAAAGTATATTACCATTTTCTTAAGGCTCGTGAGGACATGCCAACAAAACGGCACTATTGTTAATTGAGGCGACCCGAGGTCGCCAGCTAGTAGGGTTTACCTACCTACCTTCTATTGTTCTGTCCACAATTTACACATATTCATAGCTGAGCCGGATTGACACCAACATAACTTCAGATCTATATACATTTTATCAACACAGTTCGGTATTATTATTATTAAAACTTAACTTAATATTAAAAATTTTAAGCTAATGTTTATATACGAGTATATATAGCTTGGCAGCTTGGGTCTTAAGCTTGTCTTAGATCTAGGTAACATTTTGGTGTCTAGTGTGGAGAGAGATATTGTGTCAAGTTTTTTATACTCTTTACGTTTAAAAATGTTAAAAAAAACGTATACTACTTTGGTGCTTTTGAGAGGGGTTGCAACTACAAGGAGGAGGAATGGTAGTTACGGACATATACATACAGATATGATCAGAATTACTTTCTGAAATATTTTGTCCGTGCGTCTGTCAGTCTGTCCGTGTGCCCGTTGAGCTATCTTAATGCAAGTTTACAAAAGTATAGTCTGGACAAAGATACAAAACCAGATTGCTATATGGGCCGATTAAGACAAATACCAGGCCTACCTTCCAAGGAACTTTGTTCACCTTTTTTAAAATGATGGTCCAATTGATGGAATAGTGACGCAATTTGGTAGTTATGTAGATGTGGGTCCTAGTATACACGATGCAAAAAGTGGCGGTATATATTAACTGCCACGCCCACTATTAACAAATGTTCATAACTTAAAATCTATTAAGGAATTATAGACGAAATTTAGAACCAGGAGCAACATGTGGACATTATAAAGCTATCTGCAACAAATGGTGCTGATCAGAGAAAAGACACGTCCATTTTTGATATAAGGAACTTTCGGATCTACAACTAAAATTAACATACCTATCGCATTGATGCTATCAGAATAAAAATATACATGGGGTCCATAGCAGTGTGTGTGCAAAATATGGGGATCATAATACTACTGCCATGCCCACAATTAAACAAAAATCATAACTAGGTTACTATTAAAGATTTTGCAAGGAAGATTGCGGGTGCTAACATTAAACAACACACAAAAATGGGCGGGTTATATTTGAAGCCACACCAACTATTGACATATTTTTATAATTTACGACCTATACAAATATTTTTGAGCGAAATTATATTAGTACGTATATTGACACTACAAACCCATACACAAGAAATGGGGTCGATCAGAAAATCCCTTTATTATAATCACCTCAAGGTACCCTACCGAAAATATGCTCCAAATGATGATCTATGAAGAAAACATCCCCATTGTTGAACTCGTACGCACAAGGGAAGGTAAAGGGTATTTCGAAGTCGGTCTAAGCCGACTTCAGACTTCTTTACTCGTTTTACTTAATTGTGTTTATATTGTTACGAAATTGGCCACTTGACAATTTATTCTAAATCTCAATACTCGGATTCGTACCACTGGATTGTGTAGTAATCAAACAGTCGGTGGTTAAATTCAAATAATTAACTTTAGTTAATTATTGCTATTTACACACTTAATATTAGGATTAAAGTTTACTTTATTACAACTTGCACTTTATTTAATAATTCACTTAATCACTTTATTACTTCTCAATCACAATTACAAATGTTGCTGTTTCGATTAAACTGCCCGATGTACACACTGTTACGGTTGCTTTTCAACTGCCTGTACTTTCATTGTGTGGTGGCTTATATACTTCTCGAATGGTTGTTGTAGAACATTCTAGAACATTATCTACCCGTTGGAAGGAATTTTCGAGAACATTTTTATGTGCATGGATTGTGTCTTATCTTAAATACATAGGTGGTGCATTCATTCTCAAACTCCAAATGGGATCCTAAAAGTATGCAATCATTTATGCTTCAATACGTTAGGAGATTCTTATATGCTTACAGTAAATATGCCTAATAAGTAATATTAATTGTAATATTTGGTTGTGTTAAACTTGCTTTTAAACTTTTAATTTGTGTTGTTAATTTTGGTTAAATATGTTAGTATAAATTAGTGGTTTTTAGGAATTTGATAATTGTTTCATAAAAAGTTGCAGTGTGAAACTTAGAATCGTAACGGACATACTTTAGTAGTATCAGGTTGGAGAACTCGCTTTTGGCTTTATTTTCATTGGAGTAATCTATATTGAGATGAAGCACCCCCGTAATGTTCCCAGAATATGTTAAAAGGAGTACTCCCCTCCAATGACATGCCTATGTAAAAAGCAGGCCAAAGTGAGTATAATAGGACGTACTCCCTTTGTACTCCCAAAAGATGTAAAGGGAGCTTTCTCAAACAAAATCGCTGTTTCTCTCATAAAAAAACTGTTTAGCTTTTCGCTCTGACCTCCCCTCCAATGACATTCCTATGTAAAAAGGAGGCCAAAGGGAGGTCTCCAGGGAGCAATGATACCTCCCCTTGGAGACTACGGGGAGTACTCCTGGGATAATCCACTTTCCTGCTGAGATTCTATATTAACATTTATATACATACATACGAGTATGTGTTTATTATTCTGAATTGTATTCAAGCTCAATGGAGAAGATTGAAAGATGTTTTTTAGTTCCACGTTGTAAAATGCTGTGTGGGTTACTAACAATGTGTCCCAGTTCGCTTAGTTCTATTTTGGTTTCTCCCTGACCCATTGAGTGGGGCATATTTCGAAGTTTGCATATAAAGTTTCGCCGTTCCTTGGGTTTAAATATATAAGATTGTGTATTTTTAAATTTATGCACTTTTACAATATATGAATAAGTTGTGGAGTTGGATGGATGACTGTATTTTTGTTTCGCTTTGATTTCGTTATTTGGAAAGCTTTTAATTCATTTGTGTCCTATGAGGCAGTTCCGTTAAGGACGTGAATCATAAGATGTATATGTAGTTTTCTGTTCGTGTAATCTTTTATTTTGTATGCACTGCGTTTATTTCATTATTAGCTGTGTTTCTTTCAACGCGAGTGTGAATAAAATGCCCGCTTGTGCAGTCATATTGACCGCTTAGTTAACGCAAGCTGTTTGTATTCGCTTGTTGTTTAGCGCCTCAAACAGACGTGCTACTCAAAAATTTCTTTCGGCCATCAATATTACTGGGTATGTCCGTATAGGATTCTGATATGGTCGCATGTCCATACGGAACAGCTTGCCATTGTGGTCTCGCCTTGAGCCGAATGGCGGAGCATACCACTTAAAATTTGCAGAAGAGATCCAAGGGTGGCAGATGTATCAGTTAACCAATGACAGTGGCAAAGTGAACATCGTTGGTAGCAGACAGTGAAAAGTGATAATAGCCGAATCCTGAGCGTGACACCCAGCAGAGTGAGCGTCGTATTAGCAGCGATAGTTAATAAGTGATCGTCGGAGAGCGGACATCGTGTTAGCAACGGGCAGTTGAAGCGGATGTAAATAGAAAAGTGTCGCGCAACAACTGACTAACTGAAGCAAACTATAAGCGAAGACGAAGTGTGAGAAGCGAGCAAACTTTTAAAGCCAATAGTAAGTTGAGCGAATACTAATAAAGTCAATTGTTCTCACTGAAGAAGGAATTGTTTGCTGATTACACAATCCAGCGATACGAATCCAAGTATTGAGCTTGGTAAAAATTGTCAGAAAGGCAATTATGTAACACTATTATATTACTCCTTTCATTTCAAAACTCGTTTGTTGTTGCATACTCGCATAACGAGCATTCACTCCGTTATCAAAATGGAATTGTTTGCTGATTACACAATCCAGCGATACGAATCCAAGTATTGAGCTTGGTAAAAATTGTCTGAAAGGCAATTACGTAACAATATATAGATTTTACTTAAATAATTATTGTTAGTCTATGAAAATTCTCCAACCATTTGCCGTCGCATGTGTTCCAAAAAAATATATGCATATACTACAAATCTACTTGTGGAGGGAAACTTCAAATTTGTTTCCACACTAATGCCCTTATGCCGCATCCGCTGCGGTTATATTGTTACCGCAGAATAAAAGCTGTGGGAAAAGTAGTTACCAATTTGTATTCCACGCACAAATCAACCGGAACGATGAGTTCGCAACCTTAAACTTTGAAATTGTTACCGCGCTGCTCGAATACCAATTGACTGGTAACAATTACCCCGGTAACGCTTTTTAGGTTTAAAACTTTTCTTTTCGGTAATTGAAGAATAAGGGTATAAATCTATGAAGAAAGAACTATAAAAGTATGTACTACTGCATACTTAACTCATCCATATAAATACATTTTTTTAAATATAATTTATTAGAGTTGGACTTGTTCGTTCAGCTGACTGACCCGCTCATTCTCGTTCACTGAGCATATTGAACTAGGTCGTTCACTTAGTTCAGTTGCTCAGTTAGTTCAGTTGCGCTCAGTATGGCATGATTGTTAAAACATGTCACTTGCTCAGCTATTAATAACTCTGTCCATAAATACTGGTTTCCCCTTTGTCTCAGTTTTGGCTCAGAAAATCTGCGCTGGTTTTATGCATAAAGAGACATTTGCTTTTTCTAAATGCATTCGACACAATGTATTATTTTTGGTCGCCAGCGAAGGTTTATTAATATTCAATTTTTTCGTAGTGAATAACTAGTCGAATTTCTCGGTCCAAGTTCCTGAGACAAGCTTCCAGTTTGCTATATTCATACTATTTAAGCGATGTATTTACTTCTGCAGTGAAGTCATATTTTTTGATTTTTTGTGACCTAGTTTCATTTACGCTTAGAAAAATGGAATTATCTTTAGTTTGAATTCCTCCAGGTTGTACTCCTTTAGAAGTATACTCTTTATAAAGCCATCAATGTCATTTCGTTAAGTTTCTGAACGGTTCTTTTTTTTAAATTTATATATCGTACTTATTTACTTTCGTGGCCTAATCCCAGAATCTGCGAAACAAGCCGCTATCGGGTTACGGCTGAACTTAACAGAGCTCGCTAGGCGCCTCTGCTTTGAGCGCGTCTTCTCCAATCTGTTCTGCCAAGCGTGGTTAGGGTTTCCTCGACGTGGTCCTTCCATCGAAGGTATGGTCGTCCCCGACGTCGTCGTCCATCGGCTTCTGCTTCGAACACCTTTTTCGCTGGAGCTTCTTCGACATGTCCAAGCCAGCGCAGACATTGTATAGTGATGCGTCTGACTGTGTCAATATCAACGTAGAGCTCATACAGTTAATCGTTCATCCGAATACGGTAGTCGTCGCCAACACGAACAGTACCGAAGATTTTGCGAAGAATTTTCCTCTCGAACACCCCAAAAGCGGCTGCATCAGTCTGCGATACGACCCTTGCTTCCGCGGGTAGGATGAGCGTCTTGTAGAGTGTCAGTTTTGTCGGGCAAGAGAGGGCTCCACTACACATTTGCTTACTGAGCCCATAGTAACACCTATTAGCAAGCGTGATTTTTCTTTTAATCTCCAGGCTAACATTGTTTTCCGTGTTAATGGCAAATCCAAGGTAAATAAATTCTTTGACAACTTCAAAAGAACAGTTGTTCGCTGTAAAATGGGATCCTGAACGCCGAGTATCTCTGCTGGTGGACAGCATATACTTTGTGTTGCCCTCGTTCACCGTCATACCCACTTCCGCAGAATCTTTTTCAGTGGCGGAAAATGCAGCAGCAACATCCCGCTTGCAATGTCCAATGATGTCGATGTCATCGGCATATGCGCGGAGTTGGACACTTTTGTAAAAAAAATAGTGCCATTCCGATGCACACCGACCTTCCGCAGTACCCCTTCCATGCTGAAATTGAAGAGATCGCACGACAGTGGATCGCCTTGTCTGAAACCTCGCACGGTATTAAATGGTTCGGAGAGGTCACTTCCTACCTTCACAGAGCTGGACGCATTGCTCAATGTCATTCTACAGAGCCGTATTAGCTTTGTAGGAATACCGAACTGAGACATGGTTGTATATAGGCAATCCCTTGTCGCGCTATCGAAAGCAGCTTTATAGTCGACAAAGAGAAGATCGGTGTCGATCTGTTTCTCGTGGGTTTTCTCCAGGATTATCATCAAAGTTATATTTGGCAAAATTTTAGCACACAGGCTCATAGTCCAACTGCAGTTGTTGCCAAAAGACAATTAGCATTGATGCCTCGAATTCCGTTATTTCTCCAATATTTTTTCTAATTCATGATTGGTAACGTTTTTTTTTCAGAGGCAAACGATTTTATTCACACGCTTTCGGTGCCACAATAATAAATTGGCTTTGTTTCATTTCCCTCGCAGCAATTGACATGACGTAGTCACATAAAAGATTCATACACATTAAATATTTATTTAAAATATTTCTGAATAACAAAGAATTATGTTTTTCGCTTGCAGATAAATTGGATACTCCATTTTCCAGATCGAGATCGTCGTCTATGTCAAGTATAGATATGTCTTCCGCTGAATCAGTTACTTGTTTGGCTTTTATGGAGAGTTGTGCAAAAAAAAATGGTATCTTCAATTAATTGTTGTAGAAAATTGTTTTTTATTAATATTTTTTCTTTTCTGAATATTGTTAAGATATTTGGTCATTTAATCCGACCCTTTGGGTAGGTACGAGTTTTGGATCTATTCTGACATTGGTTTTAACAATGCCTGAGAGAGAAGTCAGGAAGTCGCAGCCAGTATTAGTTGCTATTAATGGTAGGATGGTGTTGGTACTTATACAAACAAACAACAATATTAATATGCATCCTTCTAGGAGGCCCGGTGGTACGACTAAAGGGTTCAATTACATCAATGTCTTTTTTAGATGCTTTTGGTTCAATAATTCCATATACCTTTGAGCCGTGGCGCGATGACACTCGGGACGCCAAAAGAGACAGTTAGTTCCTTCTGTCGTTAAAAACACATTTCGAAAACACTTTCTTATACTATATTTAATATCTTTATGAAAACGTTCTTGTAATTGTTTATTTGAACAATTTTTTAACAGGAACACCGACAAAAAGCAGCAGCAGAACAAGTCCGACATTCACTCAAACAACTGCCAATCCATTATCAAATTACGCAGGGGGAAGTGTGTGCAGCAGCAGCGGCGCCAGTAATATGGGAATGAGCAGCAGTATAAGTACCGGTTTAGATACATTAACCGACAGACAATATATCGTTATAACCAGCGAAAAACAAACAAAAGTATTCGATATCTTGAATCAATGTTGTATCAATCGCATTCAATTATCCGAGATGGATTTTGTAGTTAAAGCAGAAACTATCACAATGAGAGGTGCGGACAATTAAGCATTTTTAATTGGTTTATTATTATTCTCAATTATAATTAATAAATGCTCATATTATTATTCATATTACAGACAGCTCTTGCCTAGCAACCTATCTTTCCAATGGTCATTTAATGGTTCATAGTCTTCCTAGTCTGAAATTGTTATTGGATACACATTTCTTACCACTTATGGATTTAAGGTAAATTCGCGTATATCCTTCAAATACCGATCATTTAATTCTAGCGTGAAATGATATAGTTGCTCAGATCAGATATTTTACCAAAACTATATATTTCATATTGAGCTGAAAGCCGCAGTTGCTAGTGCTCCTCTTACAAATTGTACACTAATTCATTTTTGTACAAATTATAATAATAATAATAATAATATTTCATATTAGTTGTGTTTCTTTCAACGCGTGTGTGAATAAAACGCCCGCTTATGCATACATATGGACCGCTTAGTTAACGTAAGCTGTTTGTATTCGCTTGTTGTTTAGCGCCTCAAATAGAAGTGCTGCCAAAATCTTTTTGTTGTCTATTGTGAACGAGGAAAAGAGTAAAATTTGTTTATAAATGTGTATGTACGAGTATAAGCATTTTAATTGTCAAAACCAGTGCTGCCAAATGCTAGACTGTTAAGCGACGGGTAGCGTTTTATTCACACTCGCGATGAGAGAAGCACAGCTATTATTAAAATATAAATGAGAATTTCAAACTTTTGTAAGAAGTTTTTCTTTAAACAAATTACGACAAAACAGATTATGGCAAAACGGATTTAACGGTGTCAGATTACGCTACTTTCCCTTTAATGGAGATCGTTAATACCTGTAGAAACTAAATATTTTAATGAAAACTAAATCAACTTCTTAAACCATAAAAGCAAGCAATTCGATTTGAAATGAAAGCTTAACAGTTTTATCTGTATTCCAATTTGACACCCGTGTATAAACGGACTGAAACTTATATATAAGTTATGCCGAAATGCTTGAGGGTCACGTAATCCAAAGGCTCGTTCGCTTACTTCTGCATATAGGCAGAGAAGCTGAGCTTGAGCATTGGAAAAGTTGAGTTGGGAAAGAAACAACAAAAACAAACTGCATCGCCCATGTTTGTGATAATGCAAATATGCACTGACTGCAGCGACGAGGAAATGGTCGAGGGATGATGACGAAGAAGCGAGAGAGCGCGGAGTTGAGCTTTAGTCTAGTCAAGTTTAGTTTTAGGTTGCAGTTCTTGAGAGGAATTCAAACCCAACTGACATTGTGAAATAAAAATTTGGTATACCAAACCCAAAAACACTTTAATTTATACAAAAATTTTTGAAAAAAATAGGACCCTATCAGAGATCTGCAATGAGTAGTGAAAAACTATATATACCCGAGTCATGATTTAGTTTTTTTTTTTTTTTGTATTCTCACGAATTCGAGCTTATTGAAAAGCCTCATATGAAATTATATGTTGGAAGCAGAGAACACAGAGAAGCGACACTTAAACGTCAAATTTTCTGAAATTTTAAAAAAGCTGTCTGTTTCTCATTAGATGACTATATGGATAGGTTTGTTTATCATTGGTTCTGAAGAAAATCAGCCACACTACCACAGTTTTGCGCATGTGTGTGTGCAAAACGAAAGACGTTGAAATGTCGCGTCTCTGTGATGATACTCATACTCAACAACAAGAATATTCTTCTCTGTATGAATATCTCTGTATGAAGTTGAAGAGTTTGACCAAAGAGTATGCATACATAGAGATTGAATCACTCAAAATTTTGTGAAATGGAAGTGAAGGTGATTCCACAAAAATCGGTGAGCTGCATGGGGAAGCGAGATACAATGCAATTTGCAACAATAATGCCTTGATCACACCTGTCGAGTAGAGTGGCGAAACAGTAAGATAACACTGGGCTGAGAGAGTTGTGTGGACGAGTAGGTGTTTTTACGAATTCTGCTACGTGCCGAGTCAGTTCAATAATTGATTAAAATGGATTGCGGAAGACGAAGTTTTGATCTCAAATTTTTTATTTTGTTCTTAACCTCCGCAACTCCAAAATCATTGATGTTAATTAACTTTGCGATTGAAAGAAATGCAGCATCACGCTTTTGCTTGTTTTTATAATCAATGGATGAAAAGTTCCACAAGCATTTGTGGAGTTTATAAACTTAATAGTTGTATCGTAATTCCAGTCATTTTAATGCAAACGCAATAAACTAAACAAAATAGCACACGAAATAGTACGAAATAGTACACGAAATAAACTAAACAAGTGAATCGCTGCGGGAGGGGTGAGGAGTGATGTGCGGAAGTAATACCAGAGAATACAGAGAAATTACTTTTGTTTTGCGCACACTTACACATGCGCAAAACTGTAGTAGTGTGGCTGATTTTCTTCAGAATTCTGGTTAACCAATGATAAACAAACCTATCCATATAAACAAATACAGTTTTTTTTAAACGTCAGACAATTTGACGTTTGAGTGTCCCGTCTCTATGGTCTCTGGTAATACTCGGCCCAGTAAACAAAATTAATTTCCAGCGACTCTCTCACCAGTTTGTTGGGCCGATGACCGATCGACTACTCGCCAAACTGTTTATACGGAACGAGTACTCGGCCGAGTTACTGTCTCGCCACTCTACTCGTTAGGTGTGATCAAGGCATAACTTAGTTCGTCATGAGAACTTCATTGGATATCACAAACAAGTAGGAAGACACAGCATACAAATTCATCTGGGATTAATACAATAATATGCAGAATATCCAAGGAAAAATTAGAAAACAATACCAATAACTATTAGCACTGAGCAAAGAATACATATAGAAAGTTCAAACAGAGAAAAAGTGGTTGAATAAATTGCTCAGTGCTAGATCCCAATGCACAGAGTGTTCCATGAGCGTAGCTCCCATACAACAACAGTTACCAGTGATTCGAGCTCTCTATATGTATTGTTTGCTCAGTGCTATTAGCAACCCGTTAACATTTTGATAACGGTTTTTGGTTTTATGAGAGAACAAGTTCAATATTTATCTGTCGAAAACAGAACGCAGCAAGTGGAATATATTCAAACAACTGTGCAGCATTCGTATGTAATTGGTGAGGTCATCGTAAGCTGCTTTTGCCTCTTCAGGTGTGGAGGATATTTAATCAATTTGAAAGCGCATTATTTAAAAATAGTGACAACCTCGATATATGTTATTATTGAGTTTATTCATTCTCTACATATGATATTATTTGTTTGTGATTAAAATATGTATGTCATACTTCTAATTTAATTGTATATTTCAGCTTTCAAACAAAATGTAAACAAGGAATTGTAGATCCAATGCTCTCAATTTGGGGTCAACAGATTATTGTTCACGAGGATACAACTCAGTAAGTCTGGCTTTGTAATCAAAAATCTTAAAATATATCAGTAAGGGATCGAAAACAATAGCGTGTTTCTTTCAATGCGAGTGCGAATAAAATGCCACCCGTCGCTTTACCAGTCTAGCATTTAGTAGCACTGATTTTGACATTTAAAATGCTTTGACATACACATTTGATAACCAATTTTATAAATGTATTTTATTTATAATGTATAATTTTCATAAACTAAATTTATTTTTTAATTTACACATTTAATTTAAGTTATTACACATTTTTTTAATTACAAACCTATTTTCTTTATTCTCCATTTTGGTTTTTATATCATTATAGCGGTTAATTCATGGTTTACTCTTTTCCTTGTTCACAATAGACAACAAAAAGGTCTTGGCAGCACTTCTGTTTGAGGCGCTAAACCATAAGCGAATACAAACAGCTTGCGTTAACTAAGCGGTCAATGTGTATGCATAAGCGGGCGTTTTATTCACACTCGCGTTGAAAGAAACTAAGCTATTATTGAGATACTTTTAGTTATTCATTTAAATTTAGTTATTAGTACCTTTATCTGTTTCGTAAATTAAAGTAAACTGGTATGGATATAGTTATTTTTAAGTGAAATTACGTTTGTGTTTCGGTTGGTTGTCTTCTAACAATGGCTTTATTAACTTATTTTGAACTTGTGCTCAAATCTTTAGTTTATAGAAATAAGAATAAAAAGCTTGCAGCAAATACTACATTATTTCTAGGAATCTAGCATTTTATTTCTGCACCTGCATCTGTTAATCGTTACTTACTTACTTACTTTCGTGGCCTAATCCCAGAATCTGCGAAGCAACCCGCTACCGGGTTACGGCCGAACTTAACAGCGCTCGCTAGGGGCCTCTGCTTTGCGCGCGTCTTCTCCAATCCGTTGTACCAAGCGTGGTTAGGGTTTCCGCCACTTGGTCCTTCCTACGGAGGCATGGTCGTCCCCTACGTCGTCGTCCAGCGGCTTCCGCTTTGAACACCTTTTTCGCTGGAGTTTCTTCGTCGATACGCACGATATGTCCAAGCCAGAGCAGACCTTGTTTAGTGATGCGTCTGACTATGTCAAAATCAGCGTAGGGCTCGTACAGTTCATGGTGCATCCGAATACGGTAGTCGTCGCCAACACGAACAGGACCGAACAGGACCGAAGATTTTGCGAATAATTTTCCTCGAACACCCCAAGCGCTGCTGCATCAGTCTGCGATAGGACCCTTGCTTCCGCGCCATAGAGCAGCACGGGTAGGATGAGCGTCTTGTAGTCAGTTTTGTCGGGCTCTACTACACATTTGCGTACTGAGTCCATAGCAACACCTATTAGCAAGCGTGAGTCTTCGTTTAATCTCCAGGCTAACGTTGTTTTCCGTGCAGCACCGCGACCTTTCGATCTACTGTGCCCTCATTAGAGGTTCAAAGTACATCTTTGAGTCCTATCCTCTGGATAAATGTGATGACAAGTTTTGGCTCCAAATGTTTCACTGGCAGAGCCTTGGAAGAATCCCAAGTATATCCTGCGCGTGTGTATGAGAGCCGGACATTGTGTCAGCACATGCAAAGCGTCTCCTCTTCCTCCATAAAGAATCTACAGGAGCCTTCCGAGGTGACCCCCATCGTCACCAAATGTGAGTTCAGTTTTCAGTGTCCTGTCATCATCCTAAGATTATTCTTAGAGAGATTGATGAGTGATTCGAATCTTTTCAGGTGGTATGTCCCTAGCAGATTCTTTGATACCCTTAGGCCTTGTATGTTAACCCAGTGTTTGTGCCTATGGTGTCCCTCATCGATCCTAAGCTGGGTCAACAGTTTGCCCTTGCCTACACCACAGAAAGGTTCTAGGCCAATAAAGGGTGTTGCAGCCCCCTTCCTTGCAAGTTCGTCGGCAATCTCGTTCCCTTCTATGCCAGCATGTCCTGGAACCCGTAGAATGGTAACTTTGTTCCGTGAGCCAAGAGCATTAAGATTTTTGATGCACATACATATATACGAGTATATAACGAAACATAAAGCAGAATACCTTTACTTTGCCCGATATCCCTAATTCGATTCGTTCTAAACATAAAAGGATTAATTTATTTTTAATTACAGAATTTCAAAAGTATTTTGCTTCAGTCACAAAGGCCATGGACTGTACATGGCATCACCCACCGAAATTCAGAAATTTACAATATCATCGGAATTTTGGTAGCTATAATTATTGACAGATCCTAATAAAAATTCTAATGTATTTTCATTGGTCCATTTGAAGTCAATTTGTTGTAGAGATGATGGGTGAATTGTTTACTCCTCAAGAAATGCCAGAACAACCCAAGGAAAGTTTTTTTAAAGGATTATTTGGAGGTGGAACTAAGAATTTAGACAGAGAGGAACTATGTAAGTTGGATTTCAACAGATTAAAACTCAATTTTGAAATTTATGTTTATGTAGTTGGAGAGCAAAGCGGAAAAGCAAATAGGTCAGTGGCAAAGCACATACCAGGGCCCAATGTGGATCAGCTTGGCCAAAGAGCTTCAACAGCAGCTTCTGAAATTAGCAGAGCCCATCAGTTGGTGATGGAAAGGGGTGAGAAACTCAACGTGCTTGAAGAGAGAGCAGAGCGAATGGCTAACCAAGCTCAAGATTTTAGTGGAACAGCACATCAATTAATGCTTAAGTATAAAGATAAGAAGTGGTATCAGTTGTAAAATATTTACTTTAGAAGCCAATTCTACCACAGTTATTGTAATATTGCTTTTATTACACTTTCTATATTACAGGACACTTATTTAATTTCTGTTTTCAAATAATGTTATTTCAAAAGAGTTTTTAATAAAAGTAATTAGTGAACATTTAATCGGACTTTTATGTGGAGAAAATAGGAAAATTTTAGTATACACAGTATAAAATATTTGGGACTATAAATTAGCTCTGGTATCCTACAACTTATTTGAGGGAAAGTGGGAGGAAATAAAAAGGTGCTTATCCTTACATTAAGCCGATCAGCGCGACGTAAGGGTCCTGGAGCATCAGCTCGATCAGTTGGCACAGAGGGGCGCCAGACTGGATGTGTGTTATGCTCAGGTAAATCATCAGCTCTCGCTCCTGATTAACAAGCTGAAAACTAAAACGCACTCACGAGAAACTGTGGACGCACTAGTGGAGACATATCGGAACAGAGCACTTGATGTACGAGTATATATTCGAGGACGAAATGGCGATTTATCATGAATTTTTATGATCCAGCGATCTAAACATCTGCTGGAAGGCGATAGTGCTTGCATTGAGATGCAGAATTTGAATTTCCGCAACCACACTATACACAATCCTAACATGTAAATCAGATGACGCGTCCATCGATCCCACCACGTAGGTTCCCTCATTTCGCCCCTGGAAGGTGTGGCACACCCCAATACCAAAAACATGAATATAACACATCGAACACTCACCCATTTCCTAATGATCGCACTACTCCTCCCAGACCAATAGCCCCGAAACCTGCCGAAAAGATGGAACTCGAGAAGAGTAAACGCGCAAATAAAAGCCAACCAGTCTAAACGTGTTGCTATCGCACTGAATGATGAAGCCATAAGACCATTCGATGAATTAAAGTCATTACTTCTTGCGTTTCCGGACTTTAATATACCTTTCAACTTGACTACCGATGCCACAAACTACCCCATAGGAGCAGTCCTCTCCCAGGGAGAATCGGGAAAGGATCACCCAATAGCATACATCTCAAGATCGCTGAGCAAAACGGAGGAAAATTATGCCACAAATGAAAAGGAGATGTTGGCCATTGTATGGGCTTTGGACAATTTGCGATCCTATCTTTACGGAGCAAAAACCATTCGATTTTACACGAACCATCAACCGCTCACGTACGGACTTGGAAATCGAAATTATAATGCTAAATTAAAGCGATGGAAAGCTACGATAGAGGAATATAATTGCCAGTTGATTTACATGTCGACAAGTTCTCCAAGTTCGCGAAATTCTTTCATATAAGAAACAAATCTGCCATTCACCTACGAAGCAAGTTTGTGAAGGTTATTCAACGAGCAGCGGTGAGCGCAGAAACGAAAGAAAAGATGGCCGTGGCTCTGTGTAAGCACTCGTCAGTCAATATTTGGCGGGACCTAGTGAAGGGAATTCTCTCCATACTAAGCCACTTTCACATGATAGAGAGACGTGTTGGTGATGCTGACACCGTGCCGCGACCAACTGTTGTCAAGCCCACCCTTGTTGTTGTTGCATCTTAGTTGACTTTGGGCCACCTTCAACTTAAAGTGGTCAATCACCTGGCTGCAGTGGTTCCTATGGACCCGAGGTGTTGGTGCCTGCAGTCAGCTCAGCCCGAAACAATTGGTGGCGGTCGTGGTGTTGTTGATGACGTTTTACAATTGTTGTTGTTGTAATTCTAGTAAATGTTACTACTGAGTCCAATCATTAGCATTCTCCTTTCCTCTTTGTGCTATGTCCGCACTGACGGCGTATGTAGCGATCGATCTGCTGTGGATGCTTTGTCTGACGCTGTATTGTTGTTGTTGTTGTTCTTGCGGCTCGTATCGTCTATTTGTAATGTTGTTGTTAGTGTAGTAGATCGGCTGAGTCGTTGCCGAGCGTTGTCCGTCGTGCAATCTCCTCTGATGCATGAAGAAGTTTCGTTGTAGGACTTGAGCTGTTGTATTTTCTCTGCTTCGGTGTGTTTTGTTTGTTGGTTTTCTGTATCACAATTAATTGCAACTGGTATAATCGTTTCTTCGTTGCATGTTTTCTGTGTTCTTGTCTTTGTTTACGCTTGTTGGTGTAATTAACACGGGGGCGTTTACCTTTTTATTAATTGTCAAATCTTGTAAACTGTACACTTTGTTGGTAGGTCTCCGTAATATGGTGTGTGTAGTCATTTGTTTATTCGTAGTAGGGAGGAGTCGATCTATATGACTTCCTGCCCTGAGTACGTGTCTTGGGTGGTTGTGTGTGCGCAAAATACCTGCAATAATTTCCGTCTTCACAAGATGCCCTCACCTATTCTTAAAAAGTCCTGTTTAGTTTGTTTTGCACCTTGTCAAATTTCTTACAATTTGTTTATATTTTTATTATTTCTTTATCCTTATACTACAAATTTAACAAATGCATACCAACATATATGCAAATAAAAAAGAAAGTCATAAGACAGTACGCGAATAGTAATAATAGACAATTATTACAATTCTCTGCCAAGGTTTTTTAAAGATTGCTCAAATTCGACTGGATCGACATTTCGATTTTTGTCATCGTAAGTGGGTGGTCCAATCAGTTCTACCACTTCATCGTAGTTTAGCGTTTCTCTCTCCAGAAGAGCCTCTGCAAGCTGAAAACATATGAAGCATTAGCGCTACTATACTCTATTAACCGCTTATATGGATGTTATAAGGACTTTAACATGGGAATTCCAAGAGTCTTAACCATCAAACAGATATTCCATAAAATAACTGCGTAATATAATAACATTTTAAAACATCGATTTTATTATACCTTTTGCAATTTGTCTCGATTTTCCTTAAGGATGTTTTCTGTTTTCGAATAAGCAGAAGCGACTACGTTTCTTGCCTCCGTATCAATAATACTTTCTAGAGCCTTGGAATAAGGCTTTTCTATACCTTCACCTTCCTCAGCATCCCTGATGTAAATAGGACCCAGAGTATCATTCATACCGAATTTCTTAATCTAAGATTAAAAATTAAGCATTAATTTGATAGTATATTAACCATTAAAAATTTTTACTTACTTGAGCATATGCTATTTTGGTAACTTTCTCCAAATCGTTTTGTGCTCCGCTTGTAATTCTGTTAAAAGTTATATTTTCCGCTGCCCTTCCTCCCAGAGCCATGCACATTTTATCGAAAAGTTCTTCTTTGTTGTAGAGTTTTTGTTCGCTTGGTGTGTATTGAGCAAATCCCAAACTTAAATTAGTTCTGGGCACAATTGTTACTTTCAAAAGAACGTCGGAGTTGGGCAACAACCATCCTACAAGTGCATGTCCAGATTCATGGTAAGCGATGACCTTGCGCTCAACGAGTGACAGTGCGTGAGAGCGCTTTTCCGTTCCTCCTAATTACATTCAAGATTACAAGAATTTAAAACACAAAAATAAACTTCAAAACAATTATATAAACGTTATAATATGGAAACATAAATGATTGCATACTTTTAGGATACCTCTGTTAAGTTCAGTTACTACGAGAGAAGTGTATATAAGTCAATACACAATCTATTCGCAAAAAAGCTTACTCAAGAGCCCTCTTTCGAATTGTAGATAAAATTCGAGAATGTTCTTCTTCAACATAAAAGAGGTATATAAACTCCAAGAGTATGGCTTGATAAAATCTGAATTTTATTAATAAATTATCCTCAATTTATACAAGTCGATAGTCTAGGATTTAGAAGAAAGGATGGTGGAAATAGATTAGTCTGCAGTGATGCATGCAAACAATTTCTAAAATTATCCACCATGAAAGTCCATTGCAAGGTGGAATTGAATTTATTCCCGGATACTGTGGTGTTGAGGACAATGAAATAGCTAAGGAATTGGCCACTGGTGAACTGCGGGTCAAGGAGCATGTAAATGAAAAGCAATGATCGCATGAAAACAATCAACTGCTTCATAAACTGCCGGAAAAAGTAAGTATCAGAATTCCTCCTAACATTAACTAGTAAAGAAGTTCTTTCTATTGTCGGGTTAATCACGGCGAATAATGTATGGGGCTATTATTTGGCGACATCATCGAGTGCTCAAAGCCGTCCTGTCTGGAGAAAGAACGGACAGTACAAAGAATTTTCTGTGTGTTTGTGCTGCCTTTACCAGCATGAGAAAGTACTAACTATTACTTACTACTATTTAGTACACCCTGAATGGATGGCACAAGGCTGGACAGGACACAATTGAGATATCTGAGCTACAGTGGCACTTTATCCTATAAGGCGTCCACATTGCCAATAGACTCCGTACAAAGATAATCGTCGCGTATTACAAACGGCCTCTTGAGATGAACCCCAGCTAAAGGGCTGTACGCCTTCCTAGACCTTATCCCTGTTGAGCTCTTGACTAAGTATATGGCCACCTTCCCTCTCAGCGGCGAGATTGAATCCACTAAGCTGATGATCTCGACAAGATTTCGACCATAAAATTATACTTAAAAATTTGGGAGTTCATTCCAAGCCACATTCACTGCTCCTTCCCTATTGCTCGTTGATACCAAATTCTCCACCCAAATTCCAGGCAGACGAAAATGGGAAAGTAACGAAGGATTCAAAACAAGGAGTCTGTTTCTATACGGATGATTACAAGCTGGGGAGGATTGGTGGTGGTCTACTATGCAAAAGTCACCAACAAAATGAAAGCTTTCGACTCCCGGACCACTGCAGCGTGTTCCATGCGGAGGTGCTGGCAATCTTTAAAGCACTATCTCTGCTGAAGCAGTAGATTTTGCAGTTTTACATTTCGTAAGAGGTTTACTGTTAAGGAATGTTTAAACAATGTTCTGATTTAAGCAGCTTACCGACTAATCGTTCTACTGCATACTCCAGATTCTTAGGACTGACTTTTTTTTGGGCGTTTCGCGCTGCATGAAGCGCGGCTTCGTTGCAAACATTAGCTATATCGGCACCCGAAAATCCAGGAGTTAAACGCGCCATTCTCTCTGTATAATTCGCAGCTTCAGGGTCCAGTTTAACGGTGGACAAATGTTTTTCGAATATTTCTTTTCGTTCTATCATAGTAGGCAAATCTATAAGTATATGTCTATCAAAACGTCCAGGGCGCAAAAGTGCCTACAATATATTAATGTTAATACTTGTATGATCTATAATTTCGGATCCAAAGATCTGACCTTATCTAGTATGTCTGCCCGATTCGTGCTTGCAAGCATCAAAACACCTTCTTTTGATGCCATGCCATCCATTTCAACCAGTAATTGATTTAGAGTTTGCTCAGATTCGCCAGACGTACCTTGGCTCGTACTTTCTGGACCTGATCTTTGCCTTCCAATCGCATCAATTTCATCAATGTATATAATACATGGTGCTCTCTTTTTTCCTTCCTGAAATAGATCACGAACTCTCGCCGCTCCTAACCCGCCAATCATTTCTATGAATTCAGAACCGTTCATGCTTAAAAATGGCACCTGAGCCTCTGTAGCCACAGCTTTAGCTAGCAGTGTTTTACCACAACCTGGTGGCCCTAAGAGTAAAGCACCCTTTGGAACTTTGGCACCTAGACGTTGATATTTTTCTGGGGTTTTTAAATAATCCACAAACTCCTTTACTTCTTGCTTGGCTTCTTTTAAACCTGCAACATCCCGAAAGAGAACTCCACGGCCACCATCAAACGGATCAACTAATGTAAATTGAGCTCTTCCCATTTGATTCTATACGACAAAAGAATTATATTTATTGAATACTACGAAACGATATATTACTCACAAATGCGTCCATGCTAATAGGATTTTTGATACCTTTCATTCGAGATGCCAATGACAACAACAAGACAAAGAACAAAAGAAGCACCAAAATACGCCCGGTAATGTCGGTTTGTCGATCGTAACTAACGGCAACTCCTGTAAATAGAAATGAATTTTATGTTATTGAATATCTTTAATAATAATATTACTTTAAATACCAAACCTTTCCTCCATTATTCTTATAAATAGTTAACATTTTGGTAATTTTTACCGTACATTTTCTAACCTTCAAGTATTCCAAGTCTTTTTTCCACTTCGCGTAATTTTTCTTCAAATTTGGTGGCATCGGCGACAGCCATGTGGAAAATAGTTGAGGACACTTTCCTGCCTTTGATGATGGCACCTTCGTGTAGAATAATGGTGACCATCTCCATGTCTGGACGAATAATAATTTCCTTGACTTCACCCGCAGCAAGCATGTGGTGAACGAACTCGTTCCACGAAACATACCTTGTTGAGCCCTAATTAAATAAGTCTTTTACATAAAAATATCCAATCAAATTGCATACGTACTTCAGGGCGCTCAGATCGCGGTGACATCAACAGTGTTATAAACGCTATAAACATATATATTGTAAACAGCCACAATAAAGCCTTGGTCACCACTGACTTTATTTTGTCCTCATTGCCATTTTTGTCGCCGTTGCCGCTGCTTTCTGGGGGCTTGTCAGTCGACTTTCTGGTGTCAGAAGCAGAACGCTTGGATCCAGATTTGTCATTGTCCGGCAAGTTTTTTTCGCTACATCCATTGCACAGGTTTAAGTGGAACTGTCGTATTGTCCGATGAGGCAAATCCAACGACCTTGCTAGAATTCCAACTACCGCTGTATATTCTATTCTAAATAATTTAACCTAAGTTTATGACGGAAAAGAAAACCAATTAGACCGTAAGAAGTCGCATCCTACATCGTTCAAGTGTACTTCGTCAATTTCGATTCGTTTTACTTAAAAGCCGAAATAATTGGACAGCATTATAGCACTACCACATTATACAATGCTATATGTGCGCATCACTAAATTTACGGTACGAGTCTATAATCCATAAATCACGGAAGCAAAGTTAAGAAATATCATACTAACCTGCTTCCGATTCCATGAAGCAGAAGAAATTGAACGCCCATTGTAGGGTGGAGGACAACACTTTATCACTTTCCTTATTTCTTTAATCTCCCTCAATGTTCTCCACATACTCTTAGAACAAAACACTGAAACAAAATGTTTTAAAGTCCTGGTAATTGTGATGAAATAATTGTGCGCTATTGAGAATATTTTCACGCAACAATAAAATCATATTTCTTTAAATTCCCTTATCAATGTAGTACTTAAGCGGGTGTGACATTACCCCAAGTCTGCACAGGCAATTTTTGACGGCTTAACATATGTCAAATTTCATTGAAAAATATGGCAATATTTTAATGGTGGGCATTGCCATGTTATTTCATCGTCATTTTGAAAATATCGTCAAGCAATATAGTACGCTGTGCTCTTGATCCATTAAAAGAAATGTTTCATTTATACAATGAAGTGGGAAAAAGGAGGAAGGCAAGATTCTGGGTGAATCCTTTTTTGCAAAGAAGGGAAATGCACAGTCTCCATCCATTTTAGCGTTTAAATTAATTTAATAGACGCGATAACACTGAAATATTCGACGAGGCTGCCACTGTGAGCTTCACAAAAAATGAAAAATGGCAGTTAAACAAACAAAATGACAACTTATCAGTATGTTGGCAATTTGGTGTCTCCATTGGCAATTTGCTTGAAATTGCCAATTGCAAGCAATCAAAAATTGTCCGTGGAGACGCGGGGTAAACGCCAAATTTTTTACCGTAAGGTCTGTATACACCTCGCAAAGAAAAGCGAAAACTTCATATAAAAAAATGCTCAAGAAATTTCCTTTAGCTCGTTACTGTAACTCAGTAGAGAGCTTCTCTACTGCTGATGACGTATTTCTCAACCAACAAGTTTTTGTTAATCGTTGAGACTTTTGTGTTTCTATAACTCTAAAGTGCCTTTTCCTTTGTAAAAAAGAGTTCACCCTGAATCTCGGCTTCCTGTTTTTTCCTCTTCATCGTATGAATCAAGAAATTCTTTTAAGGAATCAAGAGCGCGGGCACAGCGAATTAGATTGCTTGACGATATTTTCAACACGATGAAATGACATGGCAATGCCCACCATTAAAATATTGCCATCATTTTCAATGAAAATTCACAGTTGTTATGCCATAAAAAATTGCTCGTGGAGACGTTGGGTTAGTTTCAGCCCCCTGATTAATAGTACATCATGTGTGTGCTTGTAATAGTACCAAATGTAATTGAAGTAAGTAACGATTGGACATGTTTTTTGGTATGATTGTAAACAAAGTCTGAAATGCACATAAAGCAGGTATTTAAAAGTATATCTCATTTTCTACCGGATGATACTAATTTATATTAATCTCTTGCAGATAATAATTCAAGGATTTAAGAGTTACAAAGATCAAACGGTTGTTGAGCCTTTTGACAAGAGGCACAATGTAGTTGTTGGTCGAAATGGATCGGGCAAAAGCAATTTTTTTTATGGTTAGTACAACAGATGATCTTTAAATACGTTTAAAATTTTCTATTTAACAATTGATGCGAGCCAAATAGTACATCTTATTGTTTAAATTGCATAATTGTACATATATGGAGATTGTTGATGCAGGTTCATTCAAAATCGTATAAGCGCGAAATGGTTAAATTGTTATACTGAAATATATTCATGTTTATTTTTTCTTTTTAAAGTCCGTTTTATTTGCAATTTGTCCTGGAGAACACTAAGCAGGTTCAATAATATATATTACAATATAAACATGGGAAAGATGAGCCAATACTTTAATTTCATATAACTATCAAAACAATGTTCTATAGAATTACTATTAAAACATTATTTACATTTGAAAGAAAATCATTATAAAATATCTTTGCTAAAAGTAGTCCTAAAGGTTGCCGCTCCCTGTAAGTCTGCCCATTGATGCCGGTGACTCCAGTAGACTTAGAGCTAGTACCTTAGAGTGCCTACTGAGCCAAGCCCAGTGGTTAGTGCTATATGCTTCCGATAACTGCATCGAGAGATCTTAGTGAGCACTTAAAACCCTCTTCAGGGCTAACAGTAAGGAATTTACCGCCAAATTCCCGAGCAGGGGGGGGAGAAGTCCATCCTGAGGATAACTCTGCAGACTCGTGTGCTAAAGTGCAGGTTCCTAAGCTGGCAGTTACCTTTCTTCTGACAAGTATAGTCTCAATCACTGCAACCACATCAGGTTCAACGCCCAGAGCTTCTAACACTCCCGTAATATCGTTCGCAGTCAGATTAAAAGCGACTTCTATATCAGTGAAGGCCGCCAGTGCTAAGTCCTTCTGCTGGATGGCGTTTTCCACTATACCATTGAGTACGTGTAATGCCATCTCTGTAGATTTGCCCTTCGTATATGCTTGCTGCGCTGTGGAGATTCTACCACTTGATATAACTTCCCGTAAATGTGCATCCATCAACCTCTCCAATATTATAGGAGGAAAGATGTGAGACTAATTGGTCTGAAGTCTTTAGGATTTACATGGGAAGACCTGCCAACTTTGGGTATGAAGGAAACCTTCGTTTCTCTACAGCCCAGGTTAAGACAACTTTTAATTGCAGCCACAACACAGGGGGTAATGTCCCGTGATTTTTGCACTTATGCTGGGTAAATTCCATCCGGACCCGGAGACTTGTATGGAGTAAAAATGTTAATGGCCTACTCATCTTTCTCGGCTGTAACTACCGCATTTTCTATCTCAGACTGCCTGTCCATAAGTGTCGAGTTATACCACTCCACCGTGCTACTACCTGGAAAATGCGTATCTAAGAGAAGAGCCAAAGATTCCTCGCTCGATTCGCTCCACATAGCCTCTGAACCTTTTAGGTAGCCCAAGTTTTGTGGTGTCATCGCTAAGATTCTCCTTAGTCTGGCTGCGTCCAATGTTTCTTCCACATCCCTACAATAATTTTTTCAGGACTCTCGCTGCGGAGTTCTAATTGCTTTTTTTATATGTTTTTGGTTCAGACTTAGAGGCTTCCCAGTCGGAGGGCTGTCGCTCGTCTTATTGTGCGCCTTTTGCAACCCGTAATAGGCGCTGGCGTAATCGCACCACTGTTTGCTAGTTGCAGGCGCTCGAAGCAGCCAAATTAAATAAGCGTTCGTTCGGGTTTACATTTACAACAAGAGACCGCCTTTATTGCTTAAAATCATAAGCTTTATATACTATTTTACAAGTAAAACTTACAGTCTAGGTAAGCACCTTTCTGGTGTTCTAGTTGCGCAATTGTTGGTTGGTGCCAGTTGCTCAATCAACTGACCTGCTGAATATAAGAATGCCGACGTTGCATTATATAGGCCAATGCCCGTCGTCAACTCGATTGCGGAATTGTAACACCTTGAAAGTTCACATAATGATTATTCATAGATCACTATTTAGTTATATAATTGCACACTAAAAATATGAGCTTACTTAATTATTTGATACTACTTCTTTTTTTTTAGCAATACAGTTTGTATTAAGTGATGAGTTTACTCACCTACGACCAGAGCAAAGACAAGCTCTGCTTCATGAAGGCACTGGAGCGAGGGTTATATCAGCTTATGTGGAGATCATTTTTGATAATTCTGACAATCGAGTCCCTGTAAGTTATATGAGAGTACATCTTTTACATATTAAGTAACTTTTGTGTAACATACTAAGATATAGGTTTAGTTATTTTCTGGAAAATGCATCATAATCACTCATAAGAACTTATAATTGTAGTATAATTGATTAAAACTAGGTATGACTAAAAATCTTACCGCGAACTAGAATTTTTTTCTTTTCAAAAGTAGAACTTTCTTTATAGTTCAACATTTATGTTCCGCTTTCTCAACATTATATTAATCATTAATTATGACTTAGTTTTTTTGCGAAAAGTAAAATATTGTTACGTAATTGCCTTTCTGATCATTTATACCAAGCTCAATACTTGGATTCGTATCGCTGGATTGTGTAATAAGCAACGAATTCCTTCTTCAGTTGGAGCAATTGACTTACTATTGGCTTTAAAAGTTTGCTCGCTTCTTACACTTCGTCTTCGCTAACGTTTGCTTCAGTTAGTCATTTGTGGCACCACAATGTTTTACTTACGTCTGCTTTAACTGCCCTTTGCAAACACGATTTCCGCTCTGCGAAGGATCACTGCTCAACTGCCCGTTGCTAAAACGATTTTCGCTCTGCGACGCTCACTTGTTAACTCTCGTTGGTAACACGGCGCTCACGCTGCTTGCTGCCACTCTCAGGATTCGGCTATGATCCTTTTGCCACTGTCACTATTTAACTGATCTACTACTACGATGTTCACTTTCCGCTATGCTCACTATTTCACTGCTGCTGCTACAACGATGTTCACTTGGTCACTTTCACTTGTTCACTGATCCCGGTCTCTCGTGTGCAGTCGCTTATATACCTCTTGCACACGACAACCTCAACCAGCCTCCGAACGCAGCTTCGCATGCCTTCTTGCGTGTATATTTTTAGGGGTTGAAATCGACGCTCACTCTAAAACCATCAACCAATCAGATGGCGTGTCGATTTCGTAACAATATCCAATAGCTGCTATCAGAACTGTGTCCAGTAGAGAGAAATACTCTCGAAAGTAGCTTGCAACAGGATGTGGACACGAAAATTACTGAATTATTGCCATAGCCTCTTGTACTCTTCCAAGTGGAAGGCTTTCGAGGCTACTACATGACAAGTATTTTGGGTGGGTGAACTGTTTTATTGCTGGATTGACGCGTGCTTTGTTGACAGTCATTTTTGCATAACATCCGGTGATCTTATTTTCTTTTTAGCAAGATTCTGCCTATATCACATTAATTTTTTTTTAAAATTATTTATTGTTACTCTTTTTCAGATCGACAAGGACGAAATCTATCTTCGTAGAGTTATTGGTGCAAAAAAAGATCAATATTTTCTGAATAAGAAAGTAGTTCCTAGAACTGAAGTTGTTAATTTATTGGAATCTGCTGGCTTCTCCAATTCCAATCCTTACTACATAGTAAAACAAGGAAAAATCAATCAAATGGCAACCGCCGCCGATTCATATCGATTGAAATTGTTGCGTGAAGTAGCTGGAACCCGTGTCTACGATGAACGAAAAGAAGAGTCTTTGAATATACTTCGTGAAACTGAAGGTAAATTGGAAAAGATATCAGAGTACTTAAAAACCATCGAAGATCGTTTACAAACTTTGGAAGAAGAAAAAGAAGAATTGAAAGAATATCAAAAGTGGGATAAGGCGCGTCGTACTTTGGAGTACATTATTCACGAAACCGAATTAAAGGAAACCAAAAAAGCGTTGGAAGAATTGCAACAGCAAAGGAAATCATCGGTTGACAAAAAAAAGCTTTACAACGTTGAAATTCAAAAAGCACAGGAAAAAATTAAGGATATTCAAAAAAGTCTAAAAGAAGCAAAGAAAAATGTTGTTGGCACCAAAGAAGAACGGTCGGTGTTAATAACTGAACAGCAACAACTTTTACGTGAGAAAACTAAACTTGATCTGACAATATTTGATCTGAATGATGAAGTTCAGGGCGACAATAAATCAAAAGAACGTGCAGATCAAGAATTAAAAAAGTTAAAAATCACAATAGCTGAAAAGGAAAAAGAACTCGATGATGTTAAACCCAAGTACGAAGCTATGAAACGAAAAGAAGAGGAATGTTCTCGAGAACTCTCTTTAAAAGAACAAAAGAGAAAAGAGCTTTATGCAAAACAAGGTCGTGGTTCACAGTTTTCCTCGCGAGAAGAAAGAGACAAATGGATCATAAACGAACTAAAATCGCTCAGCAAACAAATTAAAGATAAAATAAATCATAATTCAAAGCTAGTTGAAGACCTCAAAAAAGACGCTAATGCTGAAATGGATTTGGGCCGGAAAATTGAAGAGCATTCAGTGGAATTAGAACAACTGCGTCTTCAGATCGATGAACACAACAAAAAATATTATGAATTAAAAAAGAAAAAGGATCAATATCAGGCGACGAGAAATGAATTGTGGCGGAAAGAAACTCAAATGACGCAACAGCTTCAAACCCATAAAGAAGAGCTTTCCAGATCAGATCAAGCATTGCGGAGCATGGCAGGGAAACCAATTCTAAATGGGCGCGATTCAGTACGTAAAGTTTTAGATAGCTTTTTGGAGAAAGGAAACCCCTATGCAGATATTGCAAAAGCTTATTACGGTCCAGTCATCGAGAACTTTAGCTGTGATAAAACAATTTATACCGCAGTTGAAGTAACAGCTGGAAACAGGCTCTTCCATCACATTGTGGAATCCGATCGAGTTGGTACTCAAATCCTGAAGGAAATGAATAAACTAAAACTGCCGGGTGAAGTAACATTCATGCCTTTAAATCGTTTACAAGTAAAAATACACGACTATCCAGACGATCCAGATTCCATTCCAATGATATCAAAATTAAAATATGACGAGCAGCACGATAAGGCTTTGAGATATATTTTTGGTAAAACATTAATATGCAGAAATTTAGAGAGAGCTACTGAGTTGGCTAAGAGCACTGGCCTGGATTGCGTCACTTTAGATGGTGATCAAGTGTCTTCCAAAGGCTCTTTAACTGGTGGTTACTTTAACACGTCTAGATCTCGCCTTGAAATGCAGAAAAAAAGGTCCGAGTATTCACAACAGATTCGAGATTTTGAAAAAGAATTAAATAAACTTCGAAATGAGCTGAAACAAACAGAGAATAACATTAACACAATAGTTTCCGAAATGCAAAAAACAGAAACCAAACAGGGAAAGTCTAAGGATGTGTTTGAGAAAGTTCAGGGAGAAATCCGATTAATGAAAGAGGAATTAGTAAGAATTGAGAAATACAGAGCACCAAAGGAACGGTCTGCAGCTCAGTGTAAAGCGAGTTTAGAAGCAATGAATAGTACAAAAGCTGGACTCGAAGCAGAACTTAGTCAAGAATTGATGTCAACTCTATCAGTTCAGGATCAAAGTGAAATCGATCAGCTGAATGACGATATAAGAAGATTAAATCAAGAAAATAAGGAGGCTTTCACGCAAAGAATGCAGCTGGAAGTAGTTAAAAATAAGCTGGACAATCTTTTAATTAATAACTTGTTTCGGCGCCGTGATGAATTAATTCAAGCTCTGCAAGAAATATCCGTGGAAGATAGGAAGAGAAAGCTAAATAATTGCAAAAATGAATTTGTATCTACTGAGAAAAGAATAAAAAAAGTTAACCACGATTTGGAGGAAATCGAAATAAGGTAATTGATTATTTACGTATAATTTATATATACGTGTATATTATTATTATTGACTATAATTCAGTTAGACCAATTTGAATGAAGCCTCGACTTAACCATTCACCAATGTGCTCTCATACTAAGGGAGTGCAACGTGTGGAAATCTGCCAACTATTGACACTGTACAATTTTGAGCGAAATAAAACGGAAAGGTCAGAGGATAGTTACGGCTGACTTAGAAATAGCTACAGAGTACATGACTTCCACTCTAGACTTTATAGCTAGAATTCCAACTCTATCCAACCAGGGAAGACTGGGAGTCAGGCTCTGTAACGGGTAATTCTGACTTCACCTACAATTTGAGAAGTGACCAGGCTGACAATTGAGAAAGCGTCCAGGCTGACACAAAGTAGTACAATTCGACCCTCGAATATCAGTATCTGTATAGATAGTAAGGCGGCGCTTAAGCCCATAGAATCCAAGACAGTTAAATTGAAGTTGGCAATGAAATGTCGTACCTAACTACTGAACACTGGACCTCACAAGGTCGCACTTTGCTGGGTTGCCGAACATAGCAATATAGAAGGGAATGAATTAGCGGACGAGATGGTCAGAAGGGGCTCTGAAATGGACGTTAACGAAGCAGATACGTCAATATCAATCTCGATATGTGAACCGTTTAGGAGCATAGATGAATTCACTATTGCGGTGACAAACAACTTATGGACTAATCGTGACGACTGTGAAGTCTCACGTGCCTTATGGCCGGCCGAGGTTAGACATGAAGAGAACGAAGGTTCTCTTACGGCTCAACAAACCTGCAGTAAGGGTGTTTAAGAGGGGCTATCGCACCAATGCTTCAACGTTCACGTATTCCGTCGAGAGGGCTATGCAGGAGTTGCCATGATGAAGAAGAAATAGAATCGATTCATCACTTTTTATGTCAATGTCCAAGTCTACAGTTGAAACAACTTCAATGTTTGGGGTCGCGCTTCTTCACAAGCTTGACAGAGATAACGAAGGTGGACTTATCGGATCTCCTCATTTTCATCTGGAAACCCAAATGGTTTAATAGGGATGGTACTTCCAATGTATACGAAAATCGAGGGTAAGGACAAGTATGCCTCCTCTTATCATTTTTGAAGGCTGTCACAATGGACGTAGATGTCTCCGAGTGGAAGTGCGGATACCGTAAGCGCACACGCCTTCGCAACCTAACCTAACCTAACCATTCATATTGGTAATCTTTAGAACTATACGGGGTTCCATATTCCTGATTGTTACGGTGCCTACCCCATCTGGAGGAATATTTATTATTCTATTGATATTCTCGATCCCCCATTTCTTCAGCCATTCTTGAATGAGGTCTTTAGGTAGTCCACATAAGGGTCCAGCGCCTATTAGAGGGCTCATTGCTAATTTTTTGACTTAATGGTCGCCTTGTTCGTTGCCTTCGTATCCTTCATGACCTGGGATCTAATATAATTCATATTATATTACGTTGTCCCGGTTCATTTAAAAGTTATCGGGAATCCTTGCCTAGTCTTGATGTGCCCACAAATGCATGTAACGCCTTTAAAGCCACCTGTTGGATCATTCACATTTTTGAAAATATGTTGTTTCCATGTCACTTTGTTGTCTATATGCACCCCAAGGTACTTAGCATGATTTTCAATATCCATTAATTTGTCGATAGTTTTTGGTTTTATCGGTGTGTAATTTCTTTTTGTTGTGCATATTCCTTGTACTACTGTGGCCTCATTTATTTCGATACACCAGCAGCAGAACCAATCTATCATTTGTCTAAAATTTCTTGGAGGGTGGTTGTCGCTTTTACAATGCAAGTATGTGAGCCCCCCCTTTCCTAAATAATTTCCCAGGCTTAGTACAATGAGCATAATTGCCTGAGTGCTTCGAGGCCTCCTGCTTCGGCGACTTCTATCTATCTATGTGAGTTGAGAATGACAGCGTGGTCCGCAAATTTTGCAAGTGTAGCGGTGTTGTTGATTGACTGGGAGATGTCATATGTGAATATGAGATATAATATAGGTCCTAATACGCAGCCTTGTGAATTTTAACTTAGCAGGTAGTCCTGTATGCCAGACACTATCAAACGCTTTTGCAATATCAAGGTAAATGTGGCTAAAACCTGGGAGTTGTATTCGATGGTACTCTAACATGGAGTAACCACATTGCAGTCACTGTTGGCAAAGTTTACGGTATGCTGCGTTCGCTGTAGTCAACGCAATATTTCACCCCACAAGGAATCAGAATACTGTTGGCTAAGACCTACCTTCTCCCTACAATGCGAATGGTTGTGAAATTTTTACGAATTGTGATGCAGCTAGCAAACGAAAGCTTAATGTCCTATTTAATAATATAAAAATGTATATTTATGGTTTGAGTAGAACTGATCGTGTGTCCACTTTATCAAGGCAAGTTTTTGGAGTCACATTTGGTCAACTCTTGGAGTCTAAGACCATCATCTTTCTTCACAAGATTTGTTACACCCGGGAACCTCCATATTTGTTTAGATGTCTCAGGTTCACACGTTCCTGTCATTGTAATGAGCTTGTCCCGTGCTCATCTCTTATGTCTGATCGACTTATAGATTGTATTGTATATATAGATTGTATATATAGTTGTAATATATTTTTAATATTTTCTCTTTTAGGGTTCAAGAAGCAGTTCGTCTTCAAAAATCTTTCCAACAAGACCTGGAGAGTTGGATTCGAAAAGAGAAAGAAGCTGAAGACAAAATCAATGAGGATTCAAAAAAATTAGAAAAATGGATCGCCAAGGAGAACCTTTTAACACAAAAAATTGACGAGTGCACAGAGAAAATTGCCGGTCTGGGAGCTTTGCCGCAAGTAGACATTGTTTACTGCAAATTATCTCTGAAAAACTTATTTAAAGAATTAGAAAAAGCGAATCAACATCTGAAGAAATATAACCATGTGAATAAAAAAGCTTTAGATCAATTTCTCAGTTTTTCGGAACAGAAAGAAAAACTTTACAGGAGGAAGGAGGAACTTGATATTGGAGATGAAAAGATTCGGGAACTGATGCAATCTCTTGAAATGCAAAAAGTCGAAGCAATACAATTGACATTTAAGCAAGTTGCTCAAAATTTTACAAAGGTTTTTAAAAAATTAGTGCCACAAGGGGCAGGTTACTTGATTCTCAAAACAAAAAATAATGACAATGAAGAAATTGAGAAGGAAGTAGCAAGTTCGGATGCTTTCACAGGCATTGGAATTAGAGTTTCTTTTACTGGCATTGATGCTGAAATGAGAGAAATGAATCAGTTGTCTGGCGGTCAGAAATCTCTTGTCGCATTGGCATTAATTTTTTCGATTCAAAAATGCGACCCTGCACCTTTTTATCTCTTTGACGAGATTGACCAGGTAAGAATATATGTTAGTCTGTTGTCAAGAATATATATTTTATATGGCGCTGAAAGGATTTTGCTCAAAGCTCCCATACTTTCAAATTAATACATTGGTACGAAATTGCCCTTCTGACAATTTACTCTAACTCTCAATACTCTGATTCGCACCACTGGATAGTGTAGTAATCAAACAGTTGCTGGTTAAATTAAAATAATTAGCTTTATTTAATTGTTGCAATTTACTCACTTAATATTAGACTTAAAGTTTACTTTATTACAAATTGCACTTTGTTTAATAATTCATTAATCACTTTATTACTTCTCAATACTGTAACTGCTACAAGTGAAATGTACGATGTACACACTGTTACGATTGCTATTCAACTGCGTCTCGAGTTTAATTGTTCTGTACATGTCCAGCATCTCTTCTGTACATGTTCAGCTTTTGCTATAAATAGGGAACGTTCACTAGGATTCCATTTCTTAACAAGTATAGATGGTCTATGCCAGTCAGGTGTTAACAACCTTTGTTCGCTTTGTAAAAGGCTTCGGTTGGTTCAATCTGGAGGGGCAAGCGTAGCCACGCCTCGCATCTGCGGCTCACAACGGACCCAACTGGTGGTCTAAGTCGCATCACTGGTTTATTGGTGATGCGGCTGCCTAAATTACCTACTACCTGTTCCGATAAAATCTGTATATTAATGTACATACCTACCACGCCTCTTTCTTGAAATTGCAAGCCCTAAATTAGTATTCCCTTTTTTAAAGGGTAAAGTGTATAAAAAAGCGGCAGGAATCATTTGGTACTATTATCAATAAATTAAAATCGTGAATGCATGTCTTTACGCCTTTGTTTGGAAAATGTGTGCTAGTTAAAACGTCACTGAACTGAATCAGTAGTCCGTGGTCAGTGATGGACGATTTACGATTAATATTCAACTGCGTCTCGAGTTTAATTGTGTGGTGGCTTATATACCTTTCTTATGGTAGAAGTAGAACATTCAAGAACATTCCATACACTTCGATAGAAGTTCGAGAACATTATCGAATTTTATCTACATTTCGAAATAGGCTTCTTGAGTAAGCTTTTTTTCGAATAGATTGTGTCAAGACACAATCTATTCGAAAAAAAGCTTACTCAGCTCTCGTGGAAACTGAACTTACTAGAGGTATCCTAAAAGTATGCAATCATTTATGTTTCAATATATTTGCTGCCATTGTGGTATATATAGCTATATAAATGAACAGAAATCATATTCGGAAACAAAATATCCATA
Organism: Clusia tigrina; assembly: GCA_920105625.2. Lineage (NCBI taxonomy): Eukaryota > Metazoa > Arthropoda > Insecta > Diptera > Clusiidae > Clusia > Clusia tigrina. The sequence goes on from OV050033.1 coordinate 150,098,389, forward strand.
TGTTCCGGCACCCAGTACAGGTGGAGCTGTGTATTCCTCGTTACACTGTTAAGGAAGTGCGGCCAGTCAAGAAAAAGCTTTGATGCAGGGAATACACCAGCAAAGGACTTAAATGCTGCCTGGCTATCGGAGTAAATGTTGTTATTCATAACACTTATATCATTGCAAATAAGCCACTCTGCTTGCTGCCACTTTCAGGATTCTGCTATGATCACTTTTCACTGCTTGCTGCCAAAGATGTTCGCTTTGCCACTGTGACTGGTTAACTGATCTGCTACTACGATGTTCACTCGGCTACGCTTACTGTTTCACTGCTGCTGCTACTACGATTTTCACTTTGCCACTTTCACTTGTTCACTGATCACTGATGTCATTTATGTGGTCGCTTATATACTTCTTGTATACGCGAGCTTCAACTAGCCTTTGAACGCAGTGACGCATGCCTTCTCGCCTGTGTATTTTTAGGGGTTGAAAACGACGCTCACCCTAAAACTATCAACCAATCAAATGGAGTGTTGATTTCGTAACAATATGATAAATTATCGCTATAAAACAAAAAATTTAAATAGTAAGTTGTGGAATATTTTAGTTTCAAAACTCGCTTCGCTAAATATAATTTTCGGAAATAACATAATAATATTGTCTCAAGTCTGGTGTAACGTGTTTAGCTAATGTTGAATACCTTTTTTCATTTTTGTCTTGTAAACTCCGTGCCTAATTGTTAAAGTTCAGCTCCATATAATAGTATTTAACATTTTCTTCTTAAGCAACATAATTATAGATCTTGCAATTCTCTTTCAGGCTCTTGACGCTCAACATAGAAAAGCTGTTGCAGATATGATCCACGAATTAAGTGATAAAGCGCAATTTATAACAACCACGTTTCGACCGGAGCTTCTCGAGAATGCTCATAAATTTTACGGAGTTCGTTTTAGGAACAAAGTAAGTCATATCGATTGCGTCACAAAAGAACAGGCAAAGGATTTTGTGGAAGATGACAACACCCACGCATAATTCTAACTTAAAACGTTTGTATTGTACTTCTATTATATAAAAATATGTTTCGAATTATTTATATCTGACATTAAAACTCCCTTTTTTTAAATTGCTGTTTTATTTCTTAAAAAAATTTTAACTTTCCGTAGTTTGAATGAATGCCAGTCCTTGAAAAATATCTTGATAGTTTTATGGTAAGCGTCAATTTCAATCCCTAAAAATGCACACGCGTGAAGGCATGCGTCACTGCGTTCAAAGACTAGTTGAAGTTCATGGCAGAAGTCAATGACATCAGTCTGGTTGGTTTTGGATATTTATAAATATATTTTTAGATTCTGGTGCTACAGAATATCGGAATATACTAAACTACTCTTTGTTTTTGTGTTTTGTATAATTTTTGTATTTAATGCAGTTTGAAAAATCATTGTTTGGAGCTTGTTGAAATGTGATAGTATATAATTGTTCACATATGTATATCGTTAGCTTAGTGTGGAAAGGGCGTATCTCATTTTGTTAAAATTGAAATCGGGTTTTTTGCATTTTCTGGTTGTATACTCTCAAATCCACCCACTCTATGATCGAAAATAACGAAGCTCTATAACATTTATTGAAGAAAAGGCCCTAACTCAGTAAAGGTGCCGTTTGTTAAATCTTTCATTTTAATTATAACTATTGCATTAAACTAAAGAGCAAGGGAATTCCCCGCAAACATTTTATGTACTACTCGAAAGATAAAGGGACTTCCCCTAATTTGCTCTGGACAAAATTTGAGTTGCGTTGTTCAGTCTGTGTTCGATTCTTGCGAACGGTTTACAACGTAATTGCAGTGGGTATAATTGGGTATATATTATAATATTGAAAGTTCTGTTATGGATTGTGTTGTTGGGAAGAATGATACTGATACAGAAAATGATAATGGAGGAGTTTTGCGAACCCATACGATTGGAGGGCAAATCTGAATAAGGAAAAGAGAATGAAAGGTCAACAGTATTCGAGTGTATCAAAAAACAGCATTTGCCAAAGGCCCCCAAAACAAATAGGAGAGCCTTCTGCATCAAAATATTGCAAAAGTAGTGCATTCAGAAATTGCTCAGCGTTTGACGAGTCCATGAGGAAACATATTGTTACGAAATTGCCCTCTTGACAATTTACTCTGTTGCAAAATTGCCCTCCGGACAATTTACTCTGTTACAAAATTGCCCTCCTGACAATTTCTCTAACTATCTGTACTCGGACTCGTACCGCTGGATTGTGTAGTAATCAAACAATCGCTGGTTAAATTAAAATAATTAGCTTTATTTAATTATTGTTATTTACACATTTAATATTAGGCTTAAAGTTTACTTAGTTATGATTTGCACTTTATTTAACAAACCATTAGTCACTTTATTTAACAAGTAATTTCATCACTTTATTTAATAATGAACTTCATCACTTTGCACAATTACAAATACTGCTGCTTTGATTATAATGCTAGATGTACACACTTTTACGGTCTCTGATCTACTGTCTTCGACTTTGAACAGTCTTGTCGCTTTTATAGTTTTCGAATGGTTGGAGTCGAAAATTCTACGCTATTCTCGTATTTTCTAGAAGCTTCTATCCACTTCGACAGAAGTCGAGAATATTATTTTTGATATTACCGACGGATGGTTCTTGAATAAGCTTTTATTCGAATAGTTCGCATCTTGACTCACAGGGGGCACTCATTCTCCAGATGGGATCCTAAAAGTATGCAATCCCTTTTCACTGAGCTATCACGTTTCAATATTTTTAATTTGTTTTGGGGTATTTCTTGGGAGCAAAAGCCACTACATGTTACGGGCCTTGTAACTTCAATATGCTGCGGACCGTAGGATATGATCATTTAGGCTCACGATTATATGGACTTGCCCTAGAGGTCCAAGACTGTTATGAAAGATATCAAGCCTGGTTCGCTATATAGAGAGAAAATAGCAATCTCTAAAAAGATGTGATACCATTTGCAGGATCTGAAGAATGAAAACTGCCACAGTTATTATGATAACTTACCTCATAAAATGCAAACATTTTCGTTAAACAATTTTTCCCTTGTATATAACATTGATCTCTTTCTATACTTGTTTTCTTTTTGGATTTTGTACTGGAAAACCTTCATTTTATGTCTTATTTCCAATTTAGTGTTAAAAGCCCCAACTCACATTTTGTGCAAAAAAGTTCATCTCAAAAAGCTCAACTAACAAAAGTCCATGAAAAACATAAGAAATAAAAACAGGATTTGAGAACAAAATTTGTCGGTTTTTTTGTGGTGAATTGCATTTAAAATATTTTTAACATAGAATTTCAGCTTTTATTAAGTTTTTTTCCTGTAAAGTACCGAAAATGCGAGTTACGTCCTTTCCATACTAAGCTAACGAGCTATTTATTAACATCGAAAAATAACGAATTTTTTTGTGTTTTGCGTGTAACCAATAATTTATATTTATAAGCCTCCGACAACAATAAAAGATAATATTTTGTCCTGACTATAGAAGATTTATCGTCGATAACGATATCGTTTGAAATGAAACCATAATTGGAATATATTGTTATGGAACTGGCATCTGAATCCGCGCTTGTAACTGAACTCCCATTCCCGATTCACAATTTTGAATGCAATGTCTTCATAAGGAGGCCCTGCATGGAAGCGCAGAACTGCAAAGTCTGCATTGTCTTCACATTGACCCTGAAAAGAAAAGAAGTCCATTATAAATACAAATAAACAAATTGTTATGTAATGTTGATAGATTGCAATTCGTTATTTAAACATTTTACGATAGGATCAGTGGTGTAGGGTCAGTGGTTCCACTGGGACATTGCGGCACCAAGACAAATCAGTGGTTTAGGACTTTTACCGACTCCACTGGAACATCGTGACACTCGGCTAGGCACTACATAAGCTAACCATACTAGGAGTATTAAATATTATAGGAGACTCAATGTCAAATATTTAACCCCGCTGAGACTACCCCAGCGAAAGTAAGTTCGTTAAGCTTTCTAATGGAAATAATATGTACCTTTAAAAACAAATTTAAACCACAATCAAAAACATTGGAGAGAAACTCCTTCAGATTCTTTTAATTGCACCACACACTTAATTTGATCACATCGTATGCTTTTAGCAAAGAGTATACATAAATAGAGCTGGCATGACGAACGGGGTTATTGTTGCAAACATTTTGTTCAAGAGGTTTTCTAGTACACATTCCACAGTAAACGCATACACGCATTCCATCTCGCTTCCCCTTGCCCCAATCTCTATGAATGCATACTCTTTGCTTTTCGCATTATAAGTTTGTGACGGAATTTTAAAAAGCTGCCTGTTTCTTGTTTTATTTGCCCACAACTTTCCATATTCAAACCCAACAGACTTTTATATTTGTAATTCGGGATATTTTACTAATTTTTGGGGCTGGAAGACATTGCACGATGATTTTTATAAACATTTAAAATTGTGATTAAAAAAATGTCCGTAATTTTAACTGACAAACGATACTTACCAAAAAGTATTGCGGCGTCGTGGACTTATCAATCAGATCTGGATAGAAAATATTGAACTTGTAGCCTTGCACTATTTTGGGCGGGGGATTATCCATATCATAATGCGTTTGGTTATATTTATTCCATTCAAAGCCTGTATGAACGCGATTGAAATAACGTGGTTTTCTTGGACGATACTTGTCAGAAGGTATTTGTATTGTAGTATCCAGAGGAGCTTCTACTGAGAATTCGGCTTCATCTTTTAACATTCCTTTACGTGCTTCGTAGCGCATTGTGAGTTCTTCCTTTGATATAGTTTTTTCTTGATGTAACTTTTCCAAATATTGCACACGCAGGCTTTCCACACGCTGCTCATCCTGCAGTTCACTAATGATTGTAACAGAGCTTTCAACATCTTGTGGTGGTATATATCGTGGACTATAATTCCCTTTGAGATATAAATTGAAGCAATCGTCCATGAAACTGTCGACCTGAGCACTATCAGATTCCATTTCAGCGGCATTATTACAAACATTTTGGTCGGAAACTTCTTCCGTCTCTCCTAACGAACAGTTAACGGAAGTTGACGGTAATTCCGGATCATTTGATTCTGTTTTTAAAATTTTCAGTTTCTGACGTAAATTGAATTGATGCCGGTCACGCAATCGTGCACGAGCAATATGTGCCTTTAATTGCGACAGAAGGCTTTCCCAGTAACTAATATCTACACCGTCGCTACGAGCATTGATCTTTCCCTCAATACGACTTCGTAAATCGTCCAACTGTACTGCGCTTTTACCACGAAATATATCTGATACATCTTTTACTACACTTTGGTGAATACCTTCTCTGCGTCCACAGACTGTAGCATTATCTATTCCTGAACTGTTTAATTTTTGCAGTTTTTGGAGTTCATCTTCTACAATTATTGTCATATCCGTCCAAAACTCACTGTTGTTGCCCTTCTCCAACTCAATATAAACCTTGATATCGAATAACAGGTCTTCTAGATCTTTTGCATCCAAACCATTCAGTAAAACATACGGTTCGTGCATTTGCATTTCAATGGCATCGTCCAGTTTTGAAGTAGATATATACTGAGCCAACAAATCAATTGGCTTAGCACGTCCGTCTTGTATACGAATCACACTTCGTAAACGGGCCTGTTCAAGATGAAATTGGTCTTCTTGTCGCTCCCACTCCTCGAATTGAGCTGCTTCCCGGGACCGTTGCTGCATAGTGATTTCGTCTTCGCGCTCTTGTCGTTCAAGTTCTCGTTCCACACGACGTTTTTTCACCTTATCCAATTCAAGCTTGTTATCGAGCTGTTTTTGACGCGAAAGAACTTCCACAGTATCCAATGAGACATCCATAAGTCCTTCCTTTTTAAGCTTTTTGTCCCAAACGAAAGTAGACATAAGGTTAGAATCTCCGAACGGATTATCCTGGTTAGTGTAATGCTGGTACTCTGTGTCCCATCCCATCCGCTGACGACGGCGCAACCCCTTAGCTTCTTTTTCGCGCAAACGGCGACCTCTCTTCTCCTCTGGCGTTTCTTTCGATTTCATTACTTCTTTGAGGCGTTTGCGTTCCGAATGCTGTTTTATGCGGTGCTCCTCTAAAACCTGGAGCAGTTTTATGGACGATGTTGTCGCTAACGTAGGTGAAGGGGGATTATCAGAAGCACGCTCCTTGCTTCCATTATTTTCACTTCGTGGTAGTTTACTTTTATTTTTCGTCTTCTTCTGATCATTGTAGCCATAATCCCGTTTTCTAAAACATTTTAAAAATATAATATAATAGTTTGTTTGCAAAATAAGTTCAATAAAAAGTCTCAAAGATAAAATATAGTCAATTTACCTATGATGGGTTGACATGGTTTGATAAAATTTATTAAAATAAGAGTACTTGCATAGATTTAATCAAGATAAAAACAATAATACATTTCTTTGAAAAATTCCCATATAATCTTTATTCCCACTAATGTTAATATAGAAAGAAACACATTGAATTGCAGTGCAGTGATTGACTCCACAGAAGGTGAATTTACTTACATGGTGGCTGCAAGGTGAATTTCGTACCTCCGGAATTGTCAAACATAAGCAATGTGCGATCAAAATAAACGAAATTGAGAGGAATGGAGGAATAAGAAGAGCTGCTTAAAGTGGTACATAATTTATATAAAATATATTTAATAGTTAAATAGACTCGTAATTTCTTCATAATGTTCAAAATTTACAAAAATAACAATTAAAAAACTCTTATTCACTCGAATCAAACTTCCATTTGCAATTTTTGCATATTTGTTTTGATCGCATTTTTCTATAATTTCAATTTTGATAACTACTGAGGGAAAATTGGTTCAAAATAATTTGTTCTTGCAGCCACCATGTAAGTAAATTCACCTTGACTCCACACAATGCGCACTTATTAGGTGGTAGCAAGGTGAATTTACTTGCATGGTGACTGCAATATGGTGAATTTACTCACATGGTGATTGTAGCATAGTGAACTTACTTACATGGTGAATTTACTTACATGGTGACTGCAACATGGTGAATTTACTTACATGGTGACTGCAACATGGTGAATTTACTTACATGGTGACTGCAACATGGTGAATTTACTTACATGGTGACTGCAACATGGTGAATTTACTTACATGGTGACTGCAAGGTAAATTTTGTGCCTCCGGAATTGTCAAACATAAGCATTGTGCGATTAAATACTGTTCAAAATAAACGGAATTGAAAGGAATGGAGAAATGCATAAGAGCTGCTTAAATTGGTACACAATTTATATAAATGATATATAATTAAATAGACTCAATGTCTTCATAATGTTCAAACTTCACAAAAATAACAATTAAGAAACTCTTATTGACTCAAATCAACACTCCATTTGTAATTGTTTGCATATTTGTTTTGATCGCATTTTTCTATAAATTCAATTTTGACAGCTACGTCGGGAAAATTGCTTCAAAATTATTTTTTTTTTTGCAGCCACCATGTAAGTAAATTTACCTTAGGTGGTCGTAAGGAAAAATCGCTCTATTTGATTGTTTTTGACGTTTGCTCTATTTGTTCTTCGTAGCTTTTGTTTGTTTTTTCTTGTTTTGTAAACAAACAAAAATTAAAATATAAATTTATCTAAAAATACTAATAATAAAAGAGAAAAACTAAGAAATAAAAAGAGAAAATTCTCTTTCTGTGGAAAAGGTACATATTTATATGTTTGTGGTTCGAAATTATGGACAAAAAAGACAGCAGTGAGGTGAATTCTACAGTTTGGTTTTAAGCGGCCCTTAGACGATCAATAGATTGGAGGGAAATTTCATGTATTATTTAGTGAAAAATGTGTGTATGCGTCACATGGACACCGATGGACCATGTTCACATCAAAGAATATAAGGAAAAGAAACTTAAACGTCAAACGACAAAGCAGCGAAATAAAGCAGACTGACGTTTTACATGAATCCACTCAAAATCGTGGTGAATCCACTCAGAATCGTGGTGAATCCACTCAGAATCGTGGTGAATACACTCAACATCGTTGTGAATCCATTTAAAATCGTACTGAATCCACTAAAAATCGTGGTGTGCCCGCTGCGGACGCTGGCAGCGAAAAAGACACTCTTTTCTCTGTATTCTCTGGCCTCAACTGAAGTAATGCTCTCCAAAATCTTCGATTTTTTGTATACGGTCCTTGAATTCTTCGGATCTCGTATTGTAGAGCAATGGATTTTGTTCCGCAAATGTCAAAATTAGCCAAGAAATTTTTAACTAAATCAAAAAGCTATTTCATTCCTATTATTAAGATGTGGTTTTTGCACTTAAAGCAAAGCTTTACTTGCTTTACGAACACTACAACAAACCAACTAGAATCAGTCGGTAATCGATTTCAGCTCCCACCTCTATTTGCAGTCGGAGAAAAATTTTGGGTACATTCATCATATATGTTTCTATATATTGATAAATTCTCGTCTGTAGTCCTTTGTGAATAAGATATTTTAAAAATTACAATTCATAACGCTTAAGATGTCTGGTTTTGACGATAATCCGTTTGGTGAACCCATGGTAGACAATCCTTTTGCTGTAAGTATTGATTTTGTGAAAGCGGCAGGCTTAGTAATAAACCCATTCTCGAATGTAAGATAGCATATTTTCCATGTTTTTTCTATTGTCGAAACATGGGAAACGCCTACAACATCACAGCAAATCTCGAATAAAACCACCTTAGTATGTCGATTGCTCTGATGTTGTATGCGTATTTTGTTACAGAAATACCAGTTAATATTATTTTTTGATTTCCACATATCCAGGATCCGGCTATTCAGCAAGCTACCAGAGTGTCAGCTAATAATATGCAGAATTCTCTAGAGGACTATAATCCCTTTGAACAGGAAATTGCTAAGCCACAGCTTCAGATAAATCCTAACAACAACATCGCTGTAGTGCAACCACTATCTCAAAATATTCCTCCGCAGCCGTCCCGCATTACAACAGCGGTTACACAACCACAATCAGGCATTACTACCAGTAATCCGAATAGCACTAGCGTGCAAATCACCACTGAGGAGCTGCAGGTAATGTAAAGCTTGTATGATTTCAATCTTACCACAAACCGCAACTGAATTTACAATCAAATTCGGATTTACATATCTACATATGAAGTGTTGAATTTTGTATTATCTAAAATAGCTTCGGAATATATTTTCCATTAACGACACATTTCGATAGAATTCACAAATATGATTATTTGCTGATTATTAATTTATTTATTAACTGAACCGATGATATTTCATGCAAATTGGCGATTGCAGTAAATTTGGTTCTTTCGAAATGTTTTTATAAGGCGACACAATATGTTAAAGGTTTGAATTCCTGATGAACCAGTCACGAGAGGACAAATAATGAGAAGAGAATTGCAATTGTAAGTTTTTTAAAAATGGTATTGGGGCAAATGTTGATCTGTTCTCATGGAGAGCGGTTGGACGTCAGTAATTTGTGTTAATGAATTGTATAGACGCGTGATGTCGGGTTATCATTACTTCGAAGTATCATTTACCCTAAGATAATTTGCCAAACCATGCCCATAATCAAGTCGACGTGCGAGTAGAACTATGGTGATATTTGCTCTTTACGTTAACCCTCCGACGGTTGAGTCATCCGTTGCCCTTATACGAAGTACAAGGTCCACAGGGACCTATTTCTATTTGTATGGAATTTTATATGAAAACGTATTTTTTTTTACATTTTTTTTGTTTTGATTTATCCATTATATCATTGTACCAACGCCCGATTTGTTGGCGTTGTAATCCAAAATAGCAAACGGCGTCTTCTTCTCAGTTTGCATGTCCACACCGCAAGTATAATGTTGTGTCGACAGCAAAATTACCGCTTTGTTCTTCTTGGGCACATATGAACATAGTACTATATCGCCTTCGTTGAAGACCAAACTATTGGTCGGATCGCTTTGAAATATTTTTTAAACGATTCTAGATAAAATTTCCTTGGAATACATGTGGGGGTCGGGTATACTTCCCATGGATCATCAAGGAGTAATTTCAGTTTGAAAATGAAAAAGGTCCCCAGGGACCTTCTCACCCGTCGGAGGGTTAAACCAAATATTACTCTTCATATGAACGTTTTGCGTTTTGCTCAATTCTGGATGAATGTGAGCATGGAAGCTGAAGTGTGCCGCTCACAATGATTACTGAGGTTCGCATTCTAATGAACCATCAAATAAATTATGTTGATAAATTAGTCATGTATTATCAACGAACAAGTGAGTCATTTGTGGAATGTAGGTAGGTAGGTAGAAGTGACATTCCCCTTGCGAGAGCCCACTTAGGCCCATGTGGTCCCTTGTGATATTACAGGATATCATCCCTTACTCTAGGTGTCGAACCAACCGGAACTTGTGATGAAGCGTGTATGGCCTCTGGTGTAAGCATCTACAATATCTACTATTTGGTTTGTCTGGTACAAACATTTGCTTTATAGTTCAGGGTACGTGCTTAGTAGTTTGAAAATGGTTTCCTCCTCTTCGTATTAACATTTTGTGCAGAGGTCGTTGGTTAGGTGACCTAAACCTAGTGTGCAGACGTGATTCTAGGATGTAGTGTCCAGTGATAATCCAACAATTACGCGTAGCGCACCTCTTTTGAGATTTAGCAGACTTTTTTTTATCCATTCCAACTTTAGCAAGATCTGTTAATCTGTTTTGCCCGTCTCTGAGGTTGATATTGGCGGCTTGGCCACCATCTCTAATATTAACTTGCAAGTACTCAGTGGAGGTTTCCTGTGGCCAGTTACCCATATAAGGTGGATGCTATGCCGCTTTGCAGCCGACCTTCTAGGTTTAAAGCAGATCGTTTACTACAAAGACTTGGACTCCACGCTGGGCAGTCCCTCAACTATCATCTATCAGAGTGGTGGATCCCCCTGGCTCAATGCAGATAACTCTAATTCGTAGAAGTGTATCCTCTCAATTGACCCCGTTACACCCAGACACACGTTACAACGGCCCAGTTCGCAAATTTTTCCAACTCGTTAGGTGAAAAATTTATAGCAGCTGGGGATTATAACGCTAAGCACGTCACTGGGATAGCGTCTTATAAATGCCAAGGGTAAAAATTTATATTGTGCCTGACGAATCGGCGTAATAAAATTGATTGTCTCTTCTGGCCAAACCACATACTGGCCCTCGGAACAACGGAAGATCCCGGATTTATTCGATTTTGCATTAACGAAAGGACTCAATCAAACACTAAAGTATACAGAATCATGCTATGAACTGAGGTCAGCTCACTATCCAGTCATAATGCACTTAAGGAAATATGCAAAGGTCCTAAACCAAACTTTTCGCTTACCAACAAACAAAACAAATTGGTTCAAATTCCGAAAATACATTAGCAGCCATCTTCCTGATAACTGGTTTAAAAACGCGGATGAATTAGATTCCGTAGTACAAACAGCAATCCACGCAATGCACGCAAATCCATGTGCTCAGACTCATTCGAAATTGAGAGACTGATAAAGGCAAATAGACGACTTAGACAATTGTGGCAAACGGGCCGCTCGTTGCCGACCGTTGATATATAGTATATTGAACATTTTATTTATTATAATAATAAATACAATTTTTTAGTGTTATTTTTAATGTTACAAATCTACATTTTATTTAATTTCAGCGTCGGCAGGAGGAGCTTGACCGCAAGGCTGCTGAATTGGACAGGCGTGAACAACAATTGCAAGGGAATATACCGCAGTTGAATAACTGGCCTCCTCTGCCGGACAATTTTTGTGTTAAACCATGTTTTTATCAAGATTTCAACTTGGAAATTCCGCCGGAATTTCAGAAATTAGTGAAACATTTGTATTACACGTGGATGTGTTAGTATCGAAATTTAACTTAATTAATGTTTTTATAGTTAATTCAAAATTAATGGTTGTTTAGTTTATACGATGACGATGTGCTTGAACATTATTGGCGGTCTGATAATCCTTTTGCATACTGGAAGCTTCACCAATTTTGGCTTATCCATCTTTTATTTTCTACTTTTCACTCCCGCATCGTACATTTGCTGGTAAGCTTATTGTTTAAATGTATTATTTATAGTTGGATCAGTTCTGAATTGGTTTTTATATGGTTTTTTTTTTTATATTTTATACTTTTTCAGGTTTCGACCAGCTTATAAAGCATTCCGCAATGATTCAAGCTTTAATTTCATGGTTTTCTTCTTTGTGTATTTCTTTCAATCAATTCTTACCATCTTCCAAGCCATCGGTGTACCGGGCACCGGCTATTGCGGTTTCTTTGTTGCTATAATTCAGTTTAACTCAACTGCTGCGGGCATTATCATTGGACTCTTGTTGCTCTGCATTGCCTTCTGCTTTTCGATATCTGCTGCGGCTAATGTGATGATGATAACGAAGGTACTTCAAAATATACGATTAAAGTTGCCTGTTGTTTGTATTCAATTGCGTATTTTATTTAGGTTCACACCATTTATCGCAGCAGTGGCGCCAGTATGGCCAAAGCACAAGTGGAGTTTGCAACCGAATTTATGAGGAACCAGCATGTGCAGGAAGCTGCGTCTTCGGCTGTGAACTCTGCTATGAATACCCAACTTAACAATAGCAGATATTAAAGTGATCTGTGCACATAATTGGAATACTTCAGCAATTTACAGATGTATTTTTTATTCATTATTAACAAGTCGTTAACTTAACGTGCGTAAATTGGGTTTGAAATATAGTTCAGTGGAGTAATTTGAAATTATTACGCAAACAATATCTATAAAATGTATGCTTCTGGAAATACCTAATATATTTGTAATTATAAATTTTAAGAAAGTTTTTTTAAAAGTATTTATAATTTTGTAGAAATATATTCTTTTTGCATCAATGTCGCATATAAAAATTGTAATGTGAAATTCGCTTTGTAGTAATATAGAATATTTTTAACGAAGGTATTCACTTATTTTGTTCATTTGCCAAACTTGACAAAATGCTGACTTAACAAATTTGCTAAACTTAACAATCTTAGACACCAAAATATATAAATACCGTTATACCAAAGAGTATCCATATATAGAGCTCGCATGACGAACGAAGTTAATTGTTGCAAGAATTTTGTTCGAGCGGTTTTCTAGTAAACCCTTCGAACAAAAATACACGCATTCCATCTCGCTTCCACTTGCCGCTCACCGATTTTTGTGAGATCGCCTTCACTTCCATTTCACAAATTTTTGAGTGATTCAATTGCATACTCTTTGGTTATACACTTCAGTTAACTTTTGGAACACCCACAGTTCTGCAATTTCATGGCAACACTTCTATTTTGCATCCGAGTGAGTTGTCTTCCGTTTTAGATTTTTGAACTCGTCAATTGATTTTAATGAAATTCTTTCATGTTGTGTTTATTTAAAGTCGTCAAGTTTCGTAATTCAAGCAATTTAACCAGTCTTAACGAATTAAATGAATAACCTTAAATTACTTTAAAATATTAAATCCTATGTAGTATGATTTGTTTCAGAAGATATTTTTCATGTTATTTTATTTTACTCTTTACTAATTTATTGGAAATATATTTAACAATATCTTATTGAATCTATTATTAAACATTTGCATTTCGAGTTTATTCGGCCACAACTTTTCAGAAAAATTCCCTGGGAGCTATTTTACTAGAAATACTACCCCAGGTGGTGCTCAAGGTGCTTTTGGCAAACTAGGCGGCCACTCCTGCCTACCTACCTACCCCAGCTGCAAGTGAAAATTCAAATTTTGGCTGTTTGGTTTTTAGGAACCTAGTATAATATAATATATTGTTACGAAATCGACACGCCATCTGATTGGTTGATGGTTTTAGGGTGAGCGTCGATTTCAACCCCTAAAAATTAACACGCGAGAAGGCATGCGAAGCTGCATTCGGAGGCTGGTTGAGTTTCTCGAGTGCAAGAGGTATATAAGCGACTGCACACGAGAGACCGGGATCAGTAAACAAGTGAAAGTGAACAAGGAGTAGCAGCAGCAGCAGTGAAACAGTAAGCTGCATTCGGAGGCTGGTTGAGTTTCTCGAGTGCAAGAGGTATATAAGCGACTGCACACGAGACATCAGTGATCAGTAAATAAGTGAAAGTGACAAGTAGAAGCAGCAGCAGTGAACAAGTGAACAAGTAGAGGCAGCAGCAGTCAACAAGTGAACAAGTAGTAGCAGCAGCAGTGAAACAATGAGCGTAGTCGAGAGTGAACATCGTACTAGTATAGTTAACCAGTGATAGTGGCAAAGTGATCATAGCAGAATCCTGAGAGATGCAGCAAGCAGCGTGATCATCGTGAGAGCAACGGGAAGTTGAAGCGGATGTAAAAAGAAAAATTGTGGTGCAACAGCTGACTGACTGAAGCAAACGTTAGCGTGTGCTGAAGCGAGAATACTTTTAAAGCCAATAGTGAGTTGAACAAATAGAATAAAGCCAATTATTCTAACTGAAGAGGGAATTGTTTGCAATCCAGCGATACGAATCCAAGTATTTAGGTTGGTAAAAATTATCTGAAAGGCGATTACGTAACAATATATATCCCTTCGGGTGGTACGCTGGTTTGCTGCTGATGTCGACACGTTCCTCAACAAAAAGTCGATTGCGGAAATTCTGAAATTATATAGCAGGAAGGCCGTTGTAATGATAGGCTCAAAGAGGCGCGAGAGCTAGCGCACAATTTAAATCGGCGACTACGAGAATACAGCCAAATATTTTAATGAGAAGCGATATGTTTGGCGATTCCAGATCGAATCTGATTTATTGATAAAACCTTATCGCTATTTACACCTTAATTTCTTATGTGCTAAGACTTGGTATATAATATGGTTCTTAATACATAAAGGGGGCTTTTGCAATGTCAGCGGAAAGTATCACGGTCAATGCCGGCGTATATTCGTTCAAGGGCATTGAATATTATAATGCAGCGTAATCAAAAACGTGCGCGCTGTTCGCGCTTCGTAACGTGGATACTTATATGAGAGTTCGATGTACTTATGTTGGGTCTCCGCTCACATTGCATGTGCCTACGCCGCGTATGGTGCTGGCGTTTGTGTGTGTACATACATACATTATTCTTTTCATACACAACACCGTCTATAGAAACAAGATGATATGTTCTCAAGATGTTCTGTTTCTGCCTGAAGGAAAAGGGATCCGATGTGAGAATTTAAAATTTTATGACCCGAATTTTTAATTATACGGCGTAATGATTATATTGTTGAATATACTTTAATCATAAGAACGGCTTTATCGTTATTCCTTTGTCGCTCTTCAGCACCGCTGGCAGTTGAAGAGTCTGTACGGCTTGGTGCTTCTATTTGTTTGTGGGTGGAAGCAAGACATTTCTTCCATACATTGAAGAGTTAAAATGTTCCTCGTAGAATTTTACATAAATCTGCTAAACACATCCTACACCTAAAATGTAAGGGTCACAAGGTCTCCTTTGCCGATTCACCATAATAATGTGCAAAAGGGGGGTAACTTTAACCACCCCTAAAATAAAACTCAGACGTAATCTTTCAAACCGCTGATACACGTATATTTTTCTTGTCCCCTCTACCAGAATCCATTGTCGGAACTTTATTTTGGAAAAAGTTTCATTTTGTTGTACAGTGTAATTGGAACTGGTACCCTTGGAGTACCAGCATATTCACAGTATGCCAGTTCAACTACTTCGTTCCCCCGTATACCATATTGTCCTCGAACCCAAATAAGTTCAAGTTAAGTTCCACCTTCCGACGGAGTTAAGGCTTGACTTACATTTTTGGACAATTTTTGAAGTGGTTAACGCGTTTTCTGGGCCTTTAGTGCTGCCTGATTCACTACAGACTCTAAGCTGTTTACCGCGCCATTTCTTCTCAATTATGCATTCCGCTACCGTCAGCACTTCCGATTAGAATACTGTTCCCATGGCCGAGAAGCATCTGACCTTTTCATCAGATGCCAGGCAGCCAATTCCTTTTTCAGTTTTGGAGCTGTCAGTGAAGAAAGTTTTCGCCAGGCCGTTGTCGGGAAGCTGACGTTATACTTTCTTCCAACAGAAACTCAAAGTATACATTTATCCTTCGATGCTAGAATTATTTTGTTGGTATTGTTCTGACAACTTCTTGCACATCTCTCTACGCCAAGAAGTCTCCTCTTCGTGTCAATATCCCTATGAATGCAGCCGACATATTGTCCTCATCGGCTCCTATTGAATCACTAGATTCAGTGGTGGCAAGTTCAGAGCGTCACAAACAGTTGTGGTAAGGGCGCCCATAATGCTCAAACATGCACCTCTCTGCAGTCTGTTTAACCCCAAATAAGTGAACATAACAGCTCTAAGTTACCAGACTCCAGCAGCATCCATGATTATTAGCCTGATCAGTGGTCACCACAGTTTATTTCAAACTTCAAGTATTGCTCTTTGACACTGCCCAAAGATCTTCCGTGCCCGACTAACCTTCCGCTCAACTATCGTTTCCAAGTGTGTTTCCTATAAAGAAAAACGCCTAGATATTTCACTTCCTTGGAAAGGCTGATATTTACACCTTTTAGTTTTCTTTTCAGCGCATACAATACCACAGTTGTTTTACACAGATTAATAGTAAGTCCCTGGAAAGAGCACCACTCGGCAATCTTGTGCTTCTTGAGAGTTAAAGTCAGGCTAAAATGTATAATTTAGAACCGACGAGGACAAACCCAGCACTCCAAACAGGATCAAAACAATTCTTACTTTCTTTCACAGTTGTCGAAATTTGTCCCGATCGCCATACCACTCGACTAATCCGTTATTAGTTGAGTTCGATTTCTTCAGTGTGCTCTCGTCACACAGCAAACCGCCGTTTTGCTTGTCTTTGTTGTAGTTGTTAATACCTGGAGTTGTTAATACCTGTTTTGCAAAAAACAAAGCGCAGCGTTGTTGTTGTTGCATGTGTGACGCTTGATTTTATGCCAATTTTTCTTCTTTTACTACACTTAAATCAAATTTTGAACGGCATCAAAAGTTAGCTTCTCTTTCGAGCTTTCAACTGCCATTACCATTGAATTGAAGTCGTCAGGCATCCCAGCAAACATGATGCAGTTAGTTCAACGTCTATATTCAGACCAGCGATCTTTACCTTTAACGCCGTCATAACTAACATATTTATCTACTCCTGAATGTTGTTACACCTCTCTAACTCGATTTTAGCAAGCTGCTTCAGCAGCTCGACATTCCTTGTGAGTCCAAATGCCACCATACGCTCCAAACCTTTCAGCATAAACGAAGTTAATATTAGGCGTATTTGATTCTTCACTCTATCGAGGATAGGACAGACTTTTGTATGGAAAAAGTTATCGAGTAAATTACACTCGGCTGAAACAAGCGAGAAAGTGCTAAGATCATATTCAGAAGACTTCTGGACCTTTTACGAAGGTTTGAAAGTTCAGAATTCCACAATGGAACTGCCTTATCCTGTGTGCTCATTGTTAATAGACACCCTGCCTCATAGCATTCTATCTAACTCCCGTTGTGTCGCCTCTTCGATTCTCGCGATGGTTCTGAGTTTAGGAAACCTGGGAGTCATCTCTTCAACAAGAATCACAAACTTGTTCCAGTCCGCACTTTGTGGATTTCGACTTTTCGGCACTATTATTTTGTCAACATCAAGTCGAAATTCAATCAAATAGTAATTCGAGAGAGATAACTCTTCTAGGACTTTCCACTGATTTATTTGATCTAGCAAAAACCCCTTTAGTTAGTTCTTCTGTGCGTCACAAAAGTAGATTTGTTACCTACAATGTGTATCACCAAATCTTGAAGACAGAATAAAACCCAACGTCTTGTTACCCCGGAAGTGGCAGTTAGTGTACCCCATACCGTGTTCTGTGAATTTGCATCACAGTCTATAATCAAGTCCAATCCAAGTTTGGAAGTATAGAATCGTAGGGCAGGTAGGCCAAGACGATCACTGCCCCGACCATGTTCCCTCCCCTTTTGTGCTTTCATTTTGCCGGAACGACATCTTGAGAAGAGAATTGTGGTAGCATCGTGCGCTTAGCAGATCATACTTGCACGCGGCTTATTATTCCCTTCGCAATAAAGGATATTTACCCATTTTATTGCTCCTGGCCTACAAGCAAATTCATAACATGCCCATGATTCCTGAAATATTATTTGTGGGCGTGTATAAAATATCTCTCTGATATTGACATTTGTATTAGTATTTTACATTTCTAGAGGATCGAAAATGAGCATAGAAATAAGATAATTTTACAAACTCTGCGAGAGGTCTCACAGTATACTGATTTCACAGCTCTTCATCGCTATAACTAAAGGATTAAACAAACTAATTAGTAAATAAGGGAAATACATCAAACGACATCCCTCGCTTAATATGAATTTTACATGTCTTATACATCTGAGAACTGTTGAAATATTCCCAATTCCATAACAAACTAAATTATTTCCAATGCCAAAGGCTTCGATATAGACCTTCGATATCTGAGTACTTAGTTTTAGGTTTATTTTCGTAATAAAAGTTAATAATTAAGCGTCAACACAGATTTTATTGACATCATCAAAATTAAGTTTACGTAATTATCATATTCTATAATTGTTTTGTTTATTTAAATATGCAAAATTGTTTTGCAGGATTAGTTTATAACATTGTTGATGTACTCTTGTCGGGAAGATACGCACATGATTCTCCATATATTTATATTAGATTTATCTTTTACTGCTACGGCTCCGTTTCTAATCTGAAAGTAAGGTTTTACCACTCTGTTTCTCCTTTTCCTTGTCACGTTCGTTACGAGGCTCGGCCTGTGCCAATAAAATAGGAGTATTTTGCTGCCCTTGATGAGGCTTTTGCTTCAGCATTGTCCAATCATAAATGTAATCATATTGATGATTGAGAGTCCTAAACAAAATTCTATAAAAAGAAAATAAAGGCATTAGAATATATCAAGAAAAAGTTCAGTATTATTATAAAACACTTGAATAATTATTATTATTATTATTTGTACAAAAGGAATTATAAACCATTATTATAAAACACTTGAATAATTATTATTATTATAATTTGTACAAAATTAAATTTTTGTACAATTTGGAGGAGGAGCACCAGCAACTGCGGCTTTCAGCTCAGCTCTCATGTAATAAATATACTATACTGGTATTTTTACGTTCAATGCATGTTGTGTTATACTTTGTTAGTATTTTTAAATGAAATTAATTAAATTACGTGTTTTTTAGGAAACTATATCATTTTTTATATAAGCAGTTAAAGGATTGTTTAGCAGCTCGCTGGGGATTGTGTCCGAAAGAAGATTTGCTCCTCGCAATATGACAGTGCTGGGCATTCGTCCAATAAGTGGATTATTGAAACTGATTGTTTATTGCAGAAATGACAATTTGGCGTGCCTGATCCATTTAGCAGGTGTTCGTGGCTAACTCCGATGTGCCATAGTCTGAGGCGAATGAAGGGACGGATCTCGAACCAATTAAGATGTGTTGGGTAGGTTCGGGCATAGTCTCAATGGGTTGATAGAAGCATAATGGTGTGCGTAGTCAGCCCAAGATCTGTATTGTATTTGGAGCATATATTCATATAAAATAGGTAGAGTTGTAGCTAACAGTCTATGCTATTAGGAAAGCCTAAGAGGCATTTCTTTAGTACCTGAAAGCTCCCCCAAGACCAGCAAAATTGGGAAGATACTCAGAATAAGACCAAGAACTCTTGACTATATCCAGGAATAAGATGGTGTTTGGGGTGATTCTGGAGCCAAGACCCTCGAGGTTTTATTTGACACTGGGTTTTCGGGAAGCAAAATCTTTATTGATCTTAACCCAGTGAGGCTCATCATTCTGAAACGACTCTACCCAACTATCCAAATTAGGTGACATAGCCACAGCGGTGCGCGCCAAGTATCTTTCAACACCTTTTAGAGAAGCTGCAGTATTCACTCAATTCATTCTGTCTCAATAGTTCCGCGCATTTGGCCTTAACCTCAATCCCTCCAAAACAGAAGCTGACGTATAAAGTACCTTATTTTACCCTGGTGGGCCAGTTGCTATTAAAATGGCCCCTTCAAAACTTCTTTATAAGGTCCGAAAAATTGCGGCCATAATGATAACTGTGGGTATTCGTACTACCTTCACGAAATCTATGTTCACAATCCTTCACTGGCTGCCTACCATACTTTTCATCAAACAACAATCCTAGTACTCAACCGGCAGGCTCAACGCTATTTAGCTCTGGAACAGGTCTGTCCTGGGACTCGCTGGATTTTAATTCTAGATACGTCTGTACCGACAGTCGTCGCTATATTTGCCCCACCCCCATCTTTAACCAAGGATTACAACCCACAATCCTAGCAGAGGAATCTTTCGAAGATAAGGCTGTAACTGAACACAGAACTGGAGAACAAAGTCGGTTGTAAACTGGAACTGTGTCTATCTTCCCGTCTCCCTCACCATTGCAATCTTAGTGTCTTATTTCCAATCATAATGGTGGTGTATCTCCGATAGCCAGGTAGCAATCAAATCCCTTGCAGGTGTGTGTTCACTACTTCACAGCTTGTTCTTGACTGCCGATCGTCCCGCAAAAGTGTGGTGAAGGATATTTTAGGCAAATGCCGACATCTCCTTTCCTTCACAGATTGTATTCCCTAGCTAATACCCTATCAAATATACTACCTTGAGAACGGAAAAGGATCTTGGGTAGAATAGTACACCTGCCGTGTTGCGAGACAAACTTCGACTTTCACTTTCACTTTGCTTCTTGCATGCGAACTTTTTGTTGGTGGGTCTAATTTTTGTGCCACACCTTATCAAATGTTCGAATGCTGAGCAACTAGCGATGAACTTGCTCTATCGTTCCATGCTTTTCACGGAAGCGGAGGTGTGATGGATAAATATGCGGCTTCCTTTAAAACATTTACCAGGTCATTCAAAGTATTGTCGATATCAACATCATCTGTTAGAGAGGCGTTATAGTTAATATGAACACTTAAATATTTCTTGTGTTTAAGCCGGTCAGTGCACCTTTTTGTTAGATGATTAGAGTTGGAATTTAAGGACGCTAATGAGGTTTTCAGATAAATGAAGGTTGGACGAAAGATGAAATGAAGTCTCAGCGTAATGTTTTCCTTTTTTATGTTTCTAGACACACACGAAGTCTATGAGGTCTGGTCTTTTGTTGATATCAGACGGCCAGTAATTTGGCTCCCCGGCTGATATAACCTCTAGACACAAGGTACTTATGGCATCATAAAAGTTGTTTACCTTTCAGTGGGACAAGGCGGGCTCCCCAGAATGAATGCTTTGCATTGAAATCACCGGCTAGAATAAACTTCTTCCCGAGTGACTTAAAATTTATCGACTCGATTGATGGACTGTAGATGGCGGATATTGTGATATTTCCTTCTAAGAGTTTTATATGTTAGTTTGTTTGAAAGAAAGCCCGATATCAACGAGAGGAACAAACTCTTAAATTCTTGTCGCGAGTTTGTAATTGTCTTTTAGTCTTGGTATTTAGTTTTTCGCCTCCTTATTTCTTATCATAAATAAGAGTAGCACTTTCGTTCTAATCCGTGTAGTATTGCATGTTGTAGTGTACACATGGTCAGTCGCAGCGGACAACAATCGATCAAATACAAATAAAGAGCCAGCTCACGTTACATGCACAAATTCATACAACCACAAACACTTTGTATGTGGCGTGTCCAAGCGAAGTTAACAAACCACCGCGCACGGACCAGTGAACTTCGTAGAATTGCTGAACTAGCAATGCATATGCTGGTTTGTGACTCTTAAGTTATTGCCGCGATATTCATTTTAAATATTAATAATCTGCAAATCTTTATGAAAACCACTTACCGGAATAGCTGTCGAAGATACATATAGTCTGGTTGCTCTTCAAAGCGCAAACTACGGCAATAGTTTAAATACATGGAGAATTCTGCAGGGAAACCCTTGCACAAGACTTCTATAGGAGTTGACATTTTTTTCTCCGAGATTTTCTCATATTTTTGTTGTTTGTTGTTCGCCTTCATTCCTTGCCAGGGCAAAACACCACGATTGAAGTACATCATAACATAACCTAAGGATTCCATATCGTCTCTTCGTGACTGTTCAATCCCTAAATGAGCATTGATGGACGCATATCTTGCTGTTCCAGTCAAATTTTTATCCTCGCGATATGATATATGGGCTCGAGAAGTTGGGTCGCGAAATTTCTTGGCCAACCCGAAATCAATTAGAAACAGTTTATTGCAGTGACGTCCAATTCCCATAAGAAAATTATCTGGTTTGATATCGCGATGAATGAAACATTTCAGGTGTATATATTCGAGGCGTCCAATCATTTGATCCACCAACATTAAAACCGTTTTTATGGTGAAATGACGAGTGCAGAAATTGAACAGATCCTCTAATGATGGTCCGAGTAAATCCATTACAAGTGTATTGAAATTCTTCTCCTTTCCATGGTAGCGGATTCGAGGAATGCCAACCCCACCATTTAAAATACGATACAATTTTGCTTCATACAATAATTGAGGATGCCGTGCATTCGCACTTTCCATTTTTATTGCAACTTCCTCGCCACTTTGTATGCTTATTCCGAGATATATATCGCCAAATGATCCACTTCCTGCAAATAAGTTTATATTCAGTGATTTCATGTGATAAAACTAAATATGAGAACTCACCTATTTTTCGAATTATTCTGTACTTTCCACCAATAATGATTTCCGAACGATTGTCCTTTATAAGTCTTAATTTTTCCATGATGAAAACGTAGACCAGATAACGAAATCGAAAATAAAATCAATGTCCTCCTTCGGTGTATTCAACCCAGTTCTGTACTTTCAGTTTCCACTTAAGATGCAAGACCCTGTTAGGTTCAAGAATGAAAGAGAAGCATTTATTTAGATGTGAACACAATCCTAAATTTAAAAATTATTACTATGAACTACATAATATTTTATTAACAAATCTTAGGAAATACAACAGATGTTTATTCTCTCGAAAAATCGAATTTTCCACCTACAGTAAATAAATGGCAATGAGGTGAAGTCCTATTTTTTCAGTAGTGAATTGGAAGCAGCAGCTACACTGATACAGACGCAAAAGCAAAATTCGCGGAAATTTTTCAGGAGTCATTAACTTTCCCAAGAATTTCATAACTTATTTGATATACTAAGTTTACAAAATTGGAGTTGTGCAAGGAAACAAAATGTATTTGGAGGAAGAGTTAACGAGGGCAGCATAATTTCTTCAAGATGCAGATATAGTCAAGACTATATATATATAAGATTGTGCGGCATTAAGGCTCAGTTCTACAACAAAAAACAAATGCCAGTGATAAAATGGGAAATATGCATGTGAATAATCCCAGTTGGTGTACAACAGAATCACTATTCCAAACACAAATGCAGTTCGAGAAGTGAGCGTTGCTAACCTAATCGACATACGATGGAACCGCCCAGTGTGTTCGCCATCTTCAAGCTGCCGTTTGAAACAACACTAAAACGATTCTTAAAAGTGGCGCTCCAGGCAAAGCAGTTTTTGAATAGCTTCGAACAATTACAATGCCCCAACAAGTGCTTTGGAAAGGATATAATAACACTTTGATACAAATTTGAACTTTCGGAAGGGGAATGCGAGTTCACGGCTTCCAAAATAGAACCCTATCAGTGTTTTTTTCAACACGTCTCAATTTTTTATACGCATTTAAAGTTGGTAAATTTGAAACACGCCCATTAATGAGGATAAACTTAGGAAATTATTGTTAATTTTTTATTATTTGGCAAGTTATTACTTACTTAAATGTTTTTGGGTCGAGGAATCCATTTTCGATGTTTATTTTTTCCAAAGACCGACACTAGAGGGCGCTGCCAAACAATTCTAGTTATTTTTACTTTTTTTTTTTATAGAAAAAATGTTATTTTTAATATTTTTGAGGCATAAAAATCCGTTTTTGTCCTCCTTTTTATTGTAAAACATACTCTAGGAGATGTTTCAGAGAAAATTGTAAATTTTTAGGAGGAAAAGTAGTATTTTTACTATAAGAATGGGCATTGTTTTAATAAAAAATTAATTTTTAGACGAAAATTTGTGTTTTTTGAACGAAATACGAATTGTATTTACATTAAAAAGCAAGATATGTTGATGGACACCGTTGTGAGCCAACATATTGCATATTTTTTCGAATATTTCTGTTCTTTCTAACACTGTGATGGATCATGTGCACCTGAAAATTGAAGGTAAATTGACAACATGCAAATAATAATGTTTTAATATAAGAAAAAATTACCTTTTTATATATTGAAATTAAATTCCTTTTTTATTATACTGTCCACAAATAAAACGATAATGTTTCAAATGCTCAAAACATCATCATTTTTAACTTCAATTTATTTTATTCGTACCCAAAATATTGTTACGAAATTGCCCTCCTCACCCAATACTTGGATTCGTACCGCTGGATTGTGTCAAAATCAAAACAATCACTTGGTTAAATTTGAACAATTAGCTTTATTTGCTATTCACACACTTAATATCGACGTGCAGTTTACTTTTGTACACTTTTCCACTTATCACTTCACACTGTTACTGTTACTATCACGATGTACTCGCTGCTGCGATCACTTTTCAACTCTTTCGACTTCAATTGTGTGGCAGCTTATATGCTTCTTGTCTGCCAGCACTTCGAACGCGGTTTCGCGAAGAGTATCCACTAATGACCATTTTAGGGGTTGAAAAGGATTAGCGTATACCATCAACTTCAAACGCGAGGATTCTATCCACTAATGACTATTTTAGGGGTTGCAACGAATCACGTCGAATTTACCAACTTTAAATGCGTATAAAAAAAATTTAGACGTGATGGAAAAAAACCGCTGATAGGGTTTTGTTTTGGAAGCTGTGAACTTTCATTTCCTTTGAGTTTCATCCCATTCCCTTTTTCACTGTTGCACTTTGTAACCGTTTATCATTTCATGGAATTGAAAAATTTGGTGAAACTCCAAAAGTTTCCATCGATGGATGTCAATCTTTTAGCATATTTTTGGAGTATCCTAATATCGGAACACGAAGATGCTGCGAATAAAATAATCATTTTTTTTTTTATTTATTTACATTGCAACGGCAACTGACTCGATGCCAAGATCGAGTTCGAGATCGCTGCTGCGGATCACACCAAGGTACATTTACGGCACATCTCAGTACTTTGTTTCGGAATCTTTGGATGTGCATTATATTGCAAGAACTTGCGCAAACCCATAGTTGAATTCCGTAGGTCCATACCGGGTTAAGCACTTGCTTGTATAAGAGAATTTTGTTATATGTGGATAACGCAGATCGTTTGCCCAAGCGCCAATACATATCTCTGAATTTTGATTCATGTTCCTCTTTTTTTCTTACTGACGTGTCCCCGTTCAACTCAGCTTAGTATCCAGAGTCATACCTAAGTATTTAGCGGTGTTCTGGAACGGGATTCGTACGCCGTTTATATATAATGGAAGATATCGGATTCTATTGTATGTGAAGTACCGAATTAGCTTCGTTCAACTTAGTGCGTCATATGGCATTCCAAGCAAAGATTTTATTTAGATGATGTTGCAGTGGTGGGGTAGACGCAGTCACTATTTTTCCACCGATCGAATGGCTGTGTCGTCTGCATAAGTTGCTGTGACGCAGTTTTGTCCTTAGGTAAGTCACACGTAAAGAGTAGGTACAGGACCCTCAGGGACAACAGATTTTATTTCCTCATCAGAGTATCTGGTGTATCTGGTTACTTGTTTGATTCGAAAACAGTGATCTGATAGGCATGATTTTAATATCTGTTGGTAACTGAGCACTAGTTTTGTGCTCAGGTATTAGCTTTCTCTGCTCAGTTCTGAGTTTTGAAATTGTGGGCAGTAGAAATATAGGCCTATATGATCTTGCATTCTGCGCTGGCTTCCCTGGCTTGTTGAACATGATTAACTCGGCAGTTTTCCAGTAGATAGAAAAGTCTTTCAATTTAAAAGTAGCATTCATAATTTCCGTTATTTTAAATATTACATTTTGAGGCAGCTGTTCTAATATTTCGCTAGTGATGAGGTCGAATCCTGACGACTTTTCAGACTTTAATTTTCTTATTTCTGATCCTAGCTCAACGTCTGTAACCGGAGGGATTTCGACATCTTTATCATGAGGAAGACATTCCATTTCGGCTACACTCGATGTGTCATTCGCCTTAAAGATGCTTTCAAGTTACTCCGGGAAAGCTGCAGCTTTTCCTCTGTCAATTTTGTCCCATGTATTGTCGGCATTTTTGATTGGAAGGTAGTGTACGGTTGCTTGTGAACCTCCAAAGCAAGTTGCAATCTTCACTTCATTTAATAGCTCCCTTAGGTAGTTGCTAAGAGAACTATTTTTGAATGCCTTTATTTTACGGGTAAAGTCCCCTCCTTTCATATTTAATTAAGCCAGCTTTTGTCAGATGGAGACCTAGATTGTTGCCACCGTCGACGTATTCTGCATTTTTCTGTAATCATTTCTTTTGTATAGTTGCATCCATCTGTGACTTTTCTTTAAACTGGTGCACTACGCCAGGCTGCAAATTTTGTAGCATTTGAATAGTTCAGAATTTCGTGGTCTAACTCGGTAGTAGTTTACTTCTTCGTGGTGGTCAGCGTGATCGGACAAGATTTTATTGAAGTATTCCCAATCAATGCATGTATTTACTAGCATAAATGATGGTTCCTTATTAAATAAAGTTCCATGTACTGTTAAGTAGACTGGAGATTGATCAGAATTCATATCTAACTCGTTTTCTATGCACAGGTAATTGGCAGGTAGGCCGAGACGATCACTGCCCCGACCATGTTCCCTCCCCTTTTGTGCTTTCATTTTGCCGGAACGACATCTTGAGAAGAGAATTGTGTTAGCATCGTGCGCTTAGCAGATCATACTTGCACGCGGCTTATTATTCCCTTCGCCATAAAGGATATTTACCCATTTTATTGCTCCTGGCCTACAAGCAAATTCATAACATGCCCATGATTCCTGAAATAATATTATTTGTGGGCGTGTATAAAATATCTCTCTGATATTGACATTTGTATTAGTATTTTACATTTCTAGAGGATCTAAAATGAGGATAGAAATAAGATAGTTTTACAGAATCTGCGAGAGGTCTCACAGTATACTGATTTCACAGCTCTTCATCGCTATAACTAAAGGATTAAACAAACTAATTAGTAAATAAGGGAAATACATCAAACGACATCCCTCGCTTAATATGAATTTTACATGTCTTATACATCTGAGAACTGTTGAAATATTCCCAATTCCATAACAAACTAAATTATTTCCAATGCCAAAGGCTTCGATATAGACCTTCGATATCTGAGTACTTAGTTTTAGGTTTATTTTCGTAATAAAAGTTAATAATTAAGCGTCAACACAGATTTTATTGACATCATCAAAATTAAGTTTACGTAATTATCATATTCTATAATTGTTTTGTTTATTTAAATATGCAAAATTGTTTTGCAGGATTAGTTTATAACATTGTTGATGTACTCTTCTCGGGAAGATACGTACATGATTCTCCATATATTTATATTAGATTTATCTTTTACTGCTACGGCTCCGTTTCTAATCTGAAAGTAAGGTTTTACCACTCTGTTTCTCCTTTTCCTTGTCACGTTCGTTACGAGGCTCGGCCTGTGCCAATAAAATAGGAGTATTTTGCTGCCCTTGATGAGGCTTTTGCTTCAGCATTGTCCAATCATAAATGTAATCATATTGATGATTGAGAGTCCTAAACAAAATTCTATAAAAAGAAAATAAAGGCATTAGAATATATCAAGAAAAAGTTCAGTATTATTAAAAGATACTTGGAAGTATCTAAATATGCATTAAAGGCAAACAATTCTAGGCGGAAAACTGAGGTAGCATGTTTCAGTTGATTTCATTCTGCATTAAATTCATTCTTTTAAAACAGTTAGAATGGCAGCAAACACCATCACTCAACTGCCGCAAACCAACTCCAGAAACACCTCGATAAAATTCAAATTTGATTCGAATAGAGAATGAGGGCCAACGCCACTAAATAACTACAAGTAACTTTCACTTTGAAAAGGAGTTCCTGCCCGCCTGTGATTCCAAATAGCCACCCATTGCCTCAAGCAGAAGATGTCAAATATCTTGGGTTACGCCATGATCGGCGTTTGGCATGGCAAAAATAACTCTTTACTAAACGCAAACTGCTGGGCATGATACTTGGCTCAATGTACTGGTTGTAAATGTAATTTTTGTAATTGTAATTTTTCTAAACTTCCAGACTACATTTACATATTTAAGTAATATCCTCAGCCACTGCATCGAATATTTGGTATTTTCACACGCAATTGTTAAATCAGGTATAAGGTTATCCTTTTGAGGCGTCTTGTAGAGGGAAGCTGTAGTTAGGCTCCTCGGGTGATTTTCTAATTTAATAACGTATGTTTTGCAGGTGTTCCCTATTTCATTTTCCAAGCGTGGGTATTTAAGTTCCTCAAGTACCATGGAGCCCCAGTGATCATTCTCAAAATTTTCGAACGGAGGCCCTTTGAACTTCCTAGCGGCACGCCACAATGAGTGCTTATAAACGGAGGAAGTAAATACTAAACCTGATGACCTTCGTTCATTTCGAATTATATTTAGCATTAAGTTTTATAATCCATTAATGCGATGCTATGATACAATTTTTTGTAAATCATTCATATACCTAAAGTAATGAAAAAGTAGATAAAAGGCTTGGCAGTGGAGTTACCTACAATTTTGTTTAGTTCTAAATAATGGCTGCGATATGATTTGAGCGTGGAAGTGAAGTTAAGTTGCCTATTACTAACATGTAAACTCTTATCAACCAAATGTACATTTCTACCGAGTGATCGACCATTGAATGAAAGCCCGATATCAACGAGGAACAAACTTTTAAATTAAATTTCAATAATCTGCAAATCTTTATGAAAATCACTTACCGGAATAGCTGTCGGAGATATATATAATCTGGTTGCTCTTCAAAGCGCAAGCTACGGCAATAGTTTAAATACATGGAGAATTCTGCAGGAAAACCCTTGCACAAGACTTCTATAGGAGTTGACATTTTTTTCTCCGAGATTTTCTCATATTTTTGTTGTTTGTTGTTCGCCTTCATTCCTTGCCAGGGCAAAATACCACGATTGAAGTACATCATAACATAACCTAAGGATTCCATATCGTCTCTTCGTGACTGTTCAATCCCTAAATGAGCATTGATGGACGCATATCTTGCTGTTCCAGTCAAATTTTTATCCTCGCGATATGATATATGGGCTCGAGAAGTTGGGTCGCGAAATTTCTTGGCCAACCCGAAATCAATTAGAAACAGTTTATTGCAGTGACGTCCAATTCCCATAAGAAAATTATCTGGTTTGATATCGCGATGAATGAAACATTTCAGGTGTATATATTCGAGGCGTCCAATCATTTGATCCACCAACATTAAAACCGTTTTTATGGTGAAATGACGAGTGCAGAAATTGAACAGATCCTCTAATGATGGTCCGAGTAAATCCATTACAAGTGTATTGAAATTCTTCTCCTTTCCATGGTAGCGGATTCGAGGAATGCCAACCCCACCATTTAAAATACGATACAATTTTGCTTCATACAATAATTGAGGATGCCGTGCATTCGCACTTTCCATTTTTATTGCAACTTCCTCGCCACTTTGTATGCTTATTCCGAGATATATATCACCAAATGATCCACTTCCTGCAAATAAGTTTATATTCAGTGATTTCATGTGATAAAACTAAATATGAGAACTCACCTATTTTTCGAATTATTCTGTACTTTCCACCAATAATGATTTCCGAACGATTGTCCTTTATAAGTCTTAATTTTTCCATGATGAAAACGTAGACCAGATAACGAAATCGAAAATAAAATCAATGTCCTCCTTCGGTGTATTCAATCCAGTTCTGTACTTTCAGTTTCCACTTAAGATGCAAGACCCTGTTAGGTTCAAGAATGAAAGAGAAGCATTTATTTAGATGTGAATTCCTATGAACTACATAATATTACTAACAAATCTTAGGAAGTACAACAGATGTTTACTCTTTCGAAAAAACGCAGAGTAAGTAAATGTCAATAAGGCGAAGTCCTGTTTTTTGGTTTAGTAGTGAATTGGAAGCAGCAGCTACACTGATACAGACGTGGAAGCATAATTAGTGGAACTGTTTCAGGAGTCATTTACTTGCCAACAATTTCATAACTCATTTGATATACTAAGTTTACAAAGTTGGGGTTCAGCAAGGAAACGGAATGTATTTGGAGGAAGAGTTTAACCAGGGCAAGATTCAAAAAAATATATAGTTAAGAATATATATAAGATTGTGCGGCATTAAGGCTCAGTTTTACAATAAAAAACAAACGCCAATGACAAAATAGGAAATATCTTCAAGCTGCCGTTTGAAACAACACTAAAACGATTCTTAAAAGTGGCGCTGCTCCAGGCAAAGCAGTTTTTGAATTGCTTCGAACAATTACAATGCCCCAACAAGTGCTTTGGAAAGGATATAATAACACTGGGATACAAATTTGAACTTTCGGAAGGGGAATGAGAGTTCACGGCTTCCAAAATAGAACCCTATCAGTGTTTTTTTCAACACGTCTCAATTTTTTATACGCATTTAAAGTTGGTAAATTTGAAACACGCCCATTAATGAGGATAAACTTAGGAAATTATTGTTAATTTTTTATTATTTGGCAAGTTATTACTTACTTAAATGTTTTTGGGTCGAGGAATCCATTTTCGATGTTTATTTTTTCCAAAGACCGACACTAGAGGGCGCTGCCAAACAATTCTAGTTATTTTTACTTTTTTTTTATAGAAAAAATGTTATTTTTAAAATTTTTGAGGCATAAAAATCCGTTTTTGTCCTCCTTTTTATTGTAAAACATACTCTAGGAGATGTTTCAGAGAAAATTGTAAATTTTTAGGAGAAAAAGTAGTATTTTTACTATAAGAATGGGCATTGTTTTAGCGAAAATTTGTGTTTTTTGAACGAAATACGAATTGTATTCTTATTAAAGAGCAATAAATGTTGGTGGAAACAATTTTGTTACCAACATATTGCATATTTTTTCGAATATTTCTGTTCTTTCTAACACTGTGATGGATCCTGAAAATTAAAAAAAGGTAAATTCACAAAATGCAAATAATGTTTTAATATAAGAAATAAAATTACCTGCTTCATACCACAGAATTGGACCACCAAACTTCATTGAATTTTTTTGTAGGCATCCAATCGACATTTTCAATAATTTCAATTCCACAACTGAATATCGGCATCATGTTTACTTTTGTACACTTTTCCACTTATCACTTCACACTGTTACTGTTACTGTTACTATCACCATGCACACGCTGCACCGATCTTTTGACTTTAATTGTGTTGCAACACTTCGAACGCGGTTACGCGAATATGATCTACTAATGACCATTTTTGGGCGTTGAAAAGGATTGGCGTATACCATAAACTTCAAACAGGAGGATTCTATCCACTAATGACTATTTTAGGGATTGAAACGAATCACGTCGAATTTACCAACTTTAAATGCGTATAGAAAAAATTTTGCCGTGATGGGAAAAAAAACCGCTGATAGGGTTTTGTTTTGGAAGCTGTGAACTTTCATTTCCTTTTAGTTTCATCCCAATCCCATTTTCACTGTTGCACTGCGTAACAGTCAAAGAACCGGTTTCATTTCATGGAATTGAAAAATTTGGTAAAACTGGAAAGTTTCCACCGGTGTAAATCATTTAGCACTTGTTGCTAATTGAAATATTTTTAAATGCCCCTATTTTACGGGTAAGGTCCTTTGATATTTTATTAAGCCAGCTTTTGTCAGATGGAGACCTTGTTTGTTGCCACCGTCGACGTATTCTACTTTTTCTGTAATCATTTATTTTATTTATTTGGTATACTTGTGTCCTGCTGTAACATTTCTTTCCACTGGTGCACAACGCCAGGCTGGAAATTGTATAGTATTTGAATAGTTCAAAATTTCGTTGTCTAGCTCGGTCGTTGTCTTGGTGGTCAGCATGATCGGACAGGGTTAGTTTTTTATAAGGTTGAATAAATCAAAATAAATGTAAGCTGGTAACAACAAATTACAATAGTCCAGTAAATGTACAACTTGAAACTTTCTAAATAACTGGAAATGTGAAACGAATTTGTTTAAAATAAAAAATAAATCTTATAATTAGCAAAATCGCGGCATGCATTGCTATGCTACTCAAGGAAATGGATTTTTTGTTGTTGAATTCTGGAAATGGTTTTTTTATTCGATATTATTAGTATTTCGCCAAGTTTCTCTTTTCTCCCTCTCTCTATCCCGTTTTTCTCTGCTAGAGGAGCTACATAAACTATTTACAATCTAAACGTACACTTTGTAAAGTTTAAAGTCAATCGGCCGTTAAATTTGGAGACAGAACAAACAAACAGATCCTAATTTTCATTAACATCGCCAACGCCTCCAGCGAAATCGTTTTTTGACAAAGAACAATTTTTAAAACTACCACTCCTCAATCCAAACGATGTGAACTCAATCGGCAGTAGTAATTTCTGTAGTAATTTCTGTACACTTGTTTATATGCAATTTTTGTCGATTTGTACATAAATTTCCGAGGCAGAACAAAGTGGATAGGCTGCTTATCAGTCTCCATATTATCAAGCTCATGGTTTTTGTGGCGATCGATTGAACGGTTTGAAACACCATTAACAACAAACATACTTTGAATTCTACACATCTCGCTTATGATTATGTAGGTGGAAGGTTTCAAGCTCAAAATGGATACAAATAGTTCAAAGCTAAATAACTTACTGGGTCATCCGTATCGCATGATAGTGGGATTACTTAAGAGGCGAAGTCACTTAAGAGTGAAAAACGTATGTCAATGTATTTTTTTGGTGATTGAAAGTTGAATGGCGATACATTTCAGATTGGGTCATTTCTAGAAGATCCCTGTCACGGAATAAAAGTCCCTCTGCCTGCTGCTCGTGGGTTTCTTTCAACTCTATTGAAATTAATGGCCTATAATAATTGTATACACATCTTTAAGCACTGATAATTACTTTTATGTTGAAGTTAGAAAATGATCCAACGGAAAAAGATCCCTGATTATGCGATTGTTTAAAACTCATTGAAGAACACCAGCAAAAACTTGAATCTGCCAATTGCACTGGGACTATAAACCACGGCTAGCCAACCGATTTAAACTAAGCTTTTGTATACCGAAATAGTTTTCCGAGAAAAATATTGTTTTTATTTGTTTTACCAATCTTAAAAGGAAAAAGCGCTTGTCCAACATCTGATCTAATTTATTTTCATCAAATCTACGCTTACAAAAAACGATCGTCTGGTAAAAGTGAGCAATGTGAACAAATAACCAGAAATATTTACTGCTACCTTAACATATTTTATGACTTGGAGTACGGTTACAAATTTGTTGAGCACATGAGAAATTGGTGGAAAATCACAAAAATATATTTTAAAAATTGCTCTGAAAAACTTACCAAAATAAAGAATTCAAAGTTGGTTTGTGGTTTGCTTCAAAATTGATAGTCGACCAGCACTGCAGATATTATTTTTTTCATCACCTTGGTTTACTTATGCGTGAAAATAACATTAACTGAACTTTTATTTTATATATGTCAACATACCTATTTACATACATACATACATATGTATATGTAGATATATAACAAATAATACGTAAACATATATAATATTATATTATTAACAAAGTTTCCCAATACAAGATTGTCGAGAAATTATTTAGGAAGATTAACAAATTATTAGAAAATATGACGGCTTTCAGCCATTGCGATTTAATGATAATAGTGTTGCCTTCTTTTGTTTTTAAAGAAATAGTAGAGTTGTCTTCTTTTGTCTTTTAAATAGTATGCTATTCTCCCCTGGCTTGAATTTAAATGGGGTAATAAATGTAGCAGCAAGAAGGTGAATTTCGTACTTCCGGAATTGTCAAACAGAAGCAAAGTTGATCAAAATAAACGAAATTGAGAGGAAAGGAGGAATACATAAAAGCTGTTTAAAGTGGTACATAATTTATATAAATATATTTAATTGTTAAATAGACTCATAATTTCTTCATAATGTTAAAACTTTACAAAAATAACATATAAAGAACTTTTATTCTCTCACTCAAAACTCTATTTGCAACTGTTTGCATATTTGTTTTGATTGCATTTTTCCATAATTTCAATTTTGACAGCTACTGAGGGAAAATTGGTAAAAAAAAATATTGGTTCTTGGAGCCACCATGTAAGTAAATTCACATTGGGCGAGATCCATAAGTGCTGGTTAAAGTGGTACAAAATTTATATAAAATATTTTTAAAAGACTCATAATTTCTTCATAATGTTTAAACTTCACAAAAATAACAATTAAGAAACTCTTATTCAATCAAATCAAAACTCAATTTGCAATTTTTTGCAAATTTGTTTTGATCGCATTTTTCTAGAAACTAAATTTTGACAGTTACGTCGGGGAAATCTGTTCTTGACGTCATCATATAAGTAAATTCACCTTGGGCAGTAGAATGTTGAAAAGAAATATAGGGCGAAATGCCTGTCTTCACAGTGTCTCGACTAGCTATAATTCATGGCAATGTTCATGTTCATGTCAGAGCAGCCGAAGGCTGTCAAAATATGAAGTGGGCAAATTATGTTTAAGCAATTCATTTTATAAAATGGTATTGAATAGGAAAGAAAGAGAGGCGTTGTTGCATTGAATGCTTTAAAAGAGTTAAAAAACCTGCAATCAGGAATTAAAGTGTTTGTAATTCCACAAACACTCAAATTCTCGATAAATATTTATTATTATTAATATATATTATAATTTATTTCGCTTCTCTTAAATTTATTTTGTGCCATTCTTAAATAAACAAGCGTCAAAATCGAGTGAAAGTTCAAATTAATGTCGGGGTTGCTAGCAGCACTGCTGTCTTGACATAATGTTTTTCGGTATGACATTGACATATGGGGTCTCCACTTAGCATTTTGATGTTAAGACATGAACATTGCCATGAATTACAGCTAGTCGAGACAGGGTCAGGGTAGATAATCTTAAGGTAAAGACACTGACAGCTACTCACTAATGAGAGGCCAGGGCGATGCTTACAGCGGCCCCGGGCAATGGTATACCAGTAACCGCTGGCTGCTAGCCAAAGCGAGCGACGACTCTTTCAGCGATGACCCCGGAGCGGCGGCTGAAAGTGCACCGATCCACAAAGGTGGACCATCGACGCCGAGCATCGTTTCACCTCCAAGGGACTTCGTGGGATCATCGTTGGCCATAAAAATCTAAGAGTGAATTCAAATAACCAACACCTTGGATAGCAGCCACATGCCTGGGCATCTGTGCGACAAGCACTTAGCGCTATTAATGTTGAGACCGATAAGGCCTTAAGTTTGTGATACCGGACATTTTTGGGAATGATGGATATGTCAATTGTGCTATCCTGTCCCTTTAGTACACAAGAGTGAAATCTTACCGAAATGGCTGGCAGCTTAATGTCACAATTGCCTCTGTCCCGTTAAAACTTTGGCATGTCTCGGAGAATGCTCGATATCTGACACCATTACAGGCTCGGATGTAACATTCCCGACTAACGCTGATCTGGCTCTGTATGCAAGCTCCCACAAGGACTTGTGTCAATCCTTGCATGGCCTCCCTGCTCCGGCATAGACAACCATGGGATCATGAAGGCGACTGTACTACGGGCAGTGACCCAAAATACATGAACCAAGAAAACAACAATAACGAGGGAACGAAAAATAAAAGAAGAGAACAGCACTCTTTCAACAGGAGCTCCATACTGCTGTGGATCCCGCTTTGTAGTGGGAAAGACCAGCGACTGACGGTGCGCAGAAACTCCCTGGGTGATGCAGGAGAGATGCAAATGCGGATGGCATGCAAGTCAGACTTGGTAGAGAAATTGGCAATGTACCCGCCGCCGGAAGTGAAACTAAGGGGAAAATGGCTGTGCTAGAGTGGCATGTAGAGGCTCATGAGCTACATTGCGGAGCGACATAATGTAAATTCGGACATTAAACGAAAGGCGGCGAAGATCCCCGACATGTGCCTAGAAGTGGCAGAAGAACAGGATGCCGATGGTATAGTCACTGTTCAACCACCACTACTGCAGCGAGCCGACAAGCAGGTGCAAACCTGTAAATCGCAGGAGGACAAGGAGGTCCAAGCCAGCGCATCGCCACTGACAAGGAGCTACGCGACTTCCGTTGAATACCACCAAGTCAAAAGTGGGTAAACCCGAAGCAGTGGTGAAAAAGCCAGAGTGGACGATGGTTTGTGCTCGCCCCCGGGCAAAGCCGAAGACACTTGCTAAAGCGAAGCCGACCAGACCTGATGCGATTGTCATCAAGAGAACGGGGGTGACAACCTATGCGGAGATCTTGCGGAGGATAAAGACGCAGCCGCACCTTGGGGAATTGGGCGAAAGGGTCCAGAAAATAAGGAAGACCGCGAAAGGTGAGCTGCTACGCGAATTAGCGACGACAGCGGATTAGAAGACAGTCACTCTGCGGGAAGCGGTAGCAAACACATTGGGGACTACCGTGGAGCTGCGTCAATTCACCCAGAAGACGCTGCTGGAAGTAAAGGATTTGGACGAGATTACCACAGTCGAGGAGGTTCACGAAACGCTGTACAAACAGCTGAGCACCTTCGGAAAGCTCCCCGTGACGGCGATTAGGTCCCTTCGGAAAGCTTACGGTGGAACACAAATCAGTTTGCCCCCTCTGGCAGCAGCGGCACTACTGGCCGGAAAACTGAGAGTCGGATGGACCTATTGTCGGGTGCGCGAACAGGTAGTACCCACACGTTGCTACATGTGCATGGAGTTTGGGCATATTGCCAAAAAGTGCAGCAGCAAGGAGGATTGGCGCAATCGGTGCTACAGATGCGGCTCTAAAGCCACAATGCCAGCGGGTGTAGCAAAAGCCCAACCTGTGCACTCTGCAAGGCCTAATGCCACAAGGATAAGAAGCACTCGACAGGATGCAGAACATGCCCGTCCTATAATCAAGCAGTAAAGAAGTAAAAACGCACGGAATGAGGTTACTCCAGCTTAATCTCAATCACTGCGCAGCTGCACAAGACCTACTTGAGCAGACGGTGAGAGAGCACAAGGTCGACGCCGCTGTGCTCAGTGAATCGTATCGTCGGAAGCACCAAGGAGTCTGGCTCGAGGACAACACATGCCGAGCTGCAATATGGGTGTGTGAAGTCAAGACACCCCAACTCGGTGACGTCAGGAGGGATGAAAAGTGCGTCAGGGCAACAATAGGAGGAAGCACGGTGTACAGTTGCAACATGGCACCAAGCCAAACTACGGATGAGTTTCAGTTGGCAGTGGACAGACTTGTACTAGATGTACGCGGCAGGAACCCCGTAGTAATTGCTGGCGATTTCAGCGTATGGGCAACTGAATGGGGCTGCGACTGGTCTACGCCAAAGGGTCATATCCTCATGGAAGCACTCGCAACATTTGACGTGATCCTCTTGAATACCGGCGAGATGACTTTTTCCAGAGGATGTGCCAGTTCTCGATAGACCTAACCTTCGGAAGTAGGAGGCTGGTGCAAAATGGCTGGTGAGTGACATATACACCACAGCGACCACCAAGCTATCATCTGGGAATTGGAGAAGCCCTGGAAACGGCTGCAGATAGGTCCGACATTGAAAGGCTGGAGGACCAACAGCCTTGACGAAGACGTCCTAGCAATGATGCTTGAAACTTTGGTGCTCGAAGGCAATGCAGAAGAAATGGCGAACCAGCTGGCACGAAAGGGAGAAAACACCTGCAACGCGCCAATGCCCAGGAGAGCATATGGTGGGAGGTATAAACCTGTCTACTGATGGACGGATGCTATAGGCGAACTCCACAAAGCATGCCATGCTGCGAGGAGTAGGTATCAACGTTCTATGCGAAAACCAGCTTCTCTGCGGAAGCATCAGGCCTTCAAGGAAGCCAGGAATGTACTAAAGAAGGCAATTAAGAAGAGCAAGAGCACCAGAATCGCTGAATTATGCGCACAGCTTGAGGATAACTCATAGGGCATGGCATATAGGCTTGTCATGCGAAAATTGCCCTGCTACAGGCAGCCGGCTCCAACCTGTCCAATATTGCGCAGGCACATAGTGGCACAGATCTTTCCAGTAGAGAACTATGCCCCATACGAGCTCCCTCTCGAGCAAATGGAGGGGTGTATCTATAGATGAGGTGTTGCGGGCGGTTAGATAGTTTGGAGACCAGAAAGCACCTGGCCCAGATGGAATCCCCGACCGAGTGCTCAAAGCCGCAGCTGCACTGAACCCAGAGCCACTGAGGAAAATGTACGACGCCTGCTTGAGAGAAGGCATTGTCCCAAAGCGATGGAAGAGGCAATGACTGGTCCTGGCGCTGAAAGCCAGCAAACCAACAGAAGTTCCTTCAACGTACCACCCACTCTGCATGTTGGATCTTGTCCAGACGGCGAAAAAAGCGATCCAGGAAACGACGAATTGGTGGAACCAAGAGTTATTGCCTTGCGGTTACCCTAGATGTCAAAAACGCTTGCAACTCAGCTAGCTGGGAATGCATAGCCAGCGCGTTAGCAGTTTGGGGTTCCCAGCCACCTGAGGTGAATGATTGCCAGCTACTTCAGCGACAGGATCCTGCTCTACCAGTCCGAAAAAGGTGTCGGATCGCACAAGATTATCGGAGGAGTTCCCCAGGGATCGGTGCTTGGACCGCTACTCTGGAATGCTATGTACCACGGCATCCTCCGCGGACAGATTCCCGATGGTGTCAAAATCATCAGATACGCGGTCGGCATCTAATTGGTAAATACAGTGAAATACTTGGAGGAAGTAGTAGTAGAGGCCAACCGAACTGTGGCTATCTTCGGAAGATGGCTGTCAAACGTTGGACTTAATTTGGTTGAACAAAAGACCGAAGTAATCCTGGTTTCGAGCCGCAGGGTTTTGGAGGTAGTGGAAATAAGAGTTGGTAGATGGACCATAACCACGATTCCATACCTCAAGTATCTAGGCGTGTGGATAGACGGCAGGCTTACCTTTAAAGAACATCTGCGGCGCGTGGGAGACAAGGCAGGACACACATGTGATCTCCTATGTAGAATAATTCCCAACGTGGGAGGACCCAGACAGCGGAAAAGGCGACTCATCGCCGGGGTCGTCAGATCCATTATTCTATGTGTGGCGCCAATATGGGCCGAAAATGTGGATGTGAAGGCTTACGTCCGCACCATTGAGGCAGCATACAGCAGAAGTACACTGAGGGTAATCTGCGCACACCGCGCCGTGGACGATTCCCTCATGTTATTAATTTCACTACAGAAGTTTGGATAATATTCTCTTAAGACCCTCTGTACTATTTTATATTATGTGCACTTTTTTTCTTTTCGTGTTTTTAAGATCATATGCAGAAGTCTTCTGAACCTTATACGACGGTTTGAAAGTTCAAAATTGGAACTGCCTTACCCTGTGTGCTCATTCTTAATAGATACCCTTCCTACCCTTCTATCTAACTACTCGTTACCTGTTGGATCGCCTCTTCTATTCTCGATATGGTTCTGAGTTTAGGAAACCTGGGAGTCGACCCTTCAACAAGAATCCCAAACTTGTCCCAGTCCGCACTTCGTGGATTTCGACCTTTCGGCAATATCATTTTGTCAACGTCAAGTCGAAATTCAATCAACAGTGCGCGTTGGAATCTTGAAGATTCTATGCCCGCGTATTCTATAACTGAAAGGCGGTACTGTATAAAGATTCCAGAGG
Source organism: Clusia tigrina (assembly GCA_920105625.2). Classification (NCBI taxonomy): domain Eukaryota; kingdom Metazoa; phylum Arthropoda; class Insecta; order Diptera; family Clusiidae; genus Clusia; species Clusia tigrina. Next base: position 150,138,303 of record OV050033.1, read on the forward strand.
CCCATTTTTGGTTTGATCCTATGACTGAGCCCGGTAGGCAGTACTGTCGTATTTTCAATGATGGATCCAAAATAGATATTGGATCGGGTTTTGCGGTTTGCGCGGAACTCAATAGTGTCCGGCTCCATTACGCCCTTGGTTGTCATGCTTCTGTCTTTCAGGCGGAATTGTATGCCATTCTAAGGACGATGGACTGTGTGGTGGAAAACAGATGACGTGGCAGAAGTATCTTACTCAGCCACTTGCCACTTCCAAGTTGGTGCTGTGGTGCAAATCCAGATTGAATTAAGTTGGAAAACACAACAGTCTGTTGCTAACATGCGTTCCAGGACACATGGGTATTACGGGGAATGAAGTCGCGGACAAACTAGCAAATAAGGGATCTGGGATCAGCACTCTATTATCTGAAGTTGAAGCATGTGTCAACTTACGATCGCATGCAATGGATGTAAATGACTTGGACTGTTTGACACCGGGACATTTTATCAGCGAGCCATTAAAATGGCTTCCTGAATCTGACGTTGACGATTTCAAAGAGGATTTATGTCAAAGATCGCGTGCTATCGCATGCCATGAGGCAGCATTTTTGGTGTCAGTGGCGAGACGGATGTCTTGTCAGCCTCCAACGGCGTAATAAATGGTTTCGAGGGCGACCAAATCTTGAGGAGGACGACTTCGTCATTATACAGGATGAACACACCCCTCCATCTAGATGGAAACTAGGCAGTCATAGTGTCATCCTGGTAACGACAGTCGTATTCGAGTAGTTACGTTGAGAACTGTTGAAGGCGAATATGTTCGTCCTTTTGCGAAACTTTGTCGACTATTATTTCGGAACAACTCATAGTTCTTATTGAAACACTTTTAATTTCTAATCATTTTATTTTTGTTCAGTTATCAACACAAGAGGGAGATACTATCATCTTATGTATTATTGAATTAATGTAAACTATTTTAAACCTAGTAACCTAGTTCAAGGCTGGCGGTATGTTGGGGTGTTAATTGCCTTTTCTTTTATTACATGCTTAATTTCTCTCTCTCTCTCTCTCTCTCTTTCTTTCCCTCTTGTAATTTTGCGTTAATTCTTTACCCTTCTTTATACTATACACTTCCGTTGATGCAATAAAGAATCGGTCGAGTTGACAACGTTTGTTGTATTTCTCTTCAAATCCAAGTAAATTTAAAGTTTTATCAAGTTTTATAAGTTTAGTCGCGCATCCTAAATCTAGAAATAGTCTATTAATTTTGGATCAAGGACATTTACCCATTTTATTGCTCCTAGGCTACAAGTACATTTATAACATTTGTGGGCGTGTATAAAATATCTCTCTGATATTGACATTTGTATTAGTATTTTACATTTCTAGAGGATCTAAAATGAGGATAGAAATAAGATAGTTTTACAGAATCTGCGAGAGGTCTCACAGTATACTGATTTCACAGCTCTTCATCGCTATAACTAAAGGATTAAACAAACTAATTAGTAAATAAAGGAAATACATCAAACGACATCCCTCGCTTAATATGAATTTTACATGTCTTATACATCTGAGAACTGTTGAAATATTCCCAATTCCATAACAAACTAAATTATTTCCAATGCCAAAGGCTTCGATATTGACCTTCGATATCTGAGTACTTAGTTTTAGGTTTATTTTCGTAATAAAAGTTAATAATTAAGCGTCAACACAGATTTTATTGACATCATCAAAATTAAGTTTACGTAATTATCATATTCTATAATTGTTTTGTTTATTTAAATATGCAAAATTGTTTTGCAGGATTAGTTTATAACATTGTTGATGTGATCTTGTCGGGAAGATACGCACATGATTCTCCATATATTTATATTAGATTTATCTTTTACTGCTACGGCTCCGTTTCTAATCTGAAAGTAAGGTTTTACCACTCTGTTTCTCCTTTTCCTTGTCACGTTCGTTACGGGTCTCGGCCTGTGCCAATAAAATAGGAGTATTTTGCTGCCCTTGATGAGGCTTTTGCTTCAGCATTGTCCAATCATAAATGTAATCATATTGATGATTTAGAGTCCTATATAAAATTCTATAAAAAGAAAATAAAGCCATTAAAATATATCAAGAAAAAGTTCGGTGATATTAAAAGATACTTGGAAATATCTAAATATGCATGAAAGACAAACAATTCTAGGTGGAAAACTGAGGCAGCATTTACATCATGTTTTAGTTAATTGCATTTTTGATCCTAATCTATGCAGCACAATCGCAAACTGCAAATAAACGTGTATTGCTGGGCGCAATGCTGAAGCCTGAATTGGAATGTCGCGTGGGATCGGTTGTGCGTTTGACAGCTAGAGTAGAACCAAGGTCGGCATACGAGAGCTACCGCAATGCAACCTCATGCATTTTATCGTAGTTTTTGGCTAATATCGTAACGCATCCGACAACGCAGAAGGAGAGTTACTTTCTACTAGGTCCTGCGTTTGACAGTTGTTGTTGTTTTTGTGTGATTGTTGCTGGTACTGGTGCCGCTGTGTAAAGAAGCTCGATGCGTCATTGCGTTTCACAAATTTTGGGTCGTGCGTTTTGACAAATCATATCGTAAAGTTCGCTCAAAGCGGCGAAAAGTTAGTTCAACGCACGATTCATCAACGATTCAGGCTCCGCCATGTCGCTTATCAGTGCAGATACTTTCAAAAGCATCCGTGTCCTGATAGGAATTGCGTTAGGTGCTAGTAAACTTCTCCGTGGCTTACATAGACTGGAGGTCCTGAAATTCCGATACTGGTGTTACTTACAAAGCACTGCCGATGGATGCTTGCAGACCATTTGACCAGGCATCAAAAACTATGCAATAGAACTTCTGTACAGTGTACACATGGTCAGTCGCAGCGGACAACAATCGATCAAATACAAATAAAGCGCCAGCTCACGTTACATGCACAAATTCATACAACCACAAACACTTTGTATGTGGCGTGTCCAAGCGAAGTGAACAAACCACCGCGCACGGACCAGTGAACTTCGTAGAATTGCTGAACTAGCAAACTCAGCAATGCATATGCTGGATTGTCACTCTTAAGTTATTGCCGCGATATTCATTTTAAATATTAATAATCTGTAAATCTTTATGAAAACCACTTACCGGAATAGCTGTCGAAGATACATATAGTCTGGTTGCTCTTCAAAGCGCAAGCTACGGCAATAGTTTAAATACATGGAGAATTCTGCAGGAAAACCCTTGCACAAGACTTCTATAGGAGTTGACATTTTTTTCTCCGAGATTTTCTCATATTTTTGTTGTTTGTTGTTCGCCTTCATTCCTTGCCAGGGCAAAACACCACGATTGAAGTACATCATAACATAACCTAAGGATTCCATATCGTCTCTTCGTGACTGTTCAATCCCTAAATGAGCATTGATGGACGCATATCTTGCTGTTCCAGTCAAATTTTTATCCTCGCGATATGATATATGGGCTCGGGAAGTTGGGTCGCGAAATTTCTTGGCCAACCCGAAATCAATGAGAAACAGTTTATTGCAGTGACGTCCAATTCCCATAAGAAAATTATCTGGTTTGATATCGCGATGAATGAAACATTTCAGGTGTATATATTCGAGGCGTCCAATCATTTGATCCACCAACATTAAAACCGTTTTTATGGTGAAATGACGAGTGCAGAAATTGAACAGATCCTCTAATGATGGTCCGAGTAAATCCATTACAAGTGTATTGAAATTCTTCTCCTTTCCATGGTAGCGGATTCGAGGAATGCCAACCCCACCATTTAAAATACGATACAATTTTGCTTCATACAATAATTGAGGATGCCGTGCATTCGCACTTTCCATTTTTATTGCAACTTCCTCGCCACTTTGTATGCTTATTCCGAGATATATATCCCCAAATGATCCACTTCCTGCAAATAAGTTTATATTCAGTGATTTCATGTGATAAAACTAAATATGAGAACTCACCTATTTTTCGAATTATTCTGTACTTTCCACCAATAATGATTTCCGAACGATTGTCCTTTATAAGTCTTAATTTTTCCATGATGAAAACGTAGACCAGATTACGAAATCGAAAATAAAATCAATGTCCTCCTTCGGTGTATTCAATCCAGTTCTGTACTTTCAGTTTCAACTTAAGATGCAAGACCCTGTTAGGTTCAAGAATGAAAGAGAAGCATTTATTTAGATGTGAATGAATACATTCCCAAATGTAAAAATTATTCCTATCAACTACATAATATTATTAAAAAATCTTAGGAAGTACAACAGATGTTTACTCTTTCGAAAAAACGCAGAGTAAGTAAATGTCAATAAGGTGAAGTCCTGTTTTTTGTTTTAGTAGGAAGCAGCAGCTACACTGATACAGACGTGGAAGCATAATTAGTGGAACTGTTTCAGGAGTCATTTACTTGCCAACAATTTCATAACTCATTTGATATGCTAAGTTTACAAAGTTGGGGTTCAGCAAGGAAACGGAATGTATTTGGAGGAAGAGTTAACCAGGGCAGCATAATTTCTTCAAGATTCAGATATAGTCAAGACTATATATATATATATATAAGATTGTGCGGCATTAAGGCTCAGTTCTACAACAAAAAAAAAATGCCAGTGACAAAATAGGAAATATCCATGTGAATAATCCCAGTTGGTGTACAACAGAATCACTATTCCAAACACAAATGCAGTTCGAGAAGTGAGCGGTGTTACCCTAACCGACATACCACAAGCGAATTGAATCACAAAGTTCTCCCAAATATTGCACAGAATTGAAAAACTCGTCAGTGGCTCAATGCACTTGCTATATTAGCAGCGAAAAGCAATGATGACAATGACTTCAGCATTCAAACTGAAGTACCAGACGAATCCAGACCTATTCTTGAATTCACTTGATTGGCCAGGCATACCTCCGCAAGTTTTATAATTGAGAAATGGGGTGTCGTATCATTATTTTCCGATACATTTATGCACTACGATTGTGCAACGATCACTTTCAGTGAAAAGCGTGGTAAACATATAATCGAAGTTACAAGTTTAAAGGAGAGAAAGTACTGTTGCAATGCCTCTCAATGATTCCAACAGATATGCCATTCTTATTCAAATGTTTGCAGTTTGCGGTACGACCCGCGTTTGGAACGACCATAAACAAAGCTAAATTTGAAAGATGTAGTTTTTCGTGTACACATCAGATGGAAAAACAAAAAATATTGTGTATCCAAAAGGAGTTCAATTAACAGAGTTAAAACACAGCCACTTTTTTCTTTGAGTGGCATTGCAAAGAATATCGGGTGCATCTGGTGCATAAGTGACATAAGACTACGCTCCCATAGTGTAACCACTTTTCCTAAGCTAAAAAAAGGAACAAAAATTTGTTTGAAGGTATGTATTCAGCCAATTTGTTGTGCATTTCAATAAAGATGCTGGCGACACAGAGGAGAAAATAACTGCACAGATGTCGCCACAGCCAAGTAATGCTAGAGTCAAAAGTATGCCCTCAATGCAAATTATTGTATTTTGCACTTATTTGCGTTAATCGGGGTTCAGCAGAAACTTGAATCTTCCATGCCATGGGACTAAAAACCACGGCTAGCCAACCGATTTAAACTAAGCTTTTGTATACCGAAATAGTTTTCCGAGAAAAATATTGTTTTTATTTGTTTTACCAATCTTAAAAGGAAAAAGCGCTTGTCCAACATCTGATCTAATTTATTTTCATCAAATCTACGCTTACAAAAAACGATCGTCTGGTAAAAGTGAGCAATGTGAACAAATAACCAGAAATATTTACTGCTACCTTAACATATTTTATGACTTGGAGTACGGTTACAAATTTGTTGAGCACATGAGAAATTGGTGGAAAATCACAAAAGTTTATTTTAAAAATTGCTCTGAAAAACTTACCAAAATAAAGAATTCAAAGTTGGTTTGTGGTTTGCTTCAAAATTGATGGTCGAACAGCACTGCAGATATTATATTTTTCATCACCTTGGTTTACTTATGCGTGAAAATAACATTAACTGAACTTTTATTTTATATATGTCAACATACCTATTTACATACATACATACATATGTATATGTAGATAAATAACAAATAATAGGTATACATATATATTTTATAATATTAACAAAGTCTCGCAATAGAAGATCGTCGAGAAATTATTTAGGAAGATTAACAAATAATTAGAAAATATGACAGCTTTCAGCCATTGCGATTTAATGATAATAGTGTTGTCTTCTTTTGTTTTGAAAGTAGTATGCTTTCTCCCTTGGCTTGAATTTACATGGAGTGTAGTAAATGTTGTGGCAGCAGTTTGTAGAAAAGATATATAACCATACGTCTCCACGGGCAATTTTTGATGGCATGCCATTGGCAATTTCAAGCAAATTGCCAATGGAGACTCCAAATTGCTTCAAGTTGGCAATTTATGTTATGAAATATGTTATGCCATAAATTGCCAACGTGCTGTGTTGCAATCAGTTGTCATTTTGTTTGTTTGACAGCCTTTTTTCATTTTTTCGTGACGCTCACAGTGGAAGCATCGTCGGACATTTTCGTTTTTCCGCATCTATTAAATTAATAAAAACGCTAAAATGAATGGAGACTGTGCATTTACATTCTTTGTAATAATGGATTTACCCAGAATTTCGGTTTCCTTCTTTTTTCCTCTTCATCGTTAAATAAAAAAAATTTTCAAGCGTGGGTACAGCGAACTTGATTGCTTGACGGCATTTTCAAAATGACAATGGCATAACATCGCAATGCCCACCACTAAAATATTGCCAACCATTGCAATCAAATTTGACAGATGTTATGCCATCAAAAATTGCCCGTGGAGACGTAGGGTAAGGGAAAATGTCTGTGTTACCCTACGTCTCCATGGGCAATTTTTGATGGCATGCAATTGACAATTTCAAGCTAAATGCCAATGGAGGCTGCAAATTGCTTCAAGTTTGCAATTTATGGCTTGCAATATTTTATGCCATAAATTGCCAACATGCTGTGTTGCAATCAGTTGTCATTTTGTTTGTTTGACAGCCGTTTTTCACTTTTTCGTGACGCTCACATTGGCAGCATCTTCGAAAATTTTAGTTTTATTGAAATTTCTAAAAACGCTAAAATGGATGGAGACTGTGCATTTCCCTTCTTTGTAAAAAAGGATTTACCCAGAATGTCGGCTTCTTTTTTCCTCTTCATCGTATAAATCAAACAATTTTCCACGCGCGGGCATAGCGAACTAGATTGCTTGACGTCATTTGCAAAATGACGATGACTTAACATGGCAATGCCAGCCTTTGCAATGAAATTTGACAGTTTTTAAGCCATCAAAAATTGCCCGTGGAGATGTGGGCTTAAGTGGCAGAGTTACATAAAGCAGAAATGGTGCCAGAAATTGTGTTCGAAAAGACAGATCTGGTGGTGGGGCCTGTCATTTTATACTTTTTTTCAGTGGGAACGGTAGCCGGTTTTCACAATTACCTTTCTTCTTGAATTCGGTCGGATGATTTGGAGTCACCTTCAGCATAACCAGGTGCACAGTAAGGTTTCACTTCTCCGATATGGGCTTCCTTTCGTCGTTTGTCTCCCATGCGGCTTAACTCCACGATGACTGGCGAAACGAAATTCGCTATTTGAAAAAGCCCATCGTATCGTGGTGCCAGTTTCGCGGCGAAGTGTTCCGTGGTTTTTGCTAGGTGGTGTTGTTTTACCAATACCATTTGTCATATGCTTGGCGTCCACGATCTGTGTCTCAGGTTGTAGTATCTTCGCTGGTCTTGTGACGCCATCTCTAAGTTCCGCCCTGTCTAAGTTAAGCCTCCTCGAGCTATTCTGCCCGTTTATTGGATGTTTCTGGCAGCGTCCCGGTACCCAATGAAGCTTCGTCATACAGCGCTTTTGGGAGCCGTGGTTCCCGTCCTTGTACTAGATAGACTGTGCTATACCCGGTTGTCTCCGAGACACTCGTGTTCATGGCTAGCGTCAGTTCTGGGAGTAGCTCATCTTATCGTCGCTGTTTTTTGTTGGCGAACTGAGCATGGTCTTTAAGGTGCGATTGGTGCATTCAACTGCGTTCTCTTGGGGAATATACAGAGCTGTAAATCGGTGTCACATCCCGTAGTCTTTAATGAATCGCCGGAACGCTCTACTCGTAAACTGGAACCCATTATAGGAGACCAGAACCAGAACAGAATTGGTACGCCAAAGCGAGTTAGAATGTGCTCTCGGAAAGCCCGCTGTAAATCCCACTTAGTGTGCTTATCGTGGAATACCGCTAGCATAGTAGTCATGCATTGAGCGAGGAAGAGGTCCCACGAAATCGACACACAGTATAGCCCGCGATTCCTCCGGAATCTGTGTGAGCATTTATCCCGCAGGTTGTTGCTGACTGCATTTATACCGCTGGCAAAGCTTGTATATTCGTACGTATCGACTGGCGTCCTTGAAAAGGCCCGGCCAGTAGTAGCTATTTGTGATTCGGGCTATGGTCTTCCGAATGCCTAGATGCCCCGCTGTTGGCGTATCGTGGTTTTCCCTCAAGATACGCTTCCTGAGCGACGTCGGCATACACAGTCGCCGTCTCAAGCACAGTCCTCGTCTCCAGAGCGATTTGGAATGTGACGGTAAAGCTGTCCGTTCTCTATGGAGTAGTCTGCGAACTTAGCTTGCTCGGCGATCACCTCTACCCTCCGCTTCTGCCACCAGTTACAGTTCTGATGTGGTTTCTCCTCCACTGTGATGGTGCACGCGGCCTCGACCGGCTTCCTCGATAACGCGTCGGCTATTACGACTAGCTATCCTCTTCGATACTGCACTTCAAATGAGTGTTGTTGGAGTTCCAGTGCCCATATTGCTATGCGTCCTGATGGGTTTTCGATTGATTTAAGCCACTTCAAGGAGAAGTGATCCGTTATAACCGTGAAATGGTAGCCTTCCAGGTACGGCCGCATCTTACAAATACCCCAGACGATAGCTAGGCACTCCTCCGTAGAAGAGTAGTTCCGCTCTGCTCCATTCAGATGCCTACTGGCACAGGATATCACCCGCTCTCTCCCTTCTATATACTCGGTGAGTACCGCTCCCAAACCGTACTCACTAGGGTCTGCCTGAAGAGTGAATTTCTGCGAGAGGTCCGTGCATGCCAGGATTGGCACCTCGGTTAGCTACCGCTTCAATATTTTGAAAGCCTGTTGTGCAGCGTCGTTCCACTTAAAATGCTTCCCTTTCTTCAGAAGTGCTATTAGCGGCTGTACAGTTTTCGCAAAATCAGGGGCAAAACGCCGATTCCACGAGATCTAGAAGCAAGTCGTCAGTGGAGTCTGGCATCGCAAATAGTTCAATTTGGCATACCTGCTCTCCAAGCCTTACATCGATCATCAGGGCCTCCGTTATGCCTCGTATTCGTCCATCAGCCATATCTGCTCTGATGAGTGTAAGGATAACCCTACCGGCGGTAGCACGAAGTTGACGAGCTTCGCGTAGCTCCCGTGTCGTTCGCTGCAGTTATTTTGTGTGCCCTTAGGACGACCGTTGCACATATACGTTGGCCATCGCAATGCAATGTGCTTATTAGGGATGAGGCGTGTTGTCGGTGGACTGCGCGGTGCCTCGCTCCTGGTGGGAGTCCTGCCCGTTTCCCCCGGATGCTCTACAGCACTCCACTGTTCTCACGTTCCTCTTGCCGCATTCCCAGCAGAACATAACTCATGCGTTTCGGCAGTGTCTTGCCATATGCACTGATTGGCTACAGCGTCTGCAAGCGTATGTCTATCCGCCCATCTGCCCCTAGCGTGATTTGCCGTTGTGATCTGCCTGTTGTGCCGCATAATTGTTGTCGTCGTTGCCGAATCTTGTCCTCTAATTTCTCGAAGTAGCGGGCGGGCTGGAAGAACCTTACGAAGTCCTTTGTGAACCCAACCCAATCTACCCATGCTCGGTTATTGCTGCGGTACCATAGCAGGGCACGCTCGTTTAACAGTTCTGGCATTGTACGAGGTAGCATATGTATGTTGAGGTTGTATACTTCGGACAACTCCTCTACTCATTCGATGAATGCCAATGGGTCACGCTCTCCATCGAATTTAATCGACCACTTTCTCAGGTGGTCAATGACATGGCGTACTGTGCAGCTCCGTTGTGTGGTTGATTCCTCTATGCAGGTGATTCAGAGCGCTGCTGTGGAGTTCTCTATACGTAGTTAGAGTTACACCTTCCATGCATTCCTGATCTGTCTGCTTCCAGCGTTTCGCGGGTAACTGTGGGCGCAGCTGGTGATGTGCTCCCAATGTGCTTACTTTGAAGCTTCGCCAAGTGGGTTTTCTGCTCTTGCGTCAGTTCTGTATTGGTGAAAAAAATCTGCAAGTCGCTTTCGGAGTTCATCCACGGTACCTGTAGCTTTTACGCCAAATTCTTCAGAAAAAATTATCAGCTCATCCTTGCGTAGCAAGTACACCCAGCTTGTCTTCCCCATCCTGTGGTATTCTTTGGTGATGATGAAGAAAATAGGTACCGTTGCGCGTAGACGTATCCCTCTGTTGTCTGATTGCTATTGGAATATTTCTGTTTTCTCTTCGGGCGCCACTGCAACGACTCGAAATGGCTAGTGTATAGCTCAGCGGGGCCCAGGGGTCGTTGACAGAAATTAATTGTTCATAAGAGTAATAGTTTTATAAACGTTCTTTATTTACTAAATGGCATATATAATATGTAATGTTTATTTCATCTGAAAAATGTTGTTGATGTTCTTTGTTTATGTTGGTAAGAACCATAAACCCTTGGCTCTGTCTCGTGAGTATTCTAGTTCCAGAGCGGATCGGTAAGAACCATAAACGCCTGCCTCTGTCTCGTAAGTATTCTCGTTTACACGGAGAAGTCAGTCTGGTTTACCTTTGTGCCACAGTATATGGTCTCCAAGACGTGTTGTTGGGCGGAAACCGTTGTTTAGGGCATTTGCGGCTAATTCAGGTTGCTGCTATGCCCACGCAAGTTGTTGTTGCCTCCCGCATTGGTTTGCCCATAGCTCACCTTCAGTACCTTGTTATTGTTTTACCATTGTTTGCTGTAAATCTTTATCCTTGGACCACCTTCAATGGTGGATTGTTGTTGTGTATTCTGACCTCGAGCCACCTTCACTGATGCATTGATGTTGGGGTATTCTTAAATCGCGTAAAATATTTAGCATATTAAAGTTTAGCCAGCATTTGTTTCTTTATTTCTTCTTTGTATCATGTCCGTACTGGCGGCACTCGTAGCGATCGTTCTGTCGCTTCCTCGTTGTGCCTGTTGTTGTTCTATGCTCACGACTGGCCTGGCTTTGTTAGCAATGTTGTTGTAAATTGTTGATATAATGATCGTACTGCGAAAAATTTTATGTACTCCCGTTTTTCGCTTGTGATGGTTTCTTGTCTTCGTTTTTGTTTTAACCTGCTCCTCTTATTGTTAGTAGGGTTTCTCTGGTGGGAGGTTCCTTAGATTTAGTTTCCATGATGGTTGTCGAGTTGACCATGGTAGTGAGTGGAGTATGCGCGCTGTTTAGAAACCAATATCCTGTGACCTCAGCATGAAGGTTTCCTCTAACATTGCACTTGATCTAAAATGACACCATAAAGCGCATTTAACTAGAATATGCTAACGTCACCACTAACTCAAGTTAGTATTGTGAGGTATTTTTTAAAGTAATGATTTTTTTCCAAAACAACTTACTTTTCAATGTCTCTTTTTAAATCAATATTGTTACGTAATTGCCCTCCAGGCAATTTGTACTACTCTTACTCTCGGATTCGTACGACACAATCTGGCGGTTAAATTCGGAACTATTTGCTTTATTGCTATTCATCCACTTCGTCTTGGGTTACAGTTTGCTGTGCCCAACAATTATTTATTTACTTCCGCTCTAACTGCTGCTGTTACTACCACGGTGTACCCTCGGCTACGATCGCTTTTCGACTGTCCGTTGCTAACACGATCTCCGCTCTGCGACGATCACTGCTCAACTGGCCGTTACTAACACGATTTCCGCTCTATGACTACCACTGTTTAACTGCCCGTTGCTAACACGATTTCCGCTCTGCGACGATCACTGCTCAACTGGCCGTTACTAACACGATTTTCGCTCTGTGACTACCACTGGTCAACTGATACTGCTACACGATGTTCACTAGGCTACTAGTTTACTGCTTGTTGCTCATACGATGTTCACTTTGCCACTGTCACTGGTTAACTGATCTTGCCAATACGACGCTCACTATGCTTGCTGCCACTTTCAGGATTTGGCTATGATCAATTTTCACTCCTTGCTGCCAACGATGTTCACTTTGCCGCTGTCACTGGTTAACTCATCTTCTACCACGATGTTCACTGTTCCACTGCTGCTGCTACTACGATGTTCACTTGGTCACTTTCACTTGTTCACTGATCTCGATGTCAATTGTGTAGTCGCATATATAATTCTTGTATACAAGAACTTCGACTAGCCTTTGAACGCAGTTCGCATGCCTTCTCGCGTGTTCATTTTTAGGGGTTGAAAATGACGCTTACCCTAAATCTAAGCAACGAATCAGATGGCGTGTGGATTTCGTAACAATATATACGATAAATAAATATATATGCATATGTATTGTAATAAACTTTAATTGGTTTTTATTGTACTATAATTATTTATTTGCTTTATATTAGATATATTATAAATGCATTCTCGTATATTACAAAAGTGACTGACCATATAGTTTCTATACCAATTTTTAAGGAAATACGTTTAGTACAGGTAATAATTACAATTTCAAGACTATTTGCTTTGATTTATGAAATCAATCCGCTATTTACTAATTGTTCCACTTTCTTTGATTTTTGATTTAGAGTCCTCTGGAATATTTCCGTTATTGAAGACACAAGTACTCTCAGTACTGTCAGATATATCCTCGCTATCACTTGATCTAATGTCTCCCGACATCTGAAAAATTATAAAAAAAAACAGATATGTATATTTTACTATATAAAAGCTTGACGATATTATGATCCTTACCAATCCTTTCTGCAAAGACATTAATACTATTTTTAAGATCATATATGTCCAAAATATATGCAATAAAAGCAGTAAAATTAGGAGCGTATTAAATATGTAATATGCTGGGAACATGGGTAATATTCTCGGTGCTTCTATGGATGTGCTGTGGAAGAAAAATTACAATATTTTACTGACAAGGAAGTAATAGATAGATATATATCGAATTATTGTCATTAAATACAATCAAGTACGCGGTACCGAAATAAGACTAAAGGTCTATTGTAGCTACATATGTAGTCATGTAATCATATAGCTGAGGACTACTTTTTACCCATTGAAGAATCGACATACACGTGAATCTACAGACAATATATAGTAATCTCTGATCTTGCTTCCTTTTTATAGACCTTTAAAGTTTAAAAAAATACATTTCAATACTTATTTCTACTCGTTCTATGAATAAAATATGGGTAATAAATAAAAGAAAGAAAAATTCGGCGTCAAATCTTTGGACCTATATGCGTGAGCGGCGAGTATCGGATTTGATGGAACGATGAGCTGTACGAGCTATCCGCTGATATTGACATACTCGAGCGAATCAAAACCCAGCGGCTACGCTGGCTAGGCCACGTCGTGCGGATGGTTGAAACTGGTACAACTAGGGAAAGTCATCGATTCGATGCCCCAAGGTGGGCAACCCAGGAGGGGAAGACCACCACTGAGATGGAAATACCAAGTTTAGGAGGGCCTGTCTTGACGCGGCATTTCCGACTGGTACCAGTCAGCGTGCGCTTACCAGAGACGACTGGCGAAGGCTAATTATGCGGCATTGACTCACTAGGGTTGTACGCCTGCTAAGAAGAAAACTAATGGGTGTAGATATTAACCTTGTTGAAGAGGCTAAATATCTGGGCGTGATCCTAGATTGGAAGCTGAACTGGAAGGCAAATATAAGTGAATGCATCAGGAAGGCTCAGGTAGCTCTGCACTCTTGCAAAATAGTTATAGTTAAAAAATGGGGGTTACAGCCTAAGGTAGCCTACTGGATATACGCAGCTGTGGTACGACAAGTCCTTTTTATGGGATGCTTGCTTGGTGGACAGACCTAAGTAAGTCCACATAGAACAGGCTGGTAACAAAAATAAGTAGTGCCATTAGAACGACTCCAATGGCAGCTTTGAACGTTATGCTCAATCTGCTGCCTGTTACGCTTTTTGGCGAAAAAGTGGCTGCAAACTCAGCTATAAGGCTAAAAGCTACGCATCAATGGGATGCCAGGAAAGTAGGCCATGCGTCCATATTAAGATTTTTTGAGGGTATTCCTGACTCTTTCGATTACATCACACCAATGTACGCCTTCAATGGTATGTGCAAATTCTCCATTCCCTCCAGGGACGAACGGAAGGATGGCATCCCCCTCATGTAGAAGGGGTTCACATCTACAGAGATGGATCCAAGTTGCAGAGTAGGGTGGGAGGTGGTGTATTCTCAGAAGATTTGGACATTAACATGTCCTTTAGGATGCCCGACCACTGCAGTGTTTTTCAGGCAGAGGTCACGGCTATAGAGGCAGAAAGTATCTGGACATGATATTTGCATTCTATCCGAAAGCCAAGCAGCTTTGCGCTCCCTGGACTCGGCTATTATCACCTCAGAACCCGTCAAGAGCTGCCGCAAATCTTTAGACGAGATAGCTAAGCATACCCGGATGCATCTATGCTGGGTGCCCGGCCACAGAGATATTCCAGGGAACTGTAAAGCGGACGAACTAGACTGAGAGGGTACCCGTGCAATGATTTATAAGAAAAGAAACCGAAAATATTTCAGAAATTTGACAGAGTATTAATATATTCTTGACCCTACCATCATTTGGAACAAATATATTAAAACATATTGTATTAGTTCACCTGTAAATTATCCGCGGATAGAACCCAAGCCGAGTAATAATCCATACGACAGTAAATATAGCAAATATTGCATCGCAAAGTTTCTGATAGTTTGCATATTTGGTTATTTTCGCGGCCTGAAAAAGAAACAAAAAGTAACTTTTCTTAAATCTAATCTCTAAATAATTACAGAAATATTTGACTGAATAAAATGTGTTTATTGGAATAAAGTATAAATGATTTTTGTTTGCTCTCACCTCTAAAAATATGTCGGCACAATCATGTACTACCAACACCAGTGATGCGGCTCGATGCAAATTACACACCCAGCTCAGCGACATCAACAGAAGTGTCACCATGTGATGTATAAACATCTGCCAAAAATCTTTACGCTTAATATCGAAAAATTGGGTGAAAGTTAAAGACCAGTAGAATGCCATGGAAATCATAAAGTACCACCATATATCGTTGGTAACCGTCTAAAAGAAATAAATAAAAATATAATTTATCAACACGACTGACTAAATACTTTACTATGGTATAATATAACATTTAAAAAACTATAATATACAATGTATTTTATGTGTTTATTATTAATATTCTTAAAATACTAATTCAATAACAGTTTTAATGGAATGAAATGACCATCTATAAAGTGTGATATTCTCGCCAGTATCAAGAAAACAAAGAAAGATAGTTACGAAATCAACACGCCATCTGATTGGTTGCATACTTTTAGGGTATGCGTCATTTTCAAACCCGCGAGAAGGCATGCGAAACTGCGTTCGGAGGCTAGTGGAAGTTCTGGTATAAAACAAGTATATAAGCGGCCACACAAATGACATCGGGATCAGTGAACAATCGTGATCATCGTAGTAGCAGCAGCTGTGGAACAGTATGCGTAGCCGAGAGTGAACATCGTAGTAAACAAGTAAAAGTGGCAAAGTGAACATCGTTCGAAGCAAGCAGTGAAAAGTGATCATAGCCGAATCCTGAGAGTGACAGCAAGGAGAGTGAACATCGTATTAGCAACGAGAGTTAACAAGTAACAACAGAAGAGTGAACATCGTATTGGCAGCAAGCGGTTGACAAGTGATCATAGCCGAATCCTTAGAGTAGCAGCAGTGGTTGAAAACTGATAATCGCAGAGCGAACATCGTGTTAGCAACGGGCAGTTGAGCAGTAATCGTCGCAGAGCGAATATCGTGTTAGCAACGGGCAGTTGAGCAGTAATCGTCGCAGAGCGGATATCGTGTTAGCAACGGGCAGTTGAGCAGTGATCGTCGCACTATTGTAATGTACACGAACAGTTGATTCCACTAATTCCACTGTTCCACCTAGCTGCGTTTAAACGCAGTTACGCATGCCTTCTCGCGTGTGTATTTTTAGGGGTTGAAAATGACGCTTATCCTAAAACTATCAACCAATCAGTTTGCGTGTTGATTTCGTAACAATATCAATAACTTTTTTTAGGTATCGCTATCTCAGGAGAATTGTAATCTACACTAACGATTAAGTGCCCATAGCATAATTTGGGAGAAAGTGTTGCTTTTAAATTTTTTGCAAAGTTTAATAAACTTTATTAAAGTTTTAAATTTATATTGAAGACTGA
Source organism: Clusia tigrina (assembly GCA_920105625.2). Lineage (NCBI taxonomy): Eukaryota > Metazoa > Arthropoda > Insecta > Diptera > Clusiidae > Clusia > Clusia tigrina. The sequence continues at coordinate 150,154,788 of OV050033.1, forward strand.
TCTTTAAATATTTGAGTTTATTTCCAATTCCCTAGTATTAAGATAGCGGTTTAGTCAAAAATTCAATGGATAACGAATCGAAAGTAAACGTCAGATAACAATTCAAAGAGACGCAGAATGATATTAGCTTTTAATGAACGAAACGGATTTTAAAACTAAAATAAAAGTATTCTAAAAAAGTAAAGTAAATAATATAAAATACGCACCTGATGAGGATAGTCATACCAACAGTTCTTCACATTCCAAAACCATGATTTGTCCCAAAGGGCAATTAATCCAAAAATGAAGCTGTAAAAGTAATACAAGCATCGCCAACTATTTTCACAAAATTTAACCAACGTAGATGGTTTATCCTGTGCTCTTCGCAAACGCCACCACCGTTCAATTTGACGTTCTGTCATGTCCGATTGTTTTTTTATAGTCAGGACCTTAAACAAACAAAATACAATTTTTCTTTTTTAAATTGGTAAAAAAAAAACTACTTTGGTAAATAACATCAATGGTGAGAGAAAAAGAATACACTCTACAATATACAGTGAAAGCTCCCAAACGGAGACAGCCCCCATAACCCAACGCAAGCTTTCCATAATATTTTCTATACGAAATGCATTCCCATACCCGGAGGTCAAATAAACGGACAACAAAAATGGATGACACGAGACATCATGACTGAATGGCTGCAGCAGTTCAACAGGAAAATGAGATCTCAGAAACGTAAAATTATCTTGTTCTTGGATAATGCAGCATCTCATCTTAGGGAATTAAATTTAATAAATAAAACATGGTTTTTTTGCCCGCAAATACAACTGCGGTTTGCCAACCCCTTGATCAAGACATAATCCAAAATTTTACTCACTCACTGTAGAGGCTGAATATTAAAGCATTTACTAATAAAGTCGATCCAGCGAGTTCAGCATCAGATCTGGCAAAATCTATTAATGTTGTTGACCCTTTATACTTCATCAAAGCCTCTTGGGATACAACCACCTAAAACTGCTTTTGTAAAGCTGGATTGTCAGGAGATAATTGTAGTCTGCCCGATTTTGATGCCGCGGATGATATACAACTGACGAAGTATGAAAATTTACAAGAAGTTTCGTTCAATCAAATGATTGGAATTATTAAAAGTCGAAGAAAGGTCCTACACTGAAGATGACTGTATGGAAATATCGAAACGAAGCGATATTGTGGAGAGAAGTGACTCTGAAGACGAGATTGATGTAGAAATAACTGTGTTACGAACACATCCGCAAAATGTTAATACACATCAGATGCGATTCACATATTGTTCCGCGGCATTATAAACGTGCAGTGCTCTTCTACGTCTTCCCGAGAATGGCTGCCAAAAGTTGTGGTGGGAATGCCAGGTTGCGAAAACTGCAAAATCGTTTTCACGGACAGTTGCAGTAGCAGGCTAGTAAAAAAAGAGTGCTTGGATACCGGGTCCTTTCCACAAACTAACCGAAATAAGTGATCAGAACGATGGACTGAACACGGAACTGTGAAAGATATACTCGTATATGACTGCTTTGAGTCTTTCTATATTTTGAACAAAACGATTTTGTGTGGGTGAAATTTGTCAGTTGACAAATTTCATCTTCACACTGTTCAACTGTGTCGACTTTAATTGTGTGGTGGCTAATATACCCCTCGTGTGTTGCACTAGAACATTCTAGAATACTCTTACACTTCGAAAGAAGTTTCGAGAACATTCTAGAATATTCCCTACACAACGAAAGTGGTTTCAAGAAGGTTCTAGAGTATGTGTTTTCGCATAGATTGTGTCTTGGCTTATATACCTCTCCTGTGGTGAACAACAATGTATAGTGGATACCCTAAAAGTATGCAATCATTTATGTATCAATATGATGTAGAGCTACAAACCAAAATGAGAGGATACTTTGAATTTGATAAATGTTTTGTGTATATTTATATTTTAATAAAGAAATATCAATAATAGAAGTTCCAAATCCAAATTACAGGATAAAAAACTCCTGATAATGATATAAGATAGAAAACGATATACGATATATATGGAAACAATTCCATTGTAAACCATGTAAAAAAATTGAGTAATTCAGTACTAAATATGATCACCATATCAAATATATACAAATATTAAGCATACAAATACATTATATATTCTCTTACCTTCTTGTGATCTAAACGACTCGATTTATCGTAAGCCTTTTCTAATATAGGTATAGGTGTGGCTTTTTTAGGCCTAGAACTTTTTATACCCAAAGCTTTTCCAATAGGTGCAATCCAGACCCTAAAAATGTAAGATACTTGTATTACTTAACCAAAACATAAATCTATGAATATTGTGAAACGTAAAATTAGAAAAATGATGGTATGATTTAAGAAAACGATTTTTTTACGAAATCTAGTTCATTACTTCATTAAAATTAGGAATTGTCAGTTAATTGCCACTAAGGAGAGCATTTATCATCTTTTTTTGTCACTGCACTGCAGAGCCCATTCTTATCGGTATATTTCGATGGTCCTGCTTCGGTAAATCCATCGCCGTTAACACATTTTACACAGCAGTGGTAACAATTCTGTGTATCTAATATAATTGTCGTTCTTATCACAACAAGCCAGAAGGACTTTAAAACGGATGTCATGAAGTGGTGAGACCGAAAGGGAAGCACATACTTAGCTTGCTTTGTCAAGTGAGTAGCCTTACGAATCAGATGGCTCATATTAAAAAGCAACACACCACAAACGTAGACGTGGCTGAAAATTCAAAAACAAGAGATCACACGTCGCTAACCCTTGTGGTGAAAACGGAATCTCTGTCGACTCGGACGAAATCCACTTGGGTCGTAGTCTACGGATTCCCATCAAGAAGCCTGAAAGGCTTTAAAAAGAACAGGCAACCGTCTGGCGTGGAGCTTGAGGTGGCGGATCTGAAAGGGGGAAGCTCCTCTTAACGGCGGCTAAGGCTCTGCCAAAACACCCGAAACGAAGTGACTCTGTGTCTACTACAGGGGTTGCCAAGTGCTCTTAGTGAGGAAGACACACTGCTAGAGTTAGACCCGGAAGAGGCTGATGCGGACTTTACCGTGCTGGAAGTAGCTGGCGCTTTAAGTAGCAGATATGCTGCGAATAGTGCAGATTAACTTCCATCACTCGATTGCTGATTCTTCCATACTTCAGCTTCGCCTTGCAAAGGGCGTTCACATAATTCAGTTGCTCAGTTAGTTCAGATGTGCTTAATAGGACATGATTGTTAAAACATGTCACTTGCTCTACTACTTAATTTACTCTTTCGTTCGATCGTTCATTCGTTCATAAGAAGTGGAAGGAAGCAGAGAGCAATACTTGCACTTGGCGCTTTTTTGTCTGCGTTCTCAACAAAATGTCCCCATAGAGCACTGTATTTTTTTGGAGGAACCATTATTAAAATATTTCAGCGATTTCACATTCACGGTAAACAATTTTAACTTATTAATAAGAGCATCCAAATTTTATAAAAATCCCTATGTGCCTTGATGTTCTAACTGGAACCAATATACATACTCGTACATATGTCATCATTCAATCACTAAAATATATAATTCGAGATAATGTTTGTGTGTATATTCGTATATCTGCTCATGAGTCAATAAACGATTGAACCATAGGAATAAGTTAGCAAATGAGCAAGTGAACTATTTTGTTTAACAGATCTGAACTAGTTCAGTTGAGTGAAACAGATCAGTTAGTTCGTTCAGTCGTTCACTACCGTATCGTTCAGTCCTTCACTACCGTATCGTTCAATCGTTCACTACCGTATCGTTCAGTCGTTCACTACCGTATCGTTCACTCGTTCACTACCGTATCGTTCAGGCGTTCACTACCATATCGTTCAGTCATTCACTACCATATCGTTCAGTCATTCACTACGTATATATATATTTTTAGTTAATAATTTAATATTACGCAAACAACTAATATCGATTTTTATCTTGTTTCAATGTTTAAACGGCAGACACGCAATTCTGGGATAGCACGCACGCAATACGCTGGCGTATCACGGCTTGCGCCAAGTACAAGCACTGCGTTTATATAAGGGAGGACTGTAAGATATATATATACAGTTTGTCAAGTAATTGCTTGCAAAAGAAAAAATTCAATGCAATTCATTTTAACATTGAATTAGAACCAGAACTGCAAATATTTAATAAAATATAATTTTGCATTTTAATATTTGCATCTTTTCCTCAGCGGAGAACATAAAAAAACTGAATAAATTAGGACAAAAATACAAGCTTCTGTAGCAAAAAAAAAAACCAATAGCCATTTCTTGGTGTCAAAAAATTCTTTGCAAAATTCAAGGAACAGACAAAAAAACTAATAAACAAACAGTAAATAATTGAATACTTAGTGTGTCCACCATTAGCATCAATAACAGCTTGCAACCTTTTTGGCATGGAGGCAATAAGTTTTTGTATATTGCACCTTTTCCTATTCCTCCCTTATAAATCTTATTTAAGCGTTTTCATTAGTTGGAGCCCGTTATACAACTTTTTTTAAGGTGTGCCCATAAATTTTCGATGCGGTTCATATCAGGGCTTTACGCTGGTGTCTATGACTGTGTATATGCAACTATATTGCATCCAGGTCCTGCACAAGAACGATTTGTGCTTAGGGTCATTGTCCTAATACATTTTGTATTTTAACTGTTCGGGATTTTGAGGGTCAGTGAAGCCGAAATTCTGAACAGTTTTTCAATTAGTTTTGAAGAATGTAAAACTTCTTTGCCATGGTATCGGTAAATATTCTTAATTCACCAACGGCCTCCCATGATATGCAGCCCCATACCATACCATATTTACTGGCTGAAGCAGAGCGTTTTTCTATAATCGATCTGGAAATACTCTGCAACATAAAATGTTACTCCAGCGGATTTTATCTTATCTGCCTTCTGTGAGCACGTTTGAAGACATTTTGTCTATTATTTTGATTGAAGTTGTGGTGATACCAGGTTTCATCTATGATACCGATTGGCCACATGCAATTGACCCGCTATTTCGTAACAGCACCAGAATAAGACACGCCTCTAATTGCATATTAGCCATGTTTTTTTTTACCCGAGTTCTTTGCGAATTTGTGCAGCTGTGAATCACGCACAATGAAAAAATGACATGAAATTTAATATTTAACATGGTGATGGAAGAAAGTTTTCTATTATATACAATTTTGTGTTTTCTCTCAGGAAGCTCTGATGCAAGAAATATTCCAGCCCGCCCTCGAATTCAATATTATGTTAAGGCAAGTTTACCTGAGGTCTTGTCGCAAAAAATGTACTTACATATATAAAGGTACTTAGAATAAAATAGCATACAAAATACACAACAAACCTTTCAAGAATGTAACGAAGAAGTATAATTACTAATGCCAAAGGCAAAGGCCAAAGTAAATCTCTGTAATCTGCATAAATAATATCTGAACGGGCATTTGGGGCTATGTCATTCCATGTAGTATTGGGCGGCAGCCAAATTTCGGGGCTCCAAAATAACTCTCTAACATAATTTAAAGTTTGCATATTCATTGTTCCACAAAATACAATCCTATTTCTATCGAAATGGAGGATATTAATCCTATATATGCACTCTACACGAATTACTATTCTAGGCAAATTTTACAAATTATCACACTGCACAATAAATCTGAAGAACATTTATGAAAACACGAATGCCTTAGGAGCGGCACCGGGTGGCACCGAGCAGAACTAAAATGTAAAATTCAGCATTCAGTAGCTCGTTTCTGTAACTCAGTAGAAAACTTCTTTACTGCTGATGACGTAATTCTCTACCATCCTAGGCGAATTTACTTACATGGTGAATGCAAGGTGAATTTCATACCTCCGGAAATGTCAAACATAACCATTATGCGATTAAATACTGTTCAAAATAAACGAAATTGAGAAGAATGGAGAAATACATACGAGCAGCTTAAAGTAGTACACAACTTATATAAAATATATTTAATAGTTAAATAGACTCATTATTTCATAATGTCCAAACTTCACAAAAATAACAATTAAAAACTCTTATTCACTCAAATTAAAACTCTATTTGCAATTGTTTGCATATTTGTTTTGATCGCATTTTTCTATACTTTCAATTTTGACATCTACTGCGGAAAAATTGGTTCGAAAAATTTGTTCTTGCAGTCACCATGTAAGTAAATTCACCATGGAGATACCCAAATTTACATTTTATAAAGCTTCAAACTTCTTAAAATGATAGAGGGTATTGTATATTGCCAATTTCTCGAATTCTAAATTTATGATGGTGGACTACTGCCGGTTTTGTCATTTCGTTGTGTTTTTCCGTGGTAAAAGATAAAACTTTGAATGTAAAACAAATACTGAAGTTGCATTTCTTTAACTAATTTTAATAAATGGGAAAACATAAGAAACAACAGCAATGCGATGTAATTAATTGGAATTGTTGAATAATCCTGCAGTAAAAAAATTGTATTTATATTTTTTCAGCACATCCATTTATTGATATTTTTACTTATGCTACTTCTGGCACTTCCAATGGATTGCTACTGTTCGGAAGAACCTTTCACTACACTTTTTTTCCTCTTTATTTTTATTCTGATGTATTAAGAATGCAATAATCACCACCCAACTCATGATTTACTTTTGCGCTTGCAAATTATTTATAAATAACTTCAGATATATTTGACAGATAGAAGCAAAAACAAATGTGTTTCATATATTAACACTATGTCAATATTTTTGTCTGCTAAGAAAGCTGTAATATCATGGATACGACGGCTCAGGGCATTGGCATTCCAGATTACTATTTTCAGTGATTCATTCATTTGGACATTTATAACGACTGCGGTTAATAGGTTAAGTTTTGTTCTATCTTGCCCATCAGTATATTCAGCATAATTTTTATTTAGCTAAGTCATCATCGCTGAGATGAACATTTGAATTGCTAATCAGAATGGTTTGATTAGTATTAGTTTCTTCTGTAGTGAAGGGCAAACCACTCATTTGCAGTGTGTTTGAGTGAGTCGTACATTTTTCAATTAAGTCAGGCTACAATTGTTTAAACTGCACATTTGTGCAAACAATGAGAGCAATGCAAAAAAGAGCATAACAAAGCAGAGGTTTGAAAATAAATATGCCAAGATTGAAATAAAACAATAAAAGATGAAGCCGAATGCAACCGAAGCAACTGAATGCAGACCGCCGCAAACGAGGTGTCAACAACAGCCACAGCAGGCACTGCCCACGCTACCACCGCAACCCATGCCACAGTTTCTGCAACGAGGTGTGGAACCGTCCTACGCCCCCTCCCAACGCCGAACACCATCGAAGTGGTGAACAACTGCCGGCTACTGCCCCTTTTGGCGATGTAATCCAGAGCTGTGGTTCTTCCAAATAGAGGCGGCACAAATCTATGGCGTCTCCACAATGGCTCGCATTGATGCAACTCCAGGACCACATGGCGACCGGTATATAGAGCTCGTCCAGCTCGTCCATGATCCAGGAGAGCCGGGGAAATGTCTGAAATCAACCTGCAGAAAGCCTTATACCAAATCACGGTCGCCAAAGTTGACATCCCGAAAGCGGCTGTCACAGCACCATTCGGCCTCTTCGAGTTCGTGGGCATGCCAGTAGATCTGCGTAACTCTGCTCAAACGCTACAGCGGGTAATATATCATCTGCTGAGGAAGCTCCCTTTCGTGAGGGGTTACATAGACGACCTGCTCGTCACATCTGAAAAGCATGACGAACACGTACGCTATTTGAGCCAACTGTTTGAGACACTGAAAGCTCGCGATTCTGTGCATCAAACTGGACAAATGCCAACTCGGTGCTCAGGAGGTTATCTTTGCTGAGTATCGGGTCTCCAAAGAGGTGTTTAGGTCACCGCGAGATCGAGGCGATCGACGCCTTTGCTAGTCCGGCAGACCCTACACAGCTGAGACGTTTTCTGGGTATGCTCAACTTCTACCGCCGCTGTAAACCTCAACCAGCGGAACTACTGGCCCCGCTCAACGAACTTCTGAAGAACAACTCGAAGAAGAAGGCGGCGCTCAGGTAGACGACGCAAACGGAACAGGTATTCCAGCGGTCCAAGGCGAGTATCGTAGCGGCTACAGATTCAGCATTCCTCTCGCCTGCTGCGCCAATTGCACTCTACACCGATGCGTTAAGCACCGCTATCGGGGCAGCACTCACCAGGAACAGCCAGATGGCTCCTCGAAGCCTCTAGGTTTATTCCCAAGTAAGCATGATTCCACCGGAAAGTCGTTACAGCGCTTATGACAGGGAGTTGATTGCCGAGTATGCCGCAGTCAGGCATTTCAAAAGGATTCTGGAGGGACACGCCTTTACGATCCACATGGACCATAAGCCGCTCGCTTTTGCTATACAGCAACAGTCAGACAAGGCAACGCTGATGTAAAGCCGTAATCTGGTCGAGGTAAAGCCGTCGTCGACTCCAGTTTAACGCTCGATTCGTATACGTTCCTGGGGAGACAACTTTGTTGCAGATGCACCCTCGCGAACCTGCATGGTCTCGATGCCTTCCATCCTTGACGATACCACCATCAGCCTGGAACAAGCCTCTGAAGTAGAGCTACCTCATCAGCTGGAGCACCCGCGTATCCAACTGGATCGTCTCGTTTTCAATGGTCGCCGATGGGGCGATACGGCCCTACTTGCCACCCAACCTGTATCGGGCAGCCTTTGACATCGTGCATGGATCATCCCACCCGAATGGTAGAGCAACGGTGAAACGACTGGTGGTGAAATACTTCTGGCCAAGCATGCGCAAGGACGCGCTCCGCTGGTCCCGTGAATGCCAACCATGCCAACGAACGAAGGTCCATCGTCACAATCGTGCCGAGTTATAGAGCTTCGGGGTGACAGACAACAGGTTCTGCACCCCGAAGCTCTATAGACCTTATCAAGCTACCGCTGGTGAGAGGACCGCTGGTTGTAGCACTGCCTGATCATCATCGACCGCTTTTCCCGATGGCCAGTGGCTGTCCCACTCCCGGACATCCGAGCTATAACCGTCGCACGAGCGTTTTTCGACAGTTGGGTCTGCACTTTCGGCACGCCGCTTGTCATCACTTCCGACCAGGGGGGTCAGTTCGAGTGGGAGCTCTCGTTAAAATGATTGCACCATATCCATACAACTCCTTACCACCCCCAGTCAAACGGCATGGTGGAGTGACTACACCGCCCACTAAAAGCCGCATTGATGTGCAGCCCAGAGATACCATGGCTGGACGCCCTGCCAACAGTGCTGTTGGGCATGCGAACTGTGTACAAGGAGGACCTCAAAGCGACTCCAGCCGAAATGCTTTTCGGCACCCAGCTTCGCCGGGGGAATTTTTTGTCCTCCAGGATGACTCTTGCAACCAACCGGTTTTCGTCGAGAAGTTGTGAAAGCAATCAAGCCAGTACCAGCGTCGAACCACTCGAGACAGAATCCATTTTTCTTCAAGAACTTGCGCATCTGTACACATGTATTCTGCAAGCTGGACAAAATCCGCAGCCCACTTGAGCAGCTATGTACTGTCCCCCATAAGGTAATCCGCCGGGTCAAGGACAAGAGTTTCATCATCAACCTGAACGGCGTCGAGAGAGTCATCTCTATGGACTGCTTGAAGCCGGCCCACCTCGAGGTGAGTGGCTCGACACATTGTCATCGCCGCAATCGCCGCAATCGCCGCCATCACCAACGACAGCTGATCACCTGACACACCAACCGAGGAGACAACCGACGCCCCCACCGAGGAGACAGCCGGCTCCCCAGCTAGGGGTAAAACCGACGAAGCAGGTATCGTTCTCCACGCCTCCTGCGCCGACCACCATCTTGTTGTCGGGTGCGGCGCCCCAAGCAGGTGCTGGTTCCGCGCGCCTTCTATTGACGCGGTGTCACTGCCGCACTTCGTGTTCATGGTGAGCGGAACTAGCCTGTTTGTTCGCTGCCGAATGGCGGACATCATGTTTCCGGTCCGTTGATTCTTTCTTTCTGACTACTGCGCTGGAGCTTGATGGACGTCCGCAAATTTATCCGAATCTCGGGCATCCCGAATTATTTTCACACATTAAAAACTTAATAATTTTTTTTTATAATAATTTTTCATATATTCAATAAACGATTTACACAGTGGTGTAAATTTAAATAACCCAAATATATATCTTGTGAATAACGGACTTTTCTTTATATGCAACATACTCTCTCTTGCTGCTTTTACTTTTGGTTGGAACACACCACCAAGCTCTAAGCTCTTTAACAATTTGTTCATTGTCAATACCCAAAGAATAGGAGAGAGTACACTGCCCTGAGGAGTACCCTCAGGTCTACGCATCCTGGAGGCCTGTTGAATTCACAAACCATCATATGAGCATTTGTCTGATGAAGTCAAGAAGCGCCACGGGGATACCCAGTTCTGTCAGTGCGGCGGTTATTGCCCTGGGTGGGATGTTATTAAAAGTGCCGTCAATATCTAGGAATGCTACCAACGGATATTCTTTATCTTCTATTGATTTTTCAATTACTGTCACTAGCGAATTTAGAGCTGTTTCTGTAGACAGTACGCATGTTGTGGAATCGCCATTTGAGATGGGGTTATTTTTTCCCTGATTTTTGTTTCTATTTATCTCTCTAGAGTTTTCAATCAAAATGAAGATAGACTAATAAGCCTGAAATCCTTTAGAATAGCATGTGAGTTCTCCCCCTCCCCTATAGTAAGGTTATATGATTTAAATATAACGCACTTTTGAAAATGGTTACTAACCATTCCATAATGTAGTTAATTGAATACTGAAGTTGAGCTGGAAGGATCCCGTCTTGTCCCCACGACTTAAAGGGTATAAAGGTTTGTAACGGAAAGCTGGTCCTTCTAATAATTTATAGCTGAGGAAGGCTCAGCGATGTCCAGGGTTCGTTCAACAAGAACAATATTTTCAATTATCTTTATTTAATACAATCCTAATACTATTTTCATACGGCGGCCGTAGTATTTCACCGACGCGGGACTTTTGATCGTCACTGTCCGGTGCTAGTGACTAACTCGCTCAAGTCATTAGTAAGTAAGTCCGGTGCGAGTGACTGACTCGCTCAAGTCTTGTAGTACGTCCGGCCCCGAGTAACTGACTCGCTCAGGTCGTAATGGTCTTACCTAATGATCTGGGGTTCTTCTGAAGTATTGTCCGGCGAGAGTGACTAACTCGTTTAGGTCGTAATGGTCTTACCTAATGGTCTTGGGTTCAGGACACATGCACGCCGCGGGTCCTTCTGAAGTATTGTCCGGCGAGAGTGACTAACTCGATCAGGTGGTCGTCCGGCGCGAGTGTCCGATTCGCTCAAGTCGTATTGTATTAAATTGTTAGTGCGTGATGCTCTGCGTTGCATAGATTGGTCGCCGGTTTTCTTCTTGCCTAGATTCTAGCCGTAGGTGTTGTTGGTCTGGATATCGTCGAGAGAAGAGACCGAATGCCTGGCTGCTGCCGCTTTTATACGCCAGCCCGGTTGTACTGTCCCTGGTATTTGTTGCTGTTCAGTGTCCCGGCCTTGGGCGTCCTCAGTACTTGCCTTAAATGTGATAGACTCTAGTCAAGTCCAAATAATTTGTTGTTGGCCTGTTGCTTTCTTGGTGTATCTGCGCTTGCCTTTGGGCGACCTCTACGCGGCCTTGGAAGGTGTCGCTTCACGCTGTTGTCAAGTGCAAATAATTGTTGGTGTTTCTAAGCATTGTCCTTGGGCGACCTCTACGCGGCCTTGGAAGGTGTCGCTTCGCGCTGTTGTCAAATCCAAATAATTCTTGGTGTTTCTAAGCATTGTCCTTGGGCGACCTCTACGTTGACTTAGAGGTGCCGCTTGATGCCTTTGTGAAGTCCGTGCATTTTTTTGGTGTAACAAATCCTCTTTTTATTGTTTTGTGCTTTGTCCTTCCTTGTCGGTTACCGCTTGGAGCATTAGCTCGTCCCCACTTTGTTTCCATTTTCGCTTGCCACTGGCGGCGTAATATTTTCGTAGGATAGCCGGTTGTGCCCATTTTCTCGATCAGTGGCGGGATAATTATTTTTTGTGTGGAACCCTTTCTTTGAAGCCACGTGTATTAATGCTTATAAAGCAGTGATGTAGTGCTAAAATGTCGAGCATAAATTCGTGAGAATTTTCCTCCTTACAGGTTTCTACGGTCCACGTGATACTAGCTTCCGAAATGATATTTAGAGTGTCAGAAATTTTCCCAAGCGTTATGTGCAATTTCCATTATACCCGATGTTGGGTTGTCACGAAAGTGCGTGTTTATCAACAGATTGAAAGCGTCTTTATTTAGCCGTAAAAGTTCTATGAATGGCGCCTCAGGGATATGAATCAGGGTTCACATGAATCTCGCTACCGCCGACGTTAAACGCGAAGTATACTCGGTTATCGTACATTATAGCATAAAAGATGACACGTATCTCACTCATTTTCTACAATTTATGTCTATACTTATATGTCTCTAAACCTTATTATTTTGTTTGTTTATTTATTATTTGTTGCTTTACACAACTTTGTGTAGTAACACACTTCTCAAAAATAAATGTCAAAACTGTCAGATTCACTGTTCATTCTCAACTCAAACTTTCTCAATTAGTGAGTTTTTAACTTATAGAAACACTAAAGTCTCAACGATTGACAAAAACTTGGTGGTTGAGAACTACGTCATCAGCAGTAGAGAAGTTCTCTACTGAGTTACAGAAACGAGCTACTGGGGTCCACTAGGAAACAGCTGACGGCTAATAGACTCCCGAGCACTTACACATTAGCATTCGATTTACCGATGATTTCGTTGTTGGATTGACGCAGTTATCTCTCTATACTACTCGAAATAGAATAAACCTCCAAAACTATACGAGTCAAATGGCACAAGCCTATAAGGCTTGGTGTAAATGGCCATATAGAAGAAGGAATAGGGCATAATTTTAGCGTGTGGCAACGCCATAACATGTTATTTGTTTTTTTGGTTCTAATTTAGTAAAGCTCTTATTGTGAGGGAACGGAATAAAGAATTTATTATATTAAACAATGAAAATCTCCAAAAAAAATTGATTGATTTTAAAGGTATTTGGTAATAAAAAGTATTATCTTATTTAAGTATAATAATGAGTACATTGGAATAATAATTGTGCATTTTGTTGGACTTATAAATAATATGGCAGAAATGTCGAGATATCTAAATTCTGTCTTGACAAAATTTTCCAAGTTAAGAAAAATTGTTTTAAATTTGTAAATGCTAATTTGTAACTCAATTTTATATAAGAGGTAAGTTTCATTACCTTGAATTAAAAACAAAATTTTTGTAAATGTTTGAAAGCTGACAATAAGGTCTGCATAGAGTGGCCTTTGGTTTGGTATAATTCTTGAAACTCATAACTTTAAAAATTGTTTACTAAATATATTGCAGGGGAAACGTAATTTTAGTGCATTTCTTGACCTTCTGTAGACAATGAAGGTTGACACGAGTAAGCTGAAAAAGGGTTCGTCTGAGCTCACCCCAGAGTGCCGACAGCTTATAGAACAGATCACAAAATGTCGCAGCCGTACAGAGATCTTGCGGTTTCTGGAGACTTTGCATGTTTGGGTGTACGGAAAATGTGAACTTTATCATTGGATTGAAATTCTGGACCGTTTTGATAAAGTTCTGGAAGAGGCAGCACGTCATGTCAATGGCAATGAGTTCTTATTACATTGCGACACAACATTCTCGTCAGAGGTAGATATGAAACTAGTGAATTTTGCTTATAATTAAAATTGTTTTATAGGATATCCGTCTATTATTACTGGTGCTAAACTTTACTACTCTGCTTATTGAGCACTCCTTTTCGAGACATCTGTACAATTCAATTGAACATTTGACTAAGCTTCTATCATCTCAGAACATGGATATAGTGTTAGCCGTTTTAAATCTGCTATATATGTTTTCTAAGCGCAGTAACTTTATACCACGGTTATCTTTCGACAAGAAGGAGATGCTTCTTATTAAACTTTTTAACATGGCTGAGGTGCGTAGTTATTTGATTCAAGTGTGGACAACTGCTTGTATAATATTTTCGTATTCTTAGCGGTGGGGAGACCCTAATTATGGACTGGCATTAATTGATTGCTGCATGAGAAAACCAAAATTGGATTTCCTTTACCAACTATTCATAGAATACATAGATGAAAATGGACATACCGCACTTCTTGAGATTCCTGATATGATGGACGTGTGTGGCAGTTCAGCCCCCGCTGATGTCGTCAATACTATTTGTGAACAGTTGTCATATCCATCGAATTCTGTGAAGGTAAGCATAAAAAATTAAATAAATTAAATTGTATGTTGATAATAATCAGTTTGATTATATTGGGTAGGGGGTTGTACCGATGAATCGGCTTAAGAAACCATGTGATCCTTACATTTTGAGTATAGGATGTGTTGAGCAGATTTATGTAAAATTCTACGAGGAACATTTTAACCTTTTAACTCCTATTTAAATCCGAATTTCTTAATACAAAAATAAGAACTATTCCACATTTCGTGCAACGCTGCTCAATTTGGACTTATTCCAATATAATTTCTTTGCCAATCCACTCGGTGAAGCACAGCTGACAGCATTAACCTGACCACGTGGTGATGCGGGAATTGGTCAGAACTAAGAACTTATTTGACTGTATTTGACATTGATTTAATGCTGAATTTAAGGTATTTTCGGTCTGATTTGTAACTAGTTATTTTTGAAAGTTTTTTTTAGTAGGTAAGTAGGCAAAACGGCCCCAGGGTCGCCTCAATTAGACACACCATTTTGATGCCATGTCGGCTCGAACCTAAAACTGGTGATATACTTTTGTACATTTACAACCAGTCGGAGTTGTTAACAAATATGGATAGGTCAGAAAGTTCTAAACTAGAGCAATGGCCCTATACTCTCCCGAAAAATACTTCCGAAATATTTGAGTCTCAATCGAGCGACTCCTTCCTTCTCCAATGGGTCTTTGCAGCTCCTGCAATGATCATGGAACGGAATGCACAGTTTTTTTTGCGTGTGTGCAGATAGTCCAATGACCCATGCATGCAGATATAAGATTACTAACGGTGGGAATTGGTTTATTAAGATGATTTTTTCTTCTTGCACTGTAATTAGGCCACATCATTTCATATAGAAAAGCACTTGGTCAGTTTCCGAGGAGCCTCTTCGTGCTAGCTCGTTAGCCTTCTCGTTGCCTTCAATGTTCCTGTGTCCCGAAACCCAGACGAGGGATACTATACTGTTTTCCGATGAGTGAAATTCCTCCTTGCACAGGCCGACAAGCTAGCGCCTTCATTGCTGTTTGGCCGTCGAAGTAAATTGATATGTTTTTAGTCAGCTTGCGCCCTCCAGCGACGTACATGCCTGCTAAATTGCAAACACCTCTGCTTGAAAGACACTTGATGTCGATGGCAATTAGAAGGATAGTAGAAAATTTAGAGATTCGGAAAATATTACCGCTCCCTCCCCAGTTTCTTGGAACTATCGGTGAAACTTGGCCTATCGCGAGAACATCTCCCTCTAGATATTCCTAATTGGTAGAATTGTGCTTACATAGCTTGCAATATCCTGTTTGCGGACGAAGAAGTCGGTGCTCGAGTTTTATCTATATCTATATCTGGTGGTAGTTGCTTTAATATGCTGCTATGACCATACAGGGTATCCCTCCAGTTGCAGGCTTCCCTGAGTCTTTGTGCATTTTGTGCCGAAGTGCAATAAGTATGAAGACTAATAAGGAGGAGGTTTAGAATCGCGTCTAAAGTAAGGGTCCAGAGAACAGGAAATCAACGTCGTCCGCATACGCGACCAGCGAGTGGTGAACTCCTCCTGGACTCCTTGCATCTAGTGAAGTTTTTATATATATCTCCCTCATATTTGCTTGCTGCGCGCTCGAAAGTGGAAGTTCCTTGAAAAGATCTCTCATGCGACGATCGACGACTCTTTCAAGAACTTTTATGAGAAAAGGAGTAACACTAATCGCGGACTGAAATCTTAGGCCAATTCGTGTCACCTTCATCCGGTCTTCGGGCTGAAAACTACTCAGGTATTTTTCCGCCTATTTGGAATTTAATTTAGAGTGAATATTTCTCATAACTCCGATATTGTATATTCCTGTGTGTGTAGCAACATTATGGACATTATACCGCCCGGGTTCGAGTATTTGTAGGGAGAAAAATTGTACATTGCCCAGATTCTCCACAGACAGGATTTCTCCAAGCTCCGCAGCCGGCTCGTTTTCTCCAGGCAGGCACGGTACTTCGCTCTGAGTTATCCGTACCGTCTGGAAAATGAGTATCCACAAAGATTCTGCCCACACTCCATCGCTAGTCAAATCTTCTGTTGGAGTGATCCTTGGCGAGAATTTTACCGTGCCAGGCAGAGTCCTTCGGTGACTCAATACATTCGGAATGGTCTTGTCAGGGTTTACGTTTCGATTACAGCTTTTTTATACTTCTTCGAACTTTCCCTGTAAGCTTGGAAGTTTCGATTTGTGTGGCATTAATTTCATACCCTAAAATTAGGCTTGATCTCAAGTCTTTCGATTACTATCCCACCTGGGAGGAAATATCGTTTTGCTACGTGAGACAGGACAAGAGACCTTAAACGAAACCTGAAACGCCTTCTTCAAGCTGTCCACGCGTTTTTCCAGCATCGATGCGGAAGAAATGAATGATGCGTTCCTATT
Source organism: Clusia tigrina (assembly GCA_920105625.2). NCBI lineage: Eukaryota > Metazoa > Arthropoda > Insecta > Diptera > Clusiidae > Clusia > Clusia tigrina. The sequence goes on from OV050033.1 coordinate 150,171,506, forward strand.
GAGTCGGTTTTTGATCACCCTGTTGAACAGACTCCAGTCCATTATTTTTGGATTTCTGCGGTAAATGTCATTTTGCTGCGTGAGACAGGACAAGAGTCAAAGTCTCCGCGCGTTGTTCCAGCATCGGTGCGGATGTTATGAATGACGCTTTCGTATCGAGTCTGTTTCTGAACAGACTGCGGTTTGTTCTTTTTGGGCATATGCGGGGAGATGCGTTTCCCCACCAAATTCAATGTTGAAACGGATAACTCGATGATCTGATCGTGTGTCGGGTATGGTTTTTGATGAAAATGTACTTTTTTGCTCGTTACTGTCGGTCCTGCAGAGATCTCTGCTTAAGAGATCTGAAGTTTTTTTTGTAACTGCTGCTTCATGTTATTGGAACACTCTCTTCTCTACTTTCTCGTAACTTTACATTGTAATAACTTAAATTTTTACTTAATTACAGATCCGTATCGCACACAGAGTTCGTTTGGTGTCTGGTTTTAGAGAGTACAAATTACGCTTGCAGTTTGTACAAGCTCGTCTCCAAGCAGTTTCTATTCTTATTTATTCAAATGCATTACAAGAAAATATCGAAAAAATTCTTTATCCTGGCTTTGGCGAGGAACTTTGTGAACTTATTGATAAGGAAGATGTGCAACTAGTGGACATACGTGCTGCTGTACTGAGAACTTTAACATCAATGCTACATTTTGATCGCAATCCGAACATGCCAAGGTAACGATTTTCGAATATATTTTATTTGTTTATTATTCACGAACGAATTCTTTAAACTATTACCTACTTATTCACTCATAATTTCCTTATTTATCCTCCTAGATCTGGTTCTCGGTTGCCAAAAATAATTCAATATACTGGAGCTGAGAGACAAGGTGGGATTCTACCATTATTAGTGCGTGATTGCATCACTAGTTTGACTGAAGGTGGACCATCAGAGAAGTATCCTCTTATTCTGGCCACATCGCTTTTTAGCCTTTTATATCACCTGGCCAGTTATGAAGCAGGAGGCCATGCTCTGGTCAAAAGTGGCATGATGGAGTCACTTATGCAAGTTATTAGTTGGCCTGGTGTGGATCTGGAACATATAACATTTGTAACTCGAGCTGTTCGAGTTATTGACTTGATAACAAATATTGACATAGCTAAATTCCATCAAAATAATGGGCTTAATGTATTTATTGATCGTCTGGAAAAAGAAGTGAACAGCTGTCGTGAAGCCATAGCTGAAGTTTTAGATAAGAGGCATCAAAATCAAAGTGAATCAAAGGGAAATGAATCATCAAAAAACCGAGATGAATTAGCATCAGAACTTTATTCGCAAGACGAAGCATTGTTCCATGGTAAGTTTATTCAATAATTGTCTCTGATATAATTTTATTGTAAGTAGTCTCAAATGGACATAATATAGACCCAATATCATGTATAATACTAGTAATCTAATAATTATATAGTTCACTAACAATAACTTTTCGTAAAGGAGAAAACGCTATTAGTTATCCTTCAATTACATGGTCTAGAACTTAGGATCAGAAAACTTGACAACAGAGAGTGCTCGTTACGCGAGTATGCAACAACAAACGAGTATTGAAATGAAAGCAGTAATATAATAGTGTTACGTAATTGCCTTTCTGACAATTTATACCAAGTTCAATACTTGGATTCGTATCGCTGGATTGTGTAATAAGCAAACAATTCCCTCTTGATAACGGAGTGAAAGCTCGTTACGCGAGAATGCAACAACAAACTAGTATTGAAATGAAAGGAATAATATACAAGTGTTACGTAATTGCCTTTCTGACAATTTATACAAAGTTCAATACTTCGACTCGTATCGCTGGATTGTGTAATAAGCAAAGCTCTTCAGTTAGAACAATTGGCTTTATTCGTATTCGTCCAACTCACTATTGGCTTTAAAAATTTACTCGCTTTTCACACTTCGTTTTTGCTAACGTTTGCTTCAGTTAGTCAGTTGTTGCACCACAATGTTTTACTTACATCTGCTTCAGCTGCTCGTTGCTAACACGATGCCCGGTCTGCGACGCTCACTTGTTGATCCTCGATTCTAACACGACGTCCGCTCTGCGACGATTACTCTCAACTGCTCATTGCAAACACGATCTCCGCTTTGCGACGATTACTTGTTAACTCTCGTTGCTAATACGACGCTCACTTCGCTTGCTGCCATTCTCTGGATTCGGCAATGATTCTTTTACCACTGTCCCTGGTTAACTGATCTGCTACTACGATGTTTACTATCGGCTACGCTCACTGTTTCACTGCTGCTGCTACTACGATGTTCACTTGGTCACTTTCACTTGTTCACTGATCTCGATGTCAATTGTGTAGTCGCATATATACTTCTTGTATACCAGAACTTCCACTAGCCTTTGAACGCAGGTTCGCATGCCTTCTCGCGTTTGTATTTTAGGGGTTGAAAATGACGAATAATAAACAACAATTTTTAATCACTTACGAATTATGAACTCAATTGCATACTTTAACTCTAATGAATATAATACGACAAAATAATGATGATTTATTTTCCGTTTAGATGGATCACCACAAGCAACTGACAATGAAAATGTGAACAGGAGTTCTTCAGAAAACGATATAGTCCTTGAAAATGTGAACCAAGTGTATGACAATGATGTGGAGCCTCATGCAAGTTGTAATAGTGGAAATGTTGGTTTAGAGAATTTACGTTCGCATATTTCAACCGAAGAGAGTTCAACCTCCAGGAGTTGCCACTTTGTATCGTCCTTCAATGAGCGGAACACTGATTGTGCATGTTTGTTTGGAGACTCGCAGCAAAAGACACTGGCTTGTGTTACACAAAGAGCCGCACTGTTAAAATCAATGCTGAATTTTTTGAAAAAATCAATTCAAGATCACGCCCATTTTAATGGCATGCGCAATATAATGGAGACAAGCCTTCCCAGTTCGCTGCGTCACATTATATCGAATGCTGAATACTACGGTCCCTCGCTTTTTCTGCTGGCCACAGATGTTGTCACTGTTTATGTGTTTAATGAACCGTCGCTTTTGTCATCACTGCAAGATTCAGGCATTACTAATGTTATGCTGCGATCTTTGTTACAGAAAGAAGTTCCAGCTACTAGAGAAGTTCTGGGATCACTACCGAATGTGTTCTCTGCCTTGTGCTTAAACGAACGTGGACTCATGGAATTTATGTCGTACCAGCCATTCGATAAGCTTTTGAAAGTGTTGCTGTCGCCAGATTATCTGGTGGCTATGAGAAGACGTCGTTCCTCAGATCCTTTGGGTGACACGGCCACAAATTTAGGAAACGCCATGGATGATTTGATGAAACATCATCCTTATCTTCGAACAGATGCGACAGAGGCAATTGTGCGCCTGCTGAATGAATTGGTTCATTTAGGATCTTATCCCAATTACATATGTTGGAGAGCAAATAAGGAAAATAGCATTGCCGGGTCCAATAGCAGTGGAAATATAAATGCACAGCATAACTTAAGTAATGCACATGTCGCCAATGAATCTGGAAGCAATGAAAACGATAATGACAGCAGCGGTGAAGATGACGACGACGATGATGAAATGTCCTCTGCATCTCAACAGCAGCAGCAGCAACAACGGCAAAACCGGCCTTCTGTAATAGATCAACAACAAGCTAATGTGCGTTCCAATACGCATGACCGAGAAGCTATTCCACTCATAGACTACATTTTGAACGTTATGAAATTCATTGAAGCGATTTTCAGTAACAGCTCAAACGGCGAACACTGTCGAGAATTCGTCTTGCATGGTGGCTTAAAGCCACTTCTTCAACTCCTTTCATTGCCTAATTTGCCAGTCGATTCGCCCGTTTCTACTACTGCGCAAGCCGTAGCCAATGTCTGCAAATCGATTTGGAATTTAACGCATGAGACAAATGTGATCGACACAGCGTTGCAGCAATTGTCGCAAATAGTCGACCAACTCAAGCCGTTTATAAAAAATTTCAGCTTCCCTTGCGGAAGCGTACTGTTGCGTGAATTGCTTTCATGTCCCAAGTTGGATGATGGATTTTCGATTGCTGATTACACGCCACTGCTGCACAGTATGAGCTCAGTCCATAGCTACGTAGTAATGCTGGTGTATCTGTGCCGTAATGCATCGAATGAAATGCGTGTGATTTTGCTGAAGCGCTGGGGGACAAACAGCGAAACTGGTCTGCAGTTGCTGCAGAACCTAGTGCAACTATACATTTCGCTAGTATGGGAGAGTACCATTTTATTGAGCTTGTGCTCAGACGAACCTTATACACAGAACTCTGGAAGTAGTTGGGATGAAATAGGGTCTCATGCTTCAAACGCAAATGAAGACGTAAATGTTGATATGGAGAAAAATGTTGGTACCTCACGGAAATTTGAAAGAACTTCAACGACAAAAGTTAAGGTAAGTTTGTTACGAGAAAATTTCACGATCTTCCCAAAGTTTGATAGAGAGAGCAACTATTTACAGAAGACAAAACTAACTATGAATGATCTTTGAGAAAAAGCCATTTTTGATTATTGTTTATTTCTCTTTACAGGTAAAAACAGAGGAACAATTGCGTTACATCAAATCACTTTTGGCAGCGTCATCACGTTTAGGCCGTGCTTTGGCTGAACTCTTTGGTACATTGGTAAAATTGTCAGTCGGCAGCCCACAATCGCGTCAACGTCGCAACAATGAATATGTGACCACCGTTGCCAGCAGTAAATTACCCTCGGCTGACGCTAAGGAAATCGCCCGTGTCCTGAGCTCAATTTTAGTGAACGGGTTCAACCATGAGCACCTTTTGCCGAAACCAGCGCCAAAGCTAAAATTAACCTTTTTAATATGCTCTGTCGGTTTTACGGGGCCGATGCTCTTTGACGACAAACGCAGCTCATTCCATTTGATGATTTCACAATTTTGTAAAGAAAATGGCCTTAAAGCCTTTTTCGAAATGTTTTATTGGGCGTTATCACTTGATGGTTCTCTGTACAAATTCTCATTTGAAAATGGGAGCAAAACGGAGGATATATTGGATGATTTTCAAAATGATGCAAGTGATTTTCCAGAAGGAACAGGCGAATTTTTGGATGCCTGGCTACAATTACTTGAGAAAATGGTAAATCCTCGCGCTATACTGGATTCTCCTTATGCGATTGCTTCACGAATGAGTCATATACCGGATAACATAAACTTTGAGCCCGTTTTCTACTTAATACAAATGCATCAGCTTGCATTGCAAACTATCCGACGTATTTGGAAGAGAAAACCAATCGCAAATTATGGAGTATCAATGACTGAAACGATTATGGTAATTTTGAAACATCTAATCGGGTCGCATGAAATGCTGGGCGATCGATATCAAACAAGGAATATCGAAATTAACACTTCAAATAAAATTATGGAACATTGCAGTAGACCTTTGCGGCCGCCTCCAGATGAAGGTTTGTAAAAACTTCAATTTATTGCATATACTATATATATAAATTGTTTGTTTGTCGTACATATTTTCGTTCACTATCTATTCTTATAACTGCTGATTTCATTGCCTCCTTGTTGTTCTGTGCTGCTTTCTTTATAGTCAGGCTGTGTTTTCTAGAATGTTTATTGTTCCACGAGAAAGCTGTACAGTAGTATAAACGGAATCATTATGCTCCAAATTACTTCAGGAACAGACAACAAATGATTTCCATGTGATGTCTTATGTAATGTACTGTAATGTTAAGGGTTGGGCCATCGCCCTAATCACTGCGACCACAGAGATCTATTGTGCCAGCCCATTCATTCAGTTAGTGATTTCTGTGCTCAGGAATTGAATCAGACCAGTCTGCGATGTTTGCATCAGGTCGTCATCTCCGAGAAAATGTGTGCGGAGGTGCCTTACTCTTGTTCGTGCAAGGGTCGGGCAACTGGCGATTAGATGCCCCATAGACTCATCGTCTTCTAGTAATGTCTTGTAATAAGAAGATCAGCGCATATTGCTCGCTCGTTACGCGAGTATGCAACAACAAACGAGTATTGAAATGAAAGGATTAATATAATAGTGTTACGTAATTGCCTTTCTGACAATTTATACCAAGCTCAATACTTGGACTCGTATCGCTGGATTGTGTAATAAGCAAACAATTCCATTTTGATAACGGAGTGAATGCTCGTTACGCGAGTATGCAACAACAAACGAGTATTGAAATGAAAGGAGTAATATAATAGTGTTACATAATTGCCTTTCTGACAATTTATACCAAGCTCAATACTTGGATTCGTGTCGCTGGATTGTGTAATAAGCAAACAATTCCATTTTGATAACGGAGTGAATGCTCGTTACGCGAGTATGCAACAACAAACGAGTATTGAAATGAAAGGAGTAATATAATAGTGTTACGTAATTGCCTTTCTGACCATTTATACCAAGCTCAATACTTGGACTCGTATCGCTGGATTATGTAATAAGCAAACAAATCCCTCTTCCATTAGAACAATTGGCTTTATTCGTATTCGTCCAACTCACTGTTGGTTTTAAAAGTTTGCTTGCTTCTCGCACTTCGTCTTTGCTAACGTTTGCTTCAGTTAGTCAGTTGTTGCACCACAATGTTTTACTTACATCTGCTTCAGCTGCTCGTTGCTAACATGATGTCCGCTCTGCCACGATCACTTGTTAACTCTCGTTGCTAAGACGATGTCCGCTCTGCGGCGATCACTGCTTAACTGCCCGTTGCCAAAACGATGTCCGCTCTGCCACGATCACTTGTTAACTCTCGTTGCTAACACGATGCTCACGCTGCTTGCTGCCACTCTCAGGATTCGGTTATGATCACTTTGTCACTGTCACTGTTTCACTGCTGGCGCTACTACGATGTTCACTTTCGGCTACGCTCACTGTTTCTCTGCTGCTGCTACTATGATGATCACTCGGTCTTTTTCACTTGTTCACTGATCACTGATCTCAATATCAATTGTGCAGTCGCATATATACAACTTGCACACTAGCACCTCAACCAGCCTCCGAACGCAGCTTCGCATGCCTTCTCGCATGTGCATTTTTAGGGGTTGAAAACGACGCTCACCCTAAAACCATCAACCAATCAGATGGCGTGTTGATTTCGTAACAATATACTCGTCATTTCAACATTTAGAATTTGAAAGTAGTCATGTTGACTCATGGCCACTGAAATTGGCATTTTGGCATAATAGAATAGAGTAGAGTTTTCAATAATTTGATGCCACAATGTAGCACCAAAAACGTTTGTCTTTCTTTCCAACCATATGAGTTATTATTCGAGTTCCCATTCCGTTTAAAGCTTCCTTCTATCTCAATGTCAGTATATATAATATATAGTTCATTGTTCGGAGAGGTTGCTTCCTTAAATTATGACAAGCTAGTTGTGTAGTATTGGATTCTGGTTTGGAATACAATTAAAATTGTTTATATCCAAAAATGTTGTATATTTATTAATTTAATTTTATTTTTTTAGCGAATATAAATGCTGATCATTTGAAAATGTTAATTGATATGGGATTTATGCGGCCGCATGTAGTGGAAGCTCTTCGAAATACGAGTTCTCTAGAACAAGCTACTGACTTTTTATTAAATCATCCAGAAGCCTGTTCATCAGCTTCGCAATCAAGAGACAATTCCACAGACACTGCTGGAAGCGGCTCACAAGCAACCAACAATGAAATGGACATTGATAGCAATTCTCCCACAGCGCCGGAAAAACCGTCAGTTTCAAATATAAAAGGCTCAAATTCACCGAAGAATGTGAAATTTAATTTAATCACAAACGAAATATTTAACAAATTCTGCGAAGAAACACTTGAGAGGACATTTGCATTCATGGAATATTTGCCTGAAACTATTAACAGCGGTGTGGAACTCATTTCTGTGTTGTACAGTCGTCATAGCCAAACAGACAAACGCTTATTTGTGCTGAACCTTGTAAAGAATATAACCGAGTGGGCAGAGCACATACTGCACAATACGAAAGAGATTCCCATCAAATCTGAGAAGCTGGAGGAAATAATGTGTGGCCAAACAGCGATTAAACTCTACATACGCCTCAAAGTTTCGACGTTGCTTCTTGATGAAATCTATTCAGACATTCGTAAAGAGTTCTGCGCTGTTATTTCTCTGGAACAGTCTTTAAGCACTTTGATAAGATTACTTAATAGGACCCAAGCTCTAATAAAGGATCAAGCATCCATGGACGTAAAACCAATCAGTCCTCGATGGTTGCAAAACTTAATTGAATTCATTGATGGCATTGATAATGTAAGCGTCATAATGCAACGAAAGGCAAACATGCGCGCAGTTTGTAGTGATAATTGGAAATGGTACGATGCATCTACAGGCAAATGGAACTCATATTCGGAAGCCAATAATTTGCTTCTAAGAAATGCCTTTAATATGGGAGAGCGATCAGTGGTTATCAATATTGGACGACAGCGGTACACAATCAATTTCAATTGTATGACCCAAGTCAGTGAACCGTCAGGTAGTCATCGGCCTGTTTTGCCAGCTCTTAAAGTGATTGATGCCATTGGTTCATTGTCCAGTGGAAACTCTATTTCGAAAGTAGATAACATTCTCACTCGTACGTTCAAATCGAAAACCGACGGCGGTAAAATAGTGCAGCACGACGAACTGCTCTGTCTTCATTCATTAGTAAATTTTGCCGATGATAAAAATAGTGGCGAGGAATTGATCGTGGGTGAGAACAAAAACAATCCTGATACTAAAAGCGACGACAACACGGAAATATCCCCTTTTTCATCTCCAAATCTCAATAATCTTTCACCAGAAACCATTGGTAAGTAATAATGCAAATTATTAATATTTAATGTAGGGAGATCCAGTCATCATTCGGTGAACCTTGTTAAGGGTCATCTCAGCCTTTGTTTGATTTAGTTTTGGCCACCATACCAAAGAAGCATAGGTATTATCATTGGTACTATTGTTGTTTTATATGACTACGCCATCATTTTTGGTCGTAGTCCACATGTTTTACCGTACAGCCTCTGGCAGGCGTAGGTTGCTCTTAAGGCCTTACTAGTTATGTATGATAAATGGTTTTTCCAAGTTAGAGTTTTGTCTAGGACTACTCCCAGATATTTCATTTCATTGGATATTGTTAAGTTCGTGTCCCCTAACCCTAAGCTCTCCAGATTTAGTTCCCTTCTTCTGGTGAAGGGTACCACGTTTGTCTTGTTCGGATTTATCGATAGTCCTTACCAGTTTTGCGTGATGTCAAGAGCTAGTTGCATGCGATCTGTTATGGTAGAGTCAAACTTGCCTCTGACCATAATTACTAAATCATCCGCAAAGCCCTGAATGTCGTATCCGAGGTCTTTGAGAGTTTGTAAGAGCTCGTCAATAACCAGTAACCAGGAGTGGCGATAGGACGCCTCCCTGGGGACATCCTTTGGTTGAGCTGACAATTAAACTTTCTGCTCCTGTTTCAAAGATTATTGTTCTGTTTTTCAGCATATTGAGAACCCAGGTTATGATCTATCTTTGTCATCCCCTCTCAATTGCTCTGAAAGTACCATTATCAAAAGCCCCCGTAATGTCAACCGATATACAGAGAGCTATTTCTTTACCTTCAAACTTCTTTCTAATTTTGCTCGTTAAGCCATGTATGGCTGTCTCACTCGATTAGCCTGATTGGGAAGCATATTGTTCAATATAAAGAGGCGAATCTTTAAGCTAAGTTTCCCTGATATATTGGTCCAGAATTTTTTCCACAACTTTAGCAGGAATGAAGTTAGGCTAATGGGCCGCTAGGCTTTTGGCGTGTGGTCCGCCTTTTTGCCTGCTTTCGGTATGAAAGACACCCTAGCCTTCGTCCAAGGCTTAGGCACTGTACCTAATTCCAAGTTGATCCTGAAAATGTTTGTTAGCGCAGGTGCCAATACATCAACACCTTGCCGAAGTAGGTACAGTTGTGTATTATCGACACCTGGGGATTTGAATGGTCTAAAAGTGGAGATAGCCCATTTAGTTTTGTTGACGGTAAAAATTCTGCGAGCCAATGAGAGTTCCCTCCGTGTAGTGATCAAGAAATGAGTATTCTCGGTGGTTTCACTGTCCTCTCCACTAGTGGCACAGCCCGGAGTGTGAGTGTCCAACAAAAGCTGTGCCGTCTCTTCCAGGCTCTCCGTAAAATTTCCGTCAGCCTTCTTGAGTGTAGAAAGGTCATTTAAACGATCTTTATTGAGTGATTTCTGGAGTCCTGTAGCTGCTGGGAGCATTTCAATCTCCTCACAGTACTTTTTCCATGGGTCTCGTAGATCTTCTCAACTTATTGTTATAGGCCGTTGAGGCACTTCTATAGGATGCTCAGTCACCAGTAGACTTGGCTCTATTAAAGAGTTGACGGGCTTTTTTGCGCAAAATATTTAGCTCCTCGCTCCACCAGGTTACGTTCCTAGAACATTTCTTCACAACTAGATTGCAACTGTTTTCAAAGGCCTCAATTATATTATTTAATTTGTTAACTTCAAGACGTAGTTCCTGAGAGTTACTTAGTTTTTCACTGAGGCACGCAATATTTTGTTAAATATCGACCAATGGGTCTTTCTCACATTTCTTATTTCGAAGGTGCATTCAATTTCCACACTGAGTTTTACGTTTGTGATGGGGCCTGGGACATTATTTCCCAGACCTATCCTTGCGGATCTTAGCACTCTTCGTGGTCCGCAAAGTTTCCGCAGCCTCCGGGTCTTTTCGTTCCCATTTTCTGAGGCTACCAGAGAGAGCAGAGGGGTTTGGACGTTGGGTAAAAGTGTTCCTTCTCTCCGCTCTCGGTACTGGCCTTATGAATTTGGGTCTCGTTGTCGGCTTTTGGTTACTCTGTTTGCTCGCGCCGCAACAGATGTTGTTGGTAGCTCTTCACAAGCATCAGCAGTTTTTGTCCTATTCCACTTCAGTCTAGGTCTAAGCTGGGCACTGCCAAAGCCATAGTAGACCTTGTTACCCAGTTTCTCGACTCTTTCAGACGAAATGGGGTCCAGAGCAATTGCCAGCTCGACATGGTCACTTTTTTGAAGACGATGGAGCACCCGCCACTCACTGACACTAATGCCCGAATTCTGCGACTCCACTTGCCCAAAAATACGGTAATTCGGCCAAGACACCGAGCTTCATGACTGGTATCATTTCCTCAGCCCAGGCTACGTTTTAATCGTCCAAACAGTTGATCGTCAACCATTCAGCTCTGAAATTGGGAGGAATTTAATATTTTTGTTTATCATCATCGCTGCCCTCGGTCGGTCAACTTTACTGTTGTAGATCAACTTACATGTTTTTGTCTGCAGACCATTTATGCGCCCATTTGTCGCCCATGGCACGGACATTAACAAATTGGAATAAGTCTTATAAGTCGTTGATTTCCTTTAGAATATCACAAGAAATTTTTATCTAAGATAGACCGTAGTATACGAGTATAGTATTATTATAGTAACTGTGTTTTTCTTGTTAAACTAAATTTTTGTGTAGTTCTTTCTTCCGCAGAATTGAACACTCCGTCTATTACAAAAAAGATGAAATCGAAAGGACCCTTCAAGCCAACTTCCAGAAAAACATCAACGATTCCACTGAAGAGAGTCCAAAAAATAATTTTGCATGAGGAATCAATTGGCTTAGCAAAGTTCGATGGTACTGAGATTGTGACTTGTCTCGTTCATTTGCTTGAACCAAATTTGTGTCTTAACTTTGAGACAAAGTTGTCCATACTCAAACTTTGTGCTCGTCTAACCAAAGACTACGAAAATGCCAAAGTCTTTTTTCAAAGTGGTGGAATTAAACTTCTGTTAAATATGCGTCAAACGTGTGGCTTGATGGGCTTTCCTACATACGCTATTGTCATAATTCGTCACATTTTGGAGGCACCTGCCATATTGCAGGAGTCAATTGAGCAAATTCTGGCGATTCGCACATCACAACAGTTGCCAGTGGGTCATCGTGATCTCATCTTTGTCTTAACGCAGGTATCATCCGCAGTAGCTCGCCATCCTGCAATCTTCTTAGCAGCTGCTAAGCAAATTTTACGAGCTGATTATCTGCCCAACCCCACATTTACATTTGATGATTCTAGACTGCTTGTGAAATCCCAGATTCCTGGCAATCGTAAATGTGCTGCCACAAAACCGGATCTAGATTTAACAACTCTTTCTGTCTCTGTTGAAGCAGTCAAACAATTGTTACGAGCAATTGTACAGCCGTGTGTCCATTACGGAGGAGTTTCCGCGCAGGATGATCAAACGGAATTGAAGCCAGAACCACAACCAGTATCAATGCACACAAATGTAGGCTATATATTAGCTATATATACTATAGTTTGATCAAAATTTTTAATTCCAGTGCTCACCACCTTCAAAATCTGCTGCGATAAAAAAGCCCACAGATAAGTTTGAGCCATGTTGTTGCAGCTGGCATATCCCATCTAGTGGTCATTTGCATCAAAAACCAGTACTTCCCAGATCGACTGTGCTTAAAATTTTAGCAGACGCAGTACGATCTTACCAATCGCTAGTTCCGCGCATTATCATTGAGTTCGTGTACACTCCCGCTGACAGTACTTTAGTGAAAGAGGAGCAGTCGTGTCTATCGTTCATTCTTGACAACTTCCTGCCAATTGTAAGGAGGATGCAAGACTCGGAAGTCAGCATGATGTCACGAGTACTTATAGCATCTTTATCTGATTGTTATGGACAGTCCTTTGTTCAAAGTAAAGTCGCAGAGGAAATACATGAATCCATTATACGGACATTATCTCATCGAGATTCTACAGAAAAGCACACGCGTTTACAAGTATTAATCGGGTTGCTCCCTGCAATGATCGAAAATCCCATGTTGTCAAGTAAGATGCATGTACAGCGGAATAATATGTACAGGATTCTACTGCGTCAAGGAATTATGACAGATTTAGCTAAAATCGCACAATACAAAGACTTATCCAATTCTAATACTTTAGCAACTATAAGTTCAGTACTGCGTCCAATGGAAATTCTATTACGATTGACTGTTGCACCAGGCACTTTATCATCCAAACGAATTTTCTTTGGCACATCTCCTTATGGCACAAATTCAATTGTTAATCGTCGCTTTTATCCCAGATTAATGTCCAGAACGACATCTAGCAATTCAATTGGAAGCGAGCATGTTCTGCGAGACATTATTAGAAATGTTTTATCTGATCGTCGACATGCTTTTGATTTCATTTTCAATACTGATGATATGTTTGTTGATTCCGAAGATGGAGCTCCAGCCATGGCCACAAGTGCTGATGATGAGGTTGAGGAAAATGAGCCTGCGACTACAACGAACTCGAATGGACGGTCACAAGTAAGTCTATATATTTCTTGATCTATATTGATTTGAAAGTGTGGAATATTTAAAAGCTCCACAAATTCTTTTATATTAGAATTTTTAACAATTTCTTCCCTCAGCATCGCACTAACTGCATTTCCTTGTCGGAACAACTAGTCGAATATGGCACTCAGACCACAAGACATACATCCATTATACTATATTTGACGCTCCATTTTAATTTTCTTTGAATCTGCCAGGTTTGTAGATCCTGTGTCTCTCTAATCAGCCAAATACCTCGAACCTGATTCCAGCGAAAGCGGGGCATACGCATAAAAACTGGTCTGGTCAGCCGTGTCATCTTCCTCTTCATAGGCCTGGCAAAGTGCACTGTCTGCAATGTCTATCTTTTGCATATGCTTATCCCATGCAAAATGACCTGTCATCAGTCCTACCAGAAGTTTGCAGTCTCCCCTACCAAGTGACAGAAGAAACCTTGACGTTTTATCAGAAATAGCAGGCAGCATTGCCTTTGAGCCCAAGTGCTGGCTGTTACGGCCCCCAATTGCCATTCTGTGCACCTGCAGTGTCACCAATAGTGGCCTTAATGGCAGCAAAAGGTATAGGAAGAACAGGTTCCGGGCCAGTAAAACGTCTCAGATCCATTATTCGCTAGCTTGTCCGCGACTTTATTCCCCATAACACCCATGTGTGCTGGAACCCATGTTAGCAGCAGACTGTTATGCTTTCCCAACATAATTCAATCTGGATTTACACTTCAGCACTAGCTTGGAAGTGGCAAGTGGCTGAGTAAGATACTTCTGCCACGTCATCTGTTTTCCACCACACAGTCCATCGCCCTTAGAATGGCATACAATTCCGCCTGAAAGACAGAAACGTGACAACCATATTATTACATAATAAAGAGAAAGGTATGCCGTTAATAATGAAAAACAACATCAGCCAAATGGCCACCACGACCACGCTTACAGGACCATATCCTTTTCATTAAATTTTCCATAACCAAATCGCAAAGTGGCTGCCCTATGTCCTCGACAGCCTCACGAATTCTATCTTTGAGGTCTTGAATCGACGCTGGGCTGTTGGCGTAGACCTTATCTTTCACGTGGCCCCAAAGGAAGAAGTCGGAAGGTGTTAAATCACAAGATCTCGGTGGCCAATTGTGATCACCTCTTCGAGAGATAACACGGTCCGGAAACTTTTCCCGTAAAAGAGCAATGGTTTCGTTGCTTGTGTGGCACGTAGCGCCGTCTTCTTGAAAGTAAACGTTGTCCAGATTAATACCATCCAACTCCGACCATAAAAAATCATTAATCATCTCTCGATAGCGCAATCCATTCACCGTAACTGTTGATCCAACCTCATTTTCGAAAAAGTAAGGTCCAATGACCCCGCCGGACCATAAACCGCACCAAACAGTCACACGTTGAGGATGGAGAGGCTTCTCAACAATAACTCTTGCGTTTTCCGAGCCCCAGATGCGCCAATTTTGCTTGTTGGCGTAGCCACCGAGGTGGAAATGGGCCTCATCAGTCAAGATGATTTTTCGATGGAATTCCGAATCATTTTCATGCATTTCAAGGACCCAATCAGCAAAGACACGACGTTGTTGATGATCGGCCGGCTTGAGTTCTTGTGTTAACTGAACTTTAGTAATGGCGTAGTTTCTACTTGTCAAATGTCAAAGAATAAAAGCTTCAAAAGTGACAGCTACCGAAATAACACCTCTTGTTGGAAAACCCATAATTAATTAAGTGCAAGGTATTGGGGGAAGGAGTACTAGCTACCGAGACTTTCGACTCGAAGAGAAAAGGATTTTACAGAAAGAAGCATTTTGGAGACCAAGTTCGTGGCAGGATTTGAACCTGCGACTCTCGGGCTGTGAGTCTAGCATGCTTACCACTAGACCACAGAGGGCGGCTACCGGTGGATATTGTATCGCATCCTGTGTACTGTATGGCTTTATACATTTTTCTGTCTTTTGCTGTTGTGAGCCTGGGTCCCCAGTGTGTGTGTTTCGCATTGAAGTCACCACCTATAAATAGCGACCTTGGTATCGCTCATTGAGAGTCAAGTGGTGCTCGAATTTTAGTTGGTGTCCTGGTGGACTATATAATGCTGTTAGAACCAAAAGCCGTTAAAACGTTCGTCTGAGCTTAATTGATCTTCTAGGAGATGAGTGATGCTATTTTTAATTATAATTGCACTACCACCACTCGCACAATTCTCCGGATGAATGGTATGCTAAAGGGTGTAGACCTGAAAAGCTAAATGAGAATGCCTTGTGAAATGTGTTTCAGCTATTAGACAAATGTCGATGTCGCCGTTCTTACCAAAGGTAGGTAGGTAGGTAGGAGTGGCCGCCCAGTTTGCCAAAAGCACACTTGAGCACACATAATGGCCCATTGTGATACCACGGTGTGGCGCCGTTCAAGCACTGACTAAAAAGGTTCCCATACTTGGGATGGTGATAGTCAGCGCAAGGACAGCGCCTGGAAAGGCACGACTCCCCCGTCATGTTTCAGGAAACCATCCTGATACTTTGATGAACCTGGCTATGTCCCTAATATTAATGGATGACAGCTCTGTCAGGCTTGTAATAAATGGGGCACCAAAGGTGCGAATTCTTCTTCTGCTCAAGTATGGGCAGTGGCATAAGAGGTGGAAAACCGTCTCGTCCTCCTCCTCGAAGCCACAGCCTCGGCAAAAGTCATTTGAGGGTAGGCCCAGTGTTTCTGCGTGCTGTCCCATTATGCAGTGGCCGGTCAAAACCGACACAGTTGTCGACAGTGATACGCGATCAAGTCGAAGAAGTTGATTGGTTCTATTTTTGTCCATGCTTGCCCAAGTTAGTCTAGCCGTGTGGCAGGATTCCTCGTTAGCCCAGGATTTGTAGGCGTCAGCCAGATATTTCCGTTTGACTTCGAGCTTGGCTGTTCTTACCAAAAGTTCGAGCTCATTTTGATGTGATGGGCTAAGCCGTTGGTGTTCCATAAGATTATTTTTTAGCACCTATTCATAATCAATGAATTGCTGCATATTATGCTCAAGAGCGGTTAGACGTTGTTCAATGGACTTGAAAAACGTTTCCCTGTTCATTGCATATTATCAGTAATCGGAATTGGTTGCTGTCAATTTCTATATAATCTGTATTGTGATAATATATTCAAATTAAAGTGTATTGAATAAATAACTTTTTATTTTTATTTTTAAAGCTCAACTTTGACAGACTCTGGGACGATTTGTTGCAAAATGAAGGTTTGGGGCTTATTAATCGAAATACGAATACGAGCAGTAACAGCGGCGGAAATAATGGTGCACCTGCAAACGAACGGCTTCGGTTGCTTGGCAATAACGATGAAGCGAGCAACAATGACAATGGGGTGAGCGGTGGTAGTGACGGTGCATCCACGTCATCTGAGACAGCTGCTGCAGTTACTGATAATTTGACATCTCTGCTGGGCGAAGTGAGCACTAGTGAATCGGAGTCGGATTCCAATGTGTCAACAGAAAACGATCGCAATGACGAAGACGAGGAAGATGATGATGAAACTGGTACTATTTATTATAAGATATAAAATTTTAAAATATTGTTATATCATCATTCACAGATGGCAATGAAGAGGGTATAGAGGATCGGAGTGAAACTGATGCCGATGAAGAAACGCGTCAATTTATTGAAGTCTTTGATCACATTTATGAACCAGAATCTTCCGAAACTACATCAAACGATGCTGATGCCGATGATGAAGCATCCGAAGTCGGGGGCAGTACTAGTGCTAATACGTCCAATGTTCCTGGAGAACATGGAGGCGAAACAAATATATCTGTATCACAACTGCCGAATGAAGAACAATTGCACGAACCGATTTCTTGTGTTACTTCCGAACACGCGTCGTCTGCAAGTGTACTGTCTTCGTCTTCTGAACCTATTCATAGCACACACCCACAAACATTTACCTCCGATGGGACTTCTTCACTGCGTACAATACCAGCATCGGCATGGGTCACACCACGATTGACTTTCATTGAAAGCAATGACCAATTGAGTTATAGAACAAATATCAATTTGAATGTGAATAATTCAGATGCAACAACGACTGTGAACAACGATCAAAATGAAAATAACACCGCTTCGGGCGTTTCGACAGTCAATATGCATGCGACAGCGAATCTGCCTCAATCTATTGGAAACACCGGACAGAGAAGAGAACCCACGAGAAGATTAGTATTTTTAGATCAGCAATATTGTGCCCCCATGCCATCTTTCAGCAATCCCATAGAGGAGGGACAGATTGAACTTTTTAATCAAGACGGTAAGATTCGGATTATTACAAATATTTTTGGGGATTACGTAAACTATTGTCATAGAGCTGCAATATTTATTTGAACCAACTCATTGTGGAAAGTTTATTCATTTCTGCATCAACTCATTGTTCTGTTGATTTGTTGATTATATAGTATACTTGCATAATGAGTATGATAGTATCTTCTTTATCACACTAGCAATGAATACGTATCCTTTTTTTAAATCACAGTTGAAAACACGTTGAGCTGTCTTATTATCGTCACTCATTTTCTCATTCGGAACCGTAATTTTTACGATTATTATAAAATTAAAATTTTGTATCTTAGCTTTGCATTGGTGGCTAGAGGAAGCGAAACATTTGGATCTAGAATCTCAGACGGATGCATGTCTACATCTGGCGCACCATCTGATCCCATTCTTAATAAAGGAACTTAAAATAACGAACAACCAGAAGAAATCCGACGTTGCCAGTACAGCGGGCACCACTGCATCCACCACAAATCGCAGAAGTGCCATACCCGTACTTATTCAACAATCACCAAGCTCAGCTACTGCTCCTCTTAATGAGAGTACAACAGTAGAAACTGCCACAATTGCAAATCCAAGCCAAATAGATACGACATCAGCGCAAACATTACAAGGTAATATATTTTTGCTTATTCATTTATTACGCTAAAATGGAACTGAGTATGTTAAATCTATTAGAAGTGGACAAAAGTCAGAATTTTCCGTCTTTTCGGATCCAATATCCTATCACCTCTTCTATGGCTTCAAGTAGTAAATGAGATATTAGGAATCTTCAAAGCAAAGAGAACAAAGGTTGTAGTCTACGATCATGACGTTGCCATACTAATCCCGGGCAAGTTTTTGTCAACGATTAGCGAACTCATGGAATCAGCATTGCGTGAGATTTCCGAATGGCCTGAGCGCCACGATTTAGGAGTTAACCCTACTAAGACGGAGCTAGTTTTGTTCTTCACCAGGAAAAAAATCTTTACCAAAGTTAGGTTGGGTAACGTTGAATCTTTCTTCAGAAGCGAGATACTTAGTTACCATTCTGGAGAAGGAATATTGAGGAGAGAACAAAGAAGGGTTTGGCTGCATACTATACCTGTAAAAGGATCTTTTTTGAAAAAATAGGGTTGTATTGTATGTACATTGTGTATGGGATGTACACCGCAATCATTAGACCATTTATCACCTACGGATCCATCGTCTGGTGGAAGGCGTTGGGAAGGATATGTGATCAAAACCGTACTGGAAAAGTACAAAGACTTGCTAGCCTGGGAATTTCAGGGGCTGTAAGTAGCGCGCCTCAATAAGTATATTATTTCACCACTCTTACCACTTGGTGATTCAGGGTTGTGTAGTCAAGTGTGCTCTCAGACTAAGGAAAGCTGCCAACTATGGACACTGTAAAAGCGAAATAAATCGGAAGGGTCAAAGGATAGTTATGGCTGACTTAGAAAGGGCTACAGACTACATGACTTCTACTCTGGACTTTACGGCTAGACTTCCAACCCTCTATCCAACCAGGGAAGACTGGGAGTCAAGCTCTGTAACGGGTAATTCTGACATTATCATCTACACTGACGGCTCAAAGATGGAGAGTGGGTCGGGGGTGGGTGTCTTCTCGGAAGGCTTGCAGGCAAGACAGTCATATCGGCTGCCTGAAACATGCAGTGTCTTTCAGGCCGAAATCTATGCATTTGGGAATGGGATGTACACCACAATCATTAGACCAATTATAACCTACGGGTCCATCGTCTGGTCGAAGGCGTTGGGAAGGAAATGTAATCAAAATCGTATTGGAAAAGTACAAAGACTTGCTAGCCTGGGAATTTCAGGGGCTGTAAGTAGCGCGCCTCAAGAATGCTTAAATATATCATTTCACCTCTTACCACTAGGGGTGTTAATTCAGGGTTGGGTCGCCAAGTGAGCTCTCAAACTAAGGGAGCGCAACGCGTGGAAATCTGCCAACTATGGACGCTACAATTTTGAGCGAAATAAAACGGAAAGGTCAAAGGTTTGGGAAAGTGTTATCGATCAGGTAGAGACCACGCCTACCTCTAATATACTCCTTTTCCTCAACTCAACAAGAAATACCAGTAGATACCCACACCCACCTTGTAACAAATCAACCTGTATTGAATTGGCAATACTTGAGTCAGCTAGTTGAATTTTACCCAACTGCTGATATTCAGACTTACTTAGTTTGAGAGGGGGCAGTTTTCCAGTCTGCTTTTTACTGCGGTTTCCCAGGACCAACCATTTGTGTATCGTTTGGAGGAATAAAATGCCGCTCCAATTTAACATGAATGTAAGAGGTGAGAGCTTGATGTCGCGTCACGGAGCAACCGTTTGGAGATTAATGCAGAGTGCTTTTCTATCTACTATCAGAGTAGATTTTTAATGGGTATCCACGAAGGGCAGTGAAGCGGGCCAAGGCTGTTAGAAACGTTTGGGTGCTCCAGTCAGTAGTGGCCTCAAAATAAAAAGCTTTTTTGGGAAAACAGACGAAAGTGTCTCTCTTTATAGTTTTTGATATGGAATGGACCCGCAAAATCGACTCCGGTATTGGTGAAAGGACGTGAATACGTGGTTCGTGCAAGTACAGCCGCCATGATCGGGTTCTGATGAGGTTTCTACTGGCGGAGACATGGCTTGCACTGGATAATGGTGCTTTTTATTAAGGTTTTAGCTTTGGGGATTCTGACCTGGTTTCTAAGCTAGCGTAGCATCCACATGCAACGATACCTAATGTATAAGCTGACTAGCTGACACTAGCGTGTGAAGTGACTATAATATGGTAGTATGAGGGATTTCGTTCAAAGAAGGGCAGATGTATAGTCAGAGGCATGTGGAAATTCAAGAAATAGTTGGAAGAAAAGAGGGAGCTGTAATTTGAAATAGGTTACCTTTGGTTAAGAGCACTGTACTCTTTTCGGCAGTGTACGTTCGTTGTGCAAGAATGATAAGACGGTAGTCGTTTCACTAATATCCAGGCTAGTTTGGGATAGTACGCGGTCGGGATTTTCGCTACGATACGTTCTCCGAAAATAGCCACGTTGGTGTTAGAACCCGCGCGGCGTCCTAAGTAGTTGTGAAAAGCACAAAATGATCAAATTGTGATACACATGCCAAATGGGTTTTAGCGGGTCCTATTTCTTCATCAGTGATGAGAGTACTTTCATGCAGAGATAGTGGCCATCGTTCACGTTCGTGCTGGAGGCAAGTCGGTCCACCGTAGGGCGGGCGTAGTGTATTAGTGCGTCCAACGAGATTCCTCGACTTGCTAGAGCGGGGGTTGGCGTCCGAGCGGGCAGAACACCATTATGTTTCACCCATCGTGTCGAGAATGGTAGTGATCCGGTTCGCGACAAATACCTAGCATAATAGTTGAGTGGAGACCAAAAGTACAAGTCGTTTTCTGAGATGGCGTTACCAATTCAGTCGGCAATGTTGCCCCGCAGAGTGACGTAGGAGAGATAAAGTTTTCAAAGGTGCAATTTGAGACTGGCCTGAATTGGTGTCCTTGGTTTTTCTCAAAAGTAATTTAGTTAAGATTTTTATATTCTATGTTCGATTATCAAAAATATATAATATACAATAAATTAAACCCAGCGTTATTTTGTTACAGATAATTGTCAGTTTAGAATTCCCCAATCAGCAAGCGCTCCACGATCTTCTGCATTATCTCCACGATATGATCAACAAAATACTCAAATGAATCTTTTAGGAGACTCTAATGAAGCTACTGAAGATGAACATCAGCAAATTTCAATTCCTAATGATGAAGTCGACGATGACGAAGACGATGACTATGAAGATGAGGGAGATGTGATTAATGCGACATTAATGGAAGAGGATGAATTGAATTCGACATTCACTATAGATTTTGACAATGACATTCCAAATGCACTTACACAGGTATATTTTGTGTCCTGATATGCCCATATTTGTATCATGCTAACATATATATATATATATATATATATATATATATATATATATATATATATATATATATATATATATATATATATATATATATATATATATATATATATATATATATATATATATATATATATATTTATATATATATATATATATATATATATATCGTAGTCTCAGTGTTGAACAATTATATTATATTTAGTGTGACCCCCTCCCTCTACTCTTGTTCAGTCACAAAACTCAACACAGGCCCATGTGTCAGTCGAGTATCGATAGACTCAGAGCTATTCACCTCTCTGAGTGACACTTGACACATTGAATTGACTCCACCTCCATCGCAGGTCACAGCTGAGATGAGGTCAGTGAAATTTAAAAGAAATCGTGATTGTGTGCGAGCTTTTGGTTTGAAATAAAACAAAATAATTTTGTTCCAATTTCCAAAATACACAAGGAAACTGTTTCCCCACTGGAGGTGTATTTAATGGACTTTCTGCCTTGCATAGAAGTCACAAAATACACTGACAAAAATTGTGTCTCACTTGAGACAGATCTCCAGTGAGATAGTTCGCGCGAATTGAGGAGTTAGTCGGAAATGAGACTTGAGAAGAAATATAAAAAAAATATAGAACAAATTTAAATTTCGTAAAGGTATTTCTATTATATACTATTATATATTATGATGAAATCGGAGCATAATTATAACTTGAGTATGCTCTGCCCAGCCCAGGTTCCAGTTATTCTCCGATTACATCATAATATATAGCATATAATAGAAATACCGATAAGAAATTCAAATTTGTTCTTCTATATATATTTTTTTTTATATTTCTTCTAAAGTCTAATTTCCGACTCCTCGATCCTGCGATTTTCTCGAACTCCTCGAACTCCTCGATCCTGCGATGTGCCGTAACTAACGCGGAATTAGTCTCCTTAACATCGCATACAAAATCCTATCTGACGTTCTCTGCGACCCTATCAGTGCGGTTTCAAGTTTGGTAAAGGTACCATAGACCAAATCTTTGCAGTACGTCGAATCTTGGAGAACACACTAGAGAAACAAATTGACACCCACCATTTTTTGGTCCATTTCAAGGCCGCTTTTGATAGCACGCCGCTATGTCTGTGTTTGGCATCCATGCAAAACTAATCAGGCTGTGCAGGATGACGCTAAACGCAACGTGCAGCTCACGCTACCTGCAGGTTGGCCCGGACCACGTCGATCTAGATCCTCTTACTTGTGGCCTCTGCCTCTGTTGCCCCGGCAACTTGGCTTTTTTGACTCCTCGGACAGAGTTGTCCTGTGCTGACCTGTTTCGATTTTTAGAAGTGTCGCTTGATACTCCTCGACGAGCTCCTGAAATCGCATCCTATCCTCTGCATTTTTGGTATGAACAGTTTCAGCCGCGTTTTTGCTTATCCTGCCGAGAATACCTACAGCCCTCCGTTACTGCTTATTCCTGGGATTAGCGAGTTTCTGATGGCCTTTGCCAAAGCAGAAATCTCGTGTTTAGGGTTACTGTGTTCCACAGCATTTTCCTTTATCGAGGCAGTTATGGTTTCCTGGCGAGCAGACAGGAGTTCGTCCTCTGAGAAAGTCCCTAACTCTCTTAATCCATACTTTCCTAGTATGTCCTTGTCTTGTTTCTTGTATTTTTCCGTATTCATTGTTTTCACTTTTATTTCTATTATTGTTGCGCCCGAGACTGTTTTTTTGTTGTTGATATACATCTGGTTCGTTCGGTCACCTGCCCAACTATGCAGGCTGGGCGTTCCACCGGGGTTTTGGCACGGTGACCTAGTCAGAAGAAGGGGAATGGAAGGTCAGTCACGTCAACCTGTCACATTTGACTTGAATATTGTGGAGGAGTATTTTTACCTTCGACCTTTTCTGAACTCTGTAAAATACACACTTTTATTTACCATTCCATAATTTTCCGTTATTCAATTTTTGTGTAAAATTGTGAAACTTTGATCCGAATTCTAGATAAAACATCACTTTTTCCATTTTAGTCAAACACACCAGGCACGTTAGGTGGACCTGAGGAAGGAACGTCTGACAATATTGTTTTTAATGGGAACGTGGAAAATCTTTCAAATAACGAATCAAGAAACATCAGTGAATTAAGTTCAAGAACGAATACCCATAGAAATGAACAAGAGGAAGCTAGAAGGGCTACACCAGAAACTTCATCGGATGGTACATCTTTCTCGTCGGTGGCTGAACCATCATTGGTGACACTTTCGTCGGCAGTTAGTGCAGAGATTGCATTAAGTTCTGAAAGTTTACCTCTTTCAAGATCAACGAATATTCCAGAAATAAGTCCTGAAGTTCGAGCTGCTCTTGGCGACTTGGAAGTGCCAGAAGGAGTAGATCCTTCATTTTTAGCTGCGTTACCTAGTGAGATGCGTGAAGAAGTTATTCAAGAACACTTGCGTATGCAACGCATTCGACAAAGGGCTCAACAAAATGCTATACAAGTGGCCCACGACTCTTTGCTTGAAGTAAATCCAGAATTTTTAGCTGCTTTACCTCCAAATATACAATCCGAGGTCTTAATGCAACAAAGAATAGAACAACAGCGGCAAGCTGCCCAATCTTCAAATCCCGATGATCCCGTGGATACGGCGGCTTTTTTCCAAAATCTGCCAGAATCTTTAAGACAGGCGGTAAGTAGGATTTTTGATATATCCCTCCGATTATTCATTATATGAAAAGTCCTACAATATTACACCGGGCAACACATTTTTGAGCTGTTCAACAGAATAGTTCATTATGAAATATTGTCGAACAATTTAATTATCTTGATAGTTATTCGACAATTGATCAGTTCCATAGAAACATAATTAGTCGACATACAATTTTAGATTCTGACTGACATGGATGAGTCACAAATAGCCAGTTTACCACCAGATCTGGCAGCAGAGGCGCAGTATTTACGGCGTGATTGGGAAAGTCGTAATAGTGCGCGTTTGGATGCAGCTCAGTCTACTTCATTAAGTGCGTCCCTTACAAATCCTGCATTATGTGCACTTACACCAAGTTTCTACTGATTTTATTTGTAGGTGGTTACTTAACAGCACGATTTCCAGCCTCACTGCAAAGCTTGAATGACGAATCCCGTTGGCATACAAATTCCATTTGGTATGATGTTAACGGCACTCCACAGACTCAACATCATCAGCACACGACTATCGTTCATCAGCAGCAACTGCATGGAAAGCCGATAGCACTGCTAATAATGGAGGATGAAAATAATCTGCTTGATCCCGACTCTCTTTCAACACTGCTGCTATTCTTATTCATTGAAGATGCAAAAATTAACTACACTCGGTTGCACAGAGTCCTGAGAAATCTTTGCTACCATTTGCCCACACGAGATTGGATCATAAATGCGATAATAAGCATCATTCAGAAAACAAACGACAGTAAGGTCAACTACTCGGTTCGAAAAGGAGTCAAGCCGCAGTGGTTGAAGTTGCGCGTCGATGCCGCCTTTGGATATAAATCAAACGTTTTTATAATTAACAAGTTTAAGGAGACAAGAGACAATAGTGCAGGCTCCAATGAATATACCGTTAATGTGAATCCTCAAGCGGCGCAAATGATCGTCAGAAATTGCCTAGATATGTTGTTTGTGCTGGCTAAACATTTTCCTCATAGTTTTCTACCCTTCAATCGTGAACTTAAGGTAAGCATTTTATAATTCTACAACATGAAATACCCTCCCAAATTATTGAGAGCTATTGTCAATTGTTTGCCTGCCAAACGTGTTGTATATTTAAGTGTTTTTTTAATATTATGCATTGATTGTAGAATCCGAACAAGCCAATGGAGATGAATATTTCAAGTGATTCTTCCAATGAGACTATTGGTAATATTCCTCTGGCGGTTGCTATAGCTGCTGGTAGCGTTCCAGGCAACGATAATGAGATGTCACCTGAGGAGCTTCGGGCCATATTTCATCGCCAACGTCCACTTACTGTAAACTTAGGCTCACGCCAATCATCACTTCCAGCTAAACCTAACGACTCTAAATTAGATGATATTCCGTCTACATCGAAAGCCGCCGCTTTACGTAATCAATCCAAATCAAGTACTAATTCGAACAGAAGCAAATTATCGAAGGACCTGCAATATAACACGAATGCCAATAATTTTTGGGATGTTCTTTTAAATATTGACATAAATACACAACATCGCTTGACGAATTTGGAAGCATTTCCTCTAAACTCACTGCCTGTGTGGGAGTGGGAAAACAAGACAACAGATTTCTTATCCTTCAACGATTCACCCTTCGCGAAGTTATTAGAAATGCTACCATATAAAGTGATCTGTCGTTCTCCGCAGTTGACAGATGTTCTAGTAAAACTCTTGGCTTATCTTAGTAATGAACTTCCGAAGGAAGAAGGCTTCCCAGAAAATATTGCCGACGAATCGAAGCCAACTAACTCCGGCAGTAAAGATGAAACTGCTTTGCCTACCGGTGATACAACGGAGACTAATAAAGAATGTAATGAAGCAGATTCTTCTTCCGACGAGGAAGAGAAAAACACGCAACAACCGGGTCTTTCAAAGGCTCGACGAAAAATGTACTCAAAGAATTTTTCGCAATTGCAGCTCGTTATTGAAGTATTAACGCACCAATGCGGCTCCACCGACTGTCTAGATAATATTTCGAAACTCGTTGTGAACTTAAGTCAATGTTCTCAAGCGTCAAATGCAATTTTCCTGCAATATCTTACAGCGGCTATTCTCGGTCTGGCTCAGGAGGTCCGACAAGCCATTCAAAACCTATTAAATGAAATTCTGACGTACAATTATACCGGTGACAAAAATAGGGCGGCCTCGAAAACGTACTCATCAGTTTCCAATACTTCCGTACATCACGGTGTAATGCAGGACCGATTCACCTCCGAAAATGTAGTAATATCGGCTGCAGATAACATAAAACCCTCTTATGAGCTGCAGTTGCCTGCAATGAAGAGGCTACTGTCGCCCACATCAGCCCAACCATACTTCTTACGTACACTGAAAATATTTATGCAAGTCCGTGAACTTTTTGGTTCAGGGGAAAATACTTCAACCAATAATAAACCAACCTTAAGTCAAACCATATGTTTAGACGATCTATGGAACACCCTGAGTGAATGTCTCGGAGCTTTGGAAGAGTCGAAAGATGAATACGCAGTACTAGTGCTGCAGCCTGCGGTAGAAGCTTTCTTTTTGATTCACGCATCTAACAGGAAACACTCCAAACAACCTGAAAGTGGCTCTCCTTCTGAGCAGCAAACTGAAGCCAGTGGATACAGGGATGAAAATAATGGCAATTCCACCCCCATGGACTTGGGAACAAATAACACACCAACACGTGAGTATTTCTCAAGATTAGATACATTTGAAGTTCATATATTTTAAAAAGGATTTAACCGCTTAACCATAATGTAAATGAAACAAAGGGAGAAAATATACCACGACCAATTTGATCCTTTGGACTCCTCCTGCATGTACCTATTAAAGGTCTTCTATTAGTCCAACAGTTCTAAGGAAACTTACCGCTGAGTTGGGGTTCATTGCTCTAATGTCTTTCATTGCTCTAATGTCTTTCATTGCTCTAATGTCTTTCATTGCTCTAATGTCTCTGGGATTCATTGCTCTAATGTCTCTGGGGTTCATTGCTATAACGTCTCTGGGGTTCATTGCTCTAATGTCTCTGGGGTTCATTGCTCTAATGTCTCTGGGGTTCATTGCTCTAATGTCTCTGGGGTTCATTGCTCTAATGTCTCTGGGGTTCATTGCTCTAATGTCTCTGGAGTTCATTGCTCTAATGTCTCTGGAGTTCATTGCTCTAATGTCTCTGGGGTTCATTGCTCTAATGTCTCTGGAGTTCATTGCTCTAATGTCTCTGGAGTTCATTGCTCTAATGTCTCTGGAGTTCATTGCTCTAATGTCTCTGGAGTTCATTGCTCTAATGTCTCTGGAGTTCGTTGCTCTAATGTCTCTGGGGTTCATTGCTCTAATGTCTCTGGAGTTCATTGCTCTAATGTCTCTGGAGTTCATTGCTCTAATGTCTCTGGGGTTCATTGCTCTAATGTCTCTGGAGTTCATTGCTCTAATGTCTCTGGAGTTCATTGCTCTAATGTCTCTGGAGTTCATTGCTCTAATGTCTCTGGAGTTCATTGCTCTAATGTCTCTGGAGTTCGTTGCTCTAATGTCTCTGGGGTTCATTGCTATAACGTCTCTGGGGTTCATTGCTCTAATGCCTCTGGGGTTGATTGCTCTAATGTCTCTGGGGTTCATTTCTCTAATGTCTCTGGGGTTCATTGCTCTAATGTCTCTGGAGTTCATTGCTCTAATGTCTCTGGAGTTCATTGCTCTAATGTCTCTGGGGTTCATTGCTCTAATTTCTCTGGGGTTCATTGCTCTAATGTCTCTGGGGTTCATTGCTCTAATTTCTCCTGGGTTCATAGCTGTAATGTCTCCGGGATTCATTGCTCTAATGTCTCCGGGGTTCATAGCTCTAATGTCTCTGGAGTTCATTGCTCGAATGTCTCTGGAGTTCATTGCTCTAATGTCTCTGGCGTTCATTGCTCTATTTTCTCCTGGGTTCATAGCTGTAATGTCTATGGGGTTCATTGCTCTAATGTCTCTGGAGTTCATTGCTCTAATGTCTCTGGGGTTCATTGCTCTAATGTCTCTGGGCTTCATTGCTCTAACGTCTCTGGGGTTCATTGCTCTAATGTCTCTGGGGTTGATTGCTCTAATGTCTCTGGGGTTCATTTCTCTAATGTCTCTGGGGTTCATTGCTCTAATGTCTCTGGAGTTCATTGCTCTAATGTCTCTGGGGTTCATTGCTCTAATTTCTCCTGGGTTCATAGCTGTAATGTCTCTGGGATTCATTGCTCTAATGTCTCTGGGGTTCATTGCTCTAATGTCTCTGGGGTTGATTGCTCTAATGTCTCTGGGGTTCATTTCTCTAATGTCTCTGGGGTTCATTGCTCTAATGTCTCTGGAGTTCGTTGCTCTAATGTCTCTGGGGTTCATTGCTCTAATGTCTCTGGGGTTCATTGCTCTAATGTCTCTGGGGTTCATTGCTCTAATGTCTCTGGAGTTCATTGCTCTAATGTCTCTGGGGTTCATTGCTCTAATTTCTCCTGGGTTCATAGCTGTAATGTCTCTGGGATTCATTGCTCTAATGTCTCTGGGGTTCATTGCTCTAATGTCTCTGGGGTTGATTGCTCTAATGTCTCTGGGGTTCATTTCTCTAATGTCTCTGGGGTTCATTGCTCTAATGTCTCTGGAGTTCAGTGCTCTAATGTCTCTGGAGTTCGTTGCTCTAATGTCTCTGGGGTTCATTGCTATACCGTCTCTGGGGTTCATTGCTCTAATGTCTCTGGGGTTCATTGCTATACCGTCTCTGGGGTTCATTGCTCTAATGTCTCTGGGGTTCATTGCTCTAATGTGTCTGGGGTTCATTGCTCTAATGTGTCTGGGGTTCATTGCTCTAATGTCTCTGGGATTCATTGCTATAACGTCTCTGGGGTTCATTTCTGTAATGTCTCTGGAGTTCATTGCTCTAATGTCTCTGGAGTTCATTGCTCTAATGTCTCTGGAGTTCATTGCTCTAATGTCTCTGGAGTTCATTGCTCTAATGTCTCTGGAGTTCGTTGCTCTAATGTCTCTGGGGTTCATTGCTCTAATGTCTCTGGAGTTCATTGCTCTAATGTCTCTGGAGTTCATTGCTCTAATGTCTCTGGGGTTCATTGCTCTAATTTCTCCTGGGTTCATTGCTCTAATGTCTCTGGGGTTCATTGCTCTAATGTCTCTGGGGTTCATTGCTCTAATGTCTCTGGGGTTCATTGCTCTAATGTCTCTGGGGTTCATTGCTCTAATGTCTCTGGAGTTCATTGCTCTAATGTCTCTGGGGTTCATTGCTCTAATTTCTCCTGGGTTCATAGCTGTAATGTCTCTGGGATTCATTGCTCTAATGTCTCCGGGGTTCATAGCTCTAATGTCTCTGGAGTTCAGTGCTCTAATGTCTCTGGAGTTCGTTGCTCTAATGTCTCTGGGGTTCATTGCTATACCGTCTCTGGGGTTCATTGCTCTAATGTCTCTGGGGTTCATTGCTATACCGTCTCTGGGGTTCATTGCTCTAATGTCTCTGGGGTTCATTGCTCTAATGTGTCTGGGGTTCATTGCTCTAATGTGTCTGGGGTTCATTGCTCTAATGTCTCTGTGATTCATTGCTATAACGTCTCTGGGGTTCATTTCTGTAATGTCTCTGGAGTTCATTGCTCTAATGTCTCTGGAGTTCATTGCTCTAATGTCTCTGGAGTTCATTGCTCTAATGTCTCTGGAGTTCATTGCTCTAATGTCTCTGGAGTTCGTTGCTCTAATGTCTCTGGGGTTCATTGCTCTAATGTCTCTGGAGTTCATTGCTCTAATGTCTCTGGGGTTCATTGCTCTAATGTCTCTGGAGTTCATTGCTCTAATGTCTCTGGAGTTCATTGCTCTAATGTCTCTGGAGTTCATTGCTCTAATGTCTCTGGGGTTCATTGCTCTAATGTCTCTGGAGTTCATTGCTCTAATGTCTCTGGAGTTCATTGCTCTAATGTCTCTGGAGTTCATTGCTCTAATGTCTCTGGGGTTCATTTCTCTAATGTCTCTGGGGTTCATTGCTCTAATGTCTCTGGAGTTCATTGCTCTAATGTCTCTGGAGTTCATTGCTCTAATGTCTCTGGGGTTCATTGCTCTAATTTCTCCTGGGTTCATTGCTCTAATGTCTCTGGGGTTCATTGCTCTAATGTCTCTGGGGTTCATTGCTCTAATGTCTCTGGAGTTCATTGCTCTAATGTCTCTGGAGTTCATTGCTCTAATGTCTCTGGGGTTCATTGCTCTAATGTCTCTGGAGTTCATTGCTCTAATGTCTCTGGAGTTCATTGCTCTAATGTCTCTGGGGTTCATTGCTCTAATTTCTCCTGGGTTCATTGCTCTAATGTCTCTGGGGTTCATTGCTCTAATGTCTCTGGGGTTCATTGCTCTAATGTCTCTGGGGTTCATTGCTCTAATGTCTCTGGAGTTCATTGCTCTAATGTCTCTGGAGTTCATTGCTCTAATGTCTCTGGAGTTCATTGCTCTAATGTCTCTGGGGTTCATTGCTCTAATTTCTCCTGGGTTCAAAGCTGTAATGTCTCCGGGATTCATTGCTCTAATGTCTCTGGAGTTCATTGCTCTAATGTCTCTGGAGTTCATTGCTCTAATGTCTCTGGAGTTCGTTGCTCTAATGTCTCTGGAGTTCATTGCTCTAATGTCTCCGGGGTTCATTGCTCTAATGTCTCCGGGGTTCATAGCTCTAATGTCTCTGGAGTTCATTGCTCTAATGTCTCTGGAGTTCATTGCTCTAATGTCTCTGGAGTTCATTGCTCTAATGTCTCTGGAGTTCATTGCTCTAATGTCTCTGGAGTTCATTGCTCTAATGTCTCTGGGGTTCATTGCTCTAATTTCTCCTGGGTTCAAAGCTGTAATGTCTCCGGGATTCATTGCTCTAATGTCTCTGGAGTTCATTGCTCTAATGTCTCTGGAGTTCATTGCTCTAATGTCTCTGGAGTTCGTTGCTCTAATGTCTCTGGAGTTCATTGCTCTAATGTCTCCGGGGTTCATTGCTCTAATGTCTCCGGGGTTCATAGCTCTAATGTCTCCGGGGTTCATTGCTCTAATGTCTCTGGGGTTCATTGCTCTAATGTCTCTGCCCTCGGGCCA
The DNA here is from genome assembly GCA_920105625.2 of Clusia tigrina. Taxonomy (NCBI): domain Eukaryota; kingdom Metazoa; phylum Arthropoda; class Insecta; order Diptera; family Clusiidae; genus Clusia; species Clusia tigrina. The sequence goes on from OV050033.1 coordinate 150,202,862, forward strand.
GTATTGCCCCAGACATTTCTTCCTACTCCGAGCTAAGGCTTCGCAGTTCATTAGAAGGTACTCTGGTGTTTGCTCTGCCTCCGTGCAGAACCGACACGTGTTTACTGGTGAGAGTCCCAGTTTCATGAGGTGGCTTCTTAAACGACAGTGGCCTGTGAGGTGACCTGTCAGAGTTCTTCAATTGTTTCTGCTTAACTGTAGGCATAGAGCTGCACGTTTTGAGTTGTAATCCCCAATCATGAGCTTCGTTCGTCTAAGTTTTGGTAGTGAGGCCCAGTAGCGTGATCTTCTGATTATTTTTCCTCCTGTCTTAATTTATCTGTTATGCTATTTGTCCCTATGCCAAAGAATGGTTCAGGTCCAATAAAAAGTGTGGTTGCCCCATTCCTGGCAAGTCTATCCGCGTTTTCATTTCCAGGGATCAGACCCATATTATGGACAGTTTATTGAGGCTCCCTAACTTACTTTAAAGCTCGACACATTCCCATACGAGCTTAGAATGAACTTCGTAGGAATTGAGTGCTTTTATAGGCTGTCAGACATGATAGCAATGTCTTGACCCACAAGGTTACGTTGGATGTTAAAGATAACACAGAGGCGAATTGCATGTATTTCTGTCTGGAATATGGTGGGTGATTTCCCCATTGGTTCGGAGCGGTTGACCTTCGTCCTAAATATGCCAGCTCCTATCCCTTCTTCTGTTTTTGAACCATCTGTGAACCACTTGATGGTATGATCTTTTAACACACAACTTCAGCTCTATTTTTAAACTTTAACCGACGGTTTTCCATTCCATTGATGCCTGGTCGTAGCAAACCTGGACGCCCTGCACTGAGATTTTTTTCAGAAATATATAATTCAAATGTTTTTAGCAATGATGTCCTTTGGTGCCATTGTGTACTTTGTTTGAGTCGGCTTTTGTCTGTGCAGCCGACTGTTTATCACTGCACCTGCACCAGAATACATTGATGGCATCCGTTCCGCAAAATGGCTGTGAACTAGTATAATTAATATTTCAATTTATATATAAATTAATACTATAATTTCGGTCAACAATTTGAATAATCATAACATAATATTTATCACACTGAATGCGATTTAGCTGGAACAGCTTCGCCACAACCCAAAAGCCTGCCAAATGTGCCCGAATTTATAACCAACACAAAGGAAATGCAGCTGACGTTAGATCGACAGAAGTTCTTGTTTTTTGCGGAAAAACATCGAAAGGTACTTAATCAGATTTTGCGCCAATCATCCACACATCTTTCGGACGGTCCTTTCGCTGTTCTTGTGGATCACACTCGTATTTTGGACTTTGATGTGAAACGGAAATACTTCCAAACTGAACTGGAGCGTATAGATGAGGGTGTTCGCCGTGAGGAAAATACGGTTAGTGTCCGACGAGTGACTGTCTTTGAAGATTCATTCCGTGTACTTTATCGTCTTGGTCCGGAGGAATGGAAGAATCGGTTTTATATTGTTTTTGAAGGTATGTTAACAAATGAATTATTATTTAATATTAAAAATTTCTTTTTTATTCTTTTTTACACATCCCATAATCTCTGATAGATCTTAGGTTATGAATATTTGTTAATAGTGGGCGTGGCAGTTAATATACACAGTCCACATTTTGCATAGTATTTAGTAGGACCCGCATTTACATAACTGCCAAATTGCGTCATTCCATCAGTTGTGGAACTAAGTTGTAGTCATTTGAAAAAATATGAAAAAGTGCATATATGGGAGGCACGCCTACCTTGTCCTTGTCCAAATCGTCTCATAAAGCAATATGAGTCTGTAGCTTTGTGCAGACTATACTTTAGCAAAGTTTCATTAAGGTCTGGAAACAAAGTGACCACAGACGGACGGACAAAATAAAAAGTGTTCAGAAAGTGATTCTGATCATATCTGTACATATATGTCCATACCAGCCAGGTCTCCTTCTGGTAGTTGAAATACCGCTCAACCGTATACAGCATTAAATGATTTATTAGTGATTGAATTGTTTGGAAAAAATTATGGGAGCACACATTGTCGCATGTTTACAATAAATTTGCACACCAAAATCGAAATTCAGAGTTACAACTTTTTCGTAAATAGTTTTCCATACAAAGTGACAGAACCGTTTCACAATATTCTAAAAAAGCAACATTTACAACATTTGTAACGAATTTACGATGTTAAACAAATACCCCGATAAGGGATTGCCTATATGCCACCATGTCTGAGTTCGATATTCCTACAATGCTAATACGGCTCTGTAGAATGACATTGAGCAGCACGTGCAGCTCTGTCAAGATAGGAAGTCTCTTCGATATATATAAATATATAAATAATATTCTTTTATTTCCTGTAGATGAAGAAGGCCAGGATGCTGGAGGTTTATTGCGTGAGTGGTACGTCATCATATCGAGGGAGATATTCAACCCCATGTACGCTCTGTTCTGTGTTTCACCTGGAGATCGCGTTACTTATATGATAAACCCCTCAAGTCACGCCAATCCAAATCACTTGAGCTATTTTAAATTTGTTGGGCGTGTCATTGGTAATATTTGTTTTATCTGATATTTAGGTTGAACTCATTTTAACTATACTATAAGCATTTTCACATCAACTATTCAACTGCCTCTCGATTTTAATTGTGTAGTGGCTTATATACCTTTCGAATGGTTGAAGGAGAACATTCTAGAATATTCCCTGCACTATAAAAGAAGTTTATGGAGCATTCTCGTCTCTTACCTACACTTATCGAATATTATCTACACAATAAAAGAAGTTTCAAGAGGGTTCTTGAGTAAAGTCTTTTTTCGAATAGATCGTGTCTTGACTTACACTGCGGCCACACGTTCAATTTCTTGCCCATCAAGTACTCACTTGATATTGTCTGTCAAATCGTGTTCAAGTCGCGTCTGTGACGTAGACTGGATTCAATTTGATGGGCAAGATGGTATTTTTCACTTATTACTTAGTACCCACACGTAACAATTGACAGATAATTGAAAGCCGAATTGATTCTCCGCTGGTACCATAAATTGATAATCAAGTCGACGGTCAAGTACTAAAAATATTTATGTGTTTGTAAAAAGTGTGAGTGTATTGCGACTTGATAGGCAAGAAATTGAACTTATGGCCGAAGTGTCATATACACCTCTCTCGTTGTGAACTGCACTTAATAGAGGTATCCTAAAAGTATGCAATAATTTATGTTTGAATATTGAAAGGTCGCACTGTTACAATAATCAAAACATTCGCACGATTCTATTACAATTGACATTTTCTATGAAGGTTCACGAAGTCGACTTTGAAAGCGAACATTGTTCGAGTTATTCCAATTGAATGTGATCTTCCAAAATGATCTTGCGTACGAATTGATATTAATATATAATTACCGAATTGCACAATCGAAGGCAGAAAATTATTATTCCATTGTTACCAAGACACAGTATAAAATAAATAATTATACTTAAACAAGAAAACAAAAATTTTGATCTCAACCCATTACATTGCAAATAAGTGTAACAGATCGGAATAATTCTCAAATACACAAGTTTCAGGCAAAAAAAGCCAATTAAACTGGAGTGAAAATTACTTTCAATTATATGGTCACTAGTAAATATATACATATTCTTGTATATATATATATATATATATAAATATATATATAGGTTAGGTTAGGTTGGGAAGGCGTGTGCGGATACGAAGTATCCGCACTTCCACTCGGAGACATATATGTCCATTGTGACTGCCTTATATATATACTCGTATATATAGCTAATTGGTTGTATATGAGTTGAAATGAGTATTTACCTTATTCTACCGAATCAATTGGCATAATTTGATGATATATATTTTATACTGCACAGCTAAAGCAATCCATGACAACAAACTCTTGGAATGCTATTTTACACGGTCGTTTTACAAGCATATACTTGGCAAACTGGTCAAATACACTGACATGGAGTCACAAGACTATGAATTTTATAAAGGATTAGATTACCTAATGCAGAACAATATTTCAAACCTAGGATATGAATTGACATTTTCAACTGAAGTACAAGAATTTGGTGTCACGCAAGTACGTGACCTGATTCCTAATGGACGCGACATTGCGGTAAATGAGGAAAACAAATTTGAATATGTTCAATTAGTCTGTCAACTGAAAATGAGCGGTTCTATTCGTCAGCAGTAAGTAAAAGCAATGGTTGATTATTGAGAACATAAATAACAAATAAATGAGAATTACGCATTTTTTTATATATGTAAAAATTTTCCATACAAAAAATCTAAGATAAGATGTTACCAGTCCGGAAAGTATGGAAATTAATAATAAATAATATTTTTATTGACAGATTGGATGCATTCCTGGAAGGTTTCTATGATATAATTCCTAAGCATTTAATATCTATATTCAATGAGCAGGAACTGGAATTACTTATATCTGGCTTACCAGATATTGATATTGAAGATCTAAAAGCAAACACAGAATACCATAAATATACTTCGAAATCCATTCAAGTACACGCTTTAAATATGATTCTCTTTAACAATTGCATTGAAATATTTGTCTTATTTCAGATTCAATGGTTTTGGCGAGCTTTGCGTAGTTTTGATCAAGCTGATCGAGCCAAATTTTTACAATTTGTCACTGGTACCTCAAAGGTTCCACTTCAAGGTTTTGGTTCACTGGAGGGCATGAATGGCATTCAAAAGTTTCAAATTCATCGTGATGATCGATCCACTGATCGGTTGCCCTGTGCACATACATGGTACCAGATTCATTTTATTAACCATTTTCAGCGCTTAATTAATTTTATCTTTAGTTTCAATCAACTGGATCTTCCAATGTATAAATCATACGACAAACTTCGAAGTTGTCTGCTGAAAGCAATACACGAGTGTTCAGAAGGATTTGGATTCGCTTAAACTATTCCTATAAATATAAAATTTTGTTTGTTTGAACTTTATATTTCCATAAATACAAAATTTCAAAGAAGTACGTAATGTGTTTGGATGTTTATTTATGTAAATTGTATTATTGTTTTGTTTTAATTTTTCAGATTCATTCATTTTAAATTCAAATTAACGGCAACCCACTTCAATTGTATAACGAAGAACTCACGTTTTCCTAACATAAATATATATACTTATTATTGTAATAAATATCATAATTTTTAAATAAATAAAACGAAGAGAATTATTTTTATTTCAAATATGTGAAAATAATGCATTTAATTAAGTGCTCGCAGTTAGTGATCATCCTACCCGTGCTGCTCTATGGCGCAGGAGCATGGATCGTGTCGCAGACTAATGCAGCGTGCTTGAGGTGTTCGAGAGGAAACTTCTTCGCAAAATCTTCGGTCCTGTTCGTGTCGGCGACGACTGCCGTATTCGGATGAACAATGAACTGTGTACGAGCTCTACGCTGATATAGACATAGACAGACCCATCACAATACAACGTGTGCGCTGGCTTGGACATGTCGTGCGTATGGACGAAGAAGCTCCAGCGAAAAAGGTGTTCGAAGCAGGAGCCGCTGGACGACGACCATGCCGTCGATGGAAGGACCCAGTCGAGGAAACCCTAACCACGCTTGGTATAACAGATTGGAGAAGACGCGCGCAAAGCAGAGGCGCATGGCAAGCTCTGTTAAGTTCGGCCGTAACCCAATAGCGGGTTGTTTCGCCGATTCTGCGATTAGGCCACGAAAGAAGAATAAGAAGTTAATGAATAGTTTAATACGTTTGCTTATGAGTTTAACATGTTGTTGCCCATGCGGACAATATTGCAATCTTGGTTAGAGGCAAATTCCCCAATACGCTTTGCGAAGTCATGCAAAGCATATTAGATGAGCTAAATCTATGGTCAAAATCTTGTCGTGAACGATGGTGAACAATTCAGAAAAACAGTGCGGATGGACAAACACATGTTTCATTTAATTTTAAATTTCCTGAATGAACGGTTGACAACAGACCTAGCATACCAGCAAAGTGCTGGCTTTTTCTGACGCAATGGCTACCCGAGTAGATATTTACAATGTTCTTTGTTTCGGCGTGTCTACTTAAGTAGACGTTGTATGGTGTCATCGCTAGGATTCTCCTTAGTCTGGCTGCTGCCGATGTTTCTTCCATATCCGAGTTTTTAGCCCTGTTGAGTAATCGCCTATTAAACTTCCGACGAAGGCCTAGATCCATCGACCACCAAGGTGGTGTCCGTTTCACAACCGGGCACCCGGCTGTCAGTGAACTGTTCAAGGCCCTGGTTACCTGGTCTATCAGCCCGTTTAACTCCTCAGGGCCTGTGGGGTTAGACGGGGGATTCCTTGGCAGTGAGACTCTGAGATTCTTCCCATACTTTCACCAGTCCGTCCTCCGTATATTTCTATACGTCTCAACTGGAGACACTGGGAAGTTCAATTCGAATTCTATATAAAGATGGACAGAGTGGGAATTTTCGTTCGAAGCTCTCCATCTACTTACATTATTAGCGAACTGATCGAAGGTCAGGGTGATATCCAAAACTTCCTTTCTGTTCTTTGTTATAATTGTCGGCTCTGAGCCTAAGTTTAGGACTGAGCTTATTTTCTATGATAAAGTATAAAATTGAATCACCTCATGCGTTTGTGTCGGTACTTCCCCACAATGTGTTGTGGGCACAACCAAGTTTCTGTTTGCTGCAGCTGCCTCCGTCACTAATGCCCGAAGAGGCTACCAAGAAGCTACTATGTTGCAGCTCAATGCTTGCCGCCACCATATCGCCATTGGTTAACTCAGAGACCATGAAGATGTTAATATTATCCTTGCTAATGTACAAGCACTAGGCTTACCTGTGCTCTGAACGGCTATCCGCTTGAAACCTCTCATCTTTAGACCGTAGATTTTGTTGCCGCATATCCGCTGCTCTTAGATGAGGGCCACGTCGGAACCACCGGAACCCAAGCGGACCATCAAATTCGCGGTGCCGAGTTTAGAATGATGGAGGTTGATTTGGATCAGCTTCATAAGAATCTGTCCTTCTAACCTTCACCATCTTCACGTCAGCGTCCTCCTCTCCTTCGGTATAGTTAAGGTCGTCTTCCTCAAAGAGCTGTCCGACCCCGGTCAGCTGCTCTGAGTCCGTTGACCTCTGGCTGCTGGGCAACGCTAGCTTTGTCACCCTCCATCTCCTCCGGATCCAAAGCTTGTTCCTCGTGCGATAGATCAGAGCGATTGCGTCAACGAACCCGAATCTGACCACTTCTCAACATCACCTGTCTTCTACCCTCTACTGACTCCTCCACTTTCCCTACCTTCCAGTTATTAGTTGGCAGGTTCCTTTTTGCAAGATCTAAATATCTCTTCAATTTTTGCTGGTTCAGCTGACTTAACCGAGATCCAAACCCGTGCTCTGGTTCTGCTAGGGACTTTTTCCCTGCTGACGGCTTCTGGTCTGACTCCCGGCCAAATCTCGCCAATCTTATTTACTGCACTCCTATATAGCATAGCTGACTTGCTGTCATCGCATGTGATAAGGTTTTCCCTGCCCTGAAACCAGCCAGCATCGTGACAGAAAGGTGGGGGTCCAGAGTTTTTCTCCAAAACCAATTTGTGAGGCAATTGGGTGAAACGTCGAAATATTCTCTGAAAAGGAACAAGCAGTTTGGTTTACACCACCTTGTGAAAGACTTCTATACTATCTTTCCAAGTATTGTTGTTGAAGCTCCTTTTCTTCTTCCAACATTTGGAATTGTAGTTGTGCTTGCGTAGACAAGTTACCGGCATTTATGCTGGTACCGCGGCTGCCTGTTGTTGATCTCTCTTCTCATGCCTCTTGTGTAAATTCGTCGGACTCTGCATGAACATGCCGCTTACCTGGCAATATTGCAAGAGGAACGAAATGGTCCAGCTGAGCCATATCACGTTGCCACGTATGCCATATGCTTTGCTTCGAGGCACTTGAAACAAAGTGTTCTGGCCACCACCTGGTCCCGTATTTTCAGGACTGGGAGCGCGAGGAAGGATCTATATCTCTCCATTACGTGACCCCATCGCCGACACATCTTGCATTTTAGATTGACAGCCGGTGAGAGTTGGGCTGACCATCTTGGCGTCGTGGGTCTCTGACCTCGCGGGGAATGAGGGGTTACTCGTGGAGGGGTTCGCTCTAGGGAGCAATACCAACTTGACTATGGATCGCGTGAGGATTCCGCGTGCGGTCCGGATTTTCGCACTTCGCACCTTACCGTGTGCATCAGGTGAACTTCAATGATTCTCCCCATTCATTGGGTGGGAGATGATCATCTTACAATACCACCTAGTCTCTAGTTTCGCCGTTTTCTTGCAGATATGTAGGATCATTGGTTAGTGCGCAGATTGGGCAGGAGTTACGAGATGCTTCGATATGAGCTAGTACGATGGCAAACTCTTCATACGTGTATCTTAGTTGGCTTCTCGTTCGTTTGAAGTGTAGCTTAAAGCTCTTTACCGCAGCTTCCCACAAACCCCCATGTGTGGAGTGTTCGGCGGAATGAAGTGCCATTCTAGCTTGTGGTACAGGTGTTGGGAGGTGGTCTGTTCCGTAACTTCCCGGAGTACTCGAGCAAGGTGCAAGGCGTATAGCTTTTTTTACACCTACAAAATTCCTACCGTTATCGAAAAGAATGTGGGCTGGATACCCCCGGCGCCCTATGAATCGAGATAGCGCCGCTAAAGAGTCAGGGGAACTCAAGTCAGTAGTTGCTTTCAGATGTACGACCTTAGCAGCGAAAGATACAAAAACGCAAGCATATCCCTATGACAATCTTCATCCCCGACTTTGAAATGTTTTAATTTAAAATGGACAAGCAAAATCCACCCCGACGGTACTGAATGGACGAGACAGGAGCTAGTTATCAGAGTGTTCTAATTCTGAGGTAGGGTGCACAATTAACACCAAAGGTGACTGTTTGTAATTCGTAGTTAGATACCGGAGTAGTCGACGAGTGCCGGAATACCAAACGTTGATAAGAAGTGTGATGAGGGGTCACCTTGATTTGCCGGTACATCCTTTGTAAATCCCCATTGACCACGAATTTAAACATTCGCCAGAGTACGATCAACTGTGTCAAGTCAGCTTGCAGCGTTGATCCAGTATGCAACACGTCGTTTAGACTCACGGTGTTTGTCGTTGGCTGAGATGCACTAAACACCACCCGCAGTTCGGTGGACGTGTTCTCCGGTTTGAACACAGCGTGATGTGGTAGATAATAGTGTCCGGTTGCGGAATGAGGTGGGGTTGGGATTTGGACCATATGGTCAAGTTCCAAATACTTTAGCACCACTGAATCAGATTGATTCTTCTGATCACGTTTCCGCAACAGTCTTGCTTCATTGCGTTCAAATTGTTTGAGTGCAATATGACGGGATGCCCCGAGTGCCTCATCGGGGCAGTGTGTCGACTTGAATGGTAATTCCACCACATATTGTCCGGAGAATGCCCGATTAGTTTTCGATACAAATCTAGACATGCCTTGGCATGCCCGAATATCGTCTCTTGCGCAATCAGTGAACCTATGATATCGCATCTGAGACTATCAAGCAGCACCATTGGGTACAGATCTTCACCTTTTAATACGTCTACCTGTGATGAGCTAGATAGGTTCGGGCCGGCAAGCTCGAGGCCAGTCAGTTGTTGGTAGTCATGAGTGGACACCTCCAGCTGGGGCAATTCCCCGGTTAAAGTGGGCAGCACCAATGCTGATACAGGGAGTCGTACCTTTGCGTCGAAGGGTGAACCTACAGTAACGTCACACGCCCTTGTCACGTTCGCTGCCACCACATTGCTCTCCCCTGACACCTGTGCAAGCACGGTGCGCGTAGGGAGTCGCAGGCGTCGATGTAGTCGGTGGGAATAAAAGACCCTTCCGATCCAGGATCGATCAAAGCCCGGGCCATGTAATTAACTCCGTGATGTCAAATATTGATGATGGCAGTTCCCGAAAGAACGCGTTTTGGTAGTCGACCACTGGATTGATATGGGCCGAATCGTCCCTAGACTGATGCGGGCACCACTTGTGCAGCGTGGGACGACGATGGTGCAGCCGGTTGCGCATATATGGTGGTGGTATTGGGTGGAGGCATCGGTCGTATTTGGGCATTGGTGCCTCGCTCGGGTCGCGAATCCCTGTGAAGCATGGTGTGATGTCGTTCTCGACATGAGGAACATGAATGTCGACTTGCACAGTTCGCCGCGCGATGGTCGAGCCCTAGGCAGTTCACACATAGATTATGGCTTCGCACCAATCCCCATCGATCTGTGATACCGTTTATAAACGAAGGGCAATTTTGAACGCGATGGAGTTGTTGGACGCAGATCTTGCACCCGTCTGGGTTGACCCTTACCTGATGAGTCTGTACGCAATTTAATCGGAGCGTACTCTGATACATCCCCACCGGAGGCCGCGCTGAGGCCGCGCTGAGGCCGGCTGCCACAAATCGGAGACCGCCTCTAACGTTTGGAACCACTTGGTGAGGAACTCGTCCATTGTCTTCCAGTCTGGGGGGTCGGAATGATTGTTAATTGATTTTTCCCACATGGTAGAGCGTTATTTCAGGTAAACGGACCGAACATAAATAAACAAGGATGTGATCCCACCTGGACACGTCCACGTTTAATTTCTGCAATACTGTAATGCAGTTGCCGACATCACGTTGCAGCCGCTTAAGTTCAGAGCTACTTTCCTTTGAAATTGGCAGTAGATGAAACAAGGATTTGAGCTGACAGTTGATCATGATATACCGGTTCTCGTATCGGTCAATGAGGTTCTTCAAGGCGTGATCAAAACCATCGTCAGTCAAGGGAGTTGGTCCACAATCTCTTTGCCTTCCCCTCGTGTCTTTGCCTTCAGGTGGTAAAACATCTCGACCTTCGATAGTCTTGCATTCCGAAGATAGAGGGCCGTGAACATATCACGAAATGTGGGCCATTTCGCATAATCTCCCTCCGAAAGAGACCAATGCCTTTTGATCAGCGATCTTCCATGTCTTTAATTCCAAATCTAACACTCCTGTCTCTAGGGGTTCCTCGACGAAATTCCACATATTCTGCGTTACTAGCAAACTCCGTATCAATAACGCCCACGTTGAATAATTATCGCCAGAAAGATAGCTTTTCTGGTTTTATGAATTTCGAGTTTTATATAAAAATAGTTTCAAACAATCGAGTTATAAGAGTCAAAACAGCTGGACAGTAATATTAATTTGGTCAGAACTTGAAACTCGAATCCCTTACAAAACTGGTTGTGAAATTTTTTTAAAACTCGTCAATATTACTATTAAATATGCGTGCGCTAATGACATTTAATATATATTAATGTTTATTGCCATATGAACATGAATAGTTAAATGTACAGTGTGAATGTATATATGTATTTATGTGTTGTATTGATGATCGCTACGTGACGCGATGTGTATTGCTTGACGTCCACTGATCGACTGACTGTGCAAACGATAGAGCGATGTACGGTAGCATACACAACAATTACGTTCAAAGATTTTCTGCAATATAGATATATTGTACTGAAGTTTCAAAACTAAAATAAAAATAAACAGCTTGGTATACTAAGGTGATACATTTTTTCGTCGTTTTTTTCTTTCTCTGATTATTATTAAAGATCGTCGCATTGCGAAAGGCTGTAGCCCGATTCTGCGTACTTGAAAATTCACCATTTTGACTATTTATCAACTATTGACTATTTATCAAGAAATGGTATTCTGTCCGTCAAAAGAAAAGCTCTTTTGTTGACAAGTTGTCAAGTCTGCTTTTGCACTTAACAACTCTGAAATAGCATTTGCAAAAATGAAAAACTTATGCATGTTATCAATTGTGTTACTTGAATAGGAGAAAAACAGGGATAATGGAATTAGAAGGCATCATATTCGTTCCCTTCGCGGTAAAATCCATTTTCTTTGAGCGAGGAGGAATTTATAGAGAATTTCCGACTCACTCGAACCTTGTGCAGTCGGTTTTCACGCAAACTGACTCATCGTAGTATACCAACGAAGGTGCTAGAACACAATTGCTCGATTTAAAGATAATCTCGACAACTTTGTGAGATTTTTGTCTGGGAAACTCAGTTTAAAGGTGAATTTACTTACATGGTGGCTGCAAGGGGAATTTTGTGCCCCCGGAATTGTCAATCTCCGATTAGCTATTGTTCAAAATAAACGAGCTGCTTACAGTGGTACACAATTTATATAAAATATATTTCATAGTTAAATACACTCATAATTTCTTCATAATGTTCAAACTTCACAAAAATAACAATTAAAAAACTTATTCATTCAAATCAAAACTCTATTTGCAATTGTTTGCATATTTGTTTTGTTCGCATTTTTCTATAATTTCAATTTTGACAGCTACTGAGGGAAAATTGGTTCAAAAAAATTTGTTCTTTCAACCACCATGTAAATAAATTCACCTTGCGCTAGAGTGAGAAGCAAATGTGTTTCAACTCGTGATGAAATCATACAGCTTTTTATTTGTCAAAGTTGGAACAGAATTCGTATACAGCTTTAGCTTGATAAAATGTTTGATGAATTCTCTTGACAAATAAGTTATCAAGATAACACAGAATCAGGCTGTTAATATACAGATACAAAATATTTAAAAACTGACCAATTTCTGAAGAAATAGTACTCTTTGAATGTAAAGAGTAGTTATTAGTTGAGGAAGTTCTGTAAAACGACTACGATCTGGCATCACTGTTCAAAATCAGCTGTTGTGTGCTTAGTTCAATGAGTAAACTGAAAACGAAAAGTTAGTGTATTTATAAAGTATTGTATTACAGAGTGCAAACAAAATATTAAAGAACTAAAATTAAGTGAGTTTTGTAAATAATAAGCAGTTAATCTGTTGTTTTAATTTTGTCCTGTTTGAAACATGTTTTGTTATACATAATGTTGGAAGTGTTTTAGATATGTATATAATAATATCTTGGAGCAGAAAAGTTTTCCTTAAAAAAAAATCGTAATAAACAAACTGCGTCTTGGGAATCTGTGAAATATTTTTTGCACGCTTTGATTAACTACACAGCATGCGCGCTTGGTGATCCTGTCTTGCATTAATTTAAAGCATGTCCCTTTGTTTTCTTAATTATATTTGGTAAGATATCAATTTGAAAATTATTAGCAGGAAATGCCTGAAAGGGTATAATTTTATGTATTACAGGGCTTCTTTTCACACAATATCTGACATGACCACTTAATTGACCAAGGCATACTAAGGTAAGCGAGAGGATACTGAGTACCAGTTGATTAGTGAATTCCTATTGCCCAGATTGGTTTTTGAAACACATGGGGTTAAGCTAGCTAATGCGTAGTCAGTGTATATTTCAGAGTTCGGAAAAGCACGCGTGCGCTCCTTTGAAAGCCAAGATTGGGCTCTTGCACTCGAGTAAGGGCATTTTGGAAGTATTATTTTAGCACTTGCCCCGATCTGAGAGCTACGAGTCAAAACACTTGGCGCGTGCCAAGTGCTATTTCTTTAACAAGAAAGATACCCTGTAGTGCAAGGGCGGGCGAGCTTTTCTGGACTCTGGCATATTTACAAGTAACTTTTTGGAAATTTATTTGAAGTTAATTATGGCTTGGGGTGAATGTTCTGAAGGGGGGAAGGTGGAGTTTCAGTATTGTACAGTATTTATAATATATATGTATACAATATCATTGGCTTCATAATATTTTTGTCGTCTGGGAAAGTTCCTATTTTGTACTGACGATCTTGGTATATGTGTTCTCTAAGGTAGAATAAATATGATATATTATTTTGCACATATCGACTCTACATCCATTGGCTTAGATAAAAATTGTCTTTTGTTCAGTATATCTACATTACCGTGCCATTATTTTGAATGAGAAAGGGTCGTGCCAGTGGATTTACCTTTATATCCAGCACCATTCGTAATATATTATCTTTGATGAAACTGTATAAATACTCGAAATACACTCTCTTAAGTGAATTGTATGAGCATTAGTAATTTCAGAATTATCACCGTTTGTCGTATTTTTAAAAATTACTAGTGTGAAGTATTGTTTGGTTTGGAAGAGCAATCCACTTTCCTGTTGTAGTATTGTATAAACAAAGTCACTATTGCTGCATCGAAATTCAACACACATAATACTTATCTCCCAATGAATGGTTCAACTAAAATTTTGCTTCGTTTAATGCAAATTGCTCCATACAATTGAAATGAATTTTGAAAATGTAGAAACGATTTTTCTACTTATTTATTTATCTCTCCGTTGAATTCCGGTATACTTCTAAATACATCATTTAAACAATCTATTGTTATGCTAAATTAATTTCTTTGTATTCAATTATGATCTACGGTCAACCGTTGCCACTGACATTTTAAGTTATTCACTTCGAATCGAATCGAATCTATGGAAAAATGGATAATAAACCCAAACCTATTATATCAAACCAATGGTTCAATGCCACGACAACAAAGTTCCATATCACTGGCGAGCACGCAAATTTCAAATGCGTCTAAGAGTTACTTCAACAGACAAATTTTTTGAACTCTATTGGTCCATATTCTCTTTGTATAATCTTGCTCATAACCGCATTTGGGTAGCGGGATCGATAAACAGCATCTTGTTAAGAAATTACCCTCCTGACAATTTACTCTCTCTCAATACTCGGATTCGTATTTACATTCGTTATTACACTAGTACTGATTTGTGATGATTGGGGTACCAGAGTTGGAACAGTAGGGAGTCTGCTTGTGCATATTGTATTTATTGCCAGAAGATGGATCCTAGGGCTGAAGGGAGAGAAGGATGCTTGGTTTGATAGGAGTGTCGCTACGGCCAGACAAGTAAATAACTTATTGATATAATCGAAATGTTCCTCTAGACTAGTAGAGAAAATCAAGCTACCCAAACAAATTTTGTTTATATATGGCTTAAAAACATTGTTAACAAGTCTTTGAAACGTCGCGGGGGCATTTCGCAGACCAAAAGGCATACGCAAAGTTCACAATGTCCACTCACTGTTGAAGCCGCTGTTTTTTGTATGTCATCTGGATCCATTTCGATCTGATGAAAACCTTTAGCCAGATCGATTGTTGGAAAATATTGACATTTACCTAATTTATCAAATATATCTTTGGAGTAGGAAAACGGCCTTCGAGGGTGATTTCGTTAAGCTTGCGATAGTCAAAGACTACGGGCCATTTTTGAATTTCGTTCTTCTTCTTAGGTGCCCATTAAAAGCCGTGGTCGGGTTACGGCCGATTTGAGCACTTCTTGCCAGGCGCCTCTGCTTCGCGCGGGATTGTCCAATTAGTCACACCAAACGTAATCAATGCTTCCTCAGCTTGGTCTATCCACCGGAGGCACGGTCTCCCTCTTCGGCGTCGACCTTCGGCTCTCGCTTCGAGTACATTTTTCGCCGGAGCTTCTTCATCTATACGATGGACATCACCCAGCCAGCGTAGTCGCTGAATGTTTAAACGCTCAACTATGTCAATGTCGGCGTAGAGCTCATACAGCTCGCGGTTCATTCGAATACGGTAGTCGTCGCCAACTCGAACAGGACCAAAGATTTTGCGAAGAACGGTACTCTCCCAAGAGCGGCTGCATCTGTTTGCGATACCAGCCATGCCTGAGCGGCATAAAGAAGCACAAGCAGAATGAGCGTCTTGTAGAGTGTCAGCTTCATCGACCATCGAGAGAGGGCTCTGCAACCCAATTGCTTACTGAGCCCATAGTACCACCCGTTAGCAATTGTGAATCTTCGTTTTATCTCCAGACTGACATCATTATTGGTGTGAACGGCGGTGCCAAGGTATGTAAATTCAGTGACTACTTCAAAGTTGTAGTTGCCCGCTGAAACATACGAGCCTAGACGCCGCGCTCCACTGTTTGCAGACAGCATATACTTCGTTTTGCCCTCGTTTACCGTCAAGCCCACTTTGGCTGAATCCGTTTCAATAGCATTGAAAGCTGCACAAACATCTCTCTTGGTCCGACCGATAATATCGATATCATCAGCTTAGCAAGGAGCTGGACACCTTGGTAGAAAATGCTGCCATTGCGATACACATCGGCATTTTGTAGGACCCCTCCATGATGAAGTTGAGGAGATCTCAGGATAATGGGTAGCCTTGTCTGAAACCTCGTTCAATATTAAAGGTTTCGGAAAGGTAATTTCCTGCCGTGACGGAGCTGTGCGCTTTGCTCAACGTCATCCTGCAGAGTCTTATCAACTTGCAGGTATACTGAACTCAGACATTCTTTTGTATAGGCAAATCCGCATCGGGCTATCGAATGCAGCTTTATAATCAACAAAGAGATGATGGGTACCGATTTGATTTGCGTGGGTCTTTTCTAGGATTTGGCGTAGTATGAAAATCTGGTCTATGGTGGATTTGCCAGGTCGAAAGCCGCACTGATATGGTCCAATCAGTGTTTTTGTATGCGGCTTCAATCTTTCGCACAGTACGCTCGACAGAACCTTTTATTGCGTTGGAAATGAGACTGATACCTCGGTAGTTGGCGCAGATTGTTGGGTCACCTTTCTTCAATACAAATTCTGGAATTTCGTTAGAATCAGTTTTTTTTTTGGTACAACCCATATCGGACTATTACCAAGGTGTTTTGCGCTGGGTGGAATTTTAATTATTTCGTCTTTAATTTTTGGAGGGGCACGGATAAGCTCGCATTCTAACTTCCAGCACTCAATCTGCGCAGACTAAAATGATCGACACCGTTACACTTAGTTCAGCAAATGTTTGTTATTGTTCTTTTCTTTTATAAATAATTTAATTATAGTAATAATATAGTACATAAAACATTGTAATAGTTGTATGAAAGGATAGCACTGGGCTAGCGGAGTTATTTAGAGAAAAAAGAAACTAAATATTAAAAACATTTAAAATGTGATTTGTTCGTCACAAGGATTCTGACTCATTTATTTTTTTAAAGCTGAAAACTTTCTGGAGGCATGTTGCATGATACAATTAAATTTTCTATTACAAAATAATAAAAACTTTATGTATAATTTAAATTTAATACTTTTTACTGTAATAATACCTTTACAAATTTTATATTTACAGCAAACTCATTATATATATAATGGCGGATTCTGCTGTTAATTACCGTTCATTAAATGAGAGTACTCCTTTCAAAACTACATATGAAGATAGAGAATTAGACCACGTGAATGAAAATGAAGATACCCCCCGTAACAGTGGTGTTATGATACACATTGTTCCCGAAACTAGCAAAGGTAAGACCAATTTTAACAGCTCATGTTTCAGTATACTGCTAAGAAATTGCCCTCCTGACAATTTTTCTAACTCTCTATACTCGGATTCGTACCACTGGATTGTGTAGTAATCAAACAGTTGCTGGTTAAATTACAAAAGTTAACTTTATTTAATTATTGCTATTTACACACTTAATATTAGGCTTAAAGTTTAGTTTATGACAAATGGCGCTTTATTTAATAAGTCATTTAATCACTTTATTACTTCTCAATACTGTAACTGCTACGATGTACACACTGCTACGATTGCTATTCAACTGCGTCTCGAGTTTAATTGTGTGGTGGCTTATATACCTTTCTTATGGTTGAAGTAGAACATTCTAGAATATTTCCTACACTATAAAATAAGTTTCTGGAACATTCTCGAATTTTATCTACACTATCGAATCTTATCTCTAGAAAATTTTCTACACAATAAAAGAAATTTCAAGAGGGTTCTTGGGTAAGCTTTTTTTCGAATATATCGTGCTTTGACTTATTTACACCTCTCTCGTTGTGAACTGTGCACTTAATAGAGGCATCCTAAAAGTATGCAATCGTTTATGTTTCAATATATTATTTTTATACTTTTATATTAGAAAACATAAATTAGAAAGTTTTGCAGTTTCTCATGAATCTTTTTTCAGCTCGATGGAATCATATCGACGACTTGGACTCGTTTTTTACTCGGATGTACAACTATCACCAGAAACATGGATTTACGGTTATTCTTATGGACGAGATCTTTCAACTTTTTGGATTTGGCTTCGTAGTTTGGTTGCTCACGTTTACGGTGCACTGCATAAGACACGCCGTTTTATTTGGGTAATGCTACTACATTATTCAAATTTATTTCCATACGTTAATTTAATCTAATTAACTAATTTTTTACATTTTAACGGGTTATCTATTTATTGGATCTCTCATAATGAGACTAGCAAATAAGTTTTTAAAACATTGGTGATCATGTGAAATCTGAGTGGATTGGGATGATGCTGTGGTTTCCATTGGTATTGAGTCTGGGATGATGTTGTGGTTTCCATTGGTATTGAGTCTGGGTTGAATGGGGAAACTTAACCAACTAGTGAGCAATTCTAGCCGCTTTCCATACAGTTGGTTTCCTATGTGCAGTGTTAACTTCGTACGTATCTGTCAATTTCCTTTATTTTTTCTTCTCTCAATGCATCTTTGGGAGCTTTTTCTGCCGCATGGTTTGTAAGATGTGGAGACAGTGGTACTTTGTTCCGACTAAACATCCACTAGTTTGGCCGGAACACGCGTACTAGCGCCTGTAGGCTCTGAAGCAGTATTGAGTCTCCCCCTAATACCAGTGCTTCTCAAGGTGACATGGACTGCCACGTTCGGAGCAGTGTCTAGGGGAAGTGAGTCACCGATTGGTATAGGTACACCTGTCGGCTTTCCAATGCGGGAGGAGGAGGTTTTCGGATGATCTTACCAACCTAGTGTTTTGGTGAAAATTACACCGGTTTGGGCAGCTTATTCTCCATTCCCAGAGTTTTCAGCATGAACGCCGGACATTAGTAATTACATAATTATAGACGTCGGCCTGTTCAACGAGGCGAGCTCAGCAGACCCGAAGTTTATATGGGGAGGAAGTACTAACTCGACCATGGTATCCCCAAAATTCCATGGCAAGGACAAGTACTAACTTGTTTCAGTATCAGTAAGGCGTCCGTACGAGGATAGTCTGTTACCCCTGACTGCCAGCCATACAACAGGGACGGATCGCATAACACCATAGATTAGGAGAAAGTCTTTATCTGCTATCTGATCTATCGAAAAATCTCGGTGGAGACGACCTATCCAAGAGATGGAATAGTCCAGTGCTCAAATTGCCAGGAATTGTACTAAACACTACTTGCAGTATGTGAAAAAAGTGATACAAAAGCTAAAAACTGTAGCAATTGTGCAGGAAACCGAACTACGAACTATAAATAGATAGATAGATAGAAGTAGGCCGGAGAGCCGCCGAAGAAGGAGGCCTCCAAGCACTCAGGCTATTGTACTAAGCCTGGAAAAATATTTATGGAAGGGGGGGATATAGAGGATTTTGGAAAATAAGTTTCTGTGCTCCTTAAAACGTTTACGCTTCTTGTTTTGTTATACTCGTATGCTGTGCTTGTTGGTGCATTTAGCGTGGGAGGTGGTTACCTTTTTAAAGACTTGCTGAATTGATTTTAGCCTCTGTAAAATTGATCCAATAAATTAGTGGCTTGTCTTGTTGGAAGGGCTGTAATAAAGGTTGTATGAGTGTTCCAGCAGCTTGCCTCTGTTGTCTTTATATTTATACATTGCAATGGAAATGCAGTTCTACTCCAATACACCACCTCTGACGCATCACCACAGTACACCGTCTCCATACAGACTAGGGATTATACAAACAAAGGAGAGAAAAAGTCACAGCGCTCAAACTCCACTGTCCCTCATTTTACAGCTGTTACCTCAGTTTTTTTGTTTGCAGAGTTTTACATATTCTTACGAAATTGCCCTCCTGACAATTTATATATTACTCTCAATACTCGGATTCGTACCACTGGATTGTATAGCAATCAAACAATCCCAGGTTAAATCAAAATAATTAACTTTATTTAATTATTGCAATTTACACACTTAATATTAGGCTTAAAGTTTAGTTTATGACAAATGGCGCTTTATTTAATAAGTTATTTAATCACTTTATTACTTCTCAATACTGTAACTGCTACAAGTGAAATGCACGATGCACACGTTGTTACGATTTCAGCTCAACTGCCTCTCGACTTTAATTGTGTGGTGGCTTATGTTGAAGTGGAACATTCTCGAATTTTATCTACACTTCGAAAGAGGGTTCTTGAGTAAGCTTATTTCGAATAGATCTTGCCTTGAGTTATTTACACCTCTCTCGTAGTAACTAAACTTAATAGAGGTATCCTAAAAGTATGCAATCATTTATGTTTCAATATATAAATGTGGAGAAGACCAAGAAAGATTTAACGCTAGTTTTCATATAAAATTATTATGTTTATATATTATTTATTTATTTATTTACAAAAGAAAGATAAGAATCAATTCTTATCATACGAAATTTAGGAGCACTAGCTGCCAGGACTTTCAGCTCTTATATATTAGTTACTTTATTGAATGTACACTTTTTATAATTTTAGAAATACGCCACTAGAAGCGAACCGTACTAAAGTCACTTTAAGTGATGTGATAATTCCACTGGGACAGTGCACCTACAATTTCGACGGAATTACATATATATTTCTTTTTATAGCGACATTATATCTAATAATCCGATTTATTAAAATGATCTTTCAAATAACACAATATTTGGACATCAAAAAATTTTACAACTCTGCCCTGCATATAAATGATGTAAGTAGCTTTTGAGTATTATATATTATTGTATATTGTATTTTATATTCATGTTACTTTAAAAGCAGGCAAAATAGCTATTAGAAGGTATCATGTATTTAAACTTGAGCGGTAATAACTGTGTGTGGTAAATTTCCTAAAAAGATGCCTCGGTTTCTGTGAGTGAGACATTTTTGTAGGTAGGTAGCTAAAATGGCTGGCGACTTCGGTTCGCCTCAATTAGCAAGAGTCCCGTTTTGTTCCCATGTCCCCGCGATCCTAAAGAAAATGATAATATACTTTTGTCCATTTACAACCATCCGGAGTTGCTGACAAATTTGGATAAGTCTGAAAGTTCTAAACTAGAGCAACGCCCTAGACTCTCCAGAAAAGGAATTCCGAGATATTTGAGTATCAAGCTAGCGAGGGCTGGGCAATCACTAAGAAAGTGTACGACCGTTTCTTTCTCCTGTGGGTCTTTACAGCTCCTGCAATGAAAATTGAACGGAATGCCCATTTTTTCAGCGTGTGTGCTAATAGTCTGAGCGTTGAACGGAATGCCCATTTTTTCAGCGTGTGTGCTAATAGTCCAATGACCTGTGCAGACCGCTATAAGGTTACTAATTTTATGTCTTGGTTTATTGAGAAGGGGTTTAGTCCTTTCTGGACTGTAATCAAGCCACATCATTCTAGAAATGGCACATGTCCCAGTGTGTATCCACCTCTCGCGTGCCTTGCGGAGGAAGTGATTGTAAATATTTCCCGAAACAACAGTTAGTTAATTTAACAGCGCTCGCCAGGCGCCTCTGCTTTGCGCGCGTCTTCTCCAATCTGTTATACCAAGCGTGCTTAGGGTTTCCTCGACATGGTCCTTCCATCGGAGGCATGGTCGTCCCCTACGTCGTCGTCCAGCGGCTTCCGCTTCGAACACCTTTTTCGCTCGAGCTTCTTCGTCCATACGCACGACATATCCAAGCCAGCGCAGACGTTGTATAGTGATGGGTCTGTCTATGTCTACGAGGGCGGATTGATATTGAAGCTACCTAGCGCTAGATGGCAGCACAAACACAAACACTTTTTTTTTTAGCAATTGCGATCTGTCAAACGTCAGCTGTTAAAATTTCACCCAAATTCATCGATTAGTTTATTTGTTGTAGTCGTTTGAACTAAGCAACTTTTGTGGTTCTTGAAAAATGGAAAAAAGCGAATTTCGTGCAGTGATTAAACACTATTATTTGAAAGGGAAAACGGCGAAAGAGACAAAAGAAAAGCTCGATAAACATTACGGTGAGTCTGCTCCGTCAGATTACATGGTAAAATATTGGATTGCTGAATTTAAACGCGGCCGAACAAGCACTGCAACAATACCATCAACAGGAAGGCCAAAAGAGGTGGTTACTGAAGAAAATATCAAGAAAATCCTCGATATCGTTATGAATGATCGCCGAGTCAAGTTGCGTGAGATTGTTGAAATAGTAAACATATCATATGAGCGTGTGTTCAACATTTTGCATGAACATTTGCATATGAAAAAGCTATCGGCAAGATGGGTGCCGCGTTTGCTCAGTGTCGAACAAAAACGAGTTCGACAGACCACTGCACAGCGGTGTTTGGACATGATAAAGCGTAATCCTGTTGATTTTTGGCGTCGATTAATAACTGTTGATGAAACGTGGGTCCACTACTACACACCTGAAACCAAAAATCAATCGAAACAATGGGTGGAAGCTGGTGGAAGTGCCCCGAAGAAGGCGAAGGCAGTGAAATCGGCTGGCAAGGTTATGTACTGTACTTTGGGATGCACACGGAATATTGCTCATTGATTATCCACAATCACAGGAAAGTATTATCGTGCATTATTGGATCAATTGATTGATGCAATCAAGGAAAAACGACCACATTTAAAGAAGAAAAAATGCTCCTTCTTCAAGACAACGCACCGGTTCACACAGCATTAGATACGATGCTAAAATAACGTGAAATACACTTGAATGGTTAATCATCCACCAGATACCAGTCCAGATTTAGCTTCTAGTGACTTTTTCCTGTTTCCAAACTTGAAAAAATGGCTCTCAGGAAAAAGATTCATCTCAAACGAAGAAGTGATTACCAAAACTAACGCGTATTTTGAGGGGTTCCCGAAATCGTATTATTCAGATGGTATAAAAAAGTTTGAATATCGTCTTACTAAGTGTGTCGAAGTAAAAGGAGACTATGTTGAGAAATAAATGGTTTTTGAAAAAAAAAATGTTTTTTTCCTACTTAGGTAGCTTCAATATCAATCCGCCTTCGTATATCACCTTAGAGCTCGTACAGTTCATGGTTCATCCGAATACGATAGTCGTCGCCCACACGAATAGGAGCGAAGATTTTGCGAATAATTTTCCTCTCGAACTTCCCAAGCCCGGCTGCATCAGTTTGGGGCACGACCCATGCTTCCGCGCCATAGAGCAGCACGGGTAGGATGAGCGTCTTGTAGGGTGTCAGTTTTGTCGGTCGAGAGAGGGCTCTCCTACACATATACTTATTTATACTTATTTACACATATTTCTATTATTTCCTGACTACATTACAAAATTAATTAAGATAAAAAATTCGTTTTCCAGAGTGAACTTGATAATATAACGTGGCACGAAGTGAAAATGAAGGTTCGAGAAGTTCAAGCAGAGCAGCACATGTGCATCGATAAACAGCAGTTAACGGAGCTGGACATTTATCATCGCATATTGAGGTGATCTATTCTAATTGTTAGATTTAAATTGAAATTATATATACGAAAACTCGCTCTCCTGTGAAAACTCGCTCTCCTTCAGGGTCCATGTTATTAGTGATGTTTTATATGTATACTCCCTCGCTGCATGTTGCCGCACGACTTCGGCTTATATACCTGCTGGGAAAAGAGCCTGTTTAGGGTTAACAAAGAATTCCAATTTATTGAAACAATTTGGTATATTACTACATTTGTCTCTTATTATCTAATAGAACATTTGTTCTACTTCACAGAACCATGATCAAAAATACAAGGTGCTAATCTGATCTGAGCACACTTTGAGTCAATGTGTTTAGTCCAGATTAATCGTCTGTCTAAGTGAATTCCCAGGCACTTTATGTGAGAGCGTTGTGGAATGTTTTGACCCTTGATGCGAATAGGGGAGCACGTGTCCTTCCTTAAGGCAAATGTTAGGTGTACACATTTAGCTTCGTTGATCTCTATTCTCCATTTTTGAAGCCATTTGTTGTTTCAATAGACAGTAAGTGGCTCTGTAGCCATTGCGAGGATTTAAGATGGGAGCTGTTTGCACTCAGTATGGCGGTGTCATCGGCAAATGTGAATATAGCCGTGTGATCGGAAGTTGGCATGTCAGCTGTAAAAAGCAAATACAGCAGTGGTTCAAGCACACTGCCTTGAGGGACTCCTCCTGCTTTGATATCAAAGCAATCGGAGGTAGACTCACCTTGGCTTACCATGAATTTTCTGCCTTTAATGTAGATTTCGAATAGTTTGTGGAATTTCTTTTGAAGAATTCCTTTAAGTTTATATTTGAGCCCTTTGTGCTTGCGCAATGGCTAGGAATGCAGCAGAGCAGTATTTCTTCTGCTCGAATGCTGAGCATATACCTCTTTCAATGCGACGAACTTGCTCTATCGTTCCATGCTTTTCACGGAAGCCGAACTGGTATTGGGGTATTGCATTGTTTTTATTTAAGTACTGGAAGACCTGCCGATGAACTATTTTTTCGAAGATTTTAGATGAGGTGGGCAATAGACTAATGGGTCTATATGAACTTAACTTCCTTTCCTGGCTTCGAGATCATTATTTTTTTTGAAATCTGCCAGCATTGAGGATAGTGCCCAGTGCGTAAAATAGCGTTGAATACACTGACTAAGTGAGTTACAGCTCTATTAGGTAATTCTTTGATCAAGTTTGCTGATATCTGATCCATTCCTGGTGTTTTTTTTTAAGATTTAAGTCTTTAATGATGTTATTTACCTCCTTCCTTGAGGTTTTCAACCGCTCACTGTTTCCACTACTCGGTATTTCACGAAGTTAAAATGATATAATGGGGGGATTTGGACAGAAGACATTACTCAGGTGATATGCGAAGGCAGTGCATTTTTCATCATCGCTTTTGGCCCAAGAGCCATTATCTTTACGAAGTGGTCACTTGTGTTGCATTAGTCCTTTGAACTTCCTAGTAGCACGCCACAATGAATGCTCATTGGCGCCATGAGTACTCAAACTTCCAAAATAGTCTGCAACTCATTTTTGATGATTCTGCCTCAATGTGCTTTTTAGTTTACGGGTGCAACACGCGAGTATCACTCTTAAATTTAGGAAATACGTACTTAATTATATTCTGCATATTCCTTTCCTATAACTATGTGCTTAGGCGCCAGGCCCGCGGCGGTTGAAAAGGAAACTCGCAGCTGGCTGTAACGAGCTGCTCCCTTGATATTTGGTCCCAAGCGTGGTCTATCGCCCTCGACGATTGATGAATAAGAGGTCGAAACAGCTTTCCTTATCGTCACTGCCTACTTGCTTCGCTGCTTAGAAACCCAACAATCTCACAAATCTCCTGTGACGAGGCAAGGATATTTTATATTGTTTTTTTTTTGTCATTTGTTCCTTCTTTCATTTGCATGTGTGCACAGGCGCAAATTGGTGTGAGTTTTCTACTAAAAAATCGCCTGTTTATATTAGAAATTGTACCTGCGTTCTTAATTTGAAATTGTGCTCTATGCTCGATTTCCATTGTGCATCTCAACTGATCCCAGTCTAGCAAGACTGTGTAATGAAATTACTCTCGGATCTACCTTCAATGAAGATTAGGTTTTTTCGCTGTCAAGATCACGGATAATCGGCCAGAAGACACACTTTGGCCATGCGGAGCCCATTGTACTACCACAATTTAGGTGATAAATCTGAACTTCCCGAGATTTTGTCTGGAGCCTTACTCCAGCCATTTTGAAAGTAGGACGCAATTCACCAGGGCATCCTTGAGTTTTCCACTTGAGCGTGCCGGACAGTGACAGAATGAATGGACTCGTGTCTTTTCCTCATCACCAAATTGACAGTATAGACAGGAGTCCCGGACGCCGAGTATTTTTAAAAACTAACTCACCTCTCTGATTAATGTACGATCTTCCCCAGATTATCTAGTGCGATTAACCCTAAGGTTATCACGTTGAACCGTTGTGAGGTCGTTTTCCTCAAAGTTTCCCTGATATGTGCATCCAGTATACGCTCAAGCATTTCCGGTTCAAATGGCGACACACTGATATGCTTTAAGTCCTTAGGAAGGATATGCCCCTTTCTGTCCGCATTTGGAATAAAGACAACTCTAGCCTTTTGCCACGATTTTGTCATATGGATTAATGATATGCAACTCACGATGGGCCAGTTAACTATTTCCTCCTACAATTGCTGCAGCATGATTAGGAGGATACGATCTGGTCGGGGCCTCTTATATGGAGAGATGGAATTTATAAACTTCTCTCCCTGGGGAATATCTTATGGACCACTTACTTACCCCACCCGAGCGTACTGGCTATACCCCAAGTTTGATCTTAGTTCAGCCTGGAAATTGCGGAGACATAAGGAGTAAAAGTGGCTCCATTACTAACTCTGTATCCGACTCTTCACAAGCATCGGGGCTGAGTGTTCTTTGGCGAGCCTGTCCGAGATGAACAGAAAGTCTGATAAGACTTTCTCTGAAGTGTGAGAGTGACATAAAACAGAAACATCAACAAAAACTGAATCCTGTGCATTTGCAACAGAAACAAAATCAACAACAGAATCTGTAACAGAATAGCTACAGAAACAAAATCAACAACAGAATCTGTAACAGAATAGCTACTGAAACAAACTCAACAACAGAATCAATAACAGAATAGCTACAGAAACAAGCTCAACAACAGAATCAGTAACAGAATAGCTACAGAAACAAAATCAACAACAGAATCTGTAACAGAATAGTTACAGAAACAAAATCAACAACAGAATCTGTACCAGAATAGCTACAGAAACAAAATCAACAAATAAATTTTTAATTTATTAACTACAAAACTTAACAAAAGAAAAGAACAGAAACAACTCAATAAATATAATGACAAAATTCTCGATCGTCCACACACAAACGAAATTAAATTTTTCATATTTTTCTGTTTCTACTTCTGTATCTGTTTTACGTTGCTGTACGAGCAACGCAAACAGAAATAATAATTTTCTGTTCTGTTTCTGTTTCTGCTACCCTTTCTGTTTCTGTATGATGTCACTCTAGTGCAACTATAGTGCATTGAGTTGCAAACTCTCTATGGCCTCTCTATGGCCTTGCTCATGTAACAAGATTATTCTAGTATACTCTTAACTCAGATATATCATTATTCCATCATTGAGAAACTGCCTTCCTCGCGTGTCAGACGGGACAGAGTGTTTCGAACGCTTTAACTAAGGCTCTTTCGAATCGAACTTGATTGAGTTGACCTTGATGAAGTATGTTTAGAATGTTTCCTCAATTGCCAATAACACCGCTTTCATTTAAATCTTTTGTGATCTTGCACGATATATTTTTGACTTTACTTACAGCCTTTATGGAAGAGTATGATCTTGATTTTTATATATTTTCAGGTTCAAAAACTATATGGTTGCTTTAATGAACAAGAATTTGCTCCCAGTACGATTCACCGTTCCAGTTATTGGCGAAATTGTTTCTCTTAGCCGTGGCCTTTTATATAATATTGATTTTATTCTCTTCCGTAAGTTCTTTCATATTATTTTAAATAATACACTTAACACAATTTCTTAGTTGGGTAATGATTGTTATTTCATAGTTGTTTACATTTAAATAGTTTTCCTTTATTTACCATAAAAACTTTTATAAATAATTGCCTCGTTATATCGTAACGGATAAACAGCAGGCAGAATAACGTAAATCAATTGCAGATGTCGAAAATAATGTTGTCACTGTCGCAAATATCGTTTCCTGTGTATGGGATTTAAAATGTTTCTAATTGTAAACATCAAGAAAATAGTACTTATTAATATATTTTTTTTTAATTTATCATTCATTTTTTTTTTATATATCATCAATTTTATTTGAACAGAGTGCAAATATGACAAAACCTAAGTTAGTGATATTATACGACATTAAAAGTCTACTTTTAGTTGATTATTTCGATACTTTAAGACTATATCACAATGGCGCGTTAGGTCGGTCGCGCGTTTACCTGCGTTTACTCGCGTTCGCGATCTCGTTTGCATAACGCGTGAGGTGTGCGTGCGTAAAACGAAATAACGCGTTTGCTCCCGTACTAACTTTATTAATTTTTCTTCAAAGGACGCCATTTTTACAAATTTTAAAATAAAATGCCAATTGTTTGGGTAATGGGAAATTTTATTGTAAGCAGTTGCCGAGCCTTTTGGAAGAAAACGGCTAAAATAGCAGCACTGCATGTCATACGCACGATCAACTAGAAACTTGCCCTAGTCGGGCGTTTTGAACGTGTTTACGATATTTGTAAAAATTTACGATCAAGCGCGTGAAGCCGCATTTCGAATTGCTTCATATAATTACATTGTTTCTACTTTAACCGTCAAACGCGCTACTGTGATATAGCTTTTATGCCAACAGATTTTGATACTAGCTGTGCTTTTTTCAACGCGAGTGTGAATAAAACGCCTGCTTATGCATACATATATATTGACCGCTTAGTTAAGACAGGCTGTTTGTATTCGCTTGACGTTTAGCGCCTCAAACAGAAGTGCTTCCAAAACCATTTTGTTGTCTATTGTGAACGAGAAAAAGACTGAACCAAGAATTAACCGCTGTAATTATATAAAAAGCTATTATTATTATTATTATATCTTACACCATAATTAATTATGAGTGCAAGGCGTTGGGGGAATGAGTACTAGCTACAGAGGCTTTCGACTCGAAGAGAAAAGGATTTTATAGAAAGAAGCATTTTGGAGACCAAGCCCGTGGCAGGATTCGAACCTGCGACCCTCGTGGTGTGGGTCTAGCATGCTTACCACTAGACTAAGAGGAGGGCTGAAAAAAGCTATAATTATATAAAATATATAGTATATTATCGTGATTTTATGAATACGTACACATTTAAAGTTAAATTACCAACGCTTGCTCAGTATTTTCCATTTTAAATTTTTCCTGTTCCTCTTTAAAATTTGTTTACAAATATGTTTGTATATGCATTTTAATGATCAAAACCAGTGCTGCCAAATACTAAACTGTTAAGCGACGGGTGTCGTTTTATTCACACTCGCGTTGAAAGAAACACAGCTATTATTCTCTTATTTGGACAATAGTTTCGAGATACGGTTTATCAAAAACTAACACTACGTTATCAAATGATTTTGACTGGCGTTTAAAAACCATTTTCTCCTAATAAATGTATGACCTGGAATTAAAAACCTTTTCATATTATCATCCTTGACTTTCGTCGTTGAAATGACATAAGGAAGTATAAGGTCGGAGGATTCAAGTTCTATTTAATAGTATCGAATTCCTGATGTTTTGTTAGCGTCTTTATTAATGAAGGGGCGGAGACATGCAAAACTTTTAGTTTGTGTTATTAACTAAACAGTGAACGATTGCACTAACCAAGGATTTATGCCTTGAATCGGTACTCTTCATTCATTATTTGGGTTTATGAAGCTAAGGTGTCAGTTTAGGTCCAATTAAATATGTTTTCTCTATCCAAAAGAGTCTAACTTTAGAAGGGAAAGTGTTTGTATGTAAGCCAAGCGGAAGATTTCATGTTTTTGAGAAATTTTATCGCCGATTTCAGCAGTGCTGTAACACTTTGTACCATTTTTGATTGGCCGATGTGCACAATAGTATTCGTGACACTCTCTTCTACAAACAATTCAAATGTCGTCTCTAATTTGTTCTTCACAGTTATCAATTTTTATTGCAATTGAAATATTTGATCTAAATTATGTGTGTACGAGGGCGGATTGATATTGAAGCTACCTAGCGCTAGATGGCAGCACAAACACAAAAACTTTTTTTTTAGAAATTGCGATCTGTCAAACGTCAGCTGTTAAAATTTCACCCAAATTCATCGATTAGTTTATTTGTTGTAGTCGTTTGAAGTAAGCAACTTTTGTGGTTCTTGAAAAATGGAAAAAAGCGAATTTCGTGCAGTGATTAAACACTATTATTTGAAAGGGAAAACGGCGAAAGAGACAAAAGAAAAGCTCGATAAACATTACGGTGAGTCTGCTCCGTCAGATTACATGGTAAAATATTGGATTGCTGAATTTAAACGCGGCCGAACAAGCACTGCAACAATACCATCAACAGGAAGGCCAAAAGAGGTGGTTACTGAAGAAAATATCAAGAAAATCCTCGATATCGTATCTTTATGAATGATCGCCGAGTCAAGTTGCGTGAGATTGTTGAAATGGGAAACATACGAGTATCATATGAACGTGTGTTCAAAATTTTGCATGAACATTTGCATATGAAAAAGCTATCGGCAAGATGGGTGCCGCGTTTGCTCAGTGTCGAACAAAAACGAGTTCGACAGACCACTTCACAGCGGTGTTTGGACGTGATAATGCGTAATCCTGTTGATTTTTGGCGTCGATTAATAACTGTTGATGAAGCGGGGGTTCACCACTACACACCTGAAACCAAAAATCAATCGAAGCAATGGGTGGAAGCTGGTGGAAGTGCCCCGAAGAAGGCGAAGGCAGTGAAATCGGCTGGCAAGGTTATGACCACTGTATTTTGGGATGCACACGGAATATTGCTCATCGATTATCTTGAAAAAGGATCCACAATCACAGGAAAGTATTGTCGTGCATTATTGGATCAATTGATTGATGCAATCAAGGAAAAACGACCACATTTAAAGACACATCTTTCTTCAAGACAATGCACCGGTTCACACAGCATTAGATACGATGCTAAAATTACGTGAAATGCACTTCGAATTGGTTAATCATCCACCTTATAGTCCCGATTTAGCTCCTAGTGACTTTTTCCTGTTTCCAAACTTCAAAAAATGGCTCGCAGGAAAAAGATTCAACTCAAACGAAAAAGTGATTACCGAAACTAACGCGTATTTTGAGGGGTTCCCGAAATCGTATTATTCAGATGGTATAAAAAAGTTGGAATATCGTCTTACTAAGTGAGTCGAAGTAAAAGGAGACTAATAGATGGTTTTTGAAAAAAAAAAATGTTTTTTTCCTACTTAGGTAGCTTCAATATCAATCCGCCCTCGTACATCTCGTATGTTGAGAGATCAACAAATATGGCATTATAGTTGTAAGTAAGTCTTAAATTTGGGCTAGGTCAGCTTTCTTCTGCTGCCACCCTAACCCACCCCGACCTCTTTAACTTTTTAAACAATAAAATCAGAATATTATTTTTTTCTTTCTAATTCTGACATTAAAACAAAAGTAATTTATATTTTCTCTTATTAGGAGGCCCCGGCTCGCCATTTCAGAATAATTGGCAGCTTAGGGATGATTACACTATTCGCAGCAACCAAGTTGAACTGGCTCAGCATCTGTCCAAGTTAATTTTGTGGGTGGCCATCGCGAATATTCTGTTGGCCCCAATCATTTTTATGTGGCAAATAATTTATTTTTCTTTCGCTTATGCAAATGTGAGTTATACAAAAATTTAATAACTTTAATACTAAAAGGTTATCTTCACTTTAGATTTTGAGGAAAGAACCAAGTGCTTTAGGAATGCGAACGTGGTCCAACTACGGCCGTCTGTATCTAAGTCACTTTAACGAATTGGACCATGAATTGGATGCTCGTCTTAATCGTGCCTATAAGTATGCTGACCGATACTTGAGCTCGTTCTCGTCGCCTTTGATGGCTGTAATATCGAGGTGTATTGGCCAACTGAGATTTAACGTTCTTTGAAACTAATCGGATAATATTTATAGGCATCTGTTGTTTATTAGTGGTGGCATTCTTATTTTGATATTAGCTTTAGGCATCTATGAGGAACATGTGTTTCAAGTAGAACATATTCTTACAATAATCACAGTGCTGTCGGCCATTGGCTTAGTTTGCAGGTAAAGTTTCTTGTATTTCAATTACTTTGTGGTTTGTACATTATTGCATTCAATTTAGATCTCTAATCCCCGACGAAAATCTCATTTGGTGCCCTGAACAGTTGATGACCGCAATATTGGCCCATGTCCACTATTTGCCAACAGAATGGAAAAATAAGGCACACACTACTTTTGTGAGATCGGAGTTTGGAAATTTCTTTCAGTTTAAAGCGGTAACAATATTTATTTTACAGTGTAATAGGGTCTATATTACAAATGTTTATTTCCAGGGCTATTTGTTGAACGAAATTTGCAGTCCGTTGATTACACCGTTTGTGTTAATATTCGTCTTCAGACCCAAGGCTCTGGAGCTAGTAAAATTTTTCAGAAGCTTTACAGTCACTGTGAAAGGTGTCGGAAATGTGTGCTCATTTGCGCAGATGGATGTGCGTAAACATGGAAATCCAGATTGGCAATCACACATTAGTGTGGCAGATGGATATACACCGGAAAATACAGATGTGGATTATAAAAAGGGCTTCGCAGCCGAAAATGGCAAAACCGAGCTTTCATTGCTTCGATTCACTTTAACTAACCCTGAGTGGCAAATGCCACCAGAGGCATTGAATTTTTTGAAGGGAATTCGTACGAATGCAGTGCAGGATCTAAAGAAAGCCAAAAGTACTGATATTGCCTTCAACCCTATAACAGAAAGTTTATTATCATTTGGAACTATTGGGGATGAGGTAAATTTTTCTCTTATAGAATGGTATAAAATTATATTAAAAATTCTTAACTTTTTAGTATTCATCTATAGCCAGTTCAGTACTCACGGCTCACCATATTCCAAACGCACCTTTCGGTGCCTCCCTTCACCAGTCTATTAATCCACAGAATAAAACTACTACTGCTGGTCAGAAAGTAAACTTTTTAGAACGTGAAAGTGGTTTTGAGAAAATGCTTCATCAAAACCTGGGCGATCCCTCACGAGAACCGATGTCGGCTGATGATATGCCAAACTATTCTCGATACATGGATATTTCTATGGGCTCATTCATACACTCACCAAGCATGAGGAAAATGCGCGTGTGCAAAACAGAAGGTCGTTTAGAAGGACCCTCTGATGCTCTTTTGTACAGGTCTGTATAGTAAAAAGTTGTTTCTTTATATATTTTATATAAGGATCTATCCAGTGAATAATAGATTTGGGTCAGTTTTTAACGTAAAATTGTATGGATAAGTAACCACTCCGACTATAAAATAGCATTAATACTATAAAATGTCATACTTTGGTTACATTATTTACGAAGGAATTGAGCTCGAGAGATTTAACTGCAATGTCATGATGTTTAAGAGTTCGGAGCTGCGGCTGAGGGTGTAGTTGATGCCATTGATATAGGTCCATTGGATCAGATTTTTTTAATCTTCGAGTTGTGTTGAATACCGGGGATTGAATACTGCGAGCAGTTTTGCGGCTAAAACATTTGGGTGCTCAGTTAATCGCTTGCAGTATTCAGGTGGAATCGTTCCTGATTTGCTTCTGAACTGTTGGTATGGCAATATCGTGAAGCACACTCCGATCGATGATAGAAATGGAGTTTATTATGATTTGGATGATTTCGGTAGCTGAAATGCAGAGTTAAATTCCTTAGATAGGTCAGCATCGACTTGTACACGAGAAGTTCTACGGACTCGGTGGCCAATAGATTTGTGTGTCCTTCATTCCTAATTGCGTACATTTAACAAATATACGAGTATGTCTCTGGCTCTTAAGTTGCCGGTGAATGTGCAAACCCTGGTGTTGTGCTTCTTCTGCTTTTGAAAGGTTTGATTGCCTTTAGTTTGAGCAGACATCCTGGGTCCCACACTATCAAATGCCAACCAGTCAGTGGCACAGTATTATTTCTTTCCGAAAGTTCATCTGTTTTTGCAGAAGTATTTTGAAAGCTGAATTGGTGATAAGAATTGCATTTTATGTTTTTAGTATCATTTTAAGTTTAGCTAAAATGAGTTTCTCAAACACTTTGGATGCTGTTGCTAGTCCAGAGGTCTATTTAACAAAAGCGGGGGTCGCTTTGAGCCAGAGGATTTTGCGATTTTCGTAAAAAAATACTAAGTTTTGCTTACTTTACGGGGGTCAATGGAGATTTCGAAAAATTATATAGGGGTCTATGATCAAAAAAGTTTGGCGACCCTTGAGCTAGTCGGATTATTGGCCCGTAGTGGATCACCTCGTATATTGGTCAGCCTTTTTTGGAAATGTGTTTAATATACGTCTCTTTTTTCTGATTCGAGGTGGGACAGAATTTAATTTTTCTCTTCTGCACGGCATGTGATTAGGTTAGTTAATTCCTTGATTTAGTAGGTGATAAACTTCTCAAGTATTTGTTGAGATCGTTGTTTTTCCTTCGATCCGTGATTGTTTTAGTTGCTCTATTCACATAACTTTTAACCTTTGAGTGTCCAGTTATATGCCTTAATCGCCTCGATGATTTTTTGCCTATTGTTGAAGTTGGTCTTTGTTTTTTATATAGAACATTGGAGGAAGTATGGACTTGCATGCTGCTTTATGAATGGTTTTGTTAAAGAATAGCTATTTCTACAACTGTTGCAGATTTTAGTGGGATGGAACGGTAGATATATATAATTCAGAATTATATTGCAACATTTCAACCATAGAGTTATTGGTCGTATGCATAATTCCAGTTACTGAAAGTCCAAAAAATCGGTCCGAGGTATTTTTTTATCAATGGACAATTCATCCTTTACAACAACAGACATTTAACAAATGATATTTTTCGTAAATATGTAGTAAATACTTCAAATTGTGACGTATTATTGTATGGACATTCCCTTTTATACATAGTTATAATCTTAATTATAAATCTTTTACAGTATTTATGGTGCCGATCCAAATGTGGCCAAAAGAGCAATTGATGTAACAGTCGCAGATATGTGCCTCAGTACGCTTTATCTCCACGAGCTACATAAACAAAATGTAAGATATTATATATTACTCTTATTACTTAGATCTAAAGATGTTTTTTTATGAATTATTTTTATGACTAAGATCTAAAAATGCCAACACTTCGATGTAGACAATATTTCTTGTGAAAATACGTTCATCTTTTGCGAAAAGGCCTTGTTCATTAATGTCACAAATATAAAACTTGAGCGCATCCAATGATCTAACTCTGCTTGCAGCTACGCCCATGAGTGACTACTGGATTTCTCAACATAAGACCAACTTTACCGAATGTTTGGCCTTGCGATTTAGTAACAGTCATAGCGAAAGCAGGGATAATCAGACATTGCGTTCGTTGGAAATCGCCAGCAAACTTCCAGAATAAGTCAAGTAAATGCGGGGGATATGAATACGTCCAACTCGTGTTATTCCAGTCAAAACCTCACAATCGACAGCATTATTATGCAGTACCTTGATACGCATTCTTGTACCACTATCCAAAGCTTCCTTTGCATTTAAATTTCTTATCAAGAGAACAATGCAATTGGCTTTCAATGTCAATTTATGTGGTGGTAGATCACTGACATTGAAGGAGTTCAAAAATTCCACTGGATAATTATTGACTTCCGCATCATCAACGCAAATTATTTTGTCGAAGCTGTACTAGCTTTTCTCTTCACCCGGCATTCGGTTGAGAACATCTGCGCACAATCTTCACTGATTGTTGCTCAAACAATGGAACTCAAAATGTGTGCTGATAAAATACTTTCCGCAATATTCCCAAATACATCTTTAATTTCCCACTAAGTGGTGTGGTATTTCGATCACATTTCGACCAAACATTGGGAATTCTCTTGCCACGTCATTACCGTTGCTTGTCAAAAATTCAACAAATTCACTTTCCTCTGGTCCGGCTCTCATATTCTGGGTGAGAGTCACATGATGGAACGAAGCAAACTCGTTCCAAGCGGTGTCACGATTTTCAATTAAAGTGGAACGTGTACCATGTGGGGCAACTGGCAATATTTGCCGAATATCTCCACATAACAAAATTGTTCTCCCGGCAACCAGTTTATTTTTATTTTGATCGTCTGTACACAAATCTCTTCTTTGATTTGTACCTGCAATTTATTGTTGAATGAGGTGAAGTTTTTTGCATGCTGCTGTAGAATTACTCCAGCAATTGAGAACGGAGTAATTTCTATAGAAATCGATAGATGCGTATTTGGAAATTTGTTGGCTTACAGAAGGTGATAGGAGAAAATCCATAAGGAATTTTTCGAGCATTTCTACATTCCCGGCAGGTGTTACAAAGGTGTGGAAGGCGATGTCACAAATCTTGTTTTTTTTATTTCCATGTGTTTATTGATTGTATCTTCTAACAATAACTAAGCAAATCTTACAAACCAATTAATGTGATTTTCTTTTTATTGCAGATAACATCGAAACAGTCTTGTTCTACTGATACAGCAGTTGCAGCCAATTCAAAAGCACACACAGTAGTCACAACTACTGCAGCTGAGAGTACTCCACTGCTTGGAAATAAGCGTTCATAGCACCAGCCGGATTGGATTTAGAACCATATTGACACTTCTTCAATATAATGACGCTTTCCCGTAATAAGATATGATAACTGAATGTCGAAGTCGCGAAAGTATGTTATGGCTGGCATCTATTCTGAGAACCTTATCCACTGAACTTCAATAAAATGTTTAATTACAAATTGTAAAAAGTTTGTGTATAGTATATAAAGAAATGTTAATAATGCTCTTGAGAGATTTCGAAAACAAGTGGTATTGGCGAATTGAGGTTTGAAAGATACAATTAAGAACTACTTCTTCAGTCCATATCTACGAGTTTCACGTCATTTTATTATTGTATTCGGAATATTTTCAAATTTTCTTTCTAGTGAATTTTGTATTCGCTTGAATAATTGTATGCGTTTATGTATCAACTTTGTCGTTATTATGAACTACTTGTCTAACATAGGTATTTTGAGTCTAGGAATCCATTGCTATCATATATGTATGTATTTATCTTTATAATTGAATATGGAGGAGAAGTTCTTGTTCTAACAAATATTTTCACAAAAAAGATTTTGAGTTTAAATATAAATGAATTATAAATAATGCT
The DNA here is from genome assembly GCA_920105625.2 of Clusia tigrina. Lineage (NCBI taxonomy): Eukaryota > Metazoa > Arthropoda > Insecta > Diptera > Clusiidae > Clusia > Clusia tigrina. Next base: position 150,239,622 of record OV050033.1, read on the forward strand.
TGAAGTATTATTTAATGAAAATATTGAATGAATTACTGGTTATTTACATTGGGAGAATTTATGAAATTGTATTATTATATTTCGTCAACTATAATAATAAATTTATATTGCAATAAGTATATATTGCTACGAAATCGACACGCCATCTGATTGGTTGATGGTTTTAGGGTGAGCGTCGATTTCAACCCCTAAAAATGTACACGCTAGAAGGCATGCGAAACTGCGTTCGGAGGCTGGTCGAGGTTCTCATGTGCAAGAGGTATATAAGCGACTGCACACAAGACATCAGTGATAAGTGAATAAGTGAAAGTGGATCAGTAAACAAGTGAAAGTGACCAAGTGAACATCGTAGTAGCAGCAGCAGTGAAACAGTGAGCGTAGCCGAAAGTGAACATCGTAGTAGCAGATCAGTTAGCCAGTGACAGTGGCAAAGTGAACATCATTGGCAGCAAGAAGCGAAAAGTGATCATAGCCGAAAGTGAGAGTGGCAGCAAGCAGAGTGAGCGTCGTATTAGCAAAGAAATTAAACAAGTGATTGTCGCAGAGCGATGTAAATAGAAAAGTGTGGTGCAACAACCGACTAACTGAAGCGCACTATAAGCGAAGACGAATTGTGAGAAACGAGCAGATAGAATTAAAGCCAATAGTAAGTTGGACGAATACTAATAATGCCAATGGTTGTACCTGAAGAAGGAATTGTTTGCTTATTACACAATCCAGCGATACGAATCCAAGTATTGAGCTTGGTAAAAATTGTCGGAAAGGCAATTACGTAACAATGTATAAGAATTCTTTTGTAAATTGATTTAGTATTGTGTCCTTTGAAAGTATGTTTAGTTTTTGTGTTGTTGACGAGTTGCATGTGTTGGAGAGTTTTCTGGGTGTGAAGTTGAATGCTTGGGTTTTGATGAAATCCACCGGTCATCACTCATATTTCAAATACAGCTATAATGACATAATTCCTTAATTGTTGGAAGTAAGCAAGAATTATTCGTAGCCAAACTCTGACATGATCACCGACCAATAGCTTTATTACTATACTTGTATAAGGTATTTGAATTAGTTGTGCCGGAACCAATAAAAATGTTCTTATCGGATAGCAATATTTTAACTGCCCGTCAGTCTGGCTTTTTCGCAAAGAGTTGCGTAACGGAGGATATTCGTGTAGCACTGGACTCAAGTGGTGATTTGTTTGAATGAATCCAAATATATGTTGAAATCGAAAATAGCACTTTTTCTTTCAAACCGCGAGTAGTTCTCTTTGTATATCTTTGTACATATGTTTAATACCCTTTCTAAATCACTATCAGTCCTAGGGAGGTGGTTTTAGTGTGTAAAAATCGCACACTCTTGGATTGTGCGTACCCCTCGTGTATTTGAAGATTTCCCCTTCCTAAGGAAAAAAAGTTATCTTCTTGATATTAATGGACCATTCCAAGGTTGATTTGACTGTGTTGACCACAATGATTTTTGATGAACAAAGCTTCTGAAAACTTACAATTTCTCCTCTATTGCAGTAAGCTAATAAAATCGTACCTTAGAGATAGAGCGTAAGTGGCCTATCAACCAAACCATAATGATGAATCCTTATTTTTTCCGCTCAAGGCTCCACTCTGGTGCCACTTGTTTTCTGTATGAATGCTTTACATGATTGTAACAATCCTCCGCTTGGTAGTCATATTGAAGTGGTGCGGGGCCTTACGTTACAATCATCCTACCCGGCCAAGCCGACGAGCATGGTCACACACTGTCGAGTGAGTTCAACCGCATCAGACGGGCAGATGGGGAGTGCAAACTAAGAACTACAACACTGCTATTGTCTCATTGCAAAAGTACGGTTGGACTTTTTGCCACGGTATCAAAACAATGACTATCGGCCAACGAATCGACATGCCCATTGCTATCGTATAACTTCGCCTACCATACAACGCATCATCACGTACCACCATTAAGTCCCTGACCCAACTAAACCCTATGTATTGATGATGCTGGTGTAAATTAGGGCTGTGCTGTCCATGGTTTTGTGTTATTGGTGAGTAGGTGTTGGTGGGTGATTTGTGTATGTCTGATCCTTAGGCGTGTAAAAATAGTTTCTTGTTGGCGAGTGATGTTGCTTGGGTAGATGACTTTTTTCCGTGAGCGGCTGAAGATCGTGTATCGGTGAACGAAGTTTAGCCATTCTGCTTGTCTCTTCTCGTGAATGTACCGGTTAAGCATTCTTCGGAGATCGCTTTGGTTATATGCCTCGTACAGAAGAGTGGGTGCTGATTCAAAATATCTGGCTGCATTATCGGCATATTCGTTTCCAGTGATACCAACGTGACCTGGTATCCACAGAAGGACGGTTTTATGGGAGTATTTTATACACAGGTCTCGAATTTTGAGGATAAGTGTGGAGGAATTGTGAATATTACCACCTTGAGTTAAACAAGAAATGCTGTCGGAACAGGTAACGAATTTGCTTTATTCTGGATAGCATATTCTGACGCTTTGTAGATGGCAAAAGCCTCGACTGTAAATACAGACGAGTAGGGGGGAGAGTTCCGCCCGTAATAGTAGTGTCATTTGGTTTGGAAACTGCAAAAGCTGTGTTTGTTGCTTTGGATCCATTTGTATAAATCTCTGTCCAGTGTTTGTATGTATAGTTATTAATTATTTCTAGAAAACGTTGCTGAAAGGCTTCGTTACTAGTGTTGGATTCTCTAAAAGTGTGGAGGGATGCATCACAATGGAGGTTCCTTTTAGTAGCCACTACGGTTGGTTATTGGCTTTATTGCACTTTACAGGTGGGTGGTTAAAAAGTTTATTCGCTTAATGTTCTTGAAAGACTAAAAATACCATGTATTATAAGATCACAAAAAGAGAGCTACAAATGTGAATGAAGTTAAAAACAAAATGTGCAACTGGATTGTACGTGCCAAAAGCAACACCTTCAATGACTATCGTTGTACTACATACTTACTCTGTGGTCATGAACTCTACACACAATTTCCCTGTTGTAAGCCGAAAGACCACCTACTGTGTACATATTCTCGCCTATTTTTTTTTACTTCCGATCCAAGAGTTTCGCTCGAACATCATCAACGCACTTTTGTAAAACTTTAATTCAATAAAGCCTGATTTTCCAACAATAAACCTGAAAACGATATCTTATTTTTCTTTTATGATTTTTATTGCTCAATTGTATTTCATGAGGCTATTGTGGATGGTCTCACGTGCCCATTTTTCCAAGCCGTTTTAGAGATACAAAAAGTCTTAGCATGTGGAATTTTGCACTTTTTGTCTGATATTCGAAAAATTGAAATTATATAAACTTCAAATGTTCCGATATATCTTTCGCATTTTCTCTTTTATTGGCTATTCTAGAACCAAATTGAATAGCCCGCTTCTTCAGTGTCACCGAGTACCGCAATCCTATCAGATATCCGTAAACTCTTAAAAATAGTTTATCACCTAAACCTTGTTCCAAAATAAAGCAGCATCGCTGACTGGGCTTCAAACTACGCACATAATGAACTAGATTTTCTTCAATGAAAGGTGCACGTGCAGTTTTGCCATTATCAGATATAACTCTGTCGTCTCTGGCTAAATTACGAGATGGGATTCGCCGCCAATCCTTTTCTAATTCTTCGCGAACTATTTCTTGTTTTTGTTGTTCGTCCCCTTTACAGTGGAGGTAAGCACTTCTATGTCTGCTATAACCTCCGAATAGTTCATCAGCACCACTGCCGACTATAATTACCTGAAAGCAGAGATACAAATTTGTATTATTATTGTGGAATTAGTTGTACACTTGACAGTTAACTGGTAAGAATGGAGGGACGAATGGAAGACATAGTTAGAGAATAGTTACTAACCCGAATGCATGGGAAAAGTCGCATCCTTCAACAGGTGACACTCATAAACAATTTACTCTCCAACTCTGGCTCCCCTTAGGTAACATAAACAAAATATAAAAAGGTATCGCAATGAGCCAATGAGCCTCCGGGTGAAACTTGCGTAACTCGCAAGTTACCTGGTTAACCTAACCTAACCTAGATAGCATAAATAGTGGATCTCTATTAATTAAAACTAATTGTCTAAATGGGGTAACTACAAACTGTTAGAAATGGCCGCTGGTATACCGTCGATGTGGAGTAATTGGGACACACATAACTGTTTTTCTACCATCACAGCAAATATTGGCGCCTTAAATTGGAAATACCTGAAAATCGCTGATGCTGATCTTCAACCAACTACTGCTGGATGTGTTTAGTTTCTTTGAATAATGATTTGAAGCTTCTTATCAGGGATAGTGCTTTATGAGCTGATGCCGAAACATAACGAATGATGAATCTCAGGACTTTTTGCTATTAGGAAAGATTAAAGAAAATCAAAAAAAAAAGCAGCACGAGAACTACAATTACTGGTACAACCTTACAACAAAAACAACTTTGCCAACAAATCATATAGTGGACAAGCTTCTACCAAAAAGACGACAACCCCCACTGAGCGACCAATATTTCCTAGTGCATCCTTATTTTGTACGACCTCAACCTGCGAAAGACGTACCGGTTCACAAGCAGTTGAAAACATCGTTGAAAAATACATGTGAAGAAAACTGGAACTTAATTTCACGATACGTCGAAGGGGTGCTGCGAGCCAAGAAGAGATATCTCGATGACCAGTAAGAGATTCATAACTAGAAGGAATATAAAGCGGAGGCTTAGACATAGACTACAAAGAGGACGATGACAGGGCAGATAGCCAAATAAAAGGGAATCTCCCCCCTGAAATAATACCGAAACAGTCTTCCAGGGCGGACGAAATTGCATTGAAAGAGAGGAGGTACTTTTTAGTCGGTAGCCATGGATGCACCAACACGGTGACGAGCTTGCTGACCGATGCATAAAGCTCTGTCACCTGACCTCACAGAAAAAAAAACCTGCGCAATATGCAAGCATAGTGAAAAATACCACCCCGCTAGAATCAACCAATCTCCTAGGCCAAATAGATCAACCAAATTCAGTAGAGGACTTGCTGAAATCACTTGTCCAAAGCATGAACCAGTTCATGGTCCCGATGCTGACCATTATGCTGGAAATGGTTAGAAACCAATCCTTGTTGCTACAAACTCTCTTATCTAAACCATGAGCTTGATTCAACTTTGTTCATTAGAACGCAAAAGGCTTGGACCAACACTGGTGGGAATTAATATTGAAACATAAATGATTGCATACTTTTAGGATACTTCTATTAAGTGCAGTTACTACGGGAGAGGTGTATAAAAGTCAATACACAATCTATTCGAAAAAAGCTTACTCAAGAACCCCCTTTCGAATTGTAGATAAAATTCGAGAATGTTCTCGAACTTCTATCGGAAGTGTATGGAATATTCTATAAAGTTCTACTTAAACCATAGGAAGGTATATAAGCCACCACACAATTAAAGTCGAGTCGCAGTTGAATCGTAGCAGTGGGTAAATCGTGCACTTCACTTGTAGCAGGTACAGTATTAAGAAGTAATAAAGTCATTAATGAATTATTAAATAAAATGAAAAATTGTATGAAAATAAACTTTCAAGCCTAATATTAGGTGTGTAAATTGCAATAATTAAATAAAGTTAATTATTTTCATTTAACCATCGACTGTTGATTACTACACAATCCAGTGGTACGAATCCGAGTATTGAGATTTAGAAGAAATTGTCAGGAGGGGAATTTCGTAACAGTATAAATTGTCAGGAGGGCAATTTCTTAACAATATTTATCCATAATTAGTTGCTATTATTCAATGAAGGATTCAATAAATAAATGAATTTTCAACAAAGGTGTGGAATTTTACGACCAACTTCAATTAAATTATTGTTATATAACTCACTCTTGTTGATGATTCGTACAGTGCGCCATTACAAATCCCTTTACCACGAGATGCGAACCAAAATGCACATCCAATTGATTCATCTAAGATTGTGTTCAGAGGATATATGAGATGTTTTATGTGGCTTTGTAAAGTTATATATAATTCCTTCCGTGAAACATTGACTTCAATAAAATTCCATTTTCTAAAAAAAATAATGACTCTTTCTTACAAATTGAATAATATTAATAATTACCTTAATGGGCATAACTTCAGCAATTCTTTGTATGAAGCTCTTGAAGAGCATCTATCAGGTACATCCCATTGGTTTGTGGGTGCGTTTATATTCTCAAATGCCACGTTTATAAGGTCAATTGAATCCTTTTTATCAGCAAATTTATTTGCCAGCACCGCTAGAATTGAACAATCGATTCCTCCCGAAAAAAGAATTCCAATTTTCGAATGATTGCATTCGCTCCGACTCAAAATGCAATTTTTGCAATAATTCGGCGTTTTTTGTACTCTGTGCTGGACTGAATTCTCCAACAGAGATGCAAATCTGTTAAGTTCGCCAAATAAAGGCATATTGGCAAGAAGTTTTTCAAAAATGTTTTCAGAATTTATGTCTGATGAATTGCATATATCGTAAAAGTTAAAGGACGCCTAAACGCAGTGAATTAAAATAGAACAAACATATAAATAAAATGGCATCTAAGTAAATATATATAATGTTTTACTGCCTGATGCACAGACATTTTATGGAAAAGTTTTCGTTCATAATATAAGATCCAATCCAATAGTCAGCGATCTATTCACAAAGACCATTGACAACCGTGTTGTTCTCACAAGTTCCCTCCCTTAGTATAAGTTTGATTTTCCAAATTCGTTAAAAAGTTCAAAACCCATTCGAATCACAATGGACGAAAGTCTGTTCTGTTCGCTGAAAGAATTGAATGCATTTGTAAGAGGCGTGTCTCTCAAATTTGAACGCACATTTTTTGTTTTGTGTTTTATACTAGCATTTGGAACCTTCGTATGAAGTTTCGCTGATGAATCTTGCTTAGGACCCTAGAAATTAATATTGGCTAATTCTGGGCGTGTCAGTACTATTAATCTGCCCATTTGCATGCATGCCAGTACGTACCTAATATATACTGCTACCAATTTGTGTTCATATATCATCATTAGAAGCAAAGACAGAGTAACTTTAATTCTGGTCTCAAAAGTTCATTATATGTTAGGGCAGCGTGCCCTTTATCTGATCGACCACAGTTTTCTTGTATAGAGCTTCATAGCGTCAATACAGGTATTAATATAATTACGTCAAAAATATTGTTTGTCGTAAGTTATAAAAATGTGCCAATAGTGGGGGTGGCCGTGAAAATAGCTCGCCCATTTTTTGTGTAGTGTTTAATGCTAATGCCCTCAAACCCTCGTGTGTAATGAAAGTTTGCAAAGGAAGTGCAAGAAGATTGAAAAAATGTTAATAACAGTTGAAAAGTAGTAGTAGGGTTCATAACATTCTTCCCCAAGAAGAACAACTGTTCTTCAGCGCATTGAAGAATCGTTGTTCCTAGTGTGTTTGTTGGAGGTATTTGATTTGGTCGCCTACTTGATGTGGCTGCGACTCTACTCACAGCTCGTTCGCTGTCTAGAGCTAGAAAAAGAGTTTATTGATTCTCTATTCGGTGAACAATGCTCGAAATCGTCGGTTCTAGTTTTACGGATGTGGCTTCCGTTATAAACATCTTTCATTTTTTTTGTTTGTAAATGTTCTCGTCCTGTTGTATTGTCTCCGGCCATGAGTTGTTAGTTTGTTCTTTTTTAATCTGCGCTTTCCCTGGAGGTTGTGTTAATTTGTGTGGTGTATTCTTAGTGTAAGGTTAAGCATATTTGTTATCATTACGCATTAAGGATAGCTAATTCGAATCTCTAGTTCCAATGTTGTTGTGTGTTCATTGGTGAGATATAATGTTTGTCTTCGATTTTATGTTTGCGCGCATTGTCCGTGCATGGTGTGCTTGGTTTGAGTGTTGTTTACCATAATCAAATAGTTATAAGGTGATTCCGTATGAAGGAAACTAGCCATATAACTCTCAATATATTAAACGGAATGAAGGTAGGTAGGTAAAATGGCTGACGACCCCGGGTCGCCTCAATTAGCACTAATGCCCTTTTGTTGCCGTGTCCTCGCGAGCCCAAAGAAACTGGTAATATACTTTTGTCCATTTACAACCATCCGGAATTGCTGAAAAATTTGGATAGGTCTGAAAGTTCTAAACTAGAGCAACGCCCTAGACTCTCCCGAAAAGGACTTCCAAGATATTTGAGTATCAAGCTAGCGAGGGCTGGGCAATCACTAAGAAAGTGTACGACCGTTTCTTTCTCCTGTGGGTCTTTACAGCTCCTGCAATGAGCATTGAACAGAAGCCCGTTTTTTTCAGCGTGTGTGACAATAGTCCAATGACCTGTGCAGACAGCTATAAGGTTACTAATTTTAATTTAATTACTAATTTTAATTTAGTTACTAATTTTATGTCTTGGTTTATTCAGACAACGGAATGAATAGTGCAAATAAACTTTTTATGATTTATCTTCTTTCATTTTACAAAATTTGTTATCACTCCCTTCTTCATATATATATTTTAGAACCATTAGTCTTAATTGGTTGGAAAGCCTAACATACTCATATATATTATGGATGTAAAGTACAAAAAATTATATTAATATTTATGTTCTGGAGATCCTTAAGTATATGCACTGATAACTATCCTTGAATTACATCCGCTTATACAATAATTAAACTCGTTGTGAAGTAATTGCCTAATGCAGGGAAGGTTTATGATTTTAGAGATTCAATCTCTAAGGCCAATTCCATACAAAGGACTAAAATCGAGGGATGGAAAAAATTTTAAATATACCAACAAACTCTAATTTACTGAAATGAGTGACACCTCTGCCTGCTGCTGCCTCTCTTTTTACCTTATTATTAAATCCAAATTGTGGATGTGTGCATATCCGCGTGCATTTTTCTTATACAGTAACAAAAACCAGTGACTTTTTTTGAAAAATTCGATATTTCAAGAATATTTATCAACGCAATACTATTTACTGTGTGATCTCTTCCATATTCAATACTCTCTATATTTACCTCTACGGTAGTATTTATATTCAGCCATTTTGGACATATCACATCTCTAATAGACAAATTTATTCCCAATGTATTTTCAAAGTCTCGAATTTGATGAAGATAATATTCATCATCCAGTGATGACCAAGGAAAAATTGAACATCTACTGGGATCAGACATATTCATTTTAAATAAGCCTAACGGCGGCAATTCTATTGTCAGTCCATCAGCGTAATCTAAAACGAAAAACATTTAAGCTTTTCTTATGTCTATTTTATAGCACTTACATGAAGTACTCAGCAGTCTTAACATAAAGGGATGTTTCTCGATTAGTAAGGAATTTCGCCCCAAGGAATCCCTACAAAAGTAAAGATCACGAGTGGCTTTGTTGAACAGTATTAAACTAAACGGGCCTTCTAATGTTCGAAGGAATCTGCATAACTCAAATTCGTCTTTCATATTGGAGATGATACTTGCCAACCACGATGAATCTGGCATTAGCAATGGCTTCATATCGTCAACATTGTAAGTATCTCCATTAAACAATAAAATTATATCATTGCATTTAACTGGTTGGGAGCACAATTCCCTTCCTTGCTGCCATAAAACAAAACCGGCAAATTGTATTTCTCGGACTGCAAACTCAACATTATTTTCACAGTTCGTACTAACAGTCGTAATCGACGACGCATCAGGTCCTCTATGGAGCAACAGTTGCTCAAGCTCCTTTAAGAAACAATTATATTAAACGATTTTTTATTTAAAATAAATTTTATACTAACAGTCCCCAGTATCTCATGTCCGTTTGAGCCTCCGCTGGCAGTTTCATTTTGTAAAAGCGAACAATATATTCCGCACATTTTGACATTTGCTTCGAATAAGCAGCTTCTTGTGTTAAACAGAGAAAATGAAATGAGGAATGAACCTTGGTTGAGCCAAATTATTCATTCACAGAATACAATTTTACAATTGTAGTGCCAAAGATAATTTGTTCTTTGGTATCGCTGTTAATTTTCCCCCCACTGGCCATAAACAAACTGGTGAGTTTGGAATAATCACCATTTGGGGTTGTCGTTAATACTATTTTAAAACTATTCTCGCTCCAAAAAGTACGAAATTCAATATCGTCAACATGGTGAATTTACTTACTTGGTGAGTTCAAGATTAAATTTTTTTTCCCGCAGTAGCTGTCAAAATTGAATGTATAGAAAAATGCGATCAAAACAAATATGCAAACAATTGCAAATAGAGTTTTGATTTGAGTGAATAAGAGTTTTTAATTGTTATTTTTGTGAAGTTTGGACATTATGAAGAAATTGTGAGTCTATTTAACTATTAAATATATTTTATATAAATTGTGTACCATTTTAAACAGCTCTTATGAAGAAATTATTTGTCTACTTAACTATTAAATAAATTTTATATACATTGTGTACCACTTTAAGCAGCTGTTATGTATTTTTCCATTTTTCTCAATTTCGTATTTTTTTGAAAACTATCTGATCGCACACTGCTTATGTTTGGCAATTCCGGAGGTACGAAATTCACCTTGCAGTCACCATGTAAGTAAATTCACCTTGATCATCAATAATTTTTCCAATTAATAAACTATGTTCTTAAAGTATGAAACTTTCATTTAAATGTTTAGTAATAAATATAAAAGAAAAACGCAACACATTTCTATACCAATTTTTACTTAAATAAATATTAATGTATACAAAAACTGACTTTGCATAAATATATGTATCGAACTGGACGAAATAAAATAATATAAATATAGTCGCATTAAAATTTTTATTATTATTATTATTCTGTATTATATTATTATTCCCTTTTACTAATAAGAAGTATTATAAAGTGATAACAACATCTCTTATTCTAATTGTTCCTTTTTTGCTTTTAGTACTCCAATTTCGTACTATGGAATTTGGGTACAAAGCCACCCGTTTTTCAGAGGTGAACTCACATACACTAAATGTTTTTTTTTCATACGGTAAAGATTTGACATTAAAGTTACACCCCATATTGTGTTAAATCAGATTCTTTTCAGATACTTCATTTCTATCGATATACATACATATGTGTATTATATATCGAAACCAAGAACTCATTTAGGTTCGCAACCAGGGCACACCTAAAAGGTAGTCGCAAGGTAGAATTGTTGTTCTTCTTGTTTTGATATTTCCTCATTTTGTTTTTTCGAAGCTTTTATTCTCGTATAAGTTTTGTAAACAAACAAAGTTTGAAATATACAAATAATAGTTTGTAAATAGTTGAGATATAATGATTACTAAAGTTACATGGGAAAGTGCGCTTTACGTGAAAAGTGACAAAATTAAAAAATAATACCATTTCCTACAATCGGACTTAAGAATTGGAGAAAAGAGGGTCCACCTAATGCCAAGCGCTTCGACTCGCTTCACGGTCTCGGTAAGTGAAAAAAATATAAATTTAATTCAATTAATTAAAATTAAATAGTAATAAAATAAAAATTTTATATTGTGTCTCAATTTAGATGTACTAAGATGGTTTCGGATTCACAGCCAAAGATTATTAAAAATCTCTGCCTTAATACAGCGATCACAGTAGTATCAATTAGATGGCATTTAATATGTATATATTTCTTTTCTATTTTGATTTAAAAACAATTAATACAAAGCAATTCTTTTTATATCATATTATATAATGTGTATACTATACATGTCTAACGTTGTTTGATTACCCCAGTATTTTATAATTCATAAGAAAAAATAAAGTTTCTTATTAAGTCACCTATATAAATAGTAGATAATGAAATGTGTTATATGAGAAATGTTTTACATTTCATATAAAAATGTAATTTAAAATTTTGTACAAATTATAAAATAAAAAAATTAAAACTTCATTGGAAATAATCTTATGCTGTTGCGGTTCAACATATATTCAACATTGGGGGTATTTTCACAAGAATCTTTGATTTATATGATACACCTTTGGCGACATTGGAAGTGAGTCCTGCTGTATGCGTATTATTTACAGGTACTATATAGTTTGAATGCGTTTGAACTGAGCTGTATAAAATAACAGAAACGTTGTATCTTTGGTGTATCGGCATGGGCTCTTGTGATTTCCGCAGTGCATTATTCCGCTTCTGTATATAATCGTTATAGTTGTTAACTGTACTTCCTGAAAATTAGCAGTTGCTGCTCCTATTGGGGGGTTGATTTCACAAATGAATATGGCGCTGGATGTATGCATCTAATACAACATATTATTGGGATGCCGCATTTGCGTTAAATTGCAAAAATTTACTAAATAGGGAATCCATATATTCGTCCTACATAGATCAAGTGAATAGCAGACACTTGATCTGTGTAAAATGATAAATAATTTTAAAAAATTGTTACACATTTAGAAGAAAACCATTTCATTAAAAGCTTTCCATATCTTTGCCCAATCATCTTCTAGAATTCACTGCCCAAACATATTGCTACTCACTGGCGCCCATTGTCATTTTGTACACCTCCTACACACAATTGTGTACAGCGGGAGTAGTCGGGCCACTTCTTTCATTGATCCGCTCCCACACACAATATTCAACATTTTTCCATTTAAACATTTCCACATAATTTAAACATTTTCACATTTCCACATAATTTAATTTTGCAGAAATGTCTGTGTTTTAAAATCGCAAAAATCTAAATTCAAATTCAAATCCAGAGCATATCGATTTGTGCTCCCTATTCAAATCTAAAATTGGATTTTAATTTGTCAAAAGCGAGAGCTTTTTCACTCCACTGACAAGCCAATATCTGGAAATTGTTGTTGTTGTAGACTTGTTGTAGCCTTGCGGCCACCTTCTTAGTGCACACTGGTGCACATTGATTCATAACAGAGCTTAGCAATCGATATATTAATCGAAAAGTTGACTGCACAATAGTGTTAAGTACTTAGTTGTTTGATTGAATCAGTTATATTTGGCACTGGCTTGGTTTTGTTGTCGGCTAATTTGTGTTTTTTTGTTGGTAAATTGAAAATAATATTTTTTAGTTGTCGACTCAGCTCTAATATGTAAGTAATTTAAACTGATACATACTCTATTCCTGTGTGAAAAATTATTTTCCTCCAGCTTTTAAGATGGAAGAAAATAGGGTTACACTTGATATTACAAGTCTGTAATAACAAGCATTAACATGGTGTGATTTCACCTTATAAGGTATACGTTTTAAAAGTATTTAAACTGACTCACTTCATTCATGGGCATGACTCACTCTGAAATTTCAAAGCAGGTCAATAATTTTTCTTCAAATTGGTGATATGTATGTGCTGTTTACAAACGATCAGCAACCCCACCCGCAACGGGTTTGCTATCGTATAAACAATGCTACGTCACTTCTATTGAATGATTTTACCGTATAAGGTAAATATTTTGCAATTATTTAAGGAGAACTGCCTTCATGAAATTCTATCACTTAAAGTGCGGTTTATTTCCAAATTATGTATTATTTATATACAACTCTAAAGTATGAATTTTTCTTTATATATATTAATATATATATATATATATATATATATATATATATATATATATATGTATATATGTATATGTAATATATATATATATATATATATATATATATATATATATATATATATATATATATATATATATGTATATACAGTGGAATTTCGATTCGAGTTATAGAGAAAAATATCATGTAATTGGTTAAATTTTGACCCCATTTTATTTAATATGTATTTTATTTCTTGTTAAAGTATTCAGTAATTTTTTTTTTCTGTATTTTACACACATATTTCCCTTTTTGCATTGTCGATTTTGTTTAATGATTTCTGAACTTCTCTGGTGCATCCCTCCTGGATTCAATAAATGTCCGCACCCGTTCAGCGAAGTGAATTCCTTCAGAAGCGGCGGAATATCTTCAACTTCAGGATCATCAGATTCATCACTTTTATCTAATCAAAAAGTCTTCTTGAATTCTGTAAATTGAGCCGGACTTACCCTACAAATTTCCAACTCGCTTTTGGATGATTCCTCCTACAATCTCATCATCTGTTAAATATATTCAGTCAGGCGCACATCCCCATCTATGTTTATATAGACATCCCACAAAATTTCATTGGGAATTCTTGCATAAGATGTCTAAATTTATTTAAATTCTGCGGGGGTACAATAGTCCTCATCCTCCCAACTGTCGATCGTGGAGCTTTCAATAAAACCAGGTTTACTGTGAAATGGTCTACTGAGAAACATATAAATGAGACCTTATTAAGTTATCTTATTGCATCTAATAGAGTAATGGTTACGACAGGATTAGTTCCCTCCATACAGTCGAGAGTTCGTATAAGAATGTTTTTTCTGTAGTGGTGCTTAAGGCTTTTGATTATTCCGGGAATGCAATACTTGCAGTTGGCGCTTTTTTTGTCTGCGTTCTCAACAAAAGGAGTCATTATTAAAATATTTCACAATCACTGTAAACAATTTTCAATTATAAATGAGAGTATCCAAATTTTGGAAATCTCTATGTGCCTTGATATTCTAATTGGAACCAACATACATACATACTCCTATGTCATAATTCAATTGCATACACATAATCGAGATGTTTGTGTGTATATTCGTATATCTGCTCAAATGAGTGAATAAACGGATGAACCGTTTGAATAAGTGACCAAGTGAACTATTTTGTTTAACAGATTTGAACTAGTTCAGTTAGTAGAGTTCAGTGGCTGCAATACAGACGTCGTATTTGCAGGGAAAAATTCAATTTTAATATTGTTACGTAATTGCATTTCTGACAATTTTTACCAAGCTCAATACTTGGATTCGTATCGCTGGATTGTGTAAAAAGCAACCAATTCCTTCTTCAGTTAGAATAATTGGCTTTATTAGTATTCTTCCAACTCCCCATTGGCTTTAAGAGTTTGCTCGCTTCTCACACTTCGTCTTCGCCAACACTTGTTTCACCTACTCAGTTGTCCGCTCAGCGACGATCACTGCTCAACTGCTCGTTGCCAAAACGATGTCCTCTCTGCGACGCTTACTTGTTAACTCTCGTTGCTAATACTACGTCCGCTCTGCGACGATCACTTGTAGACTCTCGTTGCTAAAACGACGCTCACTCTGATTGCTGCCACTCTCAGGATTTGGATATGATCACTTGCACTGTCACTGGTTAACTGTTCTGCTACTACGATGTTCACTTGTTCACTGATCCTGATGTCTCGTGTGCAGTCGCTTACGAGAACCTAAACCAGCTTCCGAACGCAGCTTCGCATGCCTTCTAGCGTGTGCATTTTTAGGGGTTGAAAACGACGCTCACCCCAACACCATCAACCAATCAGATGGCGTATCGATTTCGTAACAATATTGTTCAGTTTATTTTGTACACCCCTTCAGTGCGCTGTGCAGTTGTCGATGAAAAGTAAAATCTTTCCGTTTTGCAATGCAGATTTTCTGTCTTGAAGAAGCTACTTTTCAAAGATTTCAGTTGTCATCCAAGCTTTTTTATTATCATAATAGTGAACGTTCGGAGATTGTAATTTAGGTTAGGTTAGGTTAACCTGGCTGGCTTAAAGCCACACGTAGACCGATTGGTCCATAGCGATGCCAGATGGGGTCTGACCTTTATGCAGATTTCCAGTAGACATCTCGTAGGATGCCAACGCTTTTTGCGAATTTAAGCAGTGCTGTCAGCTCCATTCCTGAGATGTCTTCCAATCTCCCAAATTGTGGGACTCCTAAGCATTTTAAGCGCGTTTTTGATATTCAGAGATTGTAATTTAACTTTTTCTTAATTTTACAGAAAATCATGTCATCTCGTAAAACAGCTGGTCGGCGTGCTACCACGAAGAAACGCGCTCAGCGGGCCACTTCAAATGTATTCGCAATGTTCGATCAGGCTCAAATAGCCGAGTTCAAAGAGGCTTTTAACATGATTGATCAGAATAGAGATGGATTCGTTGAGAAGGAAGATCTCCATGATATGCTAGCATCACTGGGGAAAAATCCTACAGACGATTATCTAGAACAAATGATGAACGAAGCACCGGGTCCCATTAATTTTACAATGTTTTTAACCTTGTTTGGGGAACGTTTGCAAGGAACAGATCCGGAAGATGTCATTAAAAATGCTTTTGGTTGCTTTGATGAAGAAAACTCTGGAATGTTGCCGGAAGACCGTTTACGCGAACTGCTTACGACAATGGGTGATCGTTTTACCGATGAAGATGTAAGACTTATTTCATAAATATTTTTATACAGTGGTATTATATTTTGAAATGTTGCAGGTCGATGAAATGTATCGTGAAGCACCAATAAAACACGGTCTATTCGATTATATTGAATTTACAAGAATTCTAAAGCATGGGGCCAAAGATAAAGATGAACAATGAAGTATTATCGACATTCCTGGAAAAAATTATCACCCTTACAGTTTCAGATTATTGTGACTATTATGTTTTTATTATAACATTAATCATTCTGTTGTGTTTTCATTATGTTCTACTAACAATATATACTTTAAAATTGAAATATATGCATTAATTACGTATATTTAATTACGAATAAAAATCAAATATTATTTCTGTGCAATTGTTTACCTCTCTTGCCTTAATATTAGATAACATTCATTAGATGTGATTCTTTCAACACGAGTGCGAATAAAGCGTCCGCTTACGCATATTGACCGCTTAGTTAACGCAAGCTGTTTGTATTCGCTTATGGTTTAGCACCGCAAACAGAAGACCTTTTTGTTGTCTATTGTGAACGAGAGAAAGAGCAAACCAAGAATTAACCGCTGTAATGATATAAAAAGCAAAATGGAGAATAAAGAAAATAGGTTTGTAATTAAAAATATATCTAATAACTTTTAGTTTAAATTAAAAAATAAACGTAGCTTTTGAAAATTAATACATTTATAAAATTTGTTGTCAAATGTGTATGCACAAGCATTTTAAATGGCAATACCAGTGCTGCCAAATCCTAGACTAGTTAAGCGACGTCGTTTTGTTCACACTCACGTTGAAAGAAACAGCTATTTATTTCTTACATTTTGGTTTATGGATTTTTCTGTTGTATTAAAGCTGATTTCATCTTCTTTATTACAATTACAATTGTTAGCGGAGCAAAAACGGCACACATCTTATTTCATATACGGTTTATTAAGAAGAGGAGTTAGTCAGGTCTTTACAATTCCGGCAATGAACATTGAACGGAATCCAAATTTTTTCAGTTTGATGCTGATAGTCAGTCCTATGACCCGTGCAGACCACGTTATAGGACAGCGTCCTGAATGTCTGCCAAATGTCAAAGAGTTCCGCTCGAAAGACTCTAGATGTCGATGCTAATTTGGAGGATAGTAGAATTTTGATAGTCGGAAAGTATTACCGCTCCCACCCCAGATTCCATTTTGGAAACATTGGTAAAAATTGGCGTATCCCCTATAGCGAGAACCTCTCCCTTCATCCGCAGAACCGTGATTACACAGCTCGCAAAATCGAGTTTGCGAAGCGAAGAATTCGTTGCTAGAGGTTGCTATAAATGGTAGTAGTTGGCTTAAAATGCTGCTATGACCATACAGAGTTTCCCTTCAATTTCTGCATGCCCTGGATCCTGGGTTCACTTTGTGGAAATGGAATAAGTATAACATATAAGAAGAGGTTTAGAATCGCGTGTAATCCAGCCCCGAGGCAAGTGCGACATGTTCCTGTAACTTCTGAAGTTTCGTGAGGTTGTAGTCCTTCCTGAGATATTCCCACCAAACAAAGGATCCGTCGGTCGCACATCCAGAATACAATTGTTGGTCACCATATTTTGCAAAATTTCAACTTGCAAGCAGAGAAACCCTTCAGTACTCGTTCTCGGATAGCTTGAGGCTTCCTAGCAACTTGTTTGCCTTTACCACCTTCTCCAGGTTGTCATCCGGAGCGACAGAGGCGGAAACGATTTTTAGTTTAGCCTCTCTCGCCTCCATTCTCTGCGGCATGTTCTGTATTTTCAGCGCGAGATTCTCCTAGTAAAGTTTGTTCAACTGGTGAAGTCAATTGCGCATGTGCGTTACAATATTGACAGATGGTTGCAGCGAAGTTGTTGCTTCGAGGCCTGTAACTGAATGCGTAGGTCGCACGGGGGTGAGACATTGATCTCTCTCAGTATATATATTTATGAAACAGAAAGTAGGCAAACGTTCAGTACTAAGATTTGCATCGCAACTATAATGAAGGAAGGAGGAGTTTATGGTCTGGGGTTGGCTTTATTTAAAAACCACATGATCCTGCTTGCGATTTTTTTTCTGGACTTTACTCGTGAATATGAGTTAAGATATTGGGCGAGTCCTGGCAGGAATCGAGGGAATATTTGGGTTTCGGTATTGGTAAAATAATGGAACACTTCCAACTCTACTGGAAGATCCCTATCAAAGGTTGAGTTGCAGAGGCTCAATATACGGTATTTAGTACAGTAAGGGATATTATTTTAAGATCGGGTATTAGATGCGATAAAATACCGATGTTTTGCCCTTAGCCCCTATGTTTATTTATGCATGTTCCCAGGATATGGGGTTTTCGATGAGTTCGGCAGATATTATGAGAATGCTGATCTAGATCCTATGGAGTTGTTTGGTCGCAGTCGTTAGAGTAAACAGTATAGCAAGCAAGGAAGTCTGCTTTATATTTGCCGCGATGTAGGGACCCTGTAGTTATGGTTATCAAAACGATGCTATTATTTTTAGACCATCCAAAGATCCATTTTGTATCATGCCATATCTTTTTGGGTCCAAAGGTTGGGATAATTCCATTTGTAAGGCTTTCGAAGCAGGCGCGTTTGGCTTGAACATGGCATTCGATGTCTTGTAATTTGCCGCTGCTATTTATTTCTACTGTTCACCATTCTCAGGGACGGTGGTTTAAATCACGGTCTGGCTTCGACACTGGAGTACGCTCCTTTAAGGCCAATGTTGCATAATGATGATCCACCAACCCTTAAACTTAACAATTTGCGGTACTATATATATAACAGACCTCTTCCAATTTTTCATTTATTATATATATATAAATTACTTTATAAACTACGTTTATTTTTAATTTTAATTTAATAATTTTTGAAAATTTTTTTATTTTTTTGCTTGTTAGCATAAATTTTTCATGTTATATGTATTTTTTTTTTAATATTATCACCCTTATTTCCCCGTCTCCTAAAGTATATTCGACCTAATCAAGCTAATAACAAAAAATATACTTACTACCATACTTATTTATTGGAATGTATTACCATACACTCATTCCATTTTCTCTAGAATACTTTAAGAGAATGAATGTCCATACACTCATTCAATATTTTCTATTGTATTGCAATATGGACAGACTGTGTCCAACTTCATATTATGTGCCAAGTCCCTGAACTCGCTATGATTCACCCTAACTGAGTCTAGTGTCCAAATACACCCCCCAAAGGCACCGTTAAGTGTCTTCACATTCGTTTCATTAATTACCAGTCCTTTTTGTAGAAAACTAGATTTAACGAGGCTGGTGTCCGCTCCTGAGTCTACCAAAATCACTAGTTTTCCACTGGCTGCCTCCTTTCAGGGTTTTTTGATGAAAACATCGGCTGTTCTACTAACCACGAAACAACGCCTTCTTGTTCCCAAAACGGATGCATATCTATTCATTAATTCTCTGATACTTTCCTACCATGAGTTGTAATTCTTCCTTATATACCTATATTCCTTACGTGTTAACCTAGTTATCTTATCATTGCTTTTGCATTACTACAAAAATCAGATGATTCCTGTCAAAATACTAACGGTGAAATTAAATTCGAATTTAAAATGAATTTTGAACAAATTATTTGGCTATCTATAACAATTATTTTAATTCACGAAGCTAAAGGCACTTGTTGAACAAGTTTTTGAACCTTCTCCCTTCCTCTGAATGAATAAAATGAAGCCA
Organism: Clusia tigrina; assembly: GCA_920105625.2. Lineage (NCBI taxonomy): Eukaryota > Metazoa > Arthropoda > Insecta > Diptera > Clusiidae > Clusia > Clusia tigrina. The sequence continues at coordinate 150,259,535 of OV050033.1, forward strand.
AAAAGTGTTTCTCTTTCATTTTTTTACTAAAATGTCAATGCCTGAAATGCGTGAAAAAGTTAAACCATTTGATTGGTATGCATTTAATAATTTAGTTAACAACCAATTCTAATAAAAAGTCTTAAAAGTAATATACTCAATGAAAGTTCTATATACAAAAAATTAAGTTATAAATATCATTCAATTATTAGTCTTGAGGAATTTATGACGTTTTGTGAACTAAGGTGCTGTTTCGTGCCATCAATGCAATCAGACGTGTAAGGGGTGCTATATATTCTGCAATGCAATACGAAGCTTCTTTTTATGAAAACTTACTTGGGTTAGAGGAAGCAAAAGTAACCGAATAAGATCTTTTTTATGTGAGTGGCGGACAAGATGGTTGGTGAAGTTTTTGATAATATAATTAATCTTAATTTTTTGGCATCATTAGTTGAAATTGTTGTTTTTCTGTTTTGATCATTCCTTAATGTTAATATGAAAATGTTTAAATATATATTTTTTAAACTTTCGCATTGCAGGTGAAAGTAAAGTGCTCAGACTTGAGAACCAAAGACAAAAAGGAGCTTACTAAACAGCTCGATGAGCTTAAAAATGAGCTCCTTAACTTGCGTGTCGCAAAGGTTACTGGGGGTGCTCCGTCGAAGCTCTCTAAAATGTAAGTATAATATACTAGCTTCAAAATTTGACATTTTTTAAGGTATTGTTTTTCTTTTGACAGACGTGTAGTCCGCAAAGCTATTGCCCGCGTGTACATTGTTATGCATCAGAAGCAGAAGGAGAATTTACGCAAAGTATTTAAGAACAAAAAATACAAGCCCCTGGATTTAAGGAAGAAACAAACTCGTTCTATTCGTAAAGCATTATCTCCAAGGGATGCGAACAGAAAAACATTGAAAGAAATTCGCAAGAAGTCTATCTATCCTCAGAGGAAATTTGCAGTGAAAGCATGAAGTGTGAATAATCAATAGTTTTTCAATAAAGTGTAAACAAAAAAAGGAACTTATGTTGACAAATGATATTTGCATTCCGATTACCCGGTGTATGATCACTGCTTTCACCGAATTTGAGCAGGTCTGTTCAATGTGATTGAGTCGCTACATTTAATATCCTGGTGTTTAAACTACTAAACCTTTATGGTGATTTAAGTACTAATAGTACTTGCGCGCGATTCACAAATTAATTAAAATTTACAATCTCTAATTTAACGCACAAACTTTTAGTTACAAAAGATTTTTACATGTGCACTGATTTCTAAGGATAAGCTCGTCGTTGCGACTGCTCACAGAATTGTACAGTGCCGGCGCTATTTTTAACCGATTCACACTGGACGAACTGAACGAATATGTTTGGAAGAAACAATTTGTGCTAATATAAAATTAAGTCACAAATTGTCACAATTAAATATTTTCCCTTATCGGTTTGCTTCAGCAGTTGAACATCGCTCATAGACACTTGGAAATAAAAACCGGCACAATGGTAATACTCTGCGAGCCTTTTACCTCCATGGTCATTGGTGTCAAGCATGTATATTGTAATATCAGTCAGTATGTCAGTAATATTATTAATTGATTCTGCATAAAGAGGGTATAATTTTTTAATAACTTATTTGTAATTAGTAAATCACTATTTTCATTTGCTAAGATTGATATGAGATTTAAAATTAGTGGCCGTGGGGACAATTGTTATTTTTTCAACCGGTGCTGAGCATGGTTTCATTTTTGAGAGTTATTTGAGGACGATCAACAAATATGCAAATTGGTAATTTGTTTAGAAAGTGAATAAAAAATTCTAACCAGGTACTAAAGACCGTTGCCAGAGGAAAGATAGTATAATGATAAAACCATATACTTCTTTTTATACAGATATTTATCCATGTGTATATAATAAAATTTCGTGCCACACGGGCTTGGTCTCCAAAATGCTTCTTTCTATAAAATCCATTTCTTTTCGAGTCGAAAGCCTCTGTAGCTAGTACTCATTCCCCCAACACCTTGCACTTAATTAATCATGGTGTAAGATATAATATTAATAATATAATAAAATTGATTCATGCAAGGTGCTGTATGTGATTTATTAAGCTCGCCCTGGATATGGCTTCACATGGAGACATTCTTAATGTACATATGCCCATGTGTATTATAAGTTTAAATTATTTAAAAAAAACTATTATAGTCCTCGGACTTAATTAAATACATACCAGGTCAGCGTCACAATAAAGTTGGCGCATTTGAGAGATCATATCCTTGTTCATAATGAAAATATCCGAATATGGATTAGCCAATGATTGCACGCTAGGATTCTAATTACATTAGGACACATTACACATGCCAAGTGTGACAGTGTCGGAGTGCAGCCGATGGGTGAGTCTTATGCATTGGTTTGGTTTGGATGTGTAGTTTTTGCGTAGGTAGTTTTGTGCGCAATAGTGCACATGCATTACACCCGCTTCCTTATTTGTCTGTCCAGATGTTCCCTTAACTGTTCAATTGGGTTCGGGTCTGACGATTGTGGAGGTTGGTCCAGCTGTTTTGGCGTTTTATAAAGGAGCCATTCTTTGACCATCTTGGCTGTGTGTTTGGGATCGTTGTCTTGCTTGAATATCCACCTCGAGTCCAAGCATAAATTTTCAACGCTCAATGGCAAATTTTCAGTTAATATTAGATATCTATCTAATGAGTCCACCTTCGCTTGATCGCGCTGTGTAGAGACCTGCCCCTTTGAAGCAATCCCATTTTAAGTTTGTCGGCCTTCCTGTTGCAGTGTAAAAGATGATATTATTAAACTCGAGGGATTCGGTGGGTTTGGTTTGTAGATGTTCTCCAAACGGTTTCACATTCTATAAATTGACCTATATAATTATTTTACTTGTCTCGTTTCTACATTAAATATTATTTTTATGAAAACTTCATTTCCCAATTTAAAATCATTTTGTATAAGAAAATAGTAAACTTTTGGACGAGTCGAGACCCCTAAAATAAAAATTGAGCACTCATTTATGTACTATTTTTATAATCATTTATTAAACTTAAACTAAAAACAGTGATATTACGTTACAATATAACTTAACTAAAGTAATTATAATGTAGGCCGCTTATATGTGGCATACCCATTCCAGCTGGCACGTATGTGGTTCCAGGAACACATTTGGTACAATTGCGCTTCAGCGCTGGTCGTTGCTTGGACGCATGGCAATGCATGGCAAACCGAAGTTCCTCCGCCATTTCTGAACACAGGGACTGACTTTCAGTTTGCATATTCTTTTTGGAATTCCAACAAAACTCAAGTATTGCAACCACCACAGCTAAGGCCAGACCGCATAGAAGTACCACAAACACTCCGCCTAGCCAAACCGAAAAAAGAATCGAATAATATAATTACTTTTACAACCCGTTTTCTTGGACTTATTTGTATTTAATTTACCAATATTTTCGACACCCAATGCATTGGCCTTTGATTCTTTGCTCTTATCATCGCGATTGCAAACGTCGCCAGTATTCTTCCACCACTTGTCATAGAGTATTTGAATGATGCCCTTCTCTTGTAATTCCAGTATAGCTAGTGACATTGGATCGCGCCATGTGGAACCTTTCGGCGTAGCTATACCATAGCCTTTTGAATCGAGTAGACCACCAATTTGTGTTAGATTGCAATCTCTCTGAACCGCATAGTCCAGCATTGTTGATTCCATAAGGAACGCGTAATTACCCTCCATGACGCGTTTTATGCCATCCTCATATGTTTTCACAAACACTGCCGATCTTCGATTCTCCATGTAACGCCACATTTTCTGATATATACCAATTTTAGAATCCTGTTTTTCGGAGAAAAGTATTTACTATATACGAGTATGTGAGAATTTCAACCACAAAAGTGGTTGGATAATTGCACAGCATCCTCAAATTGAATACAATATGTTGGTTCCAAACGTTCCCCCTTTATAGTTCGACACATGATTCCTCATTATGCCCTTAATCCTTAAAAAGGGTACAATAAATTTGTACGGTTGACCAGAAGGAGGAGAGGCCAGTATGGACAGAAGGAGAGGCTAGTATGGACAGAAGGAGAGGCTAGTATGGACAGAAGGAGAGGCTAGTATGGACAGAAGGAGAGGCTAGTATGGACAGAAGGAGTGGCTAGTATGGACAGAAGGAGAGGCTAGTATGGACAGAAGGAGTGGCTAGTATGGACAGAAGGAGAGGGTAGTATGGACAGAAGGAGAGGCTAGTATGGACAGAAGGAGAGGCTAGTATGGACAGAAGGAGAGGCTAGTATGGACAGAAGGAGAGCCTAGTATGGACAGAAGGAGAGGCTAGTATGGACAGAAGGAGAGGCTAGTATGGACAGAAGGAGAGGCTAGCATGGACAGAAGGAGAGGATAATATGGACAGAAGGGGAGGCTAGTATGGACAGAAGGAGAGGCTAGTATGGACAGAAGGAGAGGCTAGCATGGACAGAAGGAGAGGCTAGTATGGACAGAAGGAGAGGCTAGTATGGACAGAAGGAGAGGCTAGCATGGACAGAAGGAGAGGATAATATGGACAGAAGGGGAGGCTAGTATGGACAGAAGGAGAGGCTAGTATGGACAGAAGGAGAGGCTAGTATGGACAGAAGGAGAGGCTAGCATGGACAGAAGGAGAGGATAATATGGACAGAAGGGGAGGCTAGTATGGACAGAAGGAGAGGCTAGTATGGACAGAAGGAGAGGCTAGTATGGACAGAAGGAGAGGCTAGTATGGACAGAAGGAGAGGATAATATGGACAGAAGGGGAGGCTAGTATGGACAGAAGGAGAGACTAGTATGGACAGAAGGAGGAAAAGCAAGTATGGATCACAATCACTCTCTGAGTCCGTCCGATATGATATGCTCCTAGTAATGATATATGAATAAAATTTGGTAGTACCTTACAGCTAGAATTCCAACTCTATCCAACCAGGGAAGACTGGGAGTCTGGCTCTGTAACGGGTAATTCTGAGATCATCTCCACTGACGGCTCAGAGATGAAGAGTGGAACGGGCGGTGGGCGGGTGTCTTCTCGGAAGGCTTGCAGGCAAAACAGTTATATCGGCTGCCTGACGCATACAGCGTCTTTCAGGCCGAAGTCTATGCAATTGAGAAAGCTGCCAGGCTGATACAAAGTAGTACAATTCGACCCTCGAATATCACTATCTGTGTGGATAGTCAGGCGGCGCTTAAGGCAATAGAATCCAAGACAGTTAAATTGAAGTTGATAATGAAATGTCGTACCTCACTACTGAACACTGGACCCCACAAGGTCTCGCTTTACTGGGTTCCCAGACATAGCAATATAGAAGAGAATGAATTAGCGGACGAGATGGCCAGAAGGGGCTCTGAAATGGACATTGACGAAGCAGATACCTCAATACAAATCCCGATATGTGAACTGTTTAGGAGCATAGATGAATTCACTATTGCGGTGGCAAACAACTTATGGACTAATCGGGACGACTGTGAAGTTTCAAGGGCCTTATGGCCTAGGTTAGACATGAAGAGAACGAAGGTTCTCTTAGGGCTCAACAAAGCTGCAGTAAGAGTGCTTACGGGGTCATTACCGGGCATTGTGCTGTCGCACCAATGCTTCAACGTTGGCGTATACCGTCGACCGGGCTATGCAGGAGTTACCCTGATAAAGAAGAGATAGAATCGATTCAACACTTTTTATGTGAATGTGTAAGACTACAGTTGAAACGACTTCAGGTCGCGCTTCTTCACAAGCTTGACAGAGTTGACGAAGGTGGAGTTATCGGATCTCCTCTTACTTTCATCTGGAAAACCAAATGGTTTAATAGGGATGGTACTTCCAATGTATACGGAAATCGAGGGTAAGGACGAGTATGCCTTATCTGGGCTTTTTTGAAGGCAGTCACAATGGACATACATGTCGCCGAGTGGAAGTGCGGATACCGTAAGCGCACACGCCTTCGCAACCTAACCTAGTTATACAATTTATACTGCCTATTATAACACATGGCGATGGACTCTATAATTAGATAGATACATGATGAAAATTGACAGTGTAACCAAGATCAAAGCCATCATCGCTTCATAATACCACACACAGAGGGCGTGTTCTTCTAAACTATAAGAGGTACAATTAGTCCTGACTACAGAATCTTTCGAAGTGCATGTAAGTGCAGATTGGATATTATGAACTCCAACGAATATGTAATCGGGTTCTGCTTCAAATTAAATATATTCATTTAAACCGTTGACTTTTTGAAGCTGTTCCGTACATTTACAATGATTTTCTAATAGTTATTTTTACGAAATTCCAAAATACATACCCTGAAGAATGTCATCGTTGACCCTCCTTCTAATGTGCCGTAGGAGATTTCAGTTTGCTCCGCCAAATCCGACGCACTCTCGATTGGTGTAATCATGCGTTCGACAGTGAGAAACGCAGCTAAGTTGGCAGTATACGAGGAGATGATAATAAGCGTAAAGAACCACCAAATGCCACCAACAATGCGCGTGGATGTTGCCTGAAAAAGAGCTGATTCTTAAATTCATGTAAACTTCGAGGTTTATACGCGTAAGAAAACAGTCCGCCTACCCTTGGATACAAGTCTGAACCTTGCTGCATAAGTGCGCCAATAGCAAACCAAAAACTGTTCTTCAGTGTAAAATCATTTTTTGCTCTAAGCAGTTCAGTTTCAGTGCCATTATCATGAACACAGCTCTCTACTGTACCCCCACTCCAATAGTCGTTCACACTCGAAACGCCTGCTAATAAAGATTTATTGCGAGACCTGTGAGCACTTGCTCCAATAGGTGCGTTATCTTCTTCATTGTTCTCAAAAGACCGATTGTAAAGATCGACATCTTCATCTTCATCTGCGTCATTAACAGCAACATCATCTTTACAAAGATTAGAGTTTAGGAGATATGAGGAACTTTTATCACACCCACAGTTCATTTTAGCGTTGGGCGTGCTGAGACCTTGCGATGCGAGTTGTGTCAAATAATGTTGCATGGATTCTTCTAAAGCGTTTCCCTCAACCTCATCTAGACTGCCATGGACTGCTTCTTTTCTACAAAACTCGCTATTACCCTCATTAACGCAGTCACAATCATCATCGCCGTCATTATTGTGGCACTCGCAAATTTGCATTCGTCCATTTGAACTATCATTATCCGCTTCGAGTAGTTCACACTCCTGCTGGAGTCTAGGCATCCCACTCAGGTGGTGTTCACACGCTATCGAACAGTGCGGCTTGGAGGACACCCATTCGACCGGAGAAAATCGCGCCACAATCCATATCGTTAAAGATACTAGAACATACCCGATGGCTATGTAAGACCATATCTCAAAGGCCAAAGGGTTCATGAAGCTGAAGAAGCGTGTTTGGGTACGATCGGATTTCTGGAAAATATTTATACTCGGTCATTTAGCTGCGATTAATTGAACCTACTCCTACGCAACTGAAAAGTTTTAAGGGTTTACTTCGCGTTACAAGCTTACTCATAATACACCAATTTACTTAGGATACATTTAAAATTTATTTTTTGTTGGAGCGTAGATAAGGAGGATGATTGATAAATACCCGTCTGCGCATCACCCGTTTGTGTCATCCGTCAAACAGTGACTGCAAAATTTCAACGAAATCCATTTCGTTCTTTGGTTTTAGCAGCTGTTGGAAAGAAGCTTCTTTAAGAGAGATCTTTTTGTAATTTTGATTTAAATGCAGTTTCCATCGGTGACCAGATTGGGTGGGAAAAAGTGGGAGGAAATGGAAGAAAAGCTGGGAACCATCCACCTTCAATAACAACCATAAAATATTGAATCGTCAAAATCAAGTGTGGGCGTACTTGCGTTCTGGATGAAGATCATCCATATCGATCAATTAAGGTGATTTCGGAGGAAATGATCAACATAATCCATAATATCGTACTATCACACTAAAAGTCCATGTCGTGCTGCCGAAACAGTGAGTATTTAGAAAATAAATTTGGTCGATCCGCGATTTCGTGCGATAGGCATGTTAATTGACAACTCTAGTCTTCGTCAGTGAAGGATATTGTTCGTCAGCGAAGGATATTGTTCGTCAGTGAAGGACATTCTTCTGTCAGTGAAAGATATTGTTCGTCAGCGAAGGATATTGTTCGTCAGTGAAGGATATTGTTCTGTCAGTGAAGGATATTGTTCGTCAGCGAAGGATATTGTTCGTCAGTGAAGGATATTGTTCTGTCAGTGAAGGATATTGTTCGTCAGTGAAGGATATTGTTCGTCAGTGAAGGATATTGTTCTGTCAGTGAAGGATATTGTTCTGTCAGTGAAGGATATTGTTCGTCAGTGAAGGATATTGTTCGTCAGTGAAGGACATTCTTCTGTCAGTGAAGGATATTGTTCGTCAGCGAAGGATATTGTCCGTCAGTGAAGGATATTGTTCGTCAGTGAAGGATATTGTTCGTCAGTGAAGGATATTGTTCGTCAGTGAAGGACATTCTTCTGTCAGTGAAAGATATTGTTCGTCAGCGAAGGATATTGTTCGTCAGCGAAGGATATTGTTCGTCAGTGAAGGATATTGTTCGTCAGTGAAGGACATTCTTCTGTCAGTGAAAGATATTGTTCGTCAGCGAAGGATATTGTTCGTCAGCGAAGGATATTGTTCGTCAGTGAAGGATATTGTTCGTCAGTGAAGGACATTCTTCTGTCAGTGAAAGATATTGTTCGTCAGCGAAGGATATTGTTCGTCAGTGAAGGATATTGTTCTGTCAGTGAAGGATATTGTTCGTCAGCGAAGGATATTGTTCGTCAGTGAAGGATATTGTTCTGTCAGTGAAGGATATTGTTCGTCAGCGAAGGATATTGTTCGTCAGTGAAGGATATAGTTCGTCAGCGAAGGATATTGTTCGTCAGTGAAGGATATTGTTCGTCAGTGAAGGATATTGTTCTGTCAGTGAAGGATATTGTTCGTCAGCGAAGGATATTGTTCGTCAGTGAAGGATATTGTTCGTCAGTGAAGGATATTGTTCGTCAGTGAAGGATATTGTTCGTCAGTGAAGGACATTCTTCTGTCAGTGAAAGATATTGTTCGTCAGCGAAGGATATTGTTCGTCAGTGAAGGATATTGTTCGTCAGTGAAGGACATTCTTCTGTCAGTGAAAGATATTGTTCGTCAGTGAAGGATATTGTTCTGTCAGTGAAGGATATTGTTCGTCAGCGAAGGATATTGTTCGTCAGTGAAGGATATTGTTCGTCAGTGAAAGATATTGTTCTGTCAGTGAAGGATATTGTTCTGTCAGTGAAGGATATTGTTCGTCAGCGAAGGATATTGTTCGTCAGTGAAGGATATTGTTCGTCAGTGAAGGACATTCTTCTGTCAGTGAAAGATATTGTTCGTCAGCGAAGGATATTGTTCGTCAGTGAAGGATATTGTTCTGTCAGTGAAGGATATTGTTCGTCAGCGAAGGATATTGTTCGTCAGTGAAGGATATTGTTCTGTCAGTGAAGGATATTGTTCGTCAGTGAAGGATATTGTTCTGTCAGTGAAGGATATTGTTCGTCAGTGAAGGATGTTGTTCTGTCAGTGAAGGATATTGTTCGTCAGTGAAGGGTATTGTTCGTCAGTGAAGGATATTGTTCGTCAGTGAAGGATATTGTTCGTCAGAGAAGAATATTGCTGCTGTTGCTGAAAGTATGCCCCTAAACCCGCGAACATCAACTCGCCACAGATCCTAGCCAATCAACATTACCCTCACTTGCCAGAGCAGAATACTGCACAGAGATTTCGGATCATTCGTTTACAATTGAGTCAGGAACTGAAGTGAAATGACCATCCACTTCGGTATGCACTATCTGTTAGGGATTTTTTCAAATGAGGCACATTTCCATTTAAGCGGTTGCCATATTTGGTCACGCACAGTCATACAGGGTTGCAACATACTGGGGGAGTCGCGCTGATTATCACCATCCCAAGTAAGAGAACTTTTTAGTCAGTGCTTGAACGGCGCCACACCGTGGTACCACAATGGGCCATTAGGTGTGCTCAAGTGTGCTTTTGGCGGTCACTCCTACCTACCTACCTAGTCATACAGAAAGCTTTACATCATGAACGCGTGACCCTTTGGTGAGGAGCGGCGGATTAATTGTCCACTTTTTTCCAATATAAAGGTTGCAACAACATTACGGTCAACGTAGACTGCAACAGAGACATGATTATGATTTTTATTTCTCCAGACATTGAACTTGGACGTGCTCTGGTTTCAGCAAGACGTCGCTTCATGCCACCCAAGCTATGCAACAATCGATGTTTTACGCACCAAGTTTAATTATCGTGTAGTCAGTCGTTTTGGAGACGCCCTTTGGCGTCCTCATAACTGTGATTGACGCCTTTGGATTTTTTTTTTGTGGGACAGTGTTAAGAATCGAATATGCCGACTCTCCAGCAACGATTCAGGTACTCAAGTATAAAATTGGTCGAGCTATTCGGGAAATACAGCTTCAAACCATTGAAAATGTTTTTGTAAAAATGGGATGATATGAAGGGCTACTGCCAGCCACTCGTGGAAGTAATTTGAATAAAAATATATTCCATAACTAATCGGAAGATTTCCTCTTTCAATACACTAGCAACCTTTAAAAATCGTGAACCCTGTTCAATTTATAGTAATTTGAAATATATGTTAAAATAGCTGACTTTTGAACATTACTTTTAAGGCGAGAGTGACCGATAGCAATTATTCTCGCGCTGCTTTCCCATACTGTTTTAAGAATTGCGTATTGACTGAATACAGTTTTGATCGTGCCTACTCGTAATATTGTCTGCTTGGATGATTACTTCAGTACTTACCTTTGGATTAAGTCCCGATCCCTGGCGTAGAAATGTACCGGTAATAAACCAAAAGCTATTCGACACTGAAAACTGATTCTCCACAATGTCAGAATCTTTTAAGCAAGGATGCGGATTATTCCATTCATATGGTGAGAAGCGTGCCATCACAAAGAGTGTAAATGATACAAGGACATAAGCTGCTAGCACATATAACCAAATTTCCATAGCCAATGGATTCATGAAAGAAAATAGGCGAGTTGGCTGACTCGTTGGTACCTACGAAATTTACAAATTCTCTATTTAAGGAATTTCAATATACTCGTATAACAACACTAGCAGGATATATGGACAAACATATACATAACACACTATATAACTAGTGAATACACAAAAGCTATGAATCAGAAGGATATGAAGGGTTGCACAAAAACCAATCCCACTTACCTTGAATAATATGCCAATTCCCAGATTCATGAAGGGTTTTGTGAAATCGATGACGCTTTCACGAGCATAGTTAATGGTCATTGATGCTACAGCCAAGTCGGCGCGCTGGAAGTATTTAAATTTAAAGTAAGTATCCATACATAAGATATACAAATTCACATATGCAGATTATCCCGTACGGACGAGAGGAGGTTTTAGGGTAGTTCAAGCCACCCACTGACGGCTACAGCCAATGGCATTGGAGGCTTTCTTCTATTAAAAAAAAAACTTGCAGAATGTTGTAAACTTTTGTCATTTCCGGATTTTCAAAGCCGTTTCTGGTAGCTCTGTTGGTTTGCCAATGAATCGCAAATAAACCTTAAAGAAGCGGGGTGGACTTTCCAAGGATCAGTTCAGCACTGAGACTTAGCACTGGAGAAACCTGTGGTCCAAGTACCCACTCTGTGACAATTCGTTTAGCAACCTGTTTCGTTATGCTTTAATGATATTCCTAGGTAGACGTAGATTTAGCCTCGGCCATGTTTGCCTGGCGATTTCGCGGGTACTGGCACAGATCCACCTTTGATTGGTAGAATTAATTATTATAATGTCTCCCTTATGGGAAGCTTACAAGTCGCGAGAGGTACCCCCATATGCCTACTGACATTTGGCACACAAGTGCCGCCTCTCGCAAGTTGATCAGCCTGGCAGTTCTCTGGTATATCTCTATGTTCTGGTACCCAGCACAAATGGATATGGAATTGTTTAGCCATCTCATTTAGGGATCGGCGACAGTCTAAGACACTCCTTGATGTAATTTGGAATGCATCCAAAGCCCTTAGTGCAGCTTGGCTGTCTGATAAAATACAGATATCCTTGACGGTTACCTCGTTTATCCTCAACCAATTCAAGGCTTCGTGAATAGCGGTTATTTCCGCTTGAAAAACACTGCAGTGATCCATTAGTTTGATGGATTCACTGATTGAGGGCGTTTCGCAATACAATCCTGATCCCACTCCGGTCTTCATTTTTGCTCCGTCTGTGTATATGTTGATGGAAGTATCTGGTGATGGATCCCCCCTCGAGCAATTCCTGTCTGGAAGGAATCCTAACCCAAAAATTTCTTTCGAAACAACGAGAAGAAGGAATGTAATCAATATCACTGGGTATGTCCGTATAGGATTCTAATATGGTCGCCTGTCCATACGGAACAGCTTTCCATTGTCAGCTCGCCTTGAGCCGAATGGCAGAGCATGCCGCTAAAAATTTGCAGAAGATATCTAAGGGTGGCAGATGTAGTATGATATCCAATGCCAAGGTTGCCGTGGTTTTCATGGTGCCACCTATTGCTAATTCTCCTGGTCTCTGTGCCTTACCGAGTGTTTCGTGGTAGGTCCTTTTCTGCATTGCAGTCCATAAGACAACATTTCCATAGAGGAGAATGGACCTGACAACTGCAGTATAAAGCCAGTGAACTACTCTAAGCTTGATACCCCAGGTTTTACCTATAGCTCTTTTGCAGGCATAAAAAGCCACCCCAGCCTTCCAAGCTAAGGGAAAAGAAAAAAGCAAATTCGTATATCTTCATGTTCGAAGCTACTTAGCAACTTCACATATTCATTTCTGTAGACACTCGTAATTATTTGCAAGCTTACCCTTTCCATCAACTCCCGAACAATTCCATTCCACGTATTTGTTTCTGGATTGAAAACCCCGTACATATTGTCTGGCACTAACTCGATTTTGTACTGAAAGCCCACCTGAACAGAAATTGCTTTCAGCAAATCAATGCAAAAACCTTCAAAACGCGCATTCCCAGTCAAATTGGCATCTTCCTTCACCATGACATAAGGCCTCTCCTCTCTAGTCATTACCACTAACGTAATATTAGCGTTGTTAGTATCGTAGAACGCGGTGGGATCTGTAATATTGACCCCATCTTCGGGACTCCAGTAACCGACTTTTTGTATTCGTTCCTGTTTTAACTTCAACAAGTCAATTTTAAATTTATTGCGACGTCCTTCAATAAAATCGACCCATCCTGTTAAGCCATTGATGGCAACCTGAAAAATTATTTGTTTTAATATACAATATAATTCAAAAATTAATCATTTACAGAATTTATATAGTTATAAAGTGATAATCCATCGTCCCATGTGTTGTCGAAATCGCACGAAAGATTTCGCAAGGTGAGCGTGTGGCTCCGATCCAATTCCGTAAGACCAGCAGCAAAGGCGTAAACTGAGTCGAAAACTAGCGCTGATTGTGTCTGAAAGAGAAGAATACGGAATGAGAAAAATAGTGTATATATTCAGTAATTGCAGCCAAGTAAAAAGTTCTCATCTCAAACTCCACTGTCCCGGTAAATCGTGCAATTGCAAACAGTTGTCCCAAATGGGGCCCTTTCCTATTCCGTTCATCTATCTCTTCTCGGGCATACCTAATACACATATAGGAGCTCCCTAGCTGGTGATTACACTGTACAACAAAATCAAACTTTTTCCAAAATAACAAGGTTCCGACAATGGATTCTGGTAGAGGGGACCAACAAAAAAAATATATGTATCGGCGTTTTGAAAGTTCACGTCTGAGTTTTCTTTTATGGGGCGTCAAAGTTACCCCCTTTTTGCACATTATTATGGTGAATCGGCATAGGAAACCATGTGACCCTTTCATTTTGGGTGTAGGATGTGTTTAGCAGATTTATGTAAAATTCTACGAGGAACATTTTTGTTTTACATTTTAACCCGTTATATCCCTGTTTTATGGGTCTTTTTTGTCCCTCTTTTGAAACAGGGCAAAAAATACCCATAAAACCGGGATGTAACGGGTTAAAGTGTAGCACAAAAATCTTTGTCATAAAATTCGACTATAAGTCTCTGAACACACTAAAGATCAAAATTCAACTTAAACCCCAGAAATAAGTGAAAACTGAAAATGCGTTCGAGAGTTAATTTCGTTCTTATTCAGAACTGGTGCTAATCTTTGGTGCTTTCTTTTATATGGTGACTTATAGTAAAATTCTACGTAACACATTTTTTTCATACAAACTTACCCCCTAAAAATTAATACAACTTTAGTGACAAATAGAACACTAGGAAACTATTTCCTAGCGAGTTTATCCGATCTCTCGGCTGTAAAACCGAAAGATCTTTTAAAATACCTAAACTCCACAAAGTGGATTTAGTGAACAATTCATCGTTTTCTCCGGCGTTAGGAGAGGTTGTGGTATCAAAACGGCGCTAAGGCGGTAATTGTGATCCATGTGAGGACTGACTAGGATCAACCACCAAAACCAACCAACAGATTCCATTGAAGTAAGGGATTGGCAGGTATCCACCAAATGTACTTCTTCAAAGCATTACAGAATACTCCTCAGCCTTAACTTCAAAGACGATAATAAAATTTCTTACAGGAACCTTGCTTCAACGAACTGGCAAAATTCGAAAGTCTAATGCAAGAACTAGTTACTCCAACCTCGGAGGATCCATACAATTCCTCTGACATAGAACAGCAAGTCAGCGAACTGAGAAACAAGCTTAATGAAGCCTTCGAAGAGTCATGCTCCCTAAGACGCTCTCGGCAAAACAACCACAAACCGTGGTGGACACAGAATCTTATAGAGCTAAGAAGGAAAACTAGAAGTCTTTTTAATCTTGCAACAAGGACAAGAGAAAGTACTGATTGGGATGCTTATCGTCAAAGTTTTAATACTTTCAAGAAGGAAACTAGACAGGCGAAGGAATTCGTGGGCTAATTTCTGTGAAAGTTTGGAGAGCCGAGAGAGTTTTGAAGCCTCAAGACTTCGCAAAATATTTAAGTTAGCTTAAGGCCTAGCAGCGATAGATTAAAAAAAAAAATCAAGTTTATATTTTATTTTACATAGGATAGAAGCAGTTAATAAATAAATAAATAAATAAATAAACCAACTATCCATAAAACGCAATAGCCCTGCCTTTGTCAATTAGGACGCCCCTACTGTAACCTCTCTTTAAATGATCCCTGTCTATAGAGTAGGTATTGCTAAGGCTTGGATAGTGAACGACCGAATGAACTAACTGATCTGTTTTAGTGAACCGAACTAACTGATCTGTTTCAGTGAACTGAACTAACTGAACTAGTTCAGATCTGTCAAACAAAATAGTTCACTTGCTCCCTTGCTCATTTGCTCACTTGTTCATATGGTTCAACTGTTTTTCGCTCATATTTGCAGAGATACGAAGCATTGTCTCGATGTGTGATTGAATGATGACATATGGATGTGTGTTGGTTCCAATTAGAACATCAAGGCACATAGGGATTTTTATAAAATTTGGATGCTCTTATTAATAAGTTAAAATTGTTTACCGTGAATGTGAAATCGGTGAACTATTTTAATAATGGCTCCTTGAAAAACTACAGTGCTATATGGGGACATTTTGTTGAGAAGGCAAGACAAAAAAGCGCCAAGTGCAAGTATTGCTCTCTGCTTCCTTCCACTTCTTATGAACGAATAAATGAAAGAGTAAATTAAGTAGTAGAGCAAGTGACATGTTTTAACAATCATGACAAACTGAGCAACTGAACTATGTGAACGATTTAGTTCAATATGCTCAGTGAACAAGAATGAGCAGATCAGTCAGCTGAACGACCAAGTCCAACTCTAGTATTGCTGTCATTACCTGTATGTAAGGCTTCCCATTAAACATTTCCAAGCCGCTGTGCTGAAATCGTTGCATCTGTTCCATAATTTCCTTATAACGTTTACTTTCAACATCAACCAAACGAAAAGCTGTTATATTGACGCTATTGTACTTAAAGTCTTCCAAGTCAAATGTCTCCAAGTCCTGAATGTGAATGCATAATTAAGACAGTTCGGAATGCATACTCATACTTACAAATGTTGTGAACATGTAATGATAACGATAGTCGTTCATTTGCAGTTGTAGAATCTGTAGTGGGGCAAAAAGAAGTCGAATTAGATACTATAACGACGTAAGAAGGTGGTTTTAAAAATGCCGATAATCGAGAGAAAAAACTGTGATTTCTAATAAATTTTAACTGCATTCGCTCGATAACGCCAAAGATAGTCAGTGAGGGTAAGTACTGTTTTTGATGCCCGAAATCTTGATCATATGAGCAGGAACCTCTGTGACCAGCCGCCACTTTTATAATAATTACGTCAAATCAAACGATTAGCAGGGAAATTACAAAAATGGTAAAAAGAAGCGAAGAAAACTTGGGAAAATATTACCAAGTATATTTACTGAGTGCATATGCACAACACGAAATGAGGTGCTGGTAGTCGCTTTTGAGATTGAACTATAACATCAGAATCGGAGAACACAGAGAAAAGAAAGTCTTTTTCGCTGCCAGCGTCTGTGGCGGCCACACCACGATTCTGAGTGGATTCACCACGATTCTGAGTGGCTTCATCACGATTCTGAGTGGCTTCATCACGATTCTGAGTGGATTCATCACGATTCTGAGTGGCTTCATCACGATTCTGAGTGGATTCACCACGATTATGAGTGGATTCACCACGATTCTGAGTGGCTTCATCACGATTCTGAATGGATTCACCACGATTCTAAGTGGATTCAGCATGATTCTGAGTGGATTCACCACGATTCTGAGTGGAGTCACCACGATTCTGAGTGGAGTCACCACGATTCTGAGTGGAGTCACCACGATTCTGAGTGGAGTCACCACGATTCTGAGTGGAGTCACCACGATTCTGAGTGGAGTCACCACGATTCTGAGTGGAGTCACTACGATTCTGAGTGGATTCACCACGATTCTGAGTGCATTCACCACGATTCTGAGTGGCTTCATCACGATTCTAAGTGGATTCAGCATGATTCTGAGTGGATTCACTACGATTCTGAGTGGATTCACCACGATTCTGAGTGGATTCACTACGATTCTGAGTGGATTTGTGTACAACGTCCGTCTGCTTTATTCCGCTGCTTTGCCGTTTGACGTTTGAGTTTCTTTTCTCTGTGTTCTCTGATCAGAATATACCCTGTGAATGAATTCGCAATGAATCTTAAGACAGTGAACCAGTGAACCATTATTGGTGTTCAGTCGCTGTTTAGAGCATTTATTATTGTGTAGGGGATTTAGAGCACCGCGACCTTTCGATCTATTGTGCCCCCATCAGAGGTTCAAAGTACATCTTTGAGTCCTATCCTCTGGATAAACGTGATGACAAGTTTTGGCCCCAAAGGTTTCACATCACTGGCAGAGCCTTGGAAGAATCCCAAGTATTTCCTACAGGTGTGCTTAGAGCATACAGCTATAGTGCTTTCACAACTCTTTAAGATTTAATTTTAAAGATATCAGTTAGAAAAGCGTATAAAAAAAACGATATAGACACCGCTAAAGAGCATTTGAAAGACTACATAAAAGGCAACTTTTAGAACCCCCGCTGAATATTCCTACGAAGCATACCGCACGGAAGAATGCCTTTATATTGAGAGAATTCGTATCAACGATAATCTTGTAGATTTCCTTTTGACGTATAGCGCGTAAAACTTGCCGATATGTATCTGGCGTGGCCTGTCGAATATACATTTCGGTGCGCAAATCAACAGTTGTGTGCATTAAGTCCTGCTGCTTGAATAAACCTGGAACAATAAGAAAGACAGTTAACGATATGTGAGTAGAATTGCTAAACGACTCACCATAATCCTCTTCGTAGATGATAGCAACCTTTGTCCAATTCAAATAGACCATCAGGTCTCGATATGCCAAGTTCATATGATTTTGAGATGGATATAAATTGATTGAGAACTCTTTAACATTGGCATCTAAGTCGATGCGCGTTTCAATATGTGGTATGTCGAAGGACTCACAAATCGACTGTATATGGCAAGCCAACAATGGATCGGTTGGTCCAAAGATCGCCTGAACCCCCATCTCTAATTGACGACAGACTTTTTTCGTTGTTCGGAAGGAATCCTCACGCGGGGCGTAAATAATATCATACACTAGTTGCGTGTTGGTGAGCACTGTTTTATCTTTGTTAATGCGGTATATCGCATATTTGAAGATTGATTCGGCGTTACTGTCCCGCTGATCTTCTGTGAAGATTGCCCCTGAAAATTATCGATATTATTAGGACATACGCGTTCAATATGAAACAGCGTGACTCACCTAAACGTATCACCGGCGGGAGAGCAGCACTACTCATTATCAGTGCAAAGAAAAAAACGGCTTCTAATGTGTATGCTTCCTTAAAGTATGAGAATGATAAATTGTCCTTTCGTACTCGTAGTGGTGGAAGCGTTGGTATCCAGCAAATCCTTAAAACATCATCTAAGGATAACATTTTCATTTTATGGCGATTCAAGCGTTATTATTAAACCGTGATTCGTTGATGGACGACATTGCCGAGGGCACTTTCATTTTACCAAACTCTGAAGAATGCAACACAATGGAATCCTGAAGTATAGAAATTCACAATATAGTCAATTACTCCAAACAATATCACACAATCTAAACAATATAGTCACACAATTTGAACAAGTTTTTCAGTTCTGGCAGTTCCTAATTTTTTGGACTCGGATTTTATCAAAATTGTTATGGACTTCAACTGATTCCACTTTCATTTAAGTAGGGAGGAAGAAGGTTGTTGACACCTGACTGGTATATATTGTATATGTATAGCTCGGCAAAGTGCTACTAGCATGGAGCACTGTTCAGAAAAATGTGGATTTAATATTCCATCATGCAGGTTAATTCCACTAAAATATCGTGGTGATGAAGGGAAAGGTAGGTAGGTTGGGCGGTCGCATCACCAATAAACCAGTGATGCCTCTTAGACCATAAGTTGGGTTCATTGTGAGCCGCGGATGCGAGGCATGACCACGCTTCCCCCTCCAGATTGAACCAACCTGAGTCTTTTATAAAGCGTAGAGGTTGTTGACACCTGACGGGTATAGATTATCTATACTTGTCAAGAAGTGGGATCCCAGTTAACGCTCCCTATTTCTAGCAAACGCTGGACATGCACAGAAGAGATGCCAGACCGTTTCCAGTTCCTCCTCGTTTCTGCAGCTGCGACAGAAATCATGCGTGTAAACTCCCATTTTTCTTGCATGATTTCCTATTAGACAATGTCCCATGAGGGCTCCTATTAAAGTCCTAATTGGTAGTCTATTGAGTCTAATGATATTCTTAGATATACCCAGATTTAGCCCCGACCATGTTTGCCTGGCGCTTTCGCAGGTGGTGGCACAGATCCACCTTTGTTTGATCGATTTAATCAGTGTCTCCCTTATGAGAAGCTTACAAGTCGCGAGAGGTACCCCCATATGCCTACTGACATTTGCCGCCTATCGCAAGTTGATCAGCCTGGCAGTTCTCTGGTATATCTCTATGTTCTGGTACCCAGCACAAATGGATATGGAATTGTTTAGCCATCTCATTTAGAGATCGGCGACAGTATAAGACACTCCTTGATGTAATTTGGAATACATCCAAAGCCCTTAGTGCAGCTTGGCTGTCTGATAAAATACAGATATCCTTGACGGTTACCTCGTTTATCCTCAACCAATTCAAGGCTTCGTGAATAGCGGTTATTTCCGCTTGAAAAATACTGCAGTGATCCATTAGTTTGATGGATTCACTGATTGAGGGCGTTTCGCAATACAATCCTGATCCCACTCCGGTCTTCATTTTTGCTCCGTCTGTGTATATGTTGATGGAAGTATCTGGTGATGGATCCCCCCTCGAGCAATTCCTGTCTGGAAGGAATCCTAACCCAAAAATTTCTTTCGAAACAACGAGAAGAAGGAAGGTAATCAATATCACTGGGTATGTCCGTATAGGATTCTAATATGGTCGCCTGTCCATACGGAACAGCTTTCCATTGTCAGCTCGCCTTGAGCCGAATGGCAGAGCATGCCGCTAAAAATTTGCAGAAGAGATCCAAGGGCGGCAGATGTAGTATGATATCGAATGCCAAGGTTGGCGTGGTTTTCATGGTGCCACCTATTGCTAATTCTCCTGATCTCTGTGCCTTACCGAGTGTTTCGTGGTAGGTCCTTTTCTGCATTGCAGTCCATAAGACAACATTTCCATAGAGGAGAATGGACCTGACAACTGCAGTATAAAGCCAGTGAGCTACCCTAAGCTTGATTCCCCAGGTTTTACCTATAGCTCCTTTGCAGGCATAAAAAGCCCCCCCCCCAGCTTTCCTTGCTCTTTCTAGGGTGTTTGACTTCCAAGTAAGCTTTCTATCAATTATGAATGAAATTCACCAATAAATTATTTCTAATAAAGGCGATGATAGCTTCACTGGTGCCTCTTCTGCGAATTGTTGCCACGAGAAAGAACCAACTGAATGTCTGCCTACAATTTAAACATACACAAGTGATTAAAATAGCTGTGTTAATTATAAGAAATCCTTACTTTATTTACTATGCATCGGTTTTCACACTATCTTGCAACATCATATTAAGTTATTGAATTATGTGTGTGCAATAGTTTACTTTCATTTTACTTTTGGTAATTAAGTGGTTCAAAAATGCTAAGCAATGAACTAATACTTACCAATGAATCGTCGTATACTTGGTATGACTCTACTTTACTGCCTTTGCCGCACGCCCCTTCATCAGAAATGCACTCATTCAGTTAAATTTTAGAAAAGCTACACAGAAATATTATTAACGAATTTTGGACTCCTCACAGTGTTCGTTTAGCGTAAAGGACCATCTACCGATGATAGTATATTCTGCAACGATATTGGATTTCAGCTGTGGTTTGCTTCATCTTTAAAGACATAGATGAGAAGGAAGTTAATCAATCAGCTTTCTATATAACAATATAGTAATCAATCAGCTTTCTATATAACAATATAGTAATCAATCAGCTTTCTATATAACAATATAGTAATCAATCAGCTTTCTATATAACAATATAGTAATCAATCAGCTTTCCATATAACAATATAGTAATCAATCAGCTTTCCATATAACAATATAGTAATCAATCAGCTTTCTATATAACAATATAGTAATCAATCAGCTTTCTATATAACAATATAGTAATCAATCAGCTTTCTATATAACAATATAGTAATCAATCAGCTTTCCATATAACAATATAGTAATCAATCAGCTTTCCATATAACAATATAGTAATCAATCAGCTTTCTATATAACAATATAGTAATCAATCAGCTTTCCATATAACAATATAGTAATCAATCAGCTTTCTATATAACAATATATATTAACAGCCTTCACAATATACCAGGAGTTGACGGCTTTGAGTGTCATCACACAATGAGTGCAGATAAAGAATGCAATCAGTTGATAGTTGTATGTATTCCTCAGCAGGTCTTCTACGCCTACCTTCTAAAGAGTAGACTCATAAATTTTCAAGGGGCTGGCACACTTTTGTTAAGCACTCTTTTGTTAATAATTTTAGCACTGTTTTCTTGACTTCCATTTTATTTTTTCTCATTAGTCTCATTCCCGAATTTTATTTCCTATGTATACGATTAACACTGATACTGCAAGTAATTATGTTGGACATTGCAATTTGACACACATTTTACGTGTTCCGTGAACTTCTGCGAGATGAGGTGTGAAGTTCCATGTCTGTTTGCCGTTGCAAGTATTATCAAAACAACCATCATTCGCAGATGATTCTCTAACACTGTCACCAACTACTGAGTTAATTCCTGCAAAGGGGTGGATTGCTGTGATCAACCCCTTTGCAGCTGGAATCATGAAAAGTAAACCGGTAAAAACAAAGTAGGAACCTATTACACTGGAATTTGTATGGCTTTGCCATATTTATCACTAATAATTACCAACATTCGAACATTTTAGCATTGGTTTTGGAAACACCAATCCCACAGAAATGGTCCTATAGCAAAGCAACGGATTATGCTATGTTTACTGAATAACTGGACTTATAAGATTTTTGAAAAACCCGATGAACTACATTAAAAGATAAAAAAGAATTTGATTTACATCGGGTTTTGCGGACACTGTTGTAAAAATGCACTCCGATGGGACATAAAGACAATTTTATTGAGACATGCTTCTGCGCATGTCTTCCTCTACCCTCCATTTTCTGTCCTTTTTGTGAAACCATCAGTTGAAAGACCGATTATAAATGGAGGGCAATCGCTATCATCGTTTGTTTATATTCGAATAAAAGAAGGTGTTCACAATTTCCAAGTTTCGTTTGCTCCTAAACCGCGAATCGGCACTTACAACGATTATAAAAAGAACCAACTACGATTGTTTAAAAAGTTGTCAAGTTTGTTCACTTTCCCAAAAGCCCGAAACGGAAATCATGATGTATTTTGAAGTATCATTTGTATTTAAAGTGAAAGGTATCAAGGGCCTTGCCGCACGTATCTTCATTAGAACTCACTAACTTGATTTTTGGAAAAGGTACACAGATTAGATTAGATTTATTTAAGGGTGTTATACACCGCGACCTGAAAGCTCCGTTGTGATGCCCCTATTCATTTAAGAGACTATGATAGTCTCATCCATAGATCTTCTGTTCGGTCTCATCTATAGATCTTCTGTTAGTCATAATAATCCATGTATTTGGGAGGAATCAAGCTGAGGGATCTTGCTCATATCTAAGATATATTCTCCAAAGGCCTTATGTGTACTAAAGATCTGCAGTCTGTGATCAGATGCAGTAAGATTGCGTCCCTTTCTCCACAGAATCGACAGATGGCATCTGAAGACATACCCAACTCATTCATATGGTCGTTGAGTCTACAGTGTCCGCTTAAAATGCCTGTGATGATTCTAAGATACACAGATTTATCATTAAAAATTTTGGATCCCTAATAATGTTGTTAATAGTGCAGAGGACCGTTAACCAATGATAGTATAATGCGGTCCATACACGGTACGTCATGATCATACTCATTCGGGTACGTGTTGAATGATGCTCCGCCACACACGGGTGATCAAAATCCTAAATCAAGTTATTTTTGCATAGTCGTCATTAAGTGAGGTCGTCTTGTCACGGTCGGATGATGAAGTTTGTGTACTAGGGGTGGGACATCGACACAAAAACATTGATATATCCATCGATAGTACCATCGAGCAGTCACCATCGATGGTGAAAAAACATCAAAGTTATAACATAGATGGTAATATCGACGGCGAAACATCGATGCTCGATACTATCGGACAGCATACCTTCGATGGTCAAACATCGAACATCGACAGCAAATCATCGATGTTTCGATACTATGGAACATCGATGTGTACCCTAGCGCTCGTATTGTGCAAGGAACAATGTGAAAAGAAAAAGAAAAACCTATTTTGGATGAAAGAATGGCACAAAAAAGAGTACAATAGCATCAGAAACGCCTTTTCATTATTTTTATCCGCACGCATCTGAACACATTGGCAGTCAAACTCAAATGAGAAAAATTTACATTGTAAATTGCCCACAAACGACAATTATCCACACATCATAATCAAAATCATATTAAAATTTCCCCTCAAAATCAAAATGATTTTGATTTTCGACGTTCAATCAGTGATCACGGCGAAATCATGTCTGTGTGACACATACATGCATATTTTCTCTCTTTTTCACTCATATATGATAGATAGATAGAAGTGGGGTAGGCCGGAGAACCGCCGAAGGAGGCCTCCAAGCACTCAGGCATTGATGCCCATATTTAGGGAAGGGGGGGATATAGAGGATTTTGGAAAGGAAGTTACACCTTTTCAAGCTTCTTTGACTCTTTTATGATCCTCAGAAGTCTGTCCAGGAATGTACAAGGAATGTACATTATCCATTCCCAAAACATCTGACCCTAATATGCGCCTCCTCATTCTAGCAAAAGCAGGACAAGCGCAGAGAAAATGCTCTGTGCCGTCCTGTTATTCCTCCAGGCAGGAGATGCAGTTCGGATGCTCGATGATGGCTATGGTCGCCATATGATGACCCCATGGAATATGCCCTGGGATTACCCCAACCAATGATCGAAAATCTTTCCTTCGTAATGTCAGAAGGAAGCACTTGGTTGTTTTGTAGGCAACTAAACTGCGCCATCGGTTCTTGTGAATATTATTCACATGGCTCCTGATCTAATCCATACCCCCTGCTAAGTTTATACCGATAAATGGCTCTGGTCCCATTGGAGTGCCAGCAGATCCGCAGTTTGCCATTTCATCAGCTAATTCATTGCCCTGAACACCACAGTGTCACGGAACCCAAATAAGTTCAAGCAAATTCCACCTTGCGATGAAGTTAAGTCTTGACTTACATTCTTAGACAATTTTCTATGGCCTTCAGTGCAGCCTGTCACTACAGACTCTAATTTCCTACAATTATATATGAGTATGAGTATTGTCTATGGGCCGCTTTATATTTCCATTGAACAATTCACTTATTATAGTTTTCAAAAATCTGCTGTTTGCTGGGAGTTGTCGGTTTTGAAATATCTCTCGTTTTGCACACACTTAGAAATGCGCAAAACTGTAGTAGTGTCAAAGAGTATTTATGTTGTATATTGTGTTTGATAATGTGGCTGATTTTCTTCAAAACCAATTATCAAAAACCTATCCATATAGCAACTAATGATAAACAAAACATTTTTTGTAAACGTCAGAAAATTTGGCGTTTAAGTGTCGATTCTCTGTGTTCTCTGGCTTGGATGTCACAAACGCGCTATGTTAATAGTAGTATATCAAAAATGTTTGCAAGTTTTGTTAGTTACAGTAGTTTTAGTAAAAGTGTTACATTGTAGAAGTATGATAGTCAACCCTAAAGGACTTAGCTCCCAATAAGTGCTAGAAGTTAGATCCCTACTAATGCGCAACCACCCAATTGACCAATCCACCCGTTGAAAAGACACCATGTTTCGAATATGTCTTTGGCAGACATGAATTTATGCTAAGCAGCGCAGATATTTCCATTGTGAATTCGACACCACTCTGCAAATGTCAAAAGTCCATACTCTGCAAATGTCAAAACTAACTGATTCACTGCACTAAAATGGAGGCCTCTTAAAATTCCTAAGCTATTCAATCCACTCTTAAATATAACAATTATTTGAGTTCTGTGTTGCGGAAATTGCATCTAAGTTGCGGAAAATGTTTTATATGAAATATATTCCGCAGAAAGTCTTCCACACCAACCTCCTTAAGAGCAGACTCATATACTTCCAAGGGGCTGCAGCATTTTTCTTATGCACTCTTTTAATAGTTATATTAGCACTGTTTTCTTTAGTTTAATTTTATTCTCTCTTATTAGTTTGATTCGCGAATTTTACTTTTTTATATATACGATTAATATTGATATTGTAAGTAATTATTTTGTCAAATGCAATTTGGCACAAATTTTACGAATTCTGTGGACTCCCCGTTATAAGTATTATCAAAACAACCATTATTCTCAGATGGTTCTGTAACACTGTCATCCATTATTGAATTAATTCCTGCAAAGGAGTGGATTTGCTGAGAGTAAAGCAAGAAATGTAAATCGGTAAACACGAAGTGAGAACACACATATACAAAGACCCACCAGACTGGAATTTGTATGGCTTGACCGTATTCTATCAATCATAATGACCAACATTCGTACACTTTATCATTGATTATAGAAACACCTATCGCACAGAAATGGTTATATTACACATAAAAAGCAAATGATTATGCTTGGTTGACAACATAAATGGACTATTTACTTTTATAGAAAAAAGCGGTTATCTAAATAAACAATTATAAGAGTCTTTCATTTATACGATTTAGCACACCGACTGGACATAGACTTGATTGAGACATGTTTCTGCGCATGTCGTTTTTTATCTCCTTCCCTATTCTTTTCATGAAGTTGCGAGAGCGGTTATAAATAGAGGAGAATCGCAAGCATCGTTTCTTTATATTCGAATAAAACAGGGTGTTAACAATTTCCAGGTTTCATTTGTTGCTGAACTGCCAATCTGCACCAGAGAACACAGAGAAGGGACACTTAATCGTTAAATTTTCAGACGTTTAAAGAAAAATGTATTTGTTTATCATTAGTTGACAATATGGATAGGCTTGTTTATCATTGGTTAGCCAGAACTCTGAAAATCAGCCACACTACTACAGTGTATTCTCTGTCTGCACGTAGAACATAATTGCCGACCGATGATAGGAAGAGCCAGCATTATTACAACGATTATTTGAAAAGGTGTCAAATTTGTGTACCTAAAATGAAAACCCGAAAGGTCTATCTTAAAGTATTTTGGAGTAGCATTCTTCTTTAAACTGATTGACGACATATCAGTTTGGGGAGTTCGGGATAGATTAAAAATTTACTGATGACTTCACAAGGCACAATGGATGAGTTATCTATCTCCGTTGTCAATGGTCTCATATCTCATTTACTCAATCTAATAAAAAGTACATTTAATTAAATATTTAATTCTCTTACATGAATTGACACTTCTCTCTGAGTATAACTTGCCTCGAGAGAGATCCTTATATCGCCTGAAAATTAAAAACTAGCAGAGTTATCTAAAGTTGAGTTAGACTTACTTCGAGATATCGAGTTATACGCACCTTATAATACTGATGAATTCTATATATATTTGAGAGTGGCGGCTGAAAACTGGACGTGGCTTTGGAGTACCCTCCTCATTTTTGGCTTTTTATACTGGTTCTGTGATCCATCTTGTATAATTTGGTAGAAGAGTCTTATATAGGTCCTCAGTAATGCATAGACTAGCATAGCGCCAATGTGCATTACTTTAAAATACTATTCATATATCATCAAAGCGAGTTCGTTTCGAAAGCTCCTTATATCGAAGTCAACATCATTTATTGGATAAGCTTTATACTCGTAATGACAACATGCTCCTTCACATAATTTCGTTCAGAAATCTCTTCCAGATCCTAAGTTATAAATATGTGTTAATTGTGTGAGTGGGAGTCAATTCATAACGCCCATATTTCGCATAACGTTTAGTCAATGTACCATC
The DNA here is from genome assembly GCA_920105625.2 of Clusia tigrina. NCBI lineage: Eukaryota > Metazoa > Arthropoda > Insecta > Diptera > Clusiidae > Clusia > Clusia tigrina. The sequence goes on from OV050033.1 coordinate 150,286,701, forward strand.
AATTGGACAGAGGTTATAGTCATATTATAAAGGTACCTCATTGCTTTGGCCTGAGATTAAAAGTAAGAGTAGCCAAAATGACATTAGTTACGATAGTGGAAGTTTTTTATTTAAACAATGAATTAACAAAGATGTATAAAAAGAAAAGAAAAATATTAAATGGAGTACTTCAGTTCAGAATCGACCCTTCTTTTCGCGTAACCATCATTAGACTGTCTTTTTGCCAGAGAATACAGAGAAAAGAAACTTAAACGTCAAACGGCAAAGCAGCGAAATAAAGCAGACGGACATTGTACATGAATCCACTCGAAATCGTGGTGAATCCACTCAAAATCGTGGTGTCCGCTACGGACGCTGGCAGGGAAAAATACTTTCTTTTCCCTGTATTCTCTGACCCGAAGTAGCTGTTGATTACGTATAGAGTTTCCATCGCTCTCTGTGGCAAACACGGGAAATGCCATTCGTGGCATCGCCGTGGAACCCCTATGCCCTAGACTCTCCAGAAAGGAACTTCCGAGATATTTGAGTCTCAAGCGAGCGAGGGCTGGGGAATCATAAAGAAAGTGTACGACTGTCTCTTTCTCCTGTGGGTCTTTACAGCTCCTGCAATGAGCATTCAACGGAATGCCAATTTTTTTAGCGTAGTCCAATGACCTCTGCAGACAGCTATGAGGTTGCTAATTTTATGTCTTGGTTTATTGAGAAGCTGGTTAGTTCTTTTTGCACTGTAATCAAGCCACATCATTCTAGAAATGGCACATGCCGCAGTGTCTGCATCTTTGTGTCCTGTTATTGCCCAACCGTTTATTGTATCGAACAAAAACTATTTCGCCTCTTTGAAAGTTATTTTTTATTATTTAATCTTTTTAAATCTTGTGCTGAAGTTAGTACCGCCGTATTTGAATTTATATGGGCTTTTGGGGAATATTAGTTGGTATCAATGGGTTTGGATTGTAGGGTTAAATGAAATATATTTTTGAATTTGGAAGTTGCTTGGAATGTAAGTTCCGGGATGTCATTAATGTTCCGAGTTCAATAATTTTTAGCGATTTATCATGTTGCGTGGAACAATTCACGATAGCGTCCCAGAAGGATCGAATGCAGGCACGCACACACACATTCATTCTCAAGTATACGAGTATACCAATGCGCCCCGGAACATATTCGCAGTCAGCATTGTTTCCCAGCAACGTTTTGTTTACAGTTGTCGCTACTGCTGTTGGAATAAATAACACAATCAACAGAATCTCTCATTCTCGTAGCGATTGCTCTCATGTGGACAAATGTATCCTTTTCCGAGATTCAACTTTCAGTTGTGGGGAGAATTGCTCGCAGTTAACTTTTTCAAACTATCCTTGACATAAATCCACCACAAAGGCATTTTTACTAAAGTAGCTTACTCGTACAACATGGGTAATTATAATGAAAAACCAATTTCCTATTATTGTATATATTTAATCACTGTAATTTCCATACTGGTATACTTAATGGTAATCTGCATAATGCTCATTTTCACTACCAACATTCATATAAAATAAAGTCTAACACAATTGAGCTTAAAAGTAACGAACAAAAAAGCGGTCATATAAAAAGATGCAAGCCTATCATAATAAATTACTTAAATACTTGAAACTTCATAAAGTGTAGCGAAGCCACAAATCGCTGGCAAATGGACACTTGTTCATCTGTTAATACTAAGGATATGGACTTAAATAGTTGGTCACGCCGATCTTGGATAACGCGAATGCTCGGTCAAAACATGCCATCCGAGCGGCCAATTGGTATTAAAATGAGCACAAATATAAAGAAATTTCGCGATACCAGCTTCCAATCATTGGGCACTGCGAACGGCAACAGAATCTGTGTGATGCGGTGGACCTCATGGGATGCGCAGACAAAAATAAATGAAGTGATAATCATATTGAGGGTTGGAAAGCCTGGGAGAAGCACAAGTACACCGTGCCGATCCGCAGCCAGCCAAATGTGATATTGGCAGATGAAGAGCTCCAGTGAGATACGTCCGAACCACGCGAAGAACGCTGAAAACCGTGTACGTAGAATTCCCGAAATATTGCGCAAAATAATGTATCCCACTATGGGTATGAACACTATGTACGAGTGTATTTCCTCACAATTCTGTTCGTTGTGACAGAGAAACGAGAACGCTGTGTAGAACCCAACGCTCAGTAGAGCGAGCAGCGTGACGGTTATTGAGGTGCGTCTGGAAAAGAGGTTGCCATGGTTGTTGTCATCAAAAACACTGTACTTTTGAGCAATGTGGAAGCATGCGGCAAATATCATACCGAATGTAACCGTGTACCGGTCCAGTTTCCACTGGTACCACCATTCGTGTATGTCATCGTCAGTGGAAACAAACAGAGCCTTCCAAGGTCTTGTTACGAATATGCGTTCAAAGAACACCTCCGACATAAAGAGTATCGTGACAACGCTGAAGCAGCCCACAAACTTGCTGACCAAGTAGAGATAGTGCAGCGCATTGGAATCTACGGATTGAGCCGTAATGCGTGGTGGCAGTGAAACCAAAAAGTATATCACACATAACCAAAATGAGAGCAGCGGTACGAAGTAATAGAATTGATAGGGCCGATTCATGCAGAAACACAACACGACTGTCATGAAATTCACTCGAAACATGACCTGAAAGAAGCGCACGAAACTGGAATTGCCCGTCTGCCACATATAGGTGAAGTGCGCATAGCCAGTGAGGAACAGGTAGCCGCTGATCAGCAGCCTAATGTGCATGTGTATGGGCAAGACATGGTGCGCTCCAGTCATATAGTAAATAAGCAGCACAAGCAATATCCAACCTTTGAGCTCATCTGACTGATCGCGATTGAGCACTTTCGTAAAACGTGAATCCTCTGTGAAGAAAAATCCCAAGGCAAATACATATCCGACAGGAATCCAGAAACTAAACTCGGAGTAGTACTTGTTCTCTTTCATAAAGAAGTTGGTGCGATCGCAGAGGTAAAAATATGCCATTATGAATCCCAACAAGGCCAGTGCTACAATTGGCGTTGAACTGTAACTGACTGAAATGCTAAGTGGACCGCTGGCCTTCTGGCCAGAAGGTGTGGTATGTATATCGCTAGGTTGCTGTCGCAGAGGAGTGTAAAGCGTCTGACCTCGCAAGTGTAGCAGCCAACGACGCAGAAACATGCCACAAACCAATGTAGTGCTAATTTTAAAGAAAATTAAATGTTTAATTACATGAATAAAAGATTGTGAACTCACCAAACGCCAAACACTGCGTATGAGACAATCTGCAAATTGGTGTACGGCTCTGCGCTGCTACAGCAAGTACCGTCATTGTAGTTCATGTAATCGTTGCAATGCATGTTCAGGATTAACTGAACGTCGTGGCGCAGCCCCAAAGCGCTAAGCTTAAAACCGTCTAACGCAATGTCAACAAGACCACTCGAAATATGCCATGCTGCCTCCCAAACGGTGGCATCCGAGTAACGAAAAACCTCCAAAGCTGCCTTATTCAGCCGATCGATGTCCTCGTTTTTGACGAGTTTCCAATCTAGTGGCAGCTTTTCTTCGTTCACACGATCCTGTAACTTCCATAAGACTTTGGATTTCTGCGCCACTAGACGATCGAATGGCACTACCAGACGGGTCAAATTGTTGGTGTACGACTTCAACAGATCAACAGTCAAGTTGCCCGCTAGAAAATTGCGATGTGTGAAGCCTACAACGAAAACTGCAGGCAGTTGTTTGGCATCCTCAAATTTTGTCAGCTTCTCAAGCAGCGCATTGGATACTTGATCTGCGTATATATACATAGCGCGTATATTCAATTTACGTTCCTCAAATTCAGTATCGCTAAGTGGTTCCGCTTCCACCAGCAGCGAGCCATTGTCGTCGTCATTTGGATGCAAGTTGTTAATAAAATGATGGTAGAGCATGCGGATACTTGCATCTCCAATGAACACAAAATGATTCTTGTTACCCCAGAAGGCCAAATAACGCAAACAACGGCGTGTATCTCTAAGGAAAAAAATCACGTTTAATTAGGACCTTAAGGTATGAAAGAAAAATAATATATAGAAAAATAGAATATAAAAATATTAGAAAGTCCAAACTGAATCGAAAATTTGTCCACGATAAGCTGAGCTTAGAAATACATACGTTTGCGAATATTTGTGCATCATGCAACCAAAGGGCTGCCACTCATTGTTCCCCTTAAAGCGTCCTTTCGATAACAACCACTGACAGGAGTCGCTGCCTGCAATTACAGCATATAACAGTTTTAGAAAGGGCGTAGGGAAATACACATTCAAAAAACAAAGACACATTCACATACCATATTCATAGTTCAGTAATCCATGATAGCCCAAAAATCCCAGCACCAACAGCAGAGCAACCTTTTTTGCATTAACCGCATTCAATTGCAGTATTAGCTGCTCTGCTTTAGATATCGGTCGGTTTGCTTGCATTATAATGCAAAAGGTTGTGTGTTTATTTTTTACTGTTACTTACTGAAACTTTTCACCTTCAATGTCGGCATATTTATGAAAATTTGCCAATGCGCCCCAATTGCACTTAACAGCTGATAGGGAGTTTGCGCACGCTATTGCAAGAGCAATATGGCAATACCCTTTTGCTATGAGAACCCGCAACAAAAACATATGTTCTCCCGTATTGTTATTTCAAAGATTTCCAGTGCTGCAAAATGAGAGGAAATCCGCACGTTTAGGATGCCAGAATTTCTTTCGAACTCAGAATTATAAATATTTACAAAGAACCATTTTTTCATTTTTCCAGAAACAAATTATTTAAAAATAAAAAAATAACAATGAATTGATATTTCAAATTTATTAAATTTGAAAAGCGTTCACATTAAATCCAGCAAGAAATAGCCAAATAACGAATCTTACAGATTTATGTACATTCATATTCATATCGAACCAAGTAAAAATATGTTAGTCTACAAGAGTTACTGTAGCATACTGAATGAACAATAAACGAATAGAGTGTGAATTTACTTTAGAGTTTAATGTAATAACAATGTGCAAAGCTCAGCCCAGTGGGAAATGGAAGTGAACCACTAGGTAATAAAAATCCTAGAATGGTTTTGCTATATCTGCCCATATAGATAGGTAGATTGATTGATTGAATAAGTACAAATTATTTTTATGGATATGTTATCTTAATGGTCTCTACTTTTTGCACTCCGAACCTTCGTATGAAGTTTCGTTGACGAATCTTACATAGGGCATTAAATGAATATTGGTTAATTGTAGTAGTAATCTGCATGGATGCTAGTACGGACCAAATATATACTGATACCAATTTGTATTCATATTTCGTCTTTAAAAGCATAGATATGGAAATTTTAAGTGGGATCCACAAAGTTCGTTATATGAGAAGAAGGCGTAGCCGTTATCAGATCGATCCCATTTCTTGTGTATGATTCTGTGGCGTCAATATAAGTATTTGTATAAAATTCGCTTAAAAATATTGTTTAGGTCGTAATTTATAAAAATGTGTAGGTCGTAAGTTAGAAAAATATTTTGATGAATCTATTAATTCCTATCAAATAAACCCATTTGCGTCGTTTTTAAAAATATTTCCAAACAGTTATTGTGAATAACATTCTTCTTCTTATCGCAGTGGGTTTTATGCAGCGTCTGGTTGGATATTATTTGATTTTATTTGTATTGATTCTATTTATTATATTTTTATTTGTAGAGAAAAAGGATTAACCTATTCGCGGTTTCATTTCTAGATTTGGAATATTTAGCTTTCGTGTGCGCCTTAAAATCTTATATATATGCGTAATTTACACGCATTGCTGGAATTGTTTGCCACGGATTGTGCGATGGCGTATTGTGAACAATTTGATGAGGTGAAGTCCGTGCTGGAGTATTGCGACCGGAACGTAAAACCCTTTAAGAACTTGTACTTTCGTCCAGGTGCGCCGCAACACAAGTTATCAATTAGCTAAAAGTATTTATGAAAACTACTCCTTTACAGGTAACGATTCTTCTATAAATGAATTGGTGAGCCGCTTGCAGAAGATATTGGTAGAGAAACATTTGGTTGATGCGGACAGCTTTGAGCCGCTTCCGAAAGCCTACCCTGAGCTTCGCAAAATATTGATGTTCTTGCTGGCGAATACTGATGCCACCTATAAGTACAATTTACGGTTGGACACTCTGATTGCTCATGTGTTCGAAATATGCCCATTGTTACCGAAATTTCTTTTCATAACTTTGGTGTGGGATTTGCGTTTGGACACAATATTTTACGAAACACTTTCCTACACCCCTTGCTGGTTCGCGTTTCAGTATTTCGATGCAGCAGCTGATTCTTTGAAGTACGTAGAGGATCAATATGAAGTGCTGGTAAAAATCGAAAATTTGGTAAAAGCTATATGCGTAAATATTGCTCGGTCGGAATTACGTTATATAGACGCAGTCGACAAGAAAATTATATTTGGCAAATTATACGATTGTGCAATGAACTACTTGCGGCAATTTTATACACCTGACGCAGAGAAGTTCAAGAAATTTTCGCGGAGAGAGTTCTTCCGCTACTCTGGATTCGCTATTAAACACATGCTTCAAATGCTGCTCTTTGCTTTTGATGTGTATGAAACGCCCGAAAAAACAGAGCCATCTTTTGATATTGAAATTTATGAGATTTGCCTCAGTACGTGCAAGAAGATGCCGCATAGCATGGAGAACAATTCCCAAGAACTTAAAAATCAGCAACTGAAAATTATTTCAGCACTGTTAAATTCGCTGCAAAATAATGTGATGCTGGTCACTATCGACGTATTTGCACACTGGGTAGAGGTGGACATGTGCCAATCAGGAAACTTGCAGATGGTTATTGGTGAAATGGCATACAAAGTGTGTGATCGAATGACGGCAAATCGCTCTTTCGCACACGATGTCGAACAGCAACTACAGGCGATCCGCATACGTCCGAAATCTCTCTCTGACATTATAACAGGATCCACGTTGGGAGAAATTTTGCGAAAATTAGATGAAGATTTGATTTTTGAGGAGAAGAAGGCTTGGTTTGATGAACTCTTCAAACGCACTGTAGCTTTTGGGAACGACGAATGCCTACAAACTATAAAAGACAACGTTAAGTTAATGTCTATGGAGAATTGCAAGCAAATTTTGGACTATTTGATGGAAATTAAGTTATCTCAGTGTGAAAACGAAAACGATTCTGAACATAAGAAACGTGATGAATTTCAAATGGATTTAGACTGCGGTGATTTTGATGAATTGACGAGCCTCATATTGCTAGCTTTGAATAACTTTAACAATGAACATATCATCCAATTGCTTGACTATCAAGTAAAACTATTTGGAGATTCGACCAGCATCTGTTGCCAATCAGAAGACTTTCAGCAACGCTCCACTGAATTCCTCAATAAGTTTACCTCCTCATTCGATTTTCAACAATTTCTTATTTTATGCTTTGAGTCTGCAGGTCAAATGTGGGCCAAGTTCTTTGATTGTGCTTGCCATAATGGTGAACACATTAAAAACTTCTGTGCAACTGTGCGTCAGGCACGCCCATTTTCCAATCTCTACTTTAATAAACTATTCAAAGAAGCCATGCGCGATTATAATAAATTAAGTCTTAAATACTTCCCGGAACTGCTCAGCGAAATATATTTCCAGTTGTACTATCCTGAGCAAACAATCGATTTCATTAAAGAAATTGTAAACAGAAACGTTAACGCTATGTTGGAAGCTCAAGAATTCGACTCTCTCTTACCCATTATTAAATCCCTTAATCTGATTGGGATTCGCGGAGAGACCCAGTCTCACAAACCCATTAATTTTGGCGAAGTCACTACCCCAGTGCTCCTTATGATTGCTCAAATTATGGACAAAGCTCGCTGGGACCTGATCACGTATACTGATGTTCGTGATGAAATTGTCCGTGAGTGCATTCTATTCATAGAGAATACTTCCAAAAAGTTTCTTCCAGTGGCTTCCAAAAAAGGTGATTATTACACATATTTTTATAATTAATCAAGAATTCTCGTTTTAATGCGAAATTCCACTTCAACATAGACCGCAAATGGATAACTAAAGAAATCAAGGATTCCTACCGCCCCTTTACACAGTATTATTTCCAAAGATACGATTTAACACCAGACCAATCTCCCAAAGATTTCGACCACTTCTTGATTCCAGTTAAATTTGTGCATAAAACGGAAGCAGAAATGTTTTTAATAATGGTAAGTGAACCATGGTACCAGCCCCAACTTGGAGCCCTATCAGTTTATTCTTATTATGCTTATTCTTCCTTAGAATTATGTTCGATGCACTATGAAGGAAACGGAGTGGTTGGCCCGTAGCGAACGGTTGCTACCACATATTTCCGATGTGATGCTAATGCTTGGCGCCACAGTTAACGAGGCTGTTACTCCAAATGCAATCAACAATTATCGACACTGCTTGGCAAACTATGCGAATATTGTGAGGAAATTTTTGATTCCAAAAATCCAAAATAGTACTGAGCAAGCGGAAGAACTTGTAATAAAAGTATTGGAAATTATAAAATCAGCACCGACGCAAAGTTATGAAGAAATTTTTATGAGTTTCCAGGATTTACTCCTAGAAATTCCGGATATATGTGTACGACCTTTGAATGAAGACTTCGTGAACACGGTGCGAAAGTCCACGCTCTCTATGAGCGATTGTAAAGCAAAAGAGATCTTCCTAGAGAGATTCCAGACTCTATGTACGACAAATTCCAACTAATTATTAAATAAGTTGTTATGGTTTCAGTACTATATTTTGATTAGTATGCAAATAATAATGTACATTTTTCGTTAATAATGAATTTCATTTCATTGAATAAATATTTCATTTAGTTTATGTGGAAATGTTTTTTTATACTCATACTGGATATTGATGTATCGTTCTCAGCGGTCTAGTGGTGGTCATGCTTGCCATGTTTCACGTGGATTCTTACACTTTTACCCTAATGCTTTTTCTCCAAATCGATACCTATCTGCTGGTATTATTTTCTTGGAAAAGTTTTAGAAGATCGAATAAGCGCAACAATAATTGCATATGTCTGTGAATGGTTGTTGGGCACAAACCGACCGAAACAAACCAATCTATCGAGAGGAACATGCTACTCTATCGAGAAGAACATGCTACTCTATCGAGAGGAACATGCTACTCTATCGAGAGGAACATGCTACTCTATCGAGAGGAACATGCTACTCTATCGAGAGGAACATGCTACTCTATCGAGAGGAACATGCTACTCTATCGAGAGGAACATGCTACTCTATCGAGAAGAACATGCTACTCTATCGAGAGGAACATGCTACTCTATCGAGAGGAACATGCTACTCTATCGAGAGGAACATGCTACTCTATCGAGAGGAACATGCTACTCTATCGAGAGGAACATGCTACTCTATCGAGAGGAACATGCTACTCTATCGAGAGGAACATGCTACTCTATCGAGAGGAACATGCTACTCTATCGAGAGGAACATGCTACTCTATCGAGAGGAACATGCTACTCTATCGAGAGGAACATGCTACTCTATCGAGAGGAACATGCTACTCTATCGAGAGGAACATGCTACTCTATCGAGAGGAACATGCTACTCTATCGAAAGGAACATGCTACTCTATCGAGAGGAACATGCTACTCTATCGAGAGGAACATGCTACTCTATCGAGAGGAACATGCTACTCTATCGAGAGGAAAATGCTACTCTATCGAGAGGAACATGCTACTCTATCGAGAGGAACATGCTACTCTATCGAGAGGAACATGCTACTCTATCGAGAGGAACATGCTACTCTATCGAGAGGAACATGCTACTCTATCGAGAGGAACATGCTACTCTATCGAGAAGAACATGCTACTCTATCGAGAGGAACATGCTACTCTATCGAGAGGAACATGCTACTCTATCGAGAGGAACATGCTACTCTATCGAGAGGAACATGCTACTCTATCGAGAGGAACATGCTACCACCAAAAAAGTGCACCGAGTTTATCCCATTGTAAGTGAAGCTCTCGAACATGGTCAGTATAAAGCAGCATTCCTTGATATCATACAAGCGTTTGATAAAGTTTAGCACCCTGCCGTACTTTGCAAACTGAAGAAGTCTCTGCCTCAAACGTATTTTGATATTCTGAAATCATATCTAGAAGAGCGCCATTTCAGAGCGGAATTTAAGTCAGAAACTGTCACAATTTTCCCAATTACTGCGGGTGTTCTGGAATGCAGCGTATTAGGTCATGTGCTTTGCAGTAAATTGACAACAGATCTACCCCTGACACAGAAGACTGGAATTGCAACCGATGCTGACGACCCTTTATAACTATAAAGGCTACAAATACCAATCATTTAACTCCTGCGAACCAACTAAAAAAAAACAACTCGACAAACTTCAATTTTGGTTTGGCAAATGGAAAATAAGGGTCAATGCTATTAAATCCGCACACGTAACCTTTCTTTCAAATGGAGTCCGCCTGTAATTCTAGATGGAATCCGTCTGTAATTCTAGTTACCCATTAGCTCTGGTAGAAGATGCCAAATAGCTTGGGTAACACCTTGCTCGGCCCATGACGGCGTAAAATTACATCCTTGCTGAACGCAAACAACTGACACAACATAGCTCGGTTAATGGCTTAGATCTCTAAGCCAAAACTTAATAATAAACTTCTGCTTTACAAAAGTTTAATGACATCTATATCGACATATGTGATTCAGTTGTGAGGCGCAGCAGCGTATGCAAATTTAAACATTTTAACATTTCAAGCTGGCATTCCAGCGGCAACTTTGGTCAGCCATTCTCGGGAAGACGTAGAGGAACACTGCACGTCTATAACGCCACTTTCCACACGCATCCGAACTTCGGTTTGTCCTTCGACTCACCGATGGCCTTCCAAAGGTAGATGCCGACAGAGTCTACCTGCCCTTTTGACATCAGACCATCCCGTTTGTCGGTACGTATCTCTACCTTCATAGCTCTAGCTGCCACTCCTGCGAATGAGTCACCAGAGGTAGACGTACGAGTATCATCCGACTTACGTTATTGTAAAAATTATAGGAAAAGATAGCATTGACACTTCTTTCATGTCTCTATATAGTAAATTATTATTGATCTTGCTTAGTGTCCCTAAGCAGCGATTTCAAATAAAACGAAATTATTTAAAAAAAGAAAATCACCGATCGTTACGATGCACACGATGGTCAAATGGCTTCAATTCTTGCATTAGTTGATGAAGTAATGAAGATCCTTCGGAAAAATCTTCCATAAAGTGGATGGATGGATGGTGTGCACGATGGCGAATCGGCTCATTTGGGTCCTTTTGAATACTACGGTCCACAGCCGCAACAAATTCTTCGGTGCGCGCACTGTACGACGTCTCTGCGGAGGTATATTGTATGTAAGTGGTGCGAAAACGAGCCATGATTATTCGAATTAATTACTCAGATGGACGATTATGTTGACCGTGAAATGGACATAGAGCTCTTTATGTTTCCCTAAGTTTCGCATTGTTTCAGCGTTAGTATTTTTATGGTGAAATACCAAATCCAATTGAACACAAATTAATTAATACAAGAAGTTATGAGCTCTCAAATTGGCTGGCGCTGAGAAAAGTTGTGGGGAAAACACCTCCAAAAAAACACCCCTTATAAGGTGACAACGAGAATAATGCCACAATAAGTTCCAGTGGGACTCCACCAAGCCAAATTTTTTAAAAGACCTGCTTAAAATGTTTCCCATTTATTAATTTACTGAATCTTTCTTTATCAAGAAACTAACAGTAATTTTTCTAAACTTACAGACTGCATTTATACATTTAGGTAATATCTTCAGCCACTGCATCGAATATTAGTGTTTTCACAGCACCCAAAAAGACTTTACTAAATCAAGTCTAAGGTATCCGTCCTTTTGAGGTGTCTTGTAGAGGGAAGTTCTAGTAGGCTCCTCGCCAAGCAGTTCGGGTGATTTTCTAATTTAATAACGTAGATATTTGCAGATGTTCACTATTTCATTTTCAATCGTGGGTATATTTAGGTCACAATGGATGTTTAAGTTCCTCAAGTACCATGGGAGCACCAGTCATCATTCTCAGAATTTTGATTTTCGATTGAAGGCGTTAGAGTTTCTCCCTGTTTGACGGACACGGGGTGCCCCACAATTGAATCCCGTATGTTCATATAGGCTTAATGTCAAGTACCTTATATTCTAAGGCAAGGTTTAAATGGTTATTTAATTTGATATGAGCACACTTTGAGTCAATGTGTTTAGTCCTAGTTAATCGTCTGTCTAAGTGGATTCCCAGGTATTTTATGTCAGAGCATTGTGGGATGTTTTGACCATTGATGCGAACGTGGGGCACGTGTCGTTCCTTAAGGCAAGTTTTATATTGTAAATTATATTGGCCGCCCCCTGTGATCTAGTGGTAAGCATGCTAGACTCACACCACGAGGGTCGAGGTTCAAATCCTGCCACGGGCTTGGTCTCCAAAATGCTTCTTTCTATAAAACCCTTTTCTCTTCGAGTCGAAGGCCTCTGTAGCTAGTATTCATTCCGCCAACACCTTGCACTCACAATTAATTATGGTGTAAGATATAATAATAATAATGTAAATTTGCATTGAACATGGTTAGCAGTATACACTAAAAAGGTGGCCGCAAGGCTAGGCCAAGTTTACAACAACAATAATGTCCAGATATTGGCTTGTCAACTGCTTGTGCCTTGATGGTTAGTGTCCCTAAGGATTCCAAATAAAACGAAGTATATAAAAAAAATTTTCGTGGGTACATATGTGATTGACGGTTGGCAACTTGACCATCAAATTTCAGTTTTGGTTTGTTGTCGTCAGGTGAAGTCATGGAGTCGTGAGCGGTAATTGATCAGTGATTCTTATTAAGCAATATATTACATTGTTTTTCTTCTCAACTATGGTACTGCATGCCGGCGTTTTCGTATCCAACAACGTCGGCAACAACGGGTAAACATCTACAAATTCTATTATGAAATTTTTACCGTTTTCGATTGTGTCCATGCTCGTCGAACATCACAAAACAATTGCCATAAATCATGCATGCAAACAGTCAAATCAAAGTCAAAATTTTTTGATTTCACGCAGACTCTAATAATTGATGCTCTTATTTGATCGTGTGTATGGAACTTAAATCAGAAACGAACATGGCAGAAGTTTTTTCGCTCTCTGCAAGGTGAATTTACTTGGTGGCTGCAAGAACCAAGGTGAATTTACTTACATAGTGGCTTCAAGAACAAATTTTTTTCAACCAATTTTCCCTCAGTAGCTGTCAAAATTTATATTATAGAAAAATGCGATCAAAACAAATATGCAAACAATTGCAAATAGAGTTTTGACTTGAGTGAATTAGAGTTTTTTAATTATTTTTGTGAAGTTTGAACATTATGAAGAAATTATGAGTCTATTTAACTATTAAATATATTGTGTGTATTGTGTACCACTTTAAGTAGCTCTTATGCATTTCTCCATTCCCCTCAATTTCGTTTATTTTGAAGAGTATGTAATCGCAGATTGCTTATGTTTGACATTTCCGGAGGTACGAAATTCACCTTGCCGTCAGCATGTAAGTAAATTCACCTTGGCAACATTCTATAATTTCATCATTATTCATTTTTTATATAATTGTGTTTTTAATATAAATATTTGTGAGATATGTATATGGAAGTAAAATATTAATTTTATAACCATTGAAATGCTTGGAATTTACTTGTGTGGAGGTATGTATAACCTCATCGTTAAGGGCACTCTCCCACAGATGAAAACGTATTTTTTAAGTTCATCCATCGCCCATAAAATAATCACTCGATTCAAAATATTTTTTATATATTTATAAAATAACTAAATAAAATTAAATACAGAATTGTAAAAAAACTATATTATATTGAATTTTCCTACTGGGTTTATTTTTAAAATAATATAGCGCGAAAGATTAAAGGCAGAGCTGCAAGCAGACGTACTGAAATGAATTACTACGGAGGCTGCTCCCTAATCAATCTATCCTGGTTACAAATATTTGATAATACAATGAAAATGGCAGAAAAGTAATTAGTGGAGGTGAGAGAGTGTAACTGGTGCTTATGAATTTTGGAGGATTTTCCACGGCATTCTAGGCAAGGTGAATTTACTTACATGGTGACTGCAAGAACAATTTTTTTTAAGCAATTTTCCCGACGTAGCTGTCAAAATTTCAAATATAGAAAAATGGGATCGAAATAAATATGCAAACAATTGCAAATAGAGTTTTGATTCGAGTGAAAAGGGGTTAATTGTTATTTTTGTAAAGTTTGAACGTTATGAAGAAATTAGGAGACTATTTTATCATTAAATATATTTTATATGAATTGTGTGCCACTTTAAGCAGCTCTTATGTATTCCTCCATTCCTCTCAATTTCGTTTATTTTGATTGCACATTGCTTATCTTTGACAATTCCGGAGGTACTAAATTCACCTTGCAGTCACCATGTAAGTAAATACACCTTGGTTCACAATGCAAACCTTAATGGTGAGTAAGAATAAAGTATCTAAAATAGATCATTTTAAGAAAACAATTTACCTACCTAAATGAATAAATATTTAGTATGGATGTAAACTCCCCCTGGCAGGTACCAACTAATTCCATAATATGGGTGATTTATTTTTCTTTTGTACATAAAACTGCACAATGGAACACTGTTAGGCATGTGGATTAGCTTATATAGACATCTCGTTCTCACATGTTCATTTGCAACGCTTCATCCGGACAAACATTACAATATGACGAATAAGAAAATCAGGGTTTGTATTGCTATGAATGAAGAAGTAGTGGACAAAATGTTTGGAAACTAAATTAATATTATTAATATCAGACATAATAAATACTTAACTAAATAAGGAACTGAAAGAAACATTTGTAGAATGATAAATGAATTTTAGCAAACATATAAAAGAAGCATTTTATTTATTATACTTGTCGAATATTTTGATTATGTATTTATAATTTAGAAACATCTTTCAAGATTTGCTTACTAATCGTATCACAACAGCAACACTGAAAGTGACGCATGCGATTTTCTTTCTTGCCAAAAATTGATGATCAAAACGCACGAAGTAGAAGCAGAGCAAACTAGAAAACTGGAAGGCTAGTAGAACTGTTTATAGGGTGTGAAAATTACCGCAAAAAGTTGTGTAAAATAATTATAATATAATAACCAAATTTTAAATTTTGAAAGTAAAGCCTGAAAGGCGATAAAGAGTTTATAAGCAGAAGGCCGGCATAGACAAAGTTCATCTGAAGCGAAGCACCGACGCAACGAAGGAAAGCGAAGCAAGAGAGAAAAATCGTGAATTCCCTTGCAAATCCTATCGCCATTGTGAAAAAAGAATTTGTAAAAAAAATTATTTGAATAAAACCTAATAATACGAGCGGAGCGACAAAATGGAACAGAGTCCCAAAGAATTTTTGGTTATTGACCCTCCAAATGAGCTGCGTTTCTGTGGTGAGTGCCAACCAAGTGTAAAGTTAAACCTATAATTTTTGTTTTTCAGTGGTTCCAGTGCAATGTGGTTCACATTTGCAGTTGAAAATATTTTGAAATATTTCAATGTATTTTTTTTTCTTTTGAACTGTTTTTTCCGTTGAGCTCTCATTGCAATAAAAGTGTGCAGTAGAGCATTGTTAGGGCATCGGTAGTTTGGTGGGCGTACGTGCTATTTTATTGAGTACACTCCCTTGCTCACCTAACGCAAAGTCTTCCTTGTCCCTTTAAAGATAAAATAATGTAACTAAAATGTGGTACTTAAACAATTGCAATTATTTACAATCACTAATTTCCATGTAGTTGGAAAAAGAATTAATATGTTGATATTTTGTTGATTTTTGTTGTCCATTTTTTATTAAAGTGAACAAACTTTTCTTCCACTACAAATTTATTGCCTGACACATCTTTTTGAGCCCGATTGATAAACATAATTTAATAAAAAAAAAATGCTTATCAAGAACCAATTAAGAACAAAAATTATTTAGCGAGTTATGATAGCCAATTTCGTGACTGATAAGCGTCAATGAAAGAAATTACGGAATTTCTTTGCATGTTAAACACTTGCATCGAATAAAAAATAGCCTGTACACTACTTCTTTATTACTCATTTTTCATATTCTTGTACCGTCATTTTAATATGTGGACTGTGTATTTATTTTGTCGCTGTGTCCGCTAAAGCCACTGCGTTCAAATTTTGTAGACCAGATGGACGGACGTCCACAGACAGAAAGTCAAAAAATATATTTTTAAGAATGAGTGTGTTTATATACAGCCAAGCGAAGACGAAATCTAAACAAATATCATTGCGTTATAATTGCTGATCTGCTTTAGTAGTCGATTAAGCCCCTTTGCCGCAATGAAAGCTATACGACTAGTTTGCTGTGATTCCGTGTGCACTTGAACCAATAAGAGATAGGAATTGGGGCATAGGTTAGGTTGCTAGTCAAAAGTTTGGTATATAATATTTTTAGTCCCAGTAGAACACTGGATTTATTCCTACTCATTTAGGTCTCCTTCCATCACATAGGAAAAAATTATGTGGGTGCTTGTTGTCCTATAAACAATATTACCATAACTATTAAACAGAATACATTAGTTGTATTATTCATTTATATTGTTTGATTAATCGGATGGGATAATTGCAGTTGAATTTATATTTTTAACAGATTTTTTTTTATCATTTGGAAGTTGGGTATTTCAATACGTATTTCTTAATATTACTTTTAAAACGCCAAAAGATTGTCATTCAACCCTTTCCATATAATTCCGCACATGATTACATTTATTCGGCAATAACATTCAAGCAATTGTCCGATGACATTAACGTACTTGAAATTCCTTGTACCTTGGTTGCAACTTGTTTGTGTGCGTTTCTTTTTTTATATAACGTGACTGGCTATTTGAACTTAACAATCGCTCGCAACACGCGACCTATCCAGCGCAAGCAAGAACCCACGAAGCAAGTGCTAGCGCTGGGTCTGTCCCTCATTATATACAAAAAATTATCGTCATGTTCTGCCTGTGGGTCTTTAGGTCAGCGTGTTGAGGAGTGTGTCATTTCATTATATTCATTGAATTGATATTTAATATTTTATCTATAATTGTGTTATTTTCGACGTTCTTTTGTGGTAAAAATCGATTTGCAAAGAAACGCACAGGCATAGTAGACACACTGCAAAAATAAATTGATTCCCTCGTTAAATGACGCAATGTGTGACGTGACAGATATTTCGAACGTCCGCTCACCTTGCTCCCTCTTCCTTTATTTTACAAAAACAATAACGAAACATTTATTTTTGTTCGGTTTGTGGACTTTTTACAAGTGTATGGTGTGAAAGAATTCCGCTTTTATTCTTTTATTATTGTTTTTTCACCCCTCTCATTCTTAATTTTGAATTCCGCTTTGTTTTGCCTCTTCTCTTTGTTTTGCCTCTTCTCTTTGTTTTGCTCCTTCTCTGTCCTTTGGAATCTGCCACTAATTCCATTCACTTTTTTGCGTGGTTAATTTGAAACGATTTTTCGGTGGTTTTGTTGTTGTATATGCTTCTCTTTCCCACCACACTACATATCAGTTGAATGTCCCATGTTTTGGTGGGGTTTTCCACACTGCTGCTGTTTGCATATGTTTTCCTTGGTAATTAGTATTGAAAATGTGTGTGGGTGGTTTGTGTGCAGAGGGCGAATATCTTTGTCTTCCTTGTGCTTGTTATGCTTGAAACTTGGTCCACATTTTGACTTTTGTTTGTTTTTAGGGATACCGCGCAAATTTGATAGATGTGGCGGTGAAGGGAAATTATTGGAAGTGGGTGTTGTGACAAATGATGTGTAGTTATAGTAATTGGTATGTTGGCGGATATTTGCATCCACAACTGGTTTCATTGTTGGTGATAAATTGTAAATTTCTATTAATGTGTTCTTGGGCAAAAGTTTCTGCAGCAGTTATACCGAACTTTGCCAGCAACTGGAAACTTTTTGTATGCACATAAGACATTAGGTTCCTTTATCTTTCTGCCACTTTACTTACATCCGTAATTGCTTTGCGATCTGCGTCTGAATCAGCGGGTCGATAGCATTTGTAGCCGAATAGCATTTGAATTTTAAATTATCTCAGAGTAACTAGAAATGAGAATTTGTCCTTAATTTTCTTAACGATAATCAAATCTATCAGTATTTATCCTAATTGAATTTTTATGTTTGTAACATGCGATACACCTGAGTGCCTTCTAATGCTCCCTTACACACACTCCCACGTATGCACAGGCATATCGGTTCTAATCGAAACATCTAAATTACACAAATTTTTGTAATATGACCTGAAATTTCTGGCTGCGCTTGTTTTTACTAATTTTTTTTTTAAATTTATCAGTTTTTAGGTAGAATATAATTTCACAGAATTAAGGAAGCAATGAGCTCCATGTGAAGAAGGACTATAGTATAATGTAATTATAACTATAGGAACAAACACTTCTTAGAACAAGCAATTCCATAAATAACAGTGATTACTTTTGAATCGTGTATATAATTCACTAGGGACAATGCCGTCATGTGTGAGGAAAATTGGTTAATAAGAAGCAAATGGAAGGCATGAAAACGATAAACAAACAAACAATCCATCGAGGACCAGAAGAGAGCTAGCTCACATTACAGGAATTTCAAAAGAGTATATATCAGAGAATATAGAGAAAATAATGTCTCTTTCGCCGCCAGCGTATGTAGTGTTAGCCTCGTTGCACAGCGATGGTAAATAAACCCTAGTATTTAGAAATTCAGCAACAATTTTTTTGCTTTCACGACACTGAACTCGTTCAGAACGCTCTGGCTTAATATATTGATGGCGCAGCGTCTCGTTTTAGCATCCTTTTATAAGCGAAACCTAAGAAATTTTTTAACTAACTTCCATTAATATAACTACAATGAACGGAATGGCAAAAAATTATATTTACCCATTTCAACCTTAAGGCTATTTTCAAAATTTTCACTTGCGCGCCTAATTTGAATCCGAAGGAAAAGAAAAAACTTAATTTTTTAGATTTTTTTGAAGGCTCTCACAATTAAATTATCACAATTTATAATAAAAAACACACCGCTCGCAATGCACTTCTCAAAAAACGTTGGTATTGTGACGTAGTCGACTGAAGAGTGAACTGGCAAAAACGCTATCTTTTTATTCTATCATTCTTGGTGGTGAATGACTGTTGTTTCTATCACTTTCCACTTTGTACAGTCTCTGTATTTTGACCTATCTAACATCAGATTTTTATATTTTGCATAATAATCGAGTTTATTTGTCAAAATTCTCCATTAGGGAACTAAGCTAAGAGTCAACCCAAGCAGAGAAGACAGAGAAAATAAACTTAAACGTCGAACGGCAAAGCAGCGGAATAAAGCAGACGGACGTTGTACACGAATCCACTCAAAATCGTGGTGAATCCACTATAAAACGTGGTGTGTCCGCTACTGACGATGGCAGCGAAAAAGACTTTCTTTTCTCTGTATTCTCTGAACCCAAGTCTCCGTGATATTCAAAGCTAATTTCTGTAGTTAGTTTGGCTTCCGAATAATGCAAATGAAAATTGCACTTTTTAAACTGTTTCATTTTTTCTTTTCCTGGTTTATCCTGTTCAACATTTCAAATACTGTCAACCCTTAGTCAGGTTTATATTTAAGAAACAGACTGTGTTGTCATTTAATAAATAATACCATGAAAAACTACGCCTCAACTTAAATATATTCTTTTCACAATTGTTTACTAGTATCTCTCTAAGTAGGTAGAATTTGTTTTCTGTACGCTTCTCCATCCTCTCGATATGTCGCAGGGATCTCACACAATTTATAATATGAGTTCTCACTGTTCGTAGATTTAGCCCTTGTAGTGGTTTTTAGTTTTATACTTAGATCAAATATTTTATTCATAATTAGAGAAACACATTAACTAATATTTTCCTTTTTGTATTTCAGGCCCATTTTCGCGCCCTGTCGTCACTATTATGAAATTGTCAAATCCAAATGAACAACCGATGCTGTTCAAGATTAAAACAACTGCTCCGAAACGATATTGTGTACGTCCAAACTTTGGTACTGTCGATCCATTTTCATTTACCAAGGTTGAAAGTAAGTTGAATGTTGAGATTGATATAAGAGGCACTTTAAATGTATGTTCCCCTTTGTAGTTTGCTTACAACCATTTGTTTACGATGCTAATGAGAAAAATAAGCATAAGTTTATGGTTCAGTGCTTGGTGGCCCCAGAGCACTGCGAAGATTTCAATCAACTGGTACTTTTGATTACCTCATCATCTTTTGATTTTTATAATAACACAATATTTATTTTAGTGGAAGGAAACTGATCCGGATGACTTGATGGAGGCGAAGTTAAGATGCGTGTTTGAGATGCCACCCCCTTCATCGGGCGGTGAGGCTAGTGGAACAGGTAATATTGCGCTGAGTTACATTTTTAAGAATATTTTATTTGCCATCGTAAATATAATAAATATATACCAGACCCTACCCTCTGAGATTTTAGGTACAACCAAAATAGACGAGACGTAACGATAGCGATTGGACGAACGTCTGGCCTCGTTACTTCGATTTTGACATTTAACCCAAAATGTGACGCTATCAAACGCAACGATGGATGGCTTTTTACACAACTTGCGAGCTCATCCCTCACAGCGGCGATTAAATCGTAGATAAACTCCGTCATTTTAATAAAAATTTTGTTTAAATATAACAATTGTGTGAACAAAGTAGCTGTGGTGACGAGTAGCAGACGTTTGCAGTTCGGTTCTTTCGGAACAGAACGTCATGTGTAAATGTTTCGATCAAATACGTACGACCATTTTGGTTATTAACATTGGTTCACATATGCTTGAACTTACTCGTTACGGCTCGTCTATTGTGGTTGGCCCTTAACTCGTTACATCTCGTCTCGTCTATGTTGGTTGGCCTTGAACTCGTTACATCTCGTCTCGTCTATGTTGGTTGGCCTTGAACTCGTTACGTCTCGTCTCGTCTATTTTGCTTGGCCCTTTTGTGAACAACACAATTTCAGAAGGCGGCACCTTAGCTATTGATTTGTACATAATTGATTAACTAAGTATATATCGTATTTTGCGTTAAATTCAATTCAATCAGTTTTATTTTAATACAAAATATTTGTATTCCGAATCTTTCACAGCTGCCACGGAAATGATTAAGGAAGTCTCCCCAAAGACTTTGAACGAAGAGAAGGTATATTTATAATGAATTTTCGAAACATTTTTGTTTTGTTATATGTGAGGCCTAAAACTGTGTATTCCCTTTTGTAGCTCTCGAACTTACAAACATCCGATCAGGCGGAATCTGTCTTGGTCGAACTGAGGCAATTGCAAGAAGATTGCAGTGTCTTGCGAAAAGAAAACATAAACTTAAAGGTGAGCTGAGAAAATGAATTTGTAGTAGTGTAAGTGGATTCGATTTGTTGTATTTTTCATCTAAAGGAACAAGTAGTCCTTCTTCGATGCTCGCAAACTAAACCCAAAATGATGTTGGATGAGCCCTATGCACCGATGATAGCCGAAAAGCAAATTCCAATGTTTTACATAGCGATCGCGTTTGCTGCAGCCATATTTGGCATCATTTTTGGCAAATATTTACTCTGAATGAATCAATCTGCATAAAACCAAGCCCAAGCTCCACTGCAGATTGTAAATTACAGCCAGAACCGTAAACAACAAACATACAAATCAGATGTAAAAGAAAGCAACAACACAACAGAACATAACACTCTTATATATTACCACATGCAAACAAAATGATACGTTATTTTAATGCAACTATATAAACAATAAAACTATAACTATAAAAATTACGAACTCAACAATAGAACGAACAAAAGGAAACACATAATTCAATGAAATTAAAGCATTTGAATGTAATACAATTAAAGAGAAGATGCCCTGCGACACAACGGTAGCAAAATTATATTTATATGAATGTCAAAATGAACGGATAAACAAAATGTGCTGCTGTTTTTTTTTTATTTCATCATAACTATATAAGAGTTAAGCACTTCTGATCATTTGGTTTATGAAATTGCAAATAATTATATACATATTTTATTTCTTTTTTGACAAATTGCGATTTTAAGTCGGATAGTACGTTATCAAACCAAAACGAGCCATGCTTAAGATCTAGTGATTTTTTTTTATCTTTTTATTCCACCTGCAGTAAAATGCTCTCTTTATCACGGTAATGGACTTCGTTATATGTCTTGCAATGCGCTCACCTGTTCAATGCACCGAAGAAAATGCAGTGAGCTGTTGCAACACATGTAAGCCACATAGTACATAATATTACTTTCATTTAGCATTAAATTAACTTCTGGTAGGTTACTTTATGTGTTTAAATTAATTTTAGAGTAAACGCTTTTTGTCGGGATTTTGTGTTGTGGTTTTTCATGAATTAACTCATCAACAATTTGTTTCTGATTTAAGAGTCGACGGATTCCAATTTTGTGTTTTGCTACATGTTTCAACTATATAAACTATTAATTGTCCACATTTAACTAATTTTCGTTGAATTGTTTTATTTGTTTAGTATTAAGACAGTCGTTACTCTCCTCCTTAGTAATGCAATAAATCTCTTTAATTGTGTATACTTAAACTTCATGCCCTGATGTTAGTTTAAAGCGAAAAAACTGTATGTTCCGACGACACTCATTAACTTTATAAAAAATCATTGAATATTACGGCACTGTCAAGCGAACAGGAAAACGAAAAATCTCCAAGACATTGCATTAATTGAAACTAAAAGGAAATAACGTATAAACGTAATAATTATATATAAAAAAATGAATGAATGGTTTTCTTAAAATTGTTAATTGAAAATAAAATAAATATGTCATATGAAAATACATTTAAATCAAGAAGAGGAAAACTACGAAATATGCTTTGATTTATATACATACATAAAAATTGAAAATAAGAATTCAAAGAAAAACTGAATTTAATGCGATAAAATGAAATGCATTATAATTTAAAAATTATTATTAAATAAATGAAGAACGGAAATGCTAAAAATATAATAAATGAAAAAAAAAACATTACATAAATAAAATGACATTATTATTGTTTTAAATCGTTATTTTAAATCTTAGCATAAGCAAAAACATTCCGCGCTTCGCATTACTCGAGTCGTTTCCGCCTTTTTAGTTTCACGTGCACTCTTATGAAACGGCGGTGGAATCATCAAGTTCAGGCGAACCTAATCGAATTAACCCTTTTCAACCTGCAAATTCAAGTCTAACGCATTCACAAATATATCTATAATCTCACCCCGACGCTACACGCGCCAGCGCAAGTTCGAAAAACTCAATACCTTCAAAGATTTTCACCAATTCTCTCACACATTTGCTACTGGCGGCGCTACTGGCAACGAAATTTCATAGACTGTAAATTTTTGACACATGCGGCCAGCAAATGTCAAATTCATACTCTGAATCACTGATGCACAAGAGAGAAATAAAAAAGTACTCTTGAATTTAAAAAAAGCTACAAAAACACCAACTACAAAAATTATTTTCACAAAATTTTTTGTTGTAATGTAAGTGTTGGACATTTTGGTACTACAAATAAGAAAAAAGTGTATAATAGTTTGAAAACAATAAAAAAGTACTAATACCAAAATAACTGTGCTTCGTATGCGCCATACAAAAAGGCACCCTAAATGGTACGAAAGAAGAAACTAATAAATTAAAAGTAAATAATGTTTAAATAAAACTCCTATATAATTACATATATATAGTCATAGACACTCCAGCATAAAGCCCTGATATGAACCCCATTGAAAATGTATGGGCGCACCTTAAAAAAACAGTTGCAAAACGGGTGCTAACTTATAAAAACGCTACTGTAGGGAGAACCTTTCCCTACGATGATATTTTATAAATGAACTTGCACTGGCACGTGTGGCCACCGTGGCCACTGGCAGCAAAATTTCGAAAATAATATGTATTCTCAACTGGCACGCGTGGCCGCAGTGTCATCGAGTGTTTCCTGCAGTCTTAGTGCTGAAACACACTGTGCGGCTGAGTCTGAAGCCTGAAGCGCTGTCAAAAATACAACACGGTTTCTTAAATGGAAGGGCACACAATGAGAAACTGAAGCGCAAGTTTAAAAATTTTCTACTTTGCGGCGATGCAAAAGAGAAAACAGCTGATTATCAAATTTAAATAATGGAAGACTAAACTGGCGTTACCAGACATGCTTTGTTAAAAAGATATACTTATTGGAAAAAAGGAAAATGTTACATTATCATTAAATAAGACTTTTTATTCATCTCATATAAGTTAAATTCACAATATCGCGGGGTACACGAATTTAAGCATATTTATTTAAAATTCTTTCACGATAAATATTTCAAATATGTGGTAACAACGATCGCTGCAGCTGTATGGGCTTCATCATTGGCTGCATTCTGGCACCCCATCGGATACCCAACCGATCAGAATTCTCCGAATTTTTTGCAATCAGCTGATTGAGCGGAAATTTTCTTCGCTACCGTACTCAACACTTAGTGCGCTGTTTCACTCACCCGATAGGCAACCGATAGGTTGCCAGAATGCATCCATTCTGTTCGTATTTTTCGTTTGCAGCGCTTCATAGTCAGACGCAATCTTCAGCGTCACATTGGCTGCATTCTGGCACCCCATCGGATACCCAACCGATCAGAATTCTCCGAATTTTTTTCAATCAGCTGACTGAGCGGACGCAATTTCTTTGAGCGGAAATTTTCTTCGCTACCGTACTCAACACATAGCACAGCTGTTTGTAGAGCAGATGTTTACGTATAAAGTGACAAATTTTTGTAGCATCCCATTCACAAACCAAGTGCGCTGTTTCACTCACCCGATAGGCAACCGATAGGTTGCCAGAATGCACCCATTGTGTTTCCACCTTTAGGCCCGATACACACTATTAGTGCCAGCCACCTTCAGACGGAACGCAATGTATTCCAC
The DNA here is from genome assembly GCA_920105625.2 of Clusia tigrina. Taxonomy (NCBI): domain Eukaryota; kingdom Metazoa; phylum Arthropoda; class Insecta; order Diptera; family Clusiidae; genus Clusia; species Clusia tigrina. The sequence goes on from OV050033.1 coordinate 150,311,772, forward strand.
ATTCACATGCCAGCTGTATGTGCTTGTGGAATATATTTTAAAAAGAAATTTCCAAATAAAATTTTTTTATTGAAGTCGCAGTAATGCGCCGACTGGAAGTCAAAAAGACTTTCATGGCTTCGCAACAGCTCAACCAACTGCTCGTCTGAAATTTATAAAATGCATACATATATTTTGTACATATGTATATAAAATTAATATGAAGTAATAATAAGTATGCACGTAAGCTGTACAATGCACTGGAAGTTAACTATTCTTTTAATAATTGCCCGAAGTTTAACTAATAGGAGGGAAACAGCAAAAACAAATAAAAGTTAAACGAAGCTGATGGCGTCGATCGTATTTATTCCACACTCACACACATGCTTGCACATCAAGTCGATTCCTACGCTAGAACGCGCAAAATTTCATCTGAACGAAATCCACAAGCAAGCGATTACATTCCACACTGCCGTTCAACCTTCGGTAAAGTATTCTTTTTGAAAAAACCGCTGCGATCTTGCTTGGACTGTGACTGACACTTAACCGATAATGTGAACACTTCCTATTAAAAGGCATTTAAGAATATTTGAAGGATGCTTGACTGACCGTGACTGGCTAATAGTGTGTTTTGGATCTTATCGTGCACGGATATTGACCGTTTAATAAGATCGTTTTAGACTACATGAATAAAGTACTTAATTACAGCAAATAAGCAACTTTTATTTTTTCATAGTAATATAAAATATTTTATATTAAAAATAATATTTTACTGCAGTTACGCAGTTTGAAAGTTCCTTCCGTTTCGAAGATGTTGATCGAATGTTATAGCTGCGTAAGTAAAATCGCACAATAGCATGTTGAAACTCTTAATAAATCGTATTCACTTTTATTTGCAATTTTGTAAAGCTTCCATGTATTGGCTACGCATGAGCTTACCATTGTTGTGAATAGAGGCCACCACCATGTTTTTCCTCGAAACTTTAGTGTGCAGAAGTGTTGGCCATGGAGATCAACTCTTCCCATTCCCGAGATGTATTCCGCGATCATCTTTGGCTGCTGGACATTAACCTTACGTCTTTCTTTTCCTGACCATCGTTTGACAGTATGCGATGGTTCAATCCCATCAAAGTTCGTATCTACAGTCAAAATTCTATCATCATTCCATTTGACAAAAAGAACTCCAGAATCAGCATACCTGCAACATATGCCACAAAATTACTAGTAGAGTAAATCTTTATCTACCATTCTCATACTAGCATGTAATCAAAGTTTCCCCGCTCTTCTTGTAATTCTTTACTCGGTTTCAAAGGACACTTTTGTCTCCTTCGCGCGCGAACTGTTCCAGATGCCTTGAGTCCTTTCTCTTTTAGAATTCTTAAAAGATCGTAAGATAAAAAAAAGGTTATCGAAAAATATGATGTGATATGTTGGGTGTGAAATTGTTTCCAAAAGTTCAAGGAGAACTGATGATCCTAATGACGGACTTTCTGACTTTCTTTTTGATGTTCAGCAGTTTTAGTACCGCAATTTGTCGAAACTGATACAAATAACCGCAATTACTGGTAACCATCAAATTTTTACATCCAAATCGAATCGGATTCCCTCGTAGAAACTGTTTAGTGGAATGACTAACAAAATATATAACCATAGATTAGTCAGTTGAAAGCTTTTGGTGCATATACCCAAATCTAATGAACCTTTTGCAGAAAACATTTAAGAGTGGTCTGATTTTTGTCAGTTGAATCCAAATTTGAATTGTCAACAAGATGCAAAAACTCCTTTATTTCTTGAAAGCGATTGCGCGAAATGTTATTGGCAATGGTAGGCGTCCTGGCAAGAGAAAACTCCCTGTTATGGTATACAGACGGTTCCAAGATAGGAAGGAACTGGGGCAGGAGTATTTGGGCCTAGAACCAACTACTGGGAACCAATGAGTTCTTTTCCAAGCATTTTTCAAACGGAGATTCACGCTATTGAAAGATGTGCCCAGATCAACATTGACAGGAAATATAGGGGGAAAAACATCGTGATACTATCCGATAGTCAAGCAGCACTCAAGAGTTTGAGCTAACGTCTGGTGAGGTCAAAACTTGTATGGGACTATATTGCGTATGAGCAAGTTATCTCTAATGTGGGTGCCAGGCCACATAGGAGTAGAGGGAAATGAGAAGGCTGATAGCTTAGCTAGAAAGGCTGCGGCCTCTCCTTTCAACGGTCCTGCACCCTTCTGTGGACTATCATCCAATACCATTGGAGGTCTGCTGAAGAAGTGTACAGATGCAAAAAGAAGTCCAGCCTGGAAAGCTCTTCCGGGATTAAGATAGTCCAAAGCTCTTCTGGGAGATTTTAATCCTAAAAGAGCTAAGGAGTTAATAAATATGCCTCGGAGTAAATTAAGAATCATCACAGGCATTTTAAGCGGACATTGGAGACTCAACTACCATATGAATAAGTTGGGTCTATCTTCAGATGCCATCTGTCGGTTCTGTGGAGAAAGTCATGAAACCTCACTGCACCTGATCACAGACTGCGGGCCATTGGAACACAAAAGACTCAAGTGTTTGGAGAATATATCTTAGATATGAGCAAGTTCCCTCAAGCCAGTTGAAGCCAGAGATAACTGCTGCTTTGTCAAATTGTCCTCATGTGATTATCGAGTTTTTGATGAAAATCAATTTGAGAGAATATCAAATAAGAAAAAATTAGTGTTACAAACAATACAAAAATTGTACAATAATTTTAAACATTGAACAAAATCGTTAAATAATGCCATTGGTCATGCGATATTGCCTGACCATTCTCACTGCAGCACCTGCACCAATTCCTCCTTCGTTATTTGTAATGTACTACGCAGCCCTACTGCCACAATTTATTGGTTTTCTACCATTGGCGCCCTGCTACCACAATCCATTGGTCGCAATTTCTTAAAGAAAAGCTGGGTTTAATAGTATGAATAACATTATAGCACAGGCACCACTCCAAACTCAGTCAAGAATGTACACTGCACGCATTCGACTTGACCCACTTCCACTGCACTTGAACCTCGCACACTTCGCTAGTGCAACGTCGCTGGAACTGTGTAGGCAAAAATAGTAAAGGTCGGGCCGATGCAATGCACAAAAAGTGCATACGCTCGGAAATTAGCCAAGCAGATGGATGTTGGCCAGTATTTAAAAGCGCGAAGGCGTGATGGATGAGCCACAAATAACCGCACAACAGCGATCGAACAGTCACACACTGAAGAGCACAATGGGTAAGTATGAGCTGCGTATATGCACAAAAGAGCAACGAACTCATTTTGGAATTTTGTCTGCAGTTTTAATTAAGAGCAGAGCAACACTAGCGGCATATGTGGTGTGCGTACTCCTGTTAACCAAAGCAGCAGGCGGCAGCACAAAGATTGCCTACAAAAAGTCCCTTGACGGCAAAACGAATGTGATTAAAGAGAAGAGTGTGGAGGTGACGAAACAACCACTGAAGCAGGAGACCACCAAGGAGATGGAAAATGCTACGACTACAATTGCAACAGTTGTTGAGGAAACAACAGCAGCAGCAGCGACCGACGTTGTGCCAGCACAGCAACAAGAACATATCCAAATGATAGCGACAAATGGTCATTTCATCAAAATAACTACAGAGCTGCCAAGGGCCACGGACTTCGCTGACGAGACTGACACTAATTTTATAGCCAATTTGGAAAACGGACAGAAGGAAGAATTGTCAGACAATGACACAGAAACGAATGAAGCTGACCTGTCCGCTGCGAAAGCAACAACTACCGAGAGCAATCGTCAGGTGCCCTGCACCTGTGGCATTTTTCTGTCCTCACAAATCCAGCGTGGCACTAATGAACCAACTGAAAGCAAGCCCGCAATTCTAAACGAACTTGATCGCACTTTTCCCTGCACCGCCATTGGACAGAAACAATGCCAGACCAAGTGCCTAGAAACGGTAAGACCGACATATCCTCTTGCCACATGCTTCAAGCATAAGTTTTACGAAATTTTATTTTTCTTCCAGATTGTTCAACACCTGCCCAACTCCGCTAATATACTCTGCGCATCTCTGGAGCGTGATTGTCGGAAGGAGCGGGCACATCTTTTCATCAAGAATTGCCATAATCAATGGTGGAACACAAATCTGAGTGCAGGCCGGGAATACTGTTGCAAAAATGGTCAACCGTATCAATGTCCCTTGTTATAATCTTCCCCAGTAATTGTGAAACTACCCTTATGTGACAAAATAAACGATGGTTATTTATTAAAATAAAAACACACACATTTTAATTAAACTGCAGACTAATATGCCCGAAGTATGCGCAAACATATTTGCAAATCTTGCATCCGGTATTATGAAGTTTTTTTTAAATAGTTTGCTAACGAAGGAAATTGTCAGATGTCAGACTGTCGTCATTCTAGTTCGAATCTTCAACGGCAGTTACAACTCTTGATGTCGTACCTACCACGTTGTAAGTAGCCCTTGGGTCAGAGAACACAGAGAAAGGAAAGTCTTTTTCGCTGCCAGCGTCAGTAGCGGACACACCACGATTTTGAGTGGATACACCACGATTCTGAGTGCATTCACCACGATTCTGAGTGAATTCACCACGATTATGGGTGGATTCACCACGATTCTGAGTGGATTCACCACGATTCTGAGTGCATTCACCACGATTCTGAGTGAATTCACCTCGATTCTGAGTGGATTCACTACGATTCTGAGTGGATTCACCACGATTTTGAGTGCATTCACCACAATATTCACTGGATTCATGTACAACATCCGCCTGCTTTATTTCGCTGCTTTGCCGTTTGTCGTTTCAGTTTCCTTTCTCTGTGTTCTCTGCCTTGGGTTTGCTTTTGAGGTCTGAGTGAGCAACTGACGTTGTGCCGTGGAGAATATTTAAAGTGATGCATCCAAGGTGAATTTACTTACATGGTGGCTGCAAGAACAAATTTTTTTCAACCAATTTTCCCTCAGTAGCTGTCAAAATTTAAATTATAGAAATCAAAAGGATCAAAACAAATATGCAAACAATTCCAATAGAGTTTTGATTTGAGTGAATAAGAGTTTTTTAATTTTCGTTTGAAAAAAATGTATTTGTTTATCATTAGTTGGCTATATGGATAGGTTGTTTATCATTGGTTCTGAAGAAAATCAGCGACACTACTACAGTTTTGCACATGCGCAAGTGTGCGCAAAATAAGAGTCATTTCTCTTGATTCTCTGGTAATATAGAGAGATAACTCTTCTTCCAATGTCAACTGGTGAAATGATCCCATTTTTCCCCTATTCGTGTGAAACAAAAACAATGCAATGTACATCCGCCATGCTGTGGTAAAGTGGCCCTTACACGGTCAATCGATTGCAGGGAAATTTTGTATATTTTTGGTGAAATATGTGCGTATGCGTCACATGCACTGGAAAATCAAAACATTTTGATTTTGATTGACGCGATTGAGAGAGGAATAGACAGAAACAGAAAAGTCCCGCTATTACTCATTTGACATCGAACGCCGTACGGTAAACATGGTAGTGGACACGGATGAGTATCATTTCTCATGATTTCGACGAAACGAAAAAAAATTTATTTGCGATTATTTATCTAATTTTTTTAAAGCATATTTTTCAACCAAATGCATTTATCCTTTTTTATTTGTTTGTACTGCTAATGTAGTATATACAACACAATCATCCGCATCACTCATAATAAGTGTGTTCACCGCAACTAAAATTTGACGTCAATCGATTAAAGAGTGTAAGGGCAAACGTGAAATACACATACACGAAAATTGCCTTCAATCGATTGACCGTCTAAGGACCGCTTAAGGAAATTTATTTGGGACTAAATTTAGGGTACAATTGCGAGTTGCGTTGTGGTGAAATAAAATAGTATTTAAATTTAAAAACAGTAAACTTTAAGACTATTATATAAAACGATTAAGAAGTTACGCGTTATGAGTTGATGTGGTCCTTTTTATTTATCATAATGCATTATATGGATGGCAATAAGAAATACAAAAATATCTGAATGCAATTATGAGTCTCCAATAAGCTGAATATAATTACTAAATACAATTTGCAAAATTTGTTCCCTTAAATTATATCTAATTTTATAATACATCGATAATTATAGCACTATTCCACTTCTGATTTTAATTTATTCACTTAAATTTATGTAAATAAGTAGCTAAAAATTATTAGCATCAGTGACACTCTTTCATAAAAAGTCCAAATGTTTTTGTTCCCTGGGGTCTATTAGGAAACAGCTGATCGCTAACAGACCCCTGAGCACTAATTCACTTGCATTCGATTTTCCACTAATTTTGTTGTTGCATTGACGAACTATCTATACTACTCTATGGTCAAAAGTACTCTAATTCCTTTCAAATAATTTATTGTTGTTTGTAGTAATTTATTAAGCTAAAATGCAAAATTTAAATTTTTAAACGAAGAAGAAATTGTGAATCGCACAATTCACAAGAGAAGTCGGTTTAACAGGAGTTTTAATTAATTGAAAGGGCAGCGTCCGGCGTGTACAGTGTTTGTTAGTAAGTGTTGGAAGAGAGGTGTAAAGTGTGTGGGAGAGTTAGAAGATAAGCGGACAAAACATGTCTACATAGATCTAATTACAAGTTCTGCTAATTCTTCCACATTCATTTGTTATTTGCTTTTCATTATGACTGGCATTTTATAGGTGACAGTGAAGTCGTGTGCAGCAGTGCGAATCGAGAGGCAGACGTATTTGTGAATTCTTTGTAACTGGTGCCTTCCGTAATATTTTCGACCACATTATGTCACCAAAGACGACTTTAGAACAATGCATTCCATTGCCCATCGATGAACGGGAACTGATTGACGTCACAGTCAGGGCTAAAGACTGGGCTATTATGCATGGCGCCGCTATGCGTTCCAAATCCGATTTTAATCCGGATACACTAAACGTAATATGATAAGATAATTTCTAGTATTCACCTTAATTTGTTTGTTTCATTTAGTTCGCTCCATTTGTGCTGACGCCGTCCTCATTTCCGCGCAAGGAATTCGAAAAGGCTATCGAGTTGCAAACTATCATCAACCGCCTCATGCACAATGTTGCCCATGACGAAGAGTTTATCACGACCACATTGGCAGAGACCATCAAGGTGGACGAGTTTACGGGGAATCTTTTTAAGATTTACAAAAAGATTTTGGCGAATGGTTTCGGCCAGGTATATTGAGTTCCTATTTCAATATAATCTCCTCATGTATCATTTCATTTTATAATTATTATTTTTTTGCATACAGCTTTACAGTCCGCAGCATATTTAGGAAATGTGTATTTTTTTTGCTTGCATTTATAAATAGTCAGCAAAGTTCGGATTACACTTTTTCATGTCGAAAACTTTCAAGCGACGTGGGGCCTAATATACTCATATTGCATAATTTAATCATTTTCACATATGTAGTTAAATAAAAGGGGTAAAGGCAACATGAAACAAGGGTTAAACCGAAAATGAGTATTGAGTTCTTACATGTGTTCACATGTTTCTAAGCGCATGCGACAACTCAATATGAAGTTTCTGTGTCGCCCCCAAAATTTGTCGAATAGGGCTCGAAGTATTCCGTTTAAAACCAAAACTTTGTGCATTAGTTTTGGATATTTGCTCCCACCGGACACCATTTTAAATAGTAAATCCACAATGAAATTTTTAGTGCAATTATATCAAATCTTTTCCATAAGTTGCTTAGATAAATGTAAAATAAACATTGATGAATAAGTTTCTACTAAAATCCTATATGTTTATTTATTAAGGCTCATTTCAGCTATTAGAATTTATAAGCTTTTTAGCTTCATTTATGGTCATACTACTTAATATACTCATAAATTAATGTCTATAAAACGTTTCTACACCAAGAGAGAGAGAGAGAGATTTGCGGGCCTTTAACACTGAATATATTTTATCTGAACTGGCCAACAATCTCTCAACTTTACTTAATTAAATGTTTATGATTCAGTTGCACTTTTAAGCATTATCCTCTTGCCATTCGTACGTTTTGGAATTGGTTAATTGTTTGTCAATAAGTTTTAGCTTTTTAACTTATATTTTATTAATTTTTCTTTGGTTTATTAATTTTTCCTATAAAAACTTAGAAATTTAATTTTCCATCGTTTACTAATTTGGGCAAAATTTGATATTTTTAAGTATGATTTTAAGTGTTATGCCCTGCTCTGTGATCCCCTCCAAATTGACACTTCCTCCCTGTGATACTTGACACCCATAATACTTATATATTATTATGTATTATGTATTATGTATTATTATTTTGTTACAATTATTATTTTTGCATACTTTCACATTCTATGTATAACTTTGAATAAAGCGCATTTCCTTGGGCCTTTTGCGAAGTGATTTGATGTTGGAAACGGAATGTAAAGAATTAATTGCTGAGAAAGGAGGATATAATGAAACAGAAAAACCCTGTGCCTACTGTTGCTGGAAACAAGTTGAAATTAACACAATAGCTTCTGGTTTTGGCCATTTAGGACCAGCTAGTAAAGCAATACAAAGGTGCAATTTATTATTTATAATAACACATTTTATTAAATTCTATGCTAATTTTGATTTGTTTTGTTTGTCTTTTATAAAGTTACTATTTTATAAAAATAGCTTTGCAAATTGAAAAGCATTTTATAAATTTTTTAATAAATTTATTATGCTTGCTTTATGGTTGAATTGTACTCCCTTAACGCTTTTAACGGCAACCGAAAACATTAAGTTAAGCTCAGGTTATCAGGAATTAGTAGAATCATTGCATGCCCCCACATAGCTGTCTTTTATTTACATTTGAAGATAAATGATTCATGAAGACATGTTCATACAGCTCATTCGAATAGGAAACAGAAACAGTTTGGCCGGGGAATTTTCTAAATACGACACAACACCATTCAACACAAGTGAGCCAGCACCGGGCACCATATGTAGCAAACGCTTTCATTCTCGTTTTAGAATCTGCTCAGCTTGTTAATTTTGCAATTATTATTACCCTCCTCTCAAAGAAATCCATTTTATCCATCAACTAATCAATCAACAACCCACATTTTGTACATAGTATAGTATTAATCAGTTATCTATTTTTATATATAAATATATATGAATGTATTAATTGCAGGCTTATTCCCTTGGTCTATTTCGTTCCGACTATTTGGCTCACTTATACGATGACAATACAATTAAACAAGTTGAAATCAACACGATTGCCTCTAGTTTCGGTGGCATATCCACACAAATGATGCCTCTGCAGAGGTATTTAGAGATTTAATAAATTTTTTTCCGAGAAAATCTATTTACACAAATATGAAAAAAGCATAAAAACTGCAACACATAGTTATAGTTTTTTAATATCCAATGAATCAGTGCACCGTTGTCAGTTTTAGTTTTAGCATCCTATTAAATACAAAACCGTTTTAATTTTCACACTAATTCTCTTTAAATGGCTCTCTAAATAGTCGCTTTGCATGCTAAAGTTCTTATTTTGTTTGCACACACTTTCGAAAAATATTTACATATGCTTAACAAATGTCTTCTTCGTATGAACGCTGTTCCAATCGGCTTTGTTTGTTCTTTCTAATTTGTCTTGTTTGTATATCTTTGAAATAGTTTTGTTCTGCGGGAATTGGGACAAGCCGAAAAGATCAAAAATGTAAGTTGCCAAAACGAACCGAGCGACTTTTCTTCACTGCTAATTTATACTAATTTCTCTTTAACAGATGCCGGAGAACAACGCCTTGGCCGGTTTGTGCAATGGCATGATTAAGGCGTGGGAGATTTATAAAAATCCAGATGCCATTATTCTGTTCATCATTGAGGATGTCTCCTATAACATATGTGATCAGGTGCGTATGCTTAAATATTTATATTAAGGCTTCTCAAGCGCTGCAATGCTGCGAAATAAGCGTCCATGAACTAGTTGAAGTATTAATATAAAACTAGGCCAATATTCTCCATTTATATATTCTGTATTGGTCCGCCCTCTGTGGTCTAGTGGTACGAGGGCGGATTGATATTGAAGCTACCTAAGTAGGAAAAACAATTTTAAAAAAAAAACCATTTATTTCTCAACATAGTCTCCTTTTACTTGGACACACTTAGTAAGACGATATTCCAACTTTTTTATACCATCTGAATAATAAGATTTCGGGAACCCCTCAAAATACGCGTTAGTTTCGGTAATCACTTCTTCGTTTGAGATGAATCTTTTTCCTGCGAGCCATTTTTTCAAGTTTGCAAACAGGAAAAAGTCACTAGGAGCTAAATCGGGACTATAAGGTGGATGATTAACCAATTCGAAGTGTATTTCACGTTATTTTAGCATCGTATCTAATGCTGTGTGAACCGGTGCGTTGTCTTGAAGAAGGAGCATTTTTTTCTTCTTTAACTGTGGTCGTTTTTCCTTGATTGCATCAATCAATTGATCCAATAATGCACGATGATACTTTCCTGTGATTATGGATCCTTTTTCAAGATAATCGATGAGCAATATTCCGTGTGCATCCCAAAATACAGTGGCCATAAACTAGCCAGCCGATTTCACTGCCTTCGCCTTCTTCGGGGCACTTCCACCAGCTTCCACCCATTGCTTCGATTGATTTTTGGTTTCAGGTGTGTAGTGGTGGACCCCCGCTTCATCAACAGTTATTAATCGACGCCAAAAATCAACAGGATTACTCTTTATCATGTCCAAACACCGCTGTGAAGTGGTCTGTCGAACTCGTTTTTGTTCGACACTGAGCAAACGCGGCACCCATCTTGCCGATAGCTTTTTCATATGCAAATGTTCATGCAAAATGTTGAACACACGTTCATATGATACTCGTATGTTTACCATTTCAACAATCTCACGCTACTTGACTCGGCGATCATTCATAACGATATCGAGGATTTTCTTGTTATTTTCTTCAGTAACCACCTCTTTTGGCCTTCCTGTTGAAGGTATTGTTGCAGTGCTTGTTCGGCCGCGTTTAAATTCAGCAAATTCAATATTTTACCATGTAATCTGACGAAGCAGACTCACCGTAATGTTTATCGAGCTTTTCTTTTGTCTCTTTCGCCGTTTTCCCTTTCAAATAATAGTGTTCAATCACTGCACGAAATTCGCTTTTTTCCTTTTTTTAAGAAACACAAAAGTTGCTTACTTCAAACGACTACAACAAATAAACTAATCGATGAATTTGGGTGAAATTTTAACAGCTGACGTTTGACAGATCGCAATTTCTAAAAAAAAAAAGTTTTTGTGTTTGTGCTGCCATCTAGCGCTAGGTAGCTTCAATATCAATCCGCCCTCGTGAGCATGCTAGACTCACACTCCGAGGGTCGCAGGTTCAAATCCTGACACATGCTTGGTCTCCAAAATGCTTCTTTCTATAAAATCCTTTTCTCTTCGAGTCGAAAGTCTCGGTAGCTAGTACTCCTTCCCCCAATACCTTGCACTTAATTAATTATGGTGTAAGATATAATAATAATAATAATATTAATAATATAGAACAGGGTAGTAAGGTATTTCGAAGACAATATTGGAACAAGAAGATGAAGTTCCAGTAAAGTAAAATTATGTCCGATCTTAAGTCATTTTCACAATGTATTGGATATTTTCTGTACTCATATTTTGTCCGATCCATAGTTTTATGGGACAATATATAAAACGCTCAGACCAAAAACCGAAGAGGAGGCAATTAGGTTGACAATTGTTTTAGCGTATGAACATGTAATAATGTAAGGAAGAGTCCATTGCTCACCTGTTGTGCACGTGTCCAGCGCTGTCCAGAAGCAGGCGAACTTTGCTAGGGGACTCCTTTCTGAACTCTTTCGGAGATATCTGAAATAAAAAGATTAGCTCCATCAACTGCTTCATTAAAAGCTCCAAATGGCTGGACCTTTGAAAGGGGTGGGACCTGTTGTCTCATGCGGTATCACAAAGGGTTGGCCTCAGTGCGCCCTTTTCGGGTGGCCGCCTTACCTACCTACCTACCTGAACATGTAATATATCATATGTATTTACTACAAAACATTACTCAGATGAATTGCTACTATCTGTAAACATAGTATCGATATCTTGAGCAGTAATATGGTCGTTGATAAACTACCAACACAATTTGAATTCTGACCCATAATTTCAATGTTCGTACTTCTGTTCATATACACAAATAGTCCAAAACAGTAGTCGTGCCAAACCAAGAACTATTATTATTATTATTATTATTATTACTTGAAAAACAATAACTTAATTATTATTTTACATTGTAAGGGGAGCACTAGCTGCCAGGGCCTTCAGCTCGCCAAGAACTATTAATATCTCAAACTCGTAACAATTTTTCCGTTTCCACAGCGCTTCCATGAGTTCTACATACGCGAAACATGTCCACACATTAAAGTATTGCGTAAAACACTATCGGAAGTGCACAAGGAAAGCAAACTGGGACTTGACAAGCAGATGATAATGTTGGTTTGATTCTCTACAATTTATTTTCTCCTTTTCCTACTCTAAATTGCATATATTTATAGCGGTGATAACGAAGTTGCCGTAATCTATTTTCGAGCTGGTTACGAACCTGGTCACTATCCTACAAAGAACGAGTGGGATGCTCGATACTTGATGGAGTGCTCACGTGCCATTAAGTGCCCATCCATACAGTATCATTTAGCTGGAACCAAAAAAGTACAGCAGGCGTTGGCACAGCCTGCCATGCTGGAGCGGTTCATAAGCGATCCTGAGGAGGTATCAAAACATCCGCATGAAAAAACCGCATTATTCACTCAAAACTAAATAATGTTCCTTTCACAGATCAAAGCTGTGGGAAAAATATTCACAGGTCTTTATTCGTTGGAGGACAATGAGATCGGAAATGCCACATACGAAATGGCTATAAAGGAGCCAGAAAAGTACGTGCTGAAGCCGCAGCGTGAAGGCGGTGGCAACAATGTTTATGGCATTGATATTCCAGATGCTTTAAAGGTGAGCAAGGGGAATATTTTCACAATCCTTGTTTATGGTAGTTAATTAATTTTCTATATCTAATAACACTTGAAATATGATACTCCCAATTCACATCTAAAAGTTTCTGCATGAGAAACCCACGGGAACTCGAATCAGTTTTATAGCTACCAAATATTTGACGCAACTGAATTCACCTGATTTTCTTTCTTTGGCAGAAAATGAGTCGTGTTGAGAGATCCGCTTGGATTCTCATGGACCTGATACACCCACCAATCACCAAAGGCTATATGATACGTCCCGGCGGCAAGATGCCACCACCAATTGTCGATTTAGTTTCTGAACTGGGTATTTTCGGCGTTATAATCGGCGACGTGGACAACATTATCTGCAACTATCAGGCCGGACACATGCTGCGTACTAAACTCTCCACGGCCAATGAGGGCGGTGTTGCGGCGGGCCTGGGAGCACTCGACAGTCCCTACTTGGTGGACTAAATTTTACAATTTTAACATACTACTTAATGTACAATGCTATCGATAAGAGATGTGGTTACGAGCAATCCACAAATGTATTTGAAACTAATTCTTAAAATGTGCTGTTCTAAAATATACGCCTGCATTTATACTGATATCGGTAAACTTTTCATGTTTCTTTACTTTCTCTGCCTGATGGGAGCAGGAAGCCACTCACTGGCGTGCATTTTGGTATCCTTATCCTCTTGGCATTCGTCCGTGGGCCCTAACACTATATTTCCAATGGGTGACTACGCTTTGGACTACACTTCCGTGGATACCATATTTAGCAAATTTAAATATTTGTAGGGTAGTTTCTATACTTTCTGCCCTACCACTATATTTCTGGTTTGGTCTACGCCTCCGCATATTCCAGGCAACACTCGATATCATATTCAGCAGTTTGTTCTGGTGTGGACTTCGCCCCCGTATATTCCAAGCAATACTCCATATTCAGCTCTACAACTAGATTTCTGGTTTGGACTATGCCTCTGCATATTCCAGGCAATACTGGATGCCTGGAATATACGGGGTAGTTTGTTTCCTTTCTGCCCTACCACTATATTTCTGGTTTGGTCTACGCCTCCGCATATTCCAGGCAACACTCGAAACCATATTCAGCAGTTTGTCCTGGTTTGGACTTCGCCCCCGTATATTCCAAGCAATACTCCATATTCAGCTCTACAACTAGATTTCTGGTTTGGACTATGCCTCTGCATATTCCAGGCAATACTGGATGCCTGGAATATACGGGGTAGTTTGTTTCCTTTCTGCCCTACCACTATATTTCTGGTTTGGTCTACGCCTCCGCATATTCCAGGCAACACTCGATACCATATTCAGCAGTTTGTTCTGGTGTGGACTTCGCCCCCGTATATTCCAAGCAATACTCCATATTCAGCTCTACAACTAGATTTCTGGTTTGGACTATGCCTCTGCATATTCCAGGCAATACTGGATGCCTGGAATATACGGGGTAGTTTGTTTCCTTTCTGCCCTACCACTATATTTCTGGTTTGGTCTACGCCTCCGCATATTCCAGGCAACACTCGAAACCATATTCAGCAGTTTGTCCTGGTTTGGACTTCGCCCCCGTATATTCCAAGCAATACTCCATATTCAGCTCTACAACTAGATTTCTGGTTTGGACTATGCCTCTGCATATTCCAGGCAATACTGGATGCCTGGAATATACGGGGTAGTTTGTTTCCTTTCTGCCCTACCACTATATTTCTGGTTTGGTCTACGCCTCCGCATATTCCAGGCAACACTCGATACCATATTCAGCAGTTTGTTCTGGTGTGGACTTCGCCCCCGTATATTCCAAGCAATACTCCATATTCAGCTCTACAACTAGATTTCTGGTTTGGACTATGCCTCTGCATATTCCAGGCAATACTGGATGCCTGGAATATACGGGGTAGTTTGTTTCCTTTCTGCCCTACCACTATATTTCTGGTTTGGTCTACGCCTCCGCATATTCCAGGCAACACTCGAAACCATATTCAGCAGTTTGTCCTGGTTTGGACTTCGCCCCCGTATATTCCAAGCAATACTCCATATTCAGCTCTACAACTAGATTTCTGGTTTGGACTATGCCTCTGCATATTCCAGGCAATACTGGATGCCTGGAATATACGGGGTAGTTTGTTTCCTTTCTGCCCTACCACTATATTTCTGGTTTGGTCTACGCCTCCGCATATTCCAGGCAACACTCGATACCATATTCAGCAGTTTGTTCTGGTGTGGACTTCGCCCCCGTATATTCCAAGCAATACTCCATATTCAGCTCTACAACTAGATTTCTGGTTTGGACTATGCCTCTGCATATTCCAGGCAATACTGGATGCCTGGAATATACGGGGTAGTTTGTTTCCTTTCTGCCCTACCACTATATTTCTGGTTTGGTCTACGCCTCCGCATATTCCAGGCAACACTCGATACCATATTCAGCAGTTTGTTCTGGTGTGGACTTCGCCCCCGTATATTCCAAGCAATACTCCATATTCAGCTCTACAACTAGATTTCTGGTTTGGACTATGCCTCTGCATATTCCAGGCAATACTGGATGCCTGGAATATACGGGGTAGTTTGTTTCCTTTCTGCCCTACCACTATATTTCTGGTTTGGTCTACGCCTCCGCATATTCCAGGCAACACTCGAAACCATATTCAGCAGTTTGTCCTGGTTTGGACTTCGCCCCCGTATATTCCAAGCAATACTCCATATTCAGCTCTACAACTAGATTTCTGGTTTGGACTATGCCTCTGCATATTCCAGGCAATACTGGATGCCTGGAATATACGGGGTAGTTTGTTTCCTTTCTGCCCTACCACTATATTTCTGGTTTGGTCTACGCCTCCGCATATTCCAGGCAACACTCGAAACCATATTCAGCAGTTTGTCCTGGTTTGGACTTCGCCCCCGTATATTCCAAGCAATACTCCATATTCAGCTCTACAACTAGATTTCTGGTTTGGACTATGCCTCTGCATATTCCAGGCAATACTGGATGCCTGGAATATACGGGGTAGTTTGTTTCCTTTCTGCCCTACCACTATATTTCTGGTTTGGTCTACGCCTCCGCATATTCCAGGCAACACTCGATACCATATTCAGCAGTTTGTTCTGGTGTGGACTTCGCCCCCGTATATTCCAAGCAATACTCCATATTCAGCTCTACAACTAGATTTCTGGTTTGGACTATGCCTCTGCATATTCCAGGCAATACTGGATGCCTGGAATATACGGGGTAGTTTGTTTCCTTTCTGCCCTACCACTATATTTCTGGTTTGGTCTACGCCTCCGCATATTCCAGGCAACACTCGATACCATATTCAGCAGATGAAAGATTTTTGTTTATATTTCTGGTTTGGTCTACGCCACCGGGCAACACCATATTCAGCAAATTGAAACAGATCATTGTTAAAGTTAATCCACAAAATATATTTTATTTAATTGTAACATTAAAATCTATGTAATTCAAAAATATATCATCAAAAAATTAGTCAAAAGACAAACGTATAAACAACAAATTTTGCATCGAAACCAAAGTGTATAAATGAAATCAAATCTCTCTTGCAAATCTCATGTGATTGGTTGGTGGTGGGGTGAACAGGTCCGGATCAGGGCGTCTACTTCTGGGCGTCAGGGCAAGCCATCTGGTACAAGAATTGGATAATGGTACGTGTGGGGCGGCCAGTCATGCGGTTTTTGAGCAAGTAAGGGATTGTGCCGTATTTAGTAAGCATTCCGACGCCACGGATGTCCAAATGAGCCCAGTCAACACATGGTACGAATTCCTGAGAGCATTAAAATTTCATTTCCAAAATTCTCATTAGGAGGCATTTTACTTACGTGCAATACTGCAGCAGCCAAACAAGACGAAGCTGGTCCCGAGCCGTTGTTGCTAATGTCGAAACTGACGTTGTCTGCAATGCAAATGGTGCATAATTCAGATCCAAGCATTTAAGAACAAATTTATTCAATATTTACTTGTGACAAGACGCTTGTAGTAGTACCACAATGGCAAGCGCCATACACGATCACCAGTTAGAGAGCCGGCCTTTTGGAACTGCTTCCAGATGTAGTGAGAATTGGAAAAGATACCAGCGGCACCTCCGCCCAAAGCTTTCTTTACGCCTCGGCCTAATGTGGCCACGTCAACGACGAGTCGTGGTTTGTATGTGTTTTGTGCGTAAATTATGGGATCGGCCATTACCACAACGCCAGCCTTGTCCGTATCCTGTATCGAAATATTGCTTAAACCTATTTCCCATTTTCCACCTAATTTTCAGTACTTACGCGTATAGCCAAAGTCTTGCCGTTCAGAAGTGTGACCACGTCGCCTGGTTTGCAAGCCATACCCGATGGCATATTTTCGCACAATGGAATGACAGCGGAAATGTTGATTGGCAAGGAAAGGGCAGCGGCGGCTCGTATGGCTGCGACGCATACAGCAGCACCTGCCATAGCGCCGCGGTACTCATCCATTCCCTTAGCCTTACGCAAGCAGATACCGCCACTGCGCAAAATTGGGTTAAAGGCAATCTCAATTGGAAATAAAACGGCCCTCAATTTACCTGTTGAATGTCATTCCCTTTCCCAATAGCAATATGGGTTTGTCCTCTGGTGCTGTTCCGCAATAGCTGATTTCCAATAGTACGGGAGGCTCGCATGATCCTTTCGCAATCGTTAAGAATGAATTCAAATGATTTTGCTCGATCCATTCCATTGTGCGAATCTCCACTGTTACACCACAGGGACACAAGGCATCTACCGCAGCCTGCGCGAATGCAGTTGGCGTCATTTGATTTGCAGGCGCATCGCTAAGACGTCGTGCGAGATTTTGCGCCTCTGCCTTGAAAAGACCCCGCGTCCAGGCATCCACATCGGGCGAATCGTACAGCTCTAATTTGGGTATACTGGTGCGGTCCTGTTTGCGTTTGTTGTCATTGTAACGCCAAATAGCCAAGGCACTACCCTCGGCCGCCTGTTCTGGGTACTCCATGGAGTCCACGTACACTTCCGAACATCCTTGCAATTGCAGACTGCGTGCGCCAACACCGGCCGCAACTCTCGCATTTTCCTGTTTCAAGAAAGAAATTAGTCCTCATTTAGCCTTGAGATTTTCATTTAACGGGAGGATTTTCAGGATCTTGATATTCCGCCAGGATATATGTTTCACTTACCATGCCCTCATCTATCATTTCTAATTCGTCGAACGCGGCTCCTTCGCGACCCAATCCGACCACTGCCACCGAACGGTATTCCGTGTCAATATTGTTAAAAACTTTACCTTTACCCAGTTGACCAGTTATGTTGCATCTGTGGTGAAAAAGGCAATTCACAATGGGTCAAGGGGTCCACAGGACGAGTCCTACTTACTCTTTAATTAATTCCGTCACTTTGCCCTGTACACGATCGTCGAATTTTTCACCACTGGTCGTGAGTTTAGGATCCTTATCGCCCTCCTTCAGATACACCCCGACCACCAATCCTTTCTGAAATTGCATATAGGGATATAATTAATGGTTTCGTTCGAAGGATAAAATCCTTCGCAGTATCAAATCCTTGAAATCCTTTTTCAATTGGGGGGAAATATATTCTCCAACCGCCTTCACGGCTTCAAGGATACTGCAAGGATATGCGCTGCAGGACATACCGAAACGCGCGGTTCATCTGAGGAAAATTTTTGCATACGAATCCGCTGGAAAATTTTACCATTTAACCGAGATTTGGAAATCAAACGAATATACCGTAGCGAAAACATTTTGTGCAAGGAGTTAAATTAATTTGATTGTATTCAATTTAAAAAATAAAAATAAATTCGTTTTCAATTTATATTTTTAAAAACGGTTTAGCTCAAGAAAATTTTTCAATAAATAATTAATTCAATTTGGGTTTTGCTGGAATATGTTTTTCAAAGCTAATTCAATTTGGTTCGAACTGAAAATATAATAATCTGTGGGAAGTATTCTTGCTTTATGCCGTTTACTGTATGATTTAGAAACAAAAAACGCAAAGTGTTATGTGAGCCAAGTGGCATGGGCACAGTGTTTCGTTCGTATCAATGCGGGAAGTGCAGAGATGTGGCGTACGAGTCCTAGTTAGCCACCGACAGCACCGAGCAGCAGGACCCCAGAGCAAGTTTCTGGCAAATCTATTGTCCTTCTCGGTGGTTGGTCTGCTTTTTGCAAGTGCTATGGCAGGTTTCGCTATATTTGGCCCTGAAGATGGGTATGGGACTTCTCTGAAGGCCGTTCTATATACGAGTAATTTGTTAATTACGCATTGAAACTAGCTCTCTAAGTCTGTCAATGGAATTGCCTTCTACTTGTGCCCTATTATAATTTTCACTTCTTATTGCAGGGATCTACATACGAGTATATGTCGTTGTTCTAGCATCTTCCACCGAATTTAATTGAACTAGTAATTTCAGAACCTCTGAAACCCGTGAACAAATTCATACATATATATGGTTCACAATCTTGGACACTATAACTTTTACTACTGAGATACATTTACGCTTCGAATAACTAAATAGATAGAATTTCCTCAAAACGCTCCGAAAGAAGTTCTTCCCAATTGATATCTAGTGTAATGTTAGTGTGAAAATATGGTTGATTCCAACCCTCTGGTGTGCTCAGGGTTACACCCGTCAGCCGTGCACCCCGGAAAGTGCGTGTCGAGCAGTTGCAGTGTCTCCTTCGAACACGTTGTCCAGAAGCCGTCCGATCTCTTAATAAAGGTGGGATTTGTGAGGTCCCTGGACAAAATCTTACTTAAAGTTTGTAAGTTGTTGAAGCATTCTTCCACCAGTTTCGATTTTAAAGAATATGAATATGACTATCTGAATAGATAGCTATGTGTGCGCCCTTGATACCCCTTTTCAGATTTGTCCTTACGCAGATTGAGATTGCTTGAGAATTTCAGCCTGGAAGACGCTAGGCCACCTGCCCATTAGTTCTGAGATTTTGATATTTGGACCCCTCACCGACTCCGGTGTTTGTTTTTGAACCGTGTGTGAACCAGTCTAGACTTCTGCGATCGACCCAAGTTCCTTCTACGTCCCATTCATCACGGTCTGAGATAATAATCTCAAAATTGCGATCAAACCGTCGTTTTGGGATCATATAATCCGTTATTGAGCAGATTATGTTTTGATGCGGTACTTTTTTTCAGAATATTGAAATGACCATAGTCATGAGGTTCTTGTCTAGACAAGATTTTCATCTTCAATGCGCTTCTAGCCGCACATTTTTTCACGAACGTATGTAGTGGGGATAATCCTATTATGGCTTCAATAGCAGCGGTTGGGCAGTTTCGCTTGGCACCGGTGATTGCCAGACAGCCCTCCCTTTGAAAACTCGCTGAAGGCAATTCTTCTAAAAACAACAAGTGGAGAAGTGTTTTTTGTACCGAGGACTTCTCCGTGAGCACTCTTTGTCATGATAACGCTTCTTCAACTGCTGTGTAAAAATTAAAGATATATGAGTTGCTTTTAAAGTGCCACTTTCCAATGAACCAAAATATATAAAACGCCATGTCGTTAATGTATAATCAAGACTACTATCTCTATCTATAATGTATGACTATTGCTGGCACCAAGTAAACTGAAGCTGAAAGAGCCAATGTGAGAGGGATAGAAGCAATGCGATTGATTTAGCCGAGAAACTTAGAATTATATACGAGACGTGACTGGGTCCACCGTTGATATAAAGATAACATTTAAAAAGCGTGAAAATGATCAGTACCGGAGGCACCAAGTAAGTTTGGTGGGATAAGTACACTGGGCATGGAAACTTGCTCGCGGACTATCTTCAGATTGGTACTATTAGGCACCAATTGCTGGAAGTTATCCATCCATAGGTAGGTAGGTAGATAGGAGTGGCCGCCCAGTTTGCCAAAAGCACACTTGAGCACACATAATGGCCCATTGTGGTACCATGGTGTGGTGCCTTTCAAGCACTGACTAAAAAGTTCCCTTACTTGGGATGGTGATAGTCAGCGCAAGGACAGAGCCAGAAAAGGTACGACTCCCCCATTCTGTTACAGGAAACCTTCCTGCTAGTTTGATGAACCTTGCTATGTCCCTAATATTACCATGGTAATGGATGACAGCTCTGTCAGGGTTGTAAGAATTGAGGCACCAAAGGTGCGAATTCTTCTTCTGGAATCATATCATCGCCTTAACAATGTCTGGAATTTAAGATGGATATACATGAAATATATTAGAAACTCAATCTTGCCGTATGTCTTGTAAAGGTGAATCCCATCTGATTTTTGAGTCTTATAAAATGTTTGACTTCCTTTAGCGAATATACATATGTGCATTTCAATAGGAAGGTGGGATATTAAGCTATTATTATCATTTCAAAATTCCTTGACAAAACTTAGTTCAAGTGATGCATATTATGGGTGTGTGAGGGGTTCCAACCATATAATCAATTATAACAATTCTGGGCCACTTTCATGTGTTTTCGTTTAATTTGGGAGGAAGGTCGGCGTTATCTTATAAGTAGACAATGTTTCTTTCCACAACGACTGGTCATTTATGACCAAAGAGCTGCTTACATCTAATGAATTATATACGAGTAAAGAAATCAACACATTCTAGCGAAAGTTATTGAATGCGCTCCACCAGTTCAAAAGGTTGAGTGTGCCGCAGTCGTCGTCTTAAGCTGATAACAAAGTAAAGGAACTTGCTGGCTTCTTCATTTGTGTGCTGGCGGGGTCTTTCTTGATGATTTCGGTGTTGACTGTCGGTACTTTCAGATCGCGGTGAAGGTCGCTGTGTCTGATGTACCCGGAGGCTTTAGCTATGGAGCGTGGCACTTTGTTTTGGAAGCGCTGAATTATTTGTACATGACACTTCTTTGCACAGAGCGAAAGCTGCGCGCCATACAACAACCAGACAGGTTCCAGAACTTATTTGTAAACAGATAATGTGAAGTGAACGAACAGAAGGAGTTTCTGCCAATGAGCCAATGTAGTTTTTCTAACTTAATTTCTAACTCGTCTCTTTTAATTTGAATGTGCTCCTTCCATTTAAGTTTTGTGTCTAGGGTCATTCCAAGATACTTTGCTGTATTTGAATAGGTTCTCTAGGTGTTGGTATATAAGCTGTATATAGTAAGTATAAGATAGATATGGTCCTATGGCTCCGCGGGGGAGCAAAGGGCCGTAATAAGCATAAGATAGGCCCAAGAATACTGCTTTGATGGGCTTGAGCTCAGAAAAGTCGTTTTCACATTTGACATGGAAGAATCGATCGGTCAAGTATGAATTTAGAATTTCGCAATAGTCGGCTGGGAGTATGCCCCAAAGTTGTTTGATTAAGCCTGCATGTCAAACTTTATCAAAAGTCTGAGCCACGTCAAGAAATATGGCTGAGTTTGCTCGAATTTTGACTGAGTTATTTTTCTTCGAAACATTTTTCAACTGCGCTTCTTTTTCTGTGTATTTGTTCGGTTGTTGAGTGTTTATCTCTAAAGCCAAACTGATGCGATGAAATAAGACCCGATCTTTCAATGATTGGCTTAAGGCGTTTTAGTAGCAATTTTTCAAATACCTTCGATATTGTTGGCAGTAATGATATTGGTCTGTATGATGAAGCTTCATTCATCGGCTTGCCTGGTTTCCAAATCATAACGACTTCAGCTATTTTCAGCAGGTGAGCACATATTTTAGGGAGAAACAAGCGTTAATTATAAAGGTTAATCTAGCTACAGCTTTACACGTTAATTTCTTCAGGATCTCCGCTGTAACAAGGTCAAGTGCGGGAGTTTTGTTGTTCTTTAACGCGTTTGGGGCTAGATCGTTTATTTCTTGAATAGAAACTGCTGGAAATTGTTCGTTGCTTGTATTATCAGAGTAATGATCTACGTTGGCATTTGTGGCATCAGTAGTGAAGATGTTTTCAAGACGTTCAGTAAATATATTTGCTTTCTCAAGAGCACTTCTAGCCCATTTACCGTCAGGTTCTTTTATTGGCGGAATATGTTTGATTGGTCGTTTTAGTCGTTTTGTACATTTCCATAGTGAATATCCGGATCTACGTTCGGTACTAAGGCCGCTAACGTACAAATTAACGGAATCATTTTTGAATTCACGAAGGGATCGCTTTGAGCTGGATTGTTCAAGATGCATTTGTCATTAGCAGAGCGCATTTGGTGCCATTTCTTCCTTCATCTACATTTTTGTGCTAAGAGATCTCTTAGTTCACATGGGTAGTTTATAACAATCTTCCTTCGTTGAACCTGCGGTGACCTTCCCAAGCCGATTTCTGTATAAATTTAACAAACTTAAGTTCTTCTGTTTCTGTGTCGTCATGATAATGAATGTTTACTTCAGAGTCAATTCAAGTCCAGCTTTGAACGAAAATTTTCCCAGTTTGTGTTGCTGTTTGTTAAGAAAGGATTTTCTTCTCTGGTTATGACATCACCACCCAGTGCTAGATAAACTGGAGAATGGTCTGAGCTTAAGTCTAATCCTTCTTCAACATGGAAATAGTTGACTGACATTTTAGTAATTAGGAAAAATTCATAATGACAACTGGTCCCGCCTGCTGGTACAGACACATTGTATGCCAATTATGGATACGTGTTTAAATATATTCATAAAGAACACAATTTTTTAGATTAAGTTTCTATGTAATTTTATTGTTGATTTTTTTAGTACGAATTAGAAAATGCCGTGATCCCTTGATACTGTGCAACATCAAAAAATGGAACTATAAAATGAGTTTCAGGATAGGTATAAACACAGGAAGAATTTCTTAATGTGTCATCTGTTAGACACAGATTTCAAGTGCAACGCCTTGCCTGCCTTGTCATCACTGGAGCTATGCGCACCGGTCCAACGGCAGCAATGGAAGTTATACTAGATCTAACACCCTTACTTACACCCTTACCCTTAGTAATACAAGACTCTGCTAGGAAATCTCTTAGCAGAATACAAGAAATTATTTCGAGAGAATCAAATTACACCCAAAATATATGGGGTAAAAATTCTACTCAAGAATACGGTATACTAAAATCTCACAAGGATCTTATGCCAAGAAAGTTCAACTTTGCACCCAAATACAGAACAATGATGAGTTGCAAAAAAGAATGGAAATGTCTAACTGAGACGTATAAAATTAGAGAAAATTCCCTCTTATGGTATACAGACGGTTCTAAGACAATGGAAGGACCCTGGGGCAGGAGTATTTGGGCCTAGAACCAACTACTGGGAACCAATGGGTTCTTTCCCAAGCATTTTTCAAGCGGAAATTCACGCTATTGAAAGATGTGTCCAGATTAACATTGACAGGAAATATCGGGAGAAAAACATCGTAATACTGTCCGATAGTCAAGCAGCACTCAAGAGTTTGAGCTCACGTCTGGTGAGGTCAAAACTTGTATGGGACTGTATTGGGAAGCTAAACTCCCTAGGCAGTATGAAGAAGTTATCTCTAATGTGGGTGCCAGGCCACATAGGAGTAGAGGGAAATGAGAAGGCTGATAGCTTAGCTAGAAAGGCTGCGGCCTCTCCTTTCAACGGCCCTGAACCCTTCTGTGGACTATCCAATACCATAGGAGGTCTGCTGAAGAAGTGTACAGATGCAAAAAGAAGTCCAGCCTGGAAAGCTCTTCCGGGATTAAGATAGTCCAAAGCTCTTCTGGGAGATTTTAATCCTAAAAGAGCTAAGGAGTTAATAAATATGCCTCGGAGTAAATTAAGAATCATCACAGGCGTTTTAAGCGGACATTGTAGACTCAACTACCATATGAATAAGTTGGGTCTATCTTCAGATGCCATCTGTCGGTTCTGTGGAGAAAGTCATGAAACCTCACTGCACCTGATCACAGACTGCGGGCCATTGGCACACAAAAGACTCAGGTGTTTGGAGAATATATCTTAGATATGAGCAAGATCCCTCAACTTGATTCCTCCAATATGAATTCCTGTCAGAAATTAACCTGACAAAAGTTTTGTAGATGAGACTATCCTCATCTTTCAAATAAATAGGGGCATCACAATAGATGGTCTGAAAATTATTCCTTCTAAATAACTTATTCTTTGAATCGAAAGTCTGCTTGGGGTAATATTTCCGAGATATAATCCTACTAGTCCGCACATGATCTATTCTTCCTTTTACATGAAAATAATATTTACGATGTATTATTAGTATTTCGAAGCATTTTCCCACTATTGGTAAAAAACATTAAATTAGAGTTTCGGGTAATATTTCCTTAAAAGGCGCGGGCCTAATCAGTCCTAATAAATTTCTATGAAACCCTAGCAAAGTATTTCTAAGCTACAATAATAATAAATTATAGAATTGGTGTTGAAGTTCCATTCATTTGGGAAAATTGATCAATTCTAGAAATTTTCTAATATTGCTACTTGGTAATTTTTCAATTAAATATAACAAGGAATAAATTTTTTAAAGATATATCTCTGATGAATCTGATGAAAATAGCGGATTGGTTTGCATTGCCAACAGGTTGTAATCCTACATGACATTTTGGAGGTGTAAGGGACTTTTCAGGTATACATTTAAGTTCTTTGTCATAAAAAAATCGTCTTTGGGGGATCATGTCGGAGATATAATCTATTAGTCGGTACATAATATGTCCTTCCGGTACTCCTCTTCTTTTTCATTAGAATAATTTCAGCGATTTCCTATTGTCAGTATTTGTAAGTTTTTTTCCTCAATTAGAGATAAGAGTCAAAAAACATTAAAATATACTTTCGTGTATTATATCTAAACCTATCTTGACACGACAAAAAGTTATTCGAAGCCACCAGTTCGGATTTAGAAGGCATCATTCCACCGTGCAACAAGTCCACAGAGTTGTAGATAAAACTTTGGACGACATGGATAAAAGGAAGTATTGCGTGGCGCCTTGTTGGACATTGCTAAAGCGTTTGATAGAGTTTGGCACAAAAGTCTTTTAAATAAAATAAATAGTGCCCTTTCTTTAAACTATTATTATATAGTTTTATAAGCACAAATACTTCTGCAGAAAATACAACGACGAATCTTCAGATATATTACAAATGACAGCGGGAGTACCCCAAAGTAGTGTATTAGGACCACTTTAATATCTAATATATACTGCCGATATTCCAACCCTCACAACACCAGGAAGCATGATAGCAACATTTGCGGATGTTACTGTACTCCTAGCGTCAAATCACAGCGAAAAAATCGCGACAGATACGCTGCAAAGAATGATCAAAAATACAGTCCTTTGATTCAAAAAATGGGTTATAAAGAAAAACAAAGAGAAATCGGTTCAAATTTTGTATACTAACAGGAAATCTGAGAAACATCCTCTAACAATTAAAGACGAAATAATTAAAATTGAAACCAGCGCAAAATACCTTGGCATAATAATCGACGCTAGGCTTACTTGGAGACAACACATAAAAAGTAAACAATACGAAATGAGAAACAAATTCAGACTAGGAAGAAGTTCCAAATTATCACTACATAGTAAACAAAAAATATATAAGACAATAATCATACCAATATGGAAATACGGGATAGAAATCTGGGGGACTGCGAGCAAAACCAACATACAGCTGATCCGAAGAACACAATCAAAAATTCTCCATGCAGTAACGAAGACTGACCAAGAATGATAGAGGAGAAAATTACCATTGCGCTGGTCCGTTATAATTTTCTTTCTGAGTTTGACAGTTCATTGCTGGGCTGTGACGTCAACGTAGCGATAAATATACAGTGCGGATCAAAAATAATAGAGTGCGGATAGTGTATTTTAAATAAATAATAAAATAAAAGAAATATAAATAGACAATTATTTAAAATGAAATGTGCGGTGGTAGGTTGTAATAACTCAAATGAAAGTAAAGCGTCGGAGTGCAGTTTTTTCACCCTTTCCGTCCGATGCGACTGTTTTAAAAAAGTGGATAAAATTTTGCCGTCAAGAATACGTTTTTAATCCGAAGACCAGCTTCATTTGCATGGAGCATTTCGCAAATGTTGACTTCGCAAATAGCTTGCAGTATCAAATGGGTAAAATATAAATTATTTAAATTTAATTTGTGTTGCTGAACTTGTACAATTCTTCCAGGCTTCACTAAGCGGAGATTGTTGAATCGCGGCGCTGTGCCTACAATTTTCAACCCGAGTTTTGAACATTCAGAGCGTACTCGAACGCGTTGAACGGAGGAAAAATAAAAAAGATTGTCGTTAAGCTACTCCAAGAGCAAAATCTTGTCGCATCTCATAATGGTAGTAAAAATCATCAACAATATTTTATAGGGATATTAAAGGTGTACATTTTAGAGGAACTTTTGGTAGAGAGCTGTGTGTCCAAAGAGGCTCTAAGTGTGATCGCAGAAGACCCGCGTCCAGTAGATGACAACAAGGAAAACTCTTTCCTCTACTCTACAAATATACTAATAGAAGCCACAACCTCACGAGGAATCATCGATAGTAACAGAAATGTATTTGAAGAAGTGGAGTATTTGCAAAAACAAATGTAAGTGTAATAATAAATTTAATATTATTTTTGAAGACTGACTGGTAACAGAGACCATAGAGACGGGACCCTTAAACATCAAATTTTCTGACGTTTAAAGAAACTGTCTTTGTTTATCATTAGTTGGCTATATGGATAGGTTTGTTTATCATTGGTTAGCCAGAATTCGGAAGAAAATCAGCCACACTACTACAGTTTTGCATATGTGTATGTGTGCTCTGGTGGTGTATTCTCTGGTGGTACGTGACGAATGAAGACATTCACAATGACTTGAACATTGACACGGTGGAGGAAACCACAAAAAAAATTTGCAGAAAATACACGGAGCGTCTAAAGACCTATGAAAATACTCATATGCTACAACTATCGGGAATGGAAAATTTCCCACAAAGAAGACTAAAGCGAAGCGCACCCACCGAACTTCCCCACAGGTTTTAACATTGTCTTCTGATGTTTTGTTTTTGTGTATTAATATGTTATAGGTATAAATAATACATTATCTTGATTAAATATTTGCTCTGGCAGTGGCCACAATATATAGTATAACCAAATTGTACAAATAATTTTACTTATTGTTGAAAAACAGATTATAAATAAATTGGGTTAAATAAAAATATCTGAAAGGGCCGCCCTAATCCGCCCTAATAAATTTCCACGGAAATACTATGCTTCAGTTTTCACCGTATGATATAATTTACAAGACATTTTATTGTGTGTTGCATTAAATACGCATTTATTTATAGAACTAGATAAATTTAATTAACAAATTTTGCTACTTTAGTTGCGTGCTTTGCAGTTGCTTTAAGGCACATTTTATTACATTCGCCAGCGAAACTCCAGGGAACATACCAAAATACCTGGGTTTTTTTTACTTATAAGCATTGAACTAAACATACTACATCGGCCCATTTATAGACAGTGGCAAATTTACATTTGTTTCATAAAAATTTCAATAAAAATTACTCCCCACAATTTCATAGCATTTGGAGAGTGGAATGCACGAATGTGAACAGAAGCTTTTCAGCTTTCCTTGTCGTTAGGTGCTTGAACACAATTTTCGGTAAGTATTGTCCATAAAGTAATCCACAAGCCGGTCAATAGGATGAATTATTAGCGGTATGGATGCCAAACCAACAACTGTAGGTGCTGCTTTTACATATTTGCCACGAATTTTCGCCTTCCGAAGGAATCGGCCAGTGGCCCAGGTGATTCTAAAGAATTGTTGGCGCAAAATTAATCGATAAAGAAAAAAGTTCGGTAGGATCCTCGGTGGAAGTTTACCTGTTAATGGTAAATCCCGGTATTATAACTGACGCCAGCATCTGCCATAAGAAAACATCTCCTGCGGTAATGGCTACGGGTTTGAACCTCTTTTCCTTTTCGAAAGCCTTCCAAGATTTATCAATGGTGTCGGCGAGCACATATGATGTAGCTACACCATAAGAAGCATTCACGTAAAGGCGTCGCACCAGTGGACGGAAGGATTCGCCGACCTCATTTGCATAACCTGTGAAGAGAAGAATTGCCATCGATTAGATTCAGTTACACTACTTTGTATCTAGTTTGCTGATTCTGCTCCAGATTTACCTAAATATCGTAAATAACTGTCCCGATATATGTCATACTCCTTCATAATTTGCGTCAATGCTCCGTCACGAAGACAAAGTACTATTTCACTTACAAATTATTATGTAACAACTCGAGAGCAGCGCAGCAATGTCAAGTCTTATTTAAATGTGCTCAACGATGCTCGCTCATTTTTATAACTGACCCTAAACCATTTAAATTTATATCAATTGGCTTCATCACTAATTCAGAAAATAAAGTGCTATATTTACAATTCCTATTTCATCAGCTGATTCACGTTATCAGTGTATTTTGGTTTTGCCGGTAGGGTGAGGGGTGGAGGAGTGCTGGTGCTGTAAAGTGTTACCACCCAATAGAACAATGAGTTACTGACTGAAAGTTTAGTTTGTTTGCTAGAATTTTGAGAAACAAGGTTTTTAGTGTTAAGTCTAAATTATTAATATACAATGTAAGCATTTATTCTGTTAATTTTTCAGCATTTCTCTAATATTTGGCCCTATTCTGCAAAAATCTGCTGTATTACGTAAGGTCAGTTATAAAATGTAGCAGATTTGGGTTCATAACAGATCTGTTAAAATTGGTATTCTGTAAACGCTTTATCTCCGAATCTGTTACGGAGTTGTCAAACGATGTTCGGACCGGTTATGATTTCAAAATAAAATAAAACGGAAGGAAGGAGTTTTTTTCCCATGTTTTTTCGTTTCCCGTTTGATTAACACAAATGTTTCCTTCAGAAAATCATAATATGAGCGGGCAGCTATGTAAGAAGTAATAATACAAGTTGTTATGTTTATTTATTTATTGTATGTACATTACTGTTTTTTGCTATTTCAGTTCCAACCCAGTGTATATGTACAAATAAATATATATTTCACTATTAAATACTTCATTTATTTTATTGTTAATTTATATTTCGCAAATAGTTTTGCCGTGTCTGACGACCAAGGTTAAGCCAATGGCTGTTTTCCATGTCGTTTTCGTCTTCTTCGTCGTATTTGTCTACTTCGTGTTCCTCGTCATCTCGAGAACGCATCGAACATGCCCGACTTTTTCCCTGTTCTTTCATGTGCTTCAATTCACGTATGTAATGAGTACGCAACATATTAATTTTTTTGATAAATCCTTCTTTTCAGTGCTTGGATTTATTTCCTTGAATTTTCTCAGCAATATTTCGTAGTACTGTTTTTTCATTGCAAGGTTATTGTAGTCTTGACTCTTAGCATAACATTGGAGCGGTACACTTTCACCAACCCAATAATATTATTTTCAATATTATCCGCCATTTGATATACCCGATCGCGTATGTGGGTTAAAGAGCCTTCAATTATTAAGGAGCCTAAACTTATTTGTGCACTTTGCATGAGGGTTCAAATTTACGTCATTTACTTCTATGGTAAGCGCCTCTTATTTACAGATCATACTGAATTTGCATTATTGGAATATATGAGTTATTTGTGTCTTCGCTATTTCCTCCTCTGCATTATCATTATCCCAATGTACAGAATTTTTATAATGAACAATACCTTGCATTTAATCCATAGTTGACGATTTTATGATACATGCCTGCCCGAATAATTTCTGGAACTGTGATAAATTATTTAATCCATAACGTCCTTAGAAACAAACATATCATCGACACGTATTTTTGTACTCAATTTAAAATCACACTGTATTTACATGAAATTTTAGATATTTAATTAACTTGCGAATTTATTTGTACATTATATTGACACGATTGATTATATTATTACATAAGACAACTATAAATGTAATCCAAAGTTATCAGCATTAAACTGATTATTTTGTATTACATTTTCAGTTAATAACTGAATTAATTTTATTTCAACGAATCTCTATAACTGATGTCCAAAATGTTATCCGCTAATTCATCGAACGGGCGCACTAGCAAAGGTATTGCCATCAGACCAACAAGGCAAGGTAGATATCGGGAACACACTCTTGCCTCCCTCATTACCCACCTTGTTACGGTCAATATGCTGAAATGGCGAAAAGGATATTTCAATAAAATAATGGTTAGAAAGTGATACATGGTAGAACGTTATACGAGTACTTCTAAAACAATCAGTGATGTTTACGTCATAGAACCAGGCATATATAGATTGTAATCACCGCCGAATTATTTATGACAATGGTTTCACTTAGGAATAACAAAGGGAGGAAATTTGCGATTATTGCTAATCTTTTAGTTCGTATCCATTCGCTGCTATATTTATATAAGCAAATCACTGAAATCGATTCAATAGTCAGATGATAAAGGAACGGATTGGAAAGTTTGGTTCCCAATTCTTATGTAACAATACAATAAATGAAAAATGACACTATTTATAATGCTAAAGTTTGGATTTATAACCCACGAGATGTTTCCAATTTATCAAGTTCCCATTTTTTGCGTTTATAGATCTCTATAAATTCAATATGTTTAATTCGAGCGTTTATTTGTACAATATTAAATTTATTTACATATACATAATTTGGTGCAGTACTGAATACTATGAAATGTAACCAAAAATTATCAGTTAAGTTAACTGGTAATTTTGGATCACACTTTCAGTTCCAGAGTTATAAATAAACATTCATTTGAACCATTTCCTATAACTCTGGTCCAATACGTAATCCGCAAGATCATCGAAAGGATGTACTAACAAAGGTATTGAAAGCAAACCAACTAATTTGGGCACGGATCGGGGACAAGCACCTGCCTCCCTCATTATGGTTCGTGTTAACCACATTATCCTGAAATGGCAAAATTACACAATTTCA
The DNA here is from genome assembly GCA_920105625.2 of Clusia tigrina. NCBI lineage: Eukaryota > Metazoa > Arthropoda > Insecta > Diptera > Clusiidae > Clusia > Clusia tigrina. The sequence goes on from OV050033.1 coordinate 150,343,609, forward strand.
ATAATATATACATATATCATAATCATAATTTCGGGTGAGTTAAAGTTATAAAACAATTTAATTGAGCAGTTCTTAGAATGCCCGTTTAAGATGAGCCTAATGACGATTCTCTGACACTTGGTATCAGTTCACTATGCTCGCTTGACCTCAGTTTGCAGAAAAATTTGGTATGTCTATTTTAGGAAAAACATTCCTGCTTGTTGATGATAATAGGCATGATCTTAATCAAGCTCTAGCAGTCTCCTTTTAATATTGAGCTCTATGGATTAACTATCAACAGTGGTTTTAAAATTGCTGAATTTGTCAATTGTCGAAAGACCCCAATACACCACTTTGAATGGGATGGTCAAGGACTATGGTAGGGTCAAGGACTATGGAAGACATTTCTTAAATAATATTAGAAATACTCGTAATACTAGAATAGACGGAAAACGTCATTTTGGGACATATCAAACAGAGTTTGACTCTGCATAACTTCACCTGTCAATTGCGTATCCTGGGAACAAAAGGGAAGACATTGAGTGCCAAAGCAGCACATCTCCAGTACCGACTAAAGCTTCTTTAGAGCTGTTCTTTTTTGAATAAGTCTTCGACATTTTATGTATAGCATGAATTCCAATGTAACCGGTCGTCACAAGGTAAGAGTATTGAAGCGCTTCTCGAGGTAGTGGAGGTATCAAACATCTGGTGATATTATGTGCGTAGCCTAAAGATGGAGTAAAAAAACCGAGTTAAGAATTGCTTCTAACCAACGCAGAGTTCTCACCTAAATATCTATAAGGCAGCTCACGGAAGTCGTCCGAGTCTTTCGGAGGAGGAGGAGGAGGTTGTTTTCCACGTTGTTTTGCCATTTATAAATAAGAAACTAGGATTCACCACAAATAGTATCATCAAAATCCAACCAGAATTTAGAAGATTTCAAAGAAACTTTTTTCCGCTTCAACACACTCCCAATTTGCTGGTTTACTTTAATATGATGCGGGCTCCCTTTGCTGAATTTAAATGTTGGTCTGAATATGTAACAATATAATTTTGCGCGAATTAATTTTTTAGAGTTATTTATAAATTAAAGTTTTCATTATTATTAAAAATTTATTTTAACATTATTTGGAAAGGTTGCATGTTTTTTAATTCTAATATAAGTTTCTTAATGAATGTAGGTGTTTATGCTAGTTACTCAGGCAAAGCATTCAAAAACCTGAAATTCCCTCCTACCCTATTGTATATGGATTTGTTGGAGGAAGAAGTTTCTAACCAACATTTGCCTAGTTTGTGGTGACAAACAATTAATATATATATCTAGTGGTGAAATGGTTGATATCTTTGGGCATTTTTTTGTTATTACTTTCGTTTCCTTTCCTATTTGTGTTGCTGTGCAATCATATGCATACAAGATTGCTAGAATAAAAGATTGCGCCAATGCTGGTACAAAATTTTCCTCTCTCTACGCAAGTCGTCATAAACAGAGAACCCAGAAAATAAACTTAAGCGTCAAACGGCAAAGCAGCGAAATAAAGCAGACGGACGTTGTACACGAACCCACTTAAAATCGTGGTGAATCCACTCAGAATCGTGGTGAATCCACTCAGAATCGTGGTGAATCCACTCAAAATCGTGGTGTGTCCGCTACGGACGCTGGCAGCGAAAAAGACTTTCCTTTCTCTGTGTTCTCTGCTATCGGTTCCCTATCGGATGAGTGAAACAGCGCACTTTGTTTTAGAATGGGCCGCTACAAAAATTTGTCACTTTATACATAAACAACTGATCTACAAGCTGTCCTAATTGTGGAGTACGGTAGCGAAGAAAATTTCCGCTCGAAGAAATGGCGTCCGCTCAATCAGCTGGAACGCAGCCAACATAAATATCACTTATGCAAATAATCAAAGGGGAAAAAGTGTATTTATATATGACGAAACAATAGTGTAATTATAAAATGTATGCATCTGATGCTTTGCCATATTACCAGTGTGTACTAACGAAATGTCAAAACCAAAACAAGAAGAAGAGCAATTCTCCTTTGCGTCTACCTTTTAGGTGTGCCCTGCATATTACATTGTACTATTATATTTTTCTCTTGTGAATGAAAGCGAAAAAGCCGCTGATACACTTGACTTAAACGGAAAGTTCACAATGGATCAGGATTTCATAAAACTTTACTGGCACATACGCTCTGTAATTACGCTTTGGACAGAAACAAAATACATTTCGGACAAAACCAGCACCAATTATTAACCAGTGCGCTCTTTCCATCCTTCTTGGCTATGTATGGCAATTTAACTTTTAACTTCAAAATCGAGGAAACTACCACAAATTTCAGCTCTGACACAAACGAAGATTCGAACATACAACAAATAAAGCGTAGTCAAATTCGTACAAAAATGCAACAACAAAAACACACCAAAAATGTCAAATTTATACGAAAGCAAGCGAAAAAGACATTGATCAACACTGACCGAGAAGTCAGGGCATCCATTATTTGTTGGAGAATCTGGTGTGTGAATTTACATATTACGAACTTTGCTTAAACAATACTTAATTTGTGACAAAGGTAAAATAAATTAAGAAACTCCAAAAACTTGTGCGATATTTTTGCAATTGTTTGGAAGAAAGGTAAAGTAAAATCATATAATACACAATCGAAGACTTGCTACAAGTGAGTGTCGAAACGGTGAAAATATTTTCAATGTTGTGAATTAGTCATTTTGATTGTGGCTTTCCGAGGATTTCGTATTCCGATTATAGACAGTGACGTTAGGTAAAGGAGGTGTGCACTTCAAATAAATACGCTGCAAATGTTGTGTTTTTGTAAAACATATAATAATCGATTTTTTGTGTAGTTACCAGTGACGTCACATATGCAATAATATTTTTAATTGAATATAAGAGTTGAAGCAACCTCAATTTAGTATTTTTGTCTCTCTACTTTCTTGATACAGTTTCCATCCCGTAGAATGGCTGGTGGAACTCTACAGAAAGCCATTGATTTGGTGACCAAAGCCACTGAAGAAGATCGCAATAAAAATTATGCAGAGGCTCTGCGCTTGTATGAGCATGGAGTGGAATACTTTTTGCATGCTATTAAATGTGAGTCCAGCAAGCCAGAAGTTTTTTGTACAGTAATTTGTGATTGTATTTATTGTACTTAGATGAGGCCCAGGGAGAAAAAGCTAAGGACTCGATACGTGCAAAGTGTCTTCAGTATTTGGACCGCGCTGAAAAACTTAAAGAATATTTGAAAAAGGGCAAAAAGAAGCCTGTGAAGGAAGGTGGTGAATCAAGCTCCAAGTATAAATCGTTGTTGGGTTGTTTTAATATAGTTGATAATAAAAATGAGTTTCCGTTTTAGGGATGATAAGGACAAGAAAAGTGATAGTGACTCCGATGGAGAAGACCCAGAGAAAAAGAAATTACAGAGTAAACTTGAAGGCGCAATTGTCATTGAAAAGCCTAAAGTTAAATGGTCTGATGTAGCTGGTCTAGATGCAGCCAAGGAGGCTCTCAAAGAGGCGGTCATACTTCCTATAAAGTTTCCACACCTCTTCACGGGCAAACGAATACCGTGGAAGGGCATTCTCCTATTTGGTCCACCTGGTACCGGTAAATCATATTTAGCAAAAGCAGTGGCTACCGAAGCGAACAATTCTACATTTTTCTCGGTGTCCAGCTCGGATTTGATGTCGAAGTGGCTGGGAGAATCTGAGAAACTGGTGAAGAATTTGTTCGAATTGGCACGTCAGCATAAACCGTCAATCATCTTCATTGATGAAATCGATTCTATGTGTTCGGCACGGTCGGATAACGAAAACGACAGCGTCCGACGCATTAAGACAGAGTTCCTCGTGCAGATGCAGGGCGTAGGTAACGACACAGACGGCATCCTTGTACTAGGAGCCACAAATATACCGTGGGTATTAGACTCTGCTATACGGCGTCGTTTTGAGAAACGCATTTACATACCACTGCCTGAGGCACCTGCTCGACTAGTAATGTTCAAGATACACTTGGGTAACACCTCTCATGTTTTGGCGGAAGCGGATTTGAGGGAGTTGGCAGACAAAACTGAAGGGTAAGCAAAACCAGATTTGTGTAATTAAGTTCGATTGTTGGAATTTTGTATCGTTGCTATTATAGCTACTCTGGCGCCGATATATCAATTGTGGTGCGAGATGCACTCATGGAGCCTGTACGCAAAGTGCAAACAGCTACACATTTCAAGGTGAGTACGATTGTCGTTTTGATGAAATGGCTCTTAATTGATTCATCTAAAAACTATCTAACGCAGAAAATTACCGGCCCGTCACCTACTGACAAAGAAGTGATTTGCGATGATTTGCTGGTGCCGTGTTCTCCAGGGGATGCGGGATCTGTCGAAATGTCCTGGATGGATGTGCCTAGTGATAAGTTGTATGAGCCCCCAGTGACTATGGTAATACATCTATTTTCACGGATTAGGTCTAATTTCCAACAAATGTATGTCTTTACAGCGCGATATGTTGAAATCTTTGTCTCGCACCAAGCCCACTGTCAATGATGACGATTTAATAAAGCTACGCAAATTCACAGAAGACTTTGGTCAAGAAGGTTAAAGGGAGTCGAATTGGTAATTTACGAGAATGAAAAGCTTAAACGAACACTTCACACAAGGATTTAAATTATACGAAATTAAATTTTCATTGTTGTCTATTGAATAATTAACACTTTTCAAAACTATATTACCCGATGCGTTAATTGGACATAGTGCCGGCTTTTTTATAATGAACGCTTTAAATTTAAGTTTATATTACTTTAATTTTAATCAATTAGTTCATTTTTTCTGTAAGGGTAAAATTTCGACATACGTATTTTAAGTCCAACCAACCAATGACCGAATAGAAGCGATGCCCATAAAAGAAAGTGTATTTTTGTAATAAATGCTGAGCGAGCTACGCTTTGTATAGTGAGAGAGATAGTATTGTATGGAAACACTATTTTTAAATGTATTTTAACGCAGTAAAATTCCACATAATAAAATTGATTAAATTGCCATCAAGTTTGAAAATAGTTTACATTTTTGCATGCAGAATAGGGTATATTTTTGTCGGCGCTGATCTTTCACCATCTGATGGTCAAAAAAACTAAAAAGCATTAGGAAAATGTATTTGCTGCAAAACTCAAGAGTTCAGAAACGCTAAAAAATGCAGTCTGGTCTCCGACCGCCCAACGAAGCGCCAAAATATTGCATTAATTTCCTCACTTAACTATCTACAATTCTATAATTATCTGCAAACACTTCTCCAATTATATAAAAATGGCTTTTAAGCATAGCTTTTTATATTTAATTTGATTTTAAATGTATATATTACAAATTTGAAATAAAATCAAAAATTATGGATCGTTAAAATACTGACTCCTCAAAATACATTTCGAAAGACAAATCCCGAGTATGTTATTATTTACTACGGAACACAATTTGTTGGAAATTTCATAGTAAATTGCACAGCATTATTGGTCTTCAGGCTCGGATTGTGGTTTTAGCATTGGCTCGCGTATATTGTAATAGTCTATCATTTTCTAAAAAACATGAAAATGTAACATTTGGAAACGGCTCAATTCATCAAACACATACCTTACACAGTGCCATATTCAGGCTGCATATGGCCTGCGATGTATCTTTTTCAACGGCACGCTCTTTCCGTGATAGGAGGCGGACTTGGGGGTATTTGTCTTCGCCCTCCTCTATGCCGATCAAATTGTCGCGCACTAAAAAGGAAATTTGAAAGCAGTTTTCGACAGTGTTCATAAAGTTATTTGGATCAATAATAAGCTTGAAGAAAGGAATAGGTTGGCAATCGTTTGCTTTGTATAATTGGCTGACTTGTTCCATCACCAGATTGACTTTTTGAGCACCCTTGTCTTTTCGTGTTAGCTCTTCCACCGCTTCGGGACGCTTCTCTGCTGCCTAATTTAAATGTTAATAAATACAATAAAATAAAATAAAATTTTGTTCATATTTTCTCTGCACTTCACCAGTATGGTTTTTTTTCGTTGTTGTCGTTCTTTGGGAACGTGCTGTTTGGGTTCTATTTCGGCGACACCCAGCATTGAAGATTTAATGCGCGTCGTATGAGCTATTTTGCAGGCTATTGATGCAATGACGTCCCAATCGCATTCGTCATTTGTTTTTTGTATGGTGCTGATCTGTATAAAAAGGCATAATAATAAGGGTATATCAGGAAATCCATGCATTCGACTAATCTACTCACGATAGCATTTTGGTACACAAAATCATTGAAATCTGCGTTTTGGAGCATCACCTTCGACAGCAACTCGTGGTTCATTTTCAATACTTGTGCGTCCATCACAACTTCTGTGGTGTGCTCGGTACGATCCCTGACGTCGCCCTCAGCAATAATATTGTCGGATACTTCAATAATGTTCCGTATCGCATTTAGTGTATATTCTTTACTTTGCTGAGGCATCATGTTATCTGGAGCATACAAAAACAACAACGTTAAATTCGTTTATAATAAATTTATTATACTTGTGGGACACTAACCGATTTCTATTCCCGCGTCCAATAGATTTTTCAGCTGAACCTTGCGTGCTAGCGCCTCAGTGGCACTCAAGTCTGCTTGGGTTTTCTCCATGGCCAAATTGATTTTTATTATTTTCGCGATTTTGGTTACAAAAACTTTATTTAATCCAATTTGGAATTGAACTCAAAACAACCTTTGAAATACAGCGTCTTTTGTCTCTTCCATATGCTACACAAAAGATGGCAGGGTGGTAGTGTCGCTCAAGTACGTACTTTCGTACCATTTTGAGTACCTTTTTATATTGCGAGTACGAAGTACATTTATTTTGGTACTACTACTTTTTTCTTTTTCAAATTATTATGTAGTATTTTTTTATTTTTTTTTTTTTGTTAGTACGAAATTTACAATTTTGCAAATGGAGAATGACGATCAGAAAGGAAAGTACATTATCTGAAAAAGGTAACTTCTAAAGAGTAAATTTTTATAATAATGTAGGTTCTAAAGAGTACATTTTCTACAACCAGGTAAGTTCCAAATAATATATTTATTTTCTACAAAAAGGTAAGTTCCAAAGAGTACAATTTCTACAAGGTAGTGTCAAAAACGTAAAGTTCTAAAAAAATTTTAGTTGGGGTTTTTGGTGTTTAAAAACAAGAGTACTTTTTTATTATTCTCTCGTCCAATTCTGGAGCAACTAACGCAGCCACTACGAACAAGGGAATATTGAGATGGGGAACAAACACAAAAATGTTTATAAAACGAACAAGACAAATTTCGGAAAGTCTTCTGCAACTTTCTGTCAAAACATTCCCCTGGTCTATCCGCAGGTTATTCAAAAAGTTTTAATATAGTCTGCAAATGTCTGTGTAAAACTGAGTTGTACGCCTGATTGCTTTTTCTATCGGCTCCAATATTAAATCTAAATTTAGTGTAATTATGCCTCAGTAAATATTTTTCACTTCCAAATCCAGTGTTCAGTCAAAGTGAGCGGATGCCACGCCCATGACGACAGGCCGATTTCTGCAGGGATAGTGACGGTTGTCTTAAGCCGAATTGGGGTACCAACAATACCACGGCCTTAGCAACAGAGAATGGATTTGGAAGAATCCGATAACAGTTAAAGAACAACAGCACTTCCTGGAGGCCATTGCCCAGAGACCATATTCTCTGGCCATGCCTGAAGCTGAGCTATAAAACCAGCAGCAGCCGAGGGACTCACTCTCTTTGCTTCACCAGCCATCGACGGACTCATTCTCTTTCTTCTCCAGCAAGCAACGAAGACGCCTCGACGGACTCAGTCTCTTTGAATCTAGCATTCGACTAAACGCTCCGACATTCTACGAAGACACTTAGGACAAGTACAACCATTTTCTAAGACCATTCTGAATTAGTGGATCATATGGCTTATAATCGGTAGTCCACTAAGATCCAGAATAACTAACGCTTACTGGGACCATTCTGAATTAGTGGATTATATGGTTTATAATGTTGGTCCACTAAGACCCAGAATTACAAGTGCGTACCGAGACTTACTTACTATACCTACTAGTAGTTTAGCTCATTGAAAAATTCAACTTTAAGCATTTAATGTAATAAATTAAATAAAATATTGAATGAAACCAAAAAAAAAAAACAAAGAGGATTTACTATTTATTTTCTGTAAACCACTCCTGGCAATTCGGCGAGTTTATCCAGGCGAAAAAGAGTCGTTATAGTATATACCCTAAAAGTATGCAGCCATTTAAGTTTCAATTTGTTTTTGGTCAGCTTGCGCCCCTCAGCACCCTACATGTCAACCAAATTGGAAACCCTTCTACTTGAAAGTCATTTGTTGTCGATGGCAATTTGAAGAAGAGAGTAGAAAATTTAAAGAATGGGAAAATATTTCCGCTCCCACCCTAGATACATTTTGGAACCATCGGTGAAAATTGGCCGATCGTTATGTATTCAATGCCTTCATAACAAGAACTTTGAAAATGTGCAGGGCGATTGCATAAATTCAAAAAACTCGTCAAATAACAAAGATCAAAGACACTGTAATTTCGGCACTGTAGTTAGCATCTACCTGGCAATAATGCTGCCATGACAGAGTATACAAATAATACTCTCTTTGAGTGGCGTTTTGGCCAGAGAATCTTTTGTTTTGGCAGCCATGTTACCTGATCTGCCTGGTCTTTAATAGCACTGCCATGGGAGTATTTAAGTGAACCCAGATGGGGATTGCAGTCAGTTGTGAAGTGGCAATCGTATCGTTGGGTCTGCTCAAAAGTTTGGTTTTACTCGAAACGCGCGCATCTGTGAACGGGCTTTCGAAACGTAAGGGGAAATCGCGAGTGAATACAACATTTTCCAGCAACGATTTTCTTGTAAAAATTTTGCAAAGTGAAGTGAGAACTTGTGGAATATCATTGAAGGTGTCAAGTCAACAAATAAGTTTTAACAAAGTGCCAATACGAACATTGAAAGTAAGTAGATTTCTTAATACCTATTTAAGAGAATTTAACCGAGATCAAAAGGCGAACCTACACAATTAATGAAGTGTTGCTCCAAAGTACAGAAGTTAACAAGCAGTCAATTAAAAAGCGATTGTTAATTAAGAAGTGCCCCATTAATCTGAGTGCTATTACCGCAGTACAATTTTTGAAAGCGAAAGCAAAAAGGATGCCACCAGAGGAGTAGTACAAATGCACTGTATGGGGCCCTACTCTCTGTTCAGGTCTTGTTTAACCTTGTGGGAGCAAAAACTGATCTAAATAACACAATTTTGAAATTATAATAAAATTAAAAAATCGTTGTTTCTGCCACTGCCGAGGCGTCATCTGCGCACAGCCTTCGACATCTGTACGAATGAAGTATTTCAATTTCAGAAATTGATTGGGAGACAACAACAAAAACAGTATTGACAACATTAGTTTATCATCCGCTGAGTTTTTCCTGACTTGCAGTCGGCCACTTCGGAATGCCCATAATTTAATTTAATATCGACGCATTTGCATGCCTATTTGAGCACAAAAGCTTAGCAAAGATCGTGCCCCATCATTATCAAAGGTTTTCTGTGTGTCTCGTCTGTCGCTGGATTGCGAAATTTTCACTTTGTTTTGCTTTGATTTGTGGACTGTAGTTAAAAAAAACAACAACAAAAAACCAACCAAAATAAAACCAAACAAAACCGAAAAAACAACAACAAGAAGTGAGTGAGTATTTGCTCAGAGCTCGCCACGCTCATTCGAAAGTTTACGCCTCGAGTCTTTTGTTTATTTACACTTTGCTCTGTTTGACTGAGTCGCGTTGTCATTTGGGATTTTTACTACCAACAACTTTAATTCATGGAACTGCAAACAAATCGGAAGAAACATGTACTTGGGGCCATCGACGAATCAGTGTCAATCTCCTGCCACAGATGTAGAGCCACCTCAATTACTACGAGTAGAAACACACCCGCCAGGTCTTCAATTCCTCAGACAATTTTTGTTTTTAGTTCATGTCACATATTTAAATATTAAAACACAATATACGACATAAATACTTATTGAGACCTGTGCGACAGAACATCGCAACCAACGTATTCCAATTAATAATCGATTTCTGCAGGCCTACGTTCGATATGCTTTTTTATATATAACGAGGAGGAAAGCACCGAAAGTCGGAACCCCGTCAGTGCGGGACTCTAACTCCGCTAAAACCTCCTCTCGTCTATACGGGTTTCCCTCCCGGAGACCCTGTTAGGTCTTACGTCGGGAGGCCGTAAGAGCATTTACTGCTCACTCGCCCGTGTTAGGTCTGTCATTGCGTCAGTCCTGTGTGCCTCAGTATCGGAGAGGCGCTGGCGGCTGCGTTCAGCGTTACGCGCTCGTTCTGCGATTCGCAGCGCTTTCATAATGGTGGCCGCTGCCGAACAAACTGCTTCCCACTTGACGAGCGTATCGCACATACGGGTAATCAGGTTGTTCATTGTTGGTGGTTCATCGAGGACAGCACTCAGTTCATCCCGGGCGCCTCTGAAATGTGGTCAAGTGAGTCAAAAAACACGTGCTGTGCGTTCTCGTGCCGGTACGGACAGTACGGGTCTTCCTCATACTTAAATGGTCGCCTGCTTCTTCGGCCGAATGGGGCATGTGGCCACTGTTCCGCTTGAGCAACGTAGGACGGTCAATTCTGAGTGGTACACGACCATTTGTTTGCCGGAAGTCTTCGGAGAAATTGGTAAAACCAACCGCCAAAGACGAATCACTCTCCATCATGACAATGCGAGCTCTCACACATCTCGTCAAACAGCTGAATTTTTGAGCAGCCAAAACATCGATTGATGACTCATCCTCCGTACAGTTCTGATTTGGCACCCAATGACTTTTTCTTGTTCCCGAATATCAAAGGTAAACGCGTGGTCAACGATTTACCAGCGCCGAAGAAGTAGTTGAAGCGTTCAAAAACAATGTTTTGGAAGTGTCTCAAGAGGAATGGAGAAACTGCTTTGACAAATGGTTTGAACGAATGCAAAAGTGTATTGACCTTCAAGGGGAATATTTTGAAAAACGATAAAGCCATTTTCATTTAAAAATCTTTGTTATTATTTGCTATTCCCGAAATAAAAATAGTACCCCTCGAAGAGCCGGTCTACCTCCTTCGCCAATAAGTCATTGGGTGGTTTGCTGCTTATTATCCCATGGTGTTTGTTCTTTCCGCTGCTTTAACGATGTTTGTGGATCTCGCCCTCTGCTTGTGGAGCCGGTCTATCCCCTTCGCCAGTAAGTCAATGGGTGGATTGCTGCTTATTATCCCTATTGCTTCGTCCGATACATTACCGATTGAGCTAGCCAGGCGTAGTGCGCTCAGTCTGTCCAGTTTACTGACTGGATGCATTTAATGCAGGCTTTCACCGTAGTGGCTTCCACCCAATTGGCTTGGCATATAAACTGATGGAGCTAGTAACCATTGATATCAGTCTCCGTTGACTTGAGCGTGGGCCTCCAATATTCTGAATCAAGCGTGTAAGTGCTCCGTTTAGTTTCGTGGCCTTTTTGCAGACTGCTCTCAGATGCTCTTTGCTTTGTTTGATTAGAAGATACAATTTTCGGTTCTAGAGACATCATCGTATCTGATAAGCATGATGGGACGATGCTTGCAAGTATAAAAAATCAGTTTTGTCGGCCTGTGCAGGTCCACCAGCCGACATTGACATAAAAACTCCGAATGTAAATTGATCGCGCTTTGATGAATGAATCGAGTGACCCAAAAACTTAATTTGAGCGTATAATCAAAGCCACAAATCTCCACAAGCAATTAAACACGTTAATGAGCAAAATGAATCATGCAATTGAGGCATGCAAAACGTTCTGGAGGCGTACGGCGAGCACTAAAATCGTGCGACTCGTATGCAGGTAAAAATCGGTTCCCGAGGTTACTATATCAGGTGGCAGCTGTTTCAAATTGCTACTATGACCACATACATACATGGTATCCCTCCAGTTACCGGTTTCCCTTACTCTTAGTGCACTTTGATGCAGGTATTATTACTCTAATCAGTCGGAATATATTTTGATACCAATTGGATGTGGGCAAATGTTTGTAAAGTCCATCAGAAGGCATGTTGGTATTGAATGGTAGGAGTGGCAGCCTTCCACGCAAAAGCACACTTAAGCACATCTAATGGCTCATTGTGATAAGTATTTGGTATTGAATAGTCTTGCTTACTGAGTCGATTTAGTCATGTCTGTTAGTGGGCCTCTCCGTTTGTCAGTAATCACTTCTTGTTAAGTGATATCTACAGATATATTGAGCTGAAGTTTTTCATGTAGATGAGGTCCAAAACATAGAACAACTGCACAGTTTCCGGGGTCACAAACATGACCAATTACAATGCACTGTATCTTGACAACCAATGTGATGTTCTATGTAGTTGATTATGATGTTCTATGTAATTGACTTGGAACACTCACACATTAGCTGTATAAAATATGGGAAAATTCTGATTAATATTCGGACAATCTTAAGAGCCAATTAAGTGAGGAAAGCACTCATATTTCCATTTGCTTGGAAGTGACATTCCTACTCCTATGAATATCTACGCCTATTGTAATATATGTTTTATTTCTATAGAGATGTAAAATATATGAAATCGCCCTGATGTGGATGTGAAATTTTGGGTCGCCCTGATGTTTAAGGTATCCTTATTATAATGGCGTGCCTTCAAATGTTCTCTCCAAAGGAGTTGGTTCGATTCCTTGATATACTAAGTATACTAAATAATTAAGTACGAAGGGGCGCACAATAGATCAAGTTGGTCGCAATACATAAAGGCCTTAGCCTAACCCGTACAACCATTACCATACCATTACCATAATGGCGTGGATATAACGCCGAGAAATTAGGCCAAAGGCCGCTCTTGGTAAATAAGCCGCAAAGGCTCAAAACTCATAGCCCGCCAGCACACACTCTTATTGTGCGCTATGACCAGCATGCATATACACCACACTATGTTGTTCTTGGCCATTCATAAAACCCTGACGCTGACACACATGTGTAGGGTATTTATAACAGTCGGTGCGACCAACTTCAAACAGATTTTACTTTTTTCAGTTTCTTTGGGGCACTTTTACCGGATGTGCACCACAGACACAAAGTCAAAGAAAAGCAAAAGCGACTGCGCTCTTGACCATTGCAATGTTGGTGGGAATGGAGCAGTGTGTGTACGTTTACTCTGCATACGCAAGCGTTGACGTAACGTTTGCCTCTTCGGTGTTATTTTGCGGTCTATTTGGGCGGACAAAAGTAGGCAAATTAGTGATAATAAAAGGCGTCATAAACTTCCGTGTAGCTGACTAGTGGCATAAGCGGCGTATTTAAGCCCAATAATAGTGGCAAGGCAAAGCAGGGCGCGGCCACTTTAGGGGCTAATTTGGACACACAACTTATAATTGTTGTAGGTTTTAACGAATTGAATATTATGAGGATAAATTTTTCTTATTAATATTATTATTATATCTTACACTATAATTAATTGTGAGTGCAAGCTGTTGGGTGGTGAATGAGTACTACATACAGAGGCTTTCGACTCGAAGAGACCAGGATTTTATAGAAAGAAGCATTTGGAGACCAAGCCCGTGGCAGGATGATAAGGATCAATTATTTTCTTTGTACTCAATAGATAAGAAAAAAAGTATATATTTGGCAACATTTGACGGCAACACATCAATCAAGCTCGGAAATTCATTCAGAAATGTCCAATTTTGTTTGTGGTTCTACGCTGATAAAGACGGACGAACAGGTAATTTTACAAGAGGCCCAATAGAAATCGTCATCCGGCTCTGTAAAATTACTAAGGCTAGTTCGGTTGAGAAAGGAAACCATTCCCTGTTCTAGTATCTAGCGTTGGTACACTAATAATTTGCCATTTAACCCACTTTTAGTGCATTCACCTTTGTAGTTAGTTTGCAACAACTTCTGTTCCTCTGCACAGGCTGAAAAGTGACACCAGTTTGCGGCGCAACTTGGCATAAAAGAAAAACTCGACTTTGCACGAGCACTCGAATATATAAAATGCAGCGAAGCTGTACAAAAGCGAAGCAAAAAACCTCTTGGCTATCATACAGCATGCAATCGCCTTGAATCGCGCTCAGATAAACGGCTTTGAAAGTTTGTGCGATTGCGTATTTGTGCAGAAACTTGCCCGGCCGAGTGCCGTTCACAGTGCTCTAATTTTTTCACTTTTGTATGCGGCTGCGGCTGTGGCGCAGTCTGTTTGCGCGTCTTGTCTGTGCTCGTGTGCAATATCCATCAACACACTTTACCACGAAGCGCTGCTGAACACTTCAATACCAGCGAAGCAGAAAAATTGAACCAGTAGCCCAAGAATTTTGGCCACTTAGACGGAATACCAAAATTTGACGCTCTTGCACTCCTTCTACGCTATTGTTCAAGTGTGCGAAAAGTGCAGAAAGAAGGCAAGCAACTAACGTCTTGAAGTCACCTTGAAACAGTTTGTGATGCAAACTCTGCATTTGGTTTGAATGGCTTTATTGGTCAGTCGGAGTGCGGCGACGGCGACCTTTCCTTTGTCCGCACTTTGACGCTTAATTGAACACAGTAAATACAACTCGTTAATTGGAGAATGCCAGATGACATAGTCATGTTCATTGGTGGAGGAGAACAGGCTCATGTTCGTAGATTGGCACACGAACAACATAATAAAGCCCACTGACGGAAGAGATGAAATCAAGTAGCAGTACATTGGCAGAGATATGTGAATTATAGAATAAAGTATAACACAGTGAAGATCTTCGCACGAGCCTACCTAGAACCATTGTCCAAACATTTCAGCAAAGATCAGCACACCAATAATACTCACTTTCACTCCCGTCTACTACAAACACATGAGCGGAAACAGATTCCAACAAGGCTTCCGAATAGAGATAATCACGCTGTAATTGTTAGAATACGCCGTTTCACCGTTTGGCAGGCAGGCTTCTTAGTTTTACACTCCATCACCATTGCCACAGATAGTTTCCATAGTGAAACTATACAAAGCGGCCTAATCTAAGAGAGGAAATCTTCTCCTGCAGAAACTATGACTGATTTCTTTTTTCATAAAAACTTTTCTCTCTTTCCGAAGTAAATTGTGCGATGATGATAACATGAAATGAGGGCATCTCTGAGTCGAGATCGCTTGTGGTGTTCTGCTACGATTGCTTCTGATCTGTGAAAATTGAAAATTTGCGACGAAGTAGCGAGGCTTGCGGGCTGTGAGCAAAACGTTTACTAATCCTGCGGGAAATGTTGATTTGCTGCGGTTGGTTTCGTCGCAGAAAATGACTGGGTTTTCCACATTGCATTTCCATTCGAACAGTCGTCACGATTACATGCGGCATTTAAATTACTTCATTTTAAAAAGTGTGTGTCTTGAGGCATTTATTTTGGCGCAATATTCCAATTTGAAATTTTTAAATTATTTTTGTCGCTTTGGCAATCGTTCAAAAACTGTTCGTAGCGCTGCTTAAGTTTTTTACCGTTGCATTTTATGCCGTGCGCAATCATTTCTGCAGATAATTTGTATTCAAAATTCGTATTCTCGTACCGCTTGTGCTGCGATTGTCATTTGCAGCAAGTTGGACGGAAATTATCGGTCGCCGTAATATGGGAAAGATTGCGGATTAACGTGTTTCATATCTGCGTACATTTCTCCAGATTTACATAGTTCAGATTCTGACTAGCTGCTACTCCTTATAGAGAAAGTTCCAGAGTCGAAACACCACTGAGTAGCTCCATTACCGATGGATATAAACCATATTAAACCGAAGTGGTGTAAAATATATATCAATATTATAACAGTTTAGTCAGATCCTTCATAAATAAATATGCTATGTCTCTATGGCAGGCTTGGAGTAAATTAAGAATCATCACAGGCACTTTAAGCGGACAGTGTAGACTCAACTACCATTTGAACAAGTTGGGTATATCTTCAGATGCCATCTGTCGATTCTGTGGAGAAAGTCATGAAACCTCACTGCACCTAATAACAGACTGCGGACCATTGGCACACAAAAGACTCACGTGTTTTGGAGAATATATCCTAGATATGAGCAAGATCCCTCAACGCGAATCCTCCAATATGATTTCCTGTCGGAAATTAGCCTGACAGAAGATTTATAGATGAGACTATCCTCATCTTTCAAATAAATAGGGGCATCACAATAGATCTTTCAGGTCGCAGTGTATAACACCCTTAAATATATCTATGTCTCTATGCCTAGTATATAATAATAATTCAATAGAGAACCAGTCTCCATGGTAAGCAGGCCCCTGCTCAAAACACTTCTATATAAATATGTTTCTCTTCGAGTCGAAAGCGTTAGTTGTCAGCAAGGCCACGCTTACTTGTTGGACGAAAATAAGGGGATTAGGGTTAAACCCCGATAAAATGATATTATTAATGAATCCTCTTCTCTACGAAAAATATATTTCCTACGGTGTCCCCGCTAATATACAAAGGTATGGAAATTCCGATGAAGGAGACAGTCTTATATTTGAGACTAGTACTATAAAAGAAACTTACCTGGAAATCCAATATTAAAGAAAGAGTTAGAAAGGCCAATATTGCTTTGTACACTTGTAAAAAAGCGGTCAGAATCAGGTGGGGGCTATCCCCACGAATTATGCACTGGCTGTACATTTCTGTGGTTAGACCTATATTGCTATATGAAATACTGGTAAGGTGGCCAGTCCCTCCGAAACAAACCTATTGGAAGCTTCGGAGCAAGGTCCAAAGAATGGCATTGCCGAGCATTTCTGGTGCTTTAAGGACCACCCCAACTAAAGCATTAGAAGTGATACTCAACCTACCTACATTAGATCTAATAGGGAAACAAGTGGCCGCCGCATCAACACTAGGCTAAAATCCACCTTATTATGGAATGATCGGCAGACTGGCTACTCGATTATTGTACCTGGAGTAGTTTTATCCAACACATTGACCACTCTATATCTAAGCTCAACTTTGATAGGCACTTCCAGACACATATTCCGTTTAGAAGAGAGTGGCAAACACTCAGGCCATGAAGAAGGGGGAACTGAATTTCTACACCGATGGACCCAAACTTGACGATAGAGTCTGCTTTGGAGTTTTCTCAAAAGAACTGGGACTGGAGCTTTCGTTCCGTCTCCCCGACCACTGCAGTGTTTCTCAAGCAGAGGTCCTAGCCATAAAGGAGGTAGCCGTCTACTTAAGTAGATACGCCGTAACAGAGACCATTATAAATATCTACGCGGATAGCCAGGCGGCCATCGAGTCAGTGAACTCGGTGGCACTGAAATCAAAGGTTGATCAGGACTGCCGGGGAGCCCTAAATTATATCAGCACCATTTTCAATGTACGCCTAATATGGGTTCCGGGACATGGGGATATTGAGGGGAACTGTAGGGCTGATGAGTTAGCCAGACGGGGCACGAACCTTCCTTTATGCATGGACAGATGCGAGGTTGGAACACCAATTGCCATCTGTAAACTGATGCTGAAGGATAGGAAGGGTCGTGTGTGAGGCCAATGGGTCTTGGGCACACGAGGGCACTTGTTTAAGGACTAGGCTGATGTGGCCGGAGCTTAATAGAAGGAAATCTAGAGACTTGCTTGCCCTGTCAAGAGAAGATATCTCTAAGGTCGCGGCTTGTATAACTGGTCATTGGCTATTTGGCAGGTATGCTCTCAGGCTGGGAGTATTCTCTCATGAATACTGCAGAAGCTGTGGGGATGAGGAGTAGGAGGAGACTGTGGAACATCTCTTCTGTGGGTGCCCGGCTCTGGCTAGAAGCAGAGCGGGCTCTTTAGGCAAGTACGCTTTCAGCTCTCTTACAGAGGTGTCCAGCGCGAGGGGCAAACAAATTTGGCGCTTTATTAGGGCTTCGAAATGGTTTGACGAGTAAATCAAAGGTGCGTTGTTACGCGGTGGTATCACAATGGACCCGGGCTCTGTAGGCAAATGCGCTTTTTATCAGCACTGAAATCCGGTCTCGAACGTTATGTTTATTTTCGTTCCTAATAATAGTAGCTTTGCAAGAAGTGACGACAGTGGGAAATGATCAAAAGATGATACCGATAAATAATGCACGGACATATACGAGTATAGGTACCTCCATGTAAGTGCTAAACTATGGTATGCAAAAATGGGCTAATACTCCTACTTGTACATGCACCTGATCTACAACATGCCTGAGAACGTGGGAATTCTCTTCTGTTCTAACAAAGTTCGCAGTTTCTATGTCACCACTCAATTTACTATAAATTGCAGGCAGCGTTTAAAGTCAACTGCAGTTAACCTTGCACTGATGAATGCTGTGGTGGATGTTTTATGAGGCTACTAACCCGAAGCGTTGCGTTGTGTTACCTTCAACACAAGTCATCCCATCAGCACAACTAACCCACATACACCAACACGGATTGATAGAGCAGATTTTCTTTTCATATCATGTTTCCAGCGCTCACACCGTTTGTTCCACACCAATAAAAGCGGTTCGTGGAATTCGCGCCGTCTTGTCTTACGTCTCGGAGGTATTTGTGAAAAACGGTTTCTGTGCTGCACGTGAATCGGAGAATCTGCATGCAGCTGCTGGCATGCAACGCGATTTGTGCCCATTGCGGCACCAAATGGTGCGCTAAATGCAGAAATGCAAAACTGCGAAGGTATTGAAACAATGCAGTGCATGTCTATTATTGGGAGTAGCAGAGCAGAAGTAGGCATGGCTGTAATTACAGTTGATATTAAAATTTTATTTTAATTGCAACCGTGGTAAACACGCCCGGAAATAGCACTTTTACAAGTAGACAAGGCGCGCACCGGGGGAAACTTCACGCTTCATGGACCGACTTTTATGCGTGTTTTTGGGTTGTACAAGAGTTACATGTGGGCAATGCTTAGAAAATTGTGGCTCGAAATTTGAAATTCATTTAGAATAGCGCTTCCCAAACTTTTGGTATTGTTCAACCATTTCTACACACGACGGGAGAGAAAGTAAAGTCATCGCGAAACAAATCGAAGTGGGGATTTTGATGAGTTTACGACATACCCATTAAACATATCAGTGCATTTTGGAGATTATGAGGGATTTTTAAGATGATGGCAAAAAATGGAAATGGCGAACCAAACTGAGCATAAATCAAGTGACAGCTGTCAAAAAGACCAACTCCGAAGATAGTATTGCCAGATTGAAAACCACACGTCTAAAAAAAACACCCTTTATAAGAAATGAAGAATCCATTATCGTAGGTTAGGTTACGTTATCATGGTAGCCGGTCTACAGACCAACTCACTCAGACCACCCTGGGTCCATTGTGACATCACCGCGTAACAACGCACCTTTGATTTACTCGTCAAACCATTTCGAAGCCCCAATAAAGCTCAAGATTTGTTTGCCCCTCGCGCTGGACACCTCTGCAAGAGAGCTGAAAGCGTACTTGCCTAAAGAGCCCGCTCTGGTTTTAGCCAGAGCGGGGCACCTACAATACAGATGTTCCACAGTCTCCTCCTCATCCTCCTTATCCCCATAGCTTCTGCAGTACTCATAAGAGAATACTCCCAGCCTGAGAGCATGCCTGCCGAATAGCCAATGACTAGTTATAAAAGCCACGACCTTGGAGATATCTTCTTTCGACAGAAGAGATCCACTATCGTAAGTCCAAACAATAAATAAGATGATGACTCATGGTCACCGCAATTGAAAAGCACGTAAAGACAATTTGACACCTTATTTGGGATTATGTAAAGACACCCGTGCATGCCAATAAGCCAGTAATGAGTCGAAAACTGAAGAACAACCTAAGATACACAATCTTTTCTGTGGAACTTATTTACGCCAAAATGACCTTCTATTCCAGAATAGGAAACGATCATATTCAAGAGATGCTGCTAACTTTTAACACAGGTTTGTTCTTGATACTATTTTAGATGACTCTTATTAACAGTACAGAATAGTTACTAGTAGTCTCTAGAATTTAGACTTATTCAAACTTAACCATTCGATTGTCTATCGATTGATATAAAAAATTGATTCAATAGTCAATATTCACTTGACTATACAAGGCTCCATGGGTTCCAGGACATACTGGCACCGGCGTGGGGGTATTTGGGCCTAGGTACAAATACTATGAATCCCTAGGTAAATATACTAGCATCTTGAAGACGGAAATCCACGATATTGAGAGATGTGCACATTTCAACATTCAAAAAGGTTACGCGCTCAAGAAAATTGCAATCTTCTCGGATAGCCAAGCGGCCATTAGGTTTTACCTCTTATCAGGGAAAATCGAAACTGGTATGGGAGTGTATAAAAAAACTGAATGCTCTTGGTTCACACAACAAAGTTACCATTCTATGGGTTCCAGGACATGCTGGCATAGAATGGAACGAGATTGCCGACAACTTGCAAGTAAGGGGGTTGCAACACCCTTTACTGGCCCAGAACCCTTCTGTGGTGTAGGCAAGCTGTTCTACCAGCTTAGGATCGATGAGGGACACCATAGGCACAAATACTGGGTTAACACACCAGGCCCAAGGGTATCAAAGAGTCTTCTAGGGACATACCACTTAAATATATTCGAATTCCTTATCAATCTCTCTAAGAATAATCTTAGGATGATGGCAGGCCTACTCACAGGACACTGTAAACTGAACTCACATATGGTGAGGATGGGGGTCACCTCGGAAGGCTCCTGCAGATTCTGTATGGAGGAGACGTCTTTGCATGTGTTGACAGATTGTCCGGCTCTCATGCACACCCGCAGGAAATACTTGGGATTCTTTCAAGGCTCTGCCAGTGATGTGAAACCTCTGCAGCCAAAACTTGTCATCACGTTTATCCGGAGGATAGGACTCAAAAATGTACTTTGAACCTCCGATGGGGGCACAATAGATCGAAAGGTCGTGGTGCTTTAAATCCCCTACACACAATATACAAGGCGGAACTAATGTGAGTAGGCTGTCGAAGCGTGTTTACTGGCACGCCGTAGAAAATTTTTAGTGGAGAATTATCTAAGCAATAATGTGGTGACAATATTCCGAACCGAAGACGGAAAGATGGCAGTAAAATGGGTTTAATAAAGTTGGTAATCTAGTTCTAGAAACAGCAAAGAGACTTATTTCCTTTGTAGACAAAGTCAGGACGATTGAGTTTCGAGACAGCAAACAGGGATTTTATTATTTCATTATCTTATGTAAGCTAGGTAGGGCAGCCGCATCACCAATAACCAGTGATGCCACTTAGACCACCAGTTGGGTCCGTTGTGAGCCGCGGATGCGAGGCATGGCTACGCTTCCCCCTCCAGATTGAACCACCCTCAGCCTTTTACAAAGCGAAGAAGGTTGTTAACACCTGACTGACATAGACCATCTATACTTGTTTAGAAGTGGGATCCCAGCAAACGCTCCCTATTATGTAAAGTAAGAAAAGAAAGAGAGAACATGAAAGAAGTTCCTTTATTTCTAGACAAAAAATGTTCAAGAAAACCATGTAAGAAAGCCCTGTACCGAATTCGTGTTGAAAGTGTGGAACACTAATAGCTGAGCATCATAGAACTACATGAAAAATAAAGCACTCTATCTCAAAGGAATTATGGGTTGGAATAGCAAGAATATCTCCAAATGTAGTTTCGTATGATATTGTCCCAAATCCAACAAAATTCATGACTTACATAGTTTTTAAAAACTGGCGGGGTATTCGGGTTCGAGTATTTTGCAAGACTTCTGGAAATCCATTATACGGATAATAGTCACGCCAAGCTGAACACCTTTTTTTTAACCCAATAATGCATACTCCTGTTTATTTCCCGTTACTTAAATCAGGCTCTTCAGTTCATTGCAAAACTTCGCTTTTAAATTCGAGTTAGTTCAACAAAATCCCCGCATTGCAAGCAGATTTGTGCAAGTAAAACTGAAAGGAAAACAAATAAAAGCCGATGCAACTCCGAAAAACTTCCGCAAAAGTAAATAAAATAACTTATTAAAAAGAAAAACGAAGGAAATAGTTTTCTAACTGTGAAGTCACGTGTAACGGCTCAAAATAGCGCAATGCAACAGCAGAAAATTGCAAATATATCAAAGTTGTTTAATGCTTGACAGCTCCTGAGCTTAATTCGAGTTTCTTGGCGGTGCTTTACCCCGATAGGCCCCGCCGCAGCCAAACGGGCACTTGCCTTGCTCGCAAATTGCGAATTTTCCGCACATTCACTGCTGGGCGGACAGCTCTCAACTGGGCCAGTAATTTCCCAAGAATTCATTGTACACTGAAAATGAGCCCAACAAGAGCAAAAAACTTACAACACTCAAGAAGCCGCAACATTCAAACCTGAGGGGCTGGGATGAGCATGTGAAATTATAGAAAGGCAGCAAAAGTGATAATGTGGCTCGATAGCGAGATGATCGGTTGGCATTGAAACAGTTTCTGTAACGAATCGAAGAAAGTAGCTTCGGACAAGTCCAAACTTAGCGATCTTGTGAAAGCAGTGAAGGCAGTCAAGAATTAGAGGCGCCACAGAATCGCGTTATGATTGATTTGTTATTGTTTCTTTAGAAACAGAAACTGGGATGACTTTCAATTAAGAGTACTCACGGATTAAGTACAGAAGCATAAGCGATTAAATCGTCCACCACTGACCACGGATTACTGATTCAGTACAGTGACGTTTTAACTAGGACACATTTTCCAAACAAAGGCATGTAAAAACATGGATTCACGATTTTAATTTATTGATAATATTACCAAATGATTGCTGCCGCCTTTTTATACACTTTACCTTTAAAAAAGGGTATACTAATTTAGGGGTTACAATTTCAAGAAAGAGGCGTGGTAGGTATGTACATTTATATACAGATTTTGTCGGAACAGGTAGCAGGTAGTTTAGGCAGCCGCATCGCCAATAAACCAGTGATGCCACTTAGACCACCAGTTGGGTCCGTTGTGAGCCGCAGATGCGAGGCATGGCTACGCTTCCCCCTCCAGATTGAACCAACCGAAGCCTTTTACAAAGCGAACAAAGGTTGGTAACACCTGACTGACATAGACCATCTATACTTGTTAAGAAGTGGGATCCTAGTGAACGTTCCCAATTTCTAGCAAAAGCTGGATATGTACAGAAGAGATGCTGGACAAGTACAGAAGAGATGCTGGACATGTACAGAATATATGCTGGATATGTACAGAAGAGATGCTGGACATGTACAGAAGAGATGCTGGACATGTACAGAAGATATGCTGGACATGTACAGAAGAGATGCTGGACATGTACAGAAGAGATGCTGGACATGTACAGAAGAGATGCTGGACATGTACAGAAGAGATGCTGGACATGTACAGAAGATATGCTGGTCATGTACAGAAGAGATGCTGGACATGTACAGAAGAGATGCTGGACATGTACAGAAGATATGCTGGACATGTACAGAAGAGATGCTGGACATGTACAGAAGAGATGCTGGACATGTACAGAAGAGATGCTGGACATGTACAGAAGTGATGCTGGATATGTACAGAAGAGATGCTGGACCGTTTCCAGCTCCTTCTCGTTTCTGCAGCTGCGACAGAAGTCATGCGTATACACTCCCATTCTTCTTACATGATTTCCTATTAGACAATGTCCCTTTAGGGCTCCTATTAAAGTCCCAATTTGTAGTCTATTGATATTCTTAGCTATACCCAGATTTAGCCTCGACCATGTTTGCCTGGCGATTTCGCAGGTGGTGGCACAGATCCACATTTGATTGATAGAGTTAATCAGTGTCTCCTTTATGACAAGCTTACAAGTCGCGAGAGGTACCCCCATATGCCTACTGACATTTGGCACACAAGTGCCGCCTCTCGCAAGTTGATCAGCCTGGCAGTTCCCTGGTATATTCCTATGGCCTGGTACCCAGCATAGATGGATATGGAATTGTTTAGCCATCTCATTTAGAGATCGGCGACAGTCTAAGACACTCCTTGATGTAATTTGGAATGCATCCAAAGCCCTTAGTGCAGCTTGGCTGTCTGATAAAATACACATATCCTTGCCGGTTACCTCGTTTATCCTCAACCAATTCAAGGCTTCGTGAATAGCGATTATTTCCGCTTGAAAAACACTGCAGTGATCCATTAGTTTGATGGATTCACTGATTGAAGGCGTTTCGCAATAGAATCTTGATCCTACACCGGTATTCATTTTTGATCCATCGGGGTATATCTTGATGGGATTATGTGGAGATGGATCCCCCTCGAGCCATTCCTGTCTCGAAGGAATCCTTTCCCAAAAGTTTATTTTGAAACAAAGAGAAGAAGGAAGGTAATCAATATCACTGGGTATGTCCGTATATGATTCTAATATAGTCGCATGTCCATACGGAACAGCTTTCCATTGTCAGCCCGCCTCGACCCGAATGATCGGAATAACTTTCAAAACAATTCTAATTTTGTCCGTCCGTCTGTCCGCCTGTCCGTCTGTGGACACTTTTTTCTACACCTTTAGAGCTACCTTAATGAAACTTTGCAAAAGTATAGTCTGGACAAAGATGCAGAAACAGATTGCTATATGGGCCGATTTGGAGAAAGACCACGCCTACCTCTCATATAAGGAACTTTTTTCATCTTCTTTAAAATGACTATATTATTATTATATCTTACACCATAATTAATTATGAGTGGAAGGTGTTGGGGGAATGAGTACTAGCTATAGAGGCCTTCGACTCGAAGAGAAACGATTTTTTCAGCAGGATTTGAACCTGCGACCCTCGGGGAGTGAGTCTAGCATGCTTACTACTAGACCACAGAGGGCGGCTAACTTAAGATTGGAGATTTATGGACAAAGCTTTACGAGAAGTAACATGTGGACATTATATAACTAACTGCAAGAAATGAGGTTGTTCAGAGAAAGGACACGCCCACTTTTGATATACGGAACTTTCGGGTCTAAAATTAAAATTAGCCTAACTATGCTCGTATTGATGCCAGCGGAATAAAAATTAGCAGAAGTGTACATGGGGTCCATAATAGTGTGTATGCAAAATATGGGGATACTGCCACGCCCACAATTAATAAAAAATCGTTACTAGTTTTCTATTAAAGATTCATCAACGAAGTTTCATAGGAAGATTGCGGGTACTAACATTAAACACCACACAAAAAAGGGCGAACTATTTTGACAGCCACGCCCACTATTGACATATTATTATAACGAAAATTTACATATTTATAATACAATATTTTTGGGCGAAATTTTATATTAGTACGTATATTGACACTACAAAGCCATACACAAGAATTGTGTAGATTAGATACAGGACACGCCTCTCTCCCATATAATGAACTTTGGGAACCCCACTCAGAAAAAATTACCCTATCTATGCTTCTAGTGATGATATATGAATACAAATGGTAGCAGTATGCATTAGGCCTGTGCTAGCATGCATTCGAAATATGGGCAGATTATTACTACTGCCACGCCCACAATTAAACAAAAATCATTACTAGGTTTCTATAGAAGATTCATCAACGAAGTTTCTCAGGAAGGTTGCGGGTACTAACATTAAACACCACACAAAAAAGGGTGGGCTGTTTTGACAGACACGCCCACTATTGTCAGAATATTATCACTTACGACCTGAACCATATTTTTGGGCGAAATTTTATATGAGTACTTATATAGACACTATAAAGTTTAGCATGTGTCTTGACCCTACAAAGCCATATACAAGAATTGAGGTCGTTTGGATAACGGCCACGCCTCCCTCTATTAGAAACAATTCAAGGTACCCCACCGAAAATTACCCTAGATATGCTCCTAATGATGATTTATATAGAACACATCCCCACACGCACAAGGAAAGGTGAAGGGTATTTCGAAGTCGGTCTAACCCGACTTCTTTACTCGTTAGATATCCAATTGGCAAAAAGTTAACAAAAAAATCATTCAAAATATGCAACGCGAAATGATTGCAGCTTTCACAGCTCGGTACTCAGAATTACGAAGCACCCTTGTATATCTGCCTCAGAGCACCCTGTATTGAAATGCAGTCAAATGATCGAGGATATCTTTCGATTGTTGTCCCACCACTTGGAATGGAGGAAGCCAAAATAATTTCGAAGTCGAAGCTTGTTAGTTTTTTCTTTCATCATTGATAGAGCAACGCAAATGTTGGTAAGAAACATTGGAAATGTCTGTTGCACGGTGTCTGGCACAGTCGCAGTAATTGCTGCGTTTCAAATGCGCGCATGCGCTGTTCACGTCACATAAATCAAGTTTCTTGCTTCAGTCTTTCGATTTAAACGTGATTTTTTTCCAGTCTCTTTGGTGCGCAGCGCAGCGTGTTGGTGGCAAAGTTGCAAAATATTGAGAAAATGCAGACATTCCTGCCTCCTATTGCCCTAGCAATGGAAGCGATTACTCATTGGATATTTCGAAACAATGCGCAGCACCTGGTATCGCTCCTCTCATCTTATTCGCGGCACTTGTCTGTGAAAATTCTTAGCAATCGTTCCCATTTCTTGTAATTGTCCACATGGGAGCGGACATTTCACAGCCACAATTAACATCATTTCCGCGGCACAAGTGTCGGCAGACTTTTCTATGCTTTCAACGCCTCTGCTGTGCGCCAGCAATTTGAAGAAATGAGGTTAATTTCTCACAATGAGCCGAACGAAACAATGAGTGAATGGATAAGTTCCAAAGCACATAATCAGCACACCACCACGCTCACCTCTGATGCTCTACTGGGCATTTGAAGTCAACTTTCGTGCACGTCAACTGCTTTCTACGTGATCTTTCAATTTTTATATCTTTGCTGCATAGAACCACCATCGCCACCGCTCTGTTTGCTTGAAAGCGTTACCAGAAGAGGTGAGCGCTCACCTCTGATGAATAAAAGTTTAGCTGTCTTCTACGCGCTTCTTTCGAAAATTTTCACTTTTTTTCTGACCATAAACTTGCGGTTAATTAGCGTGAAGCTCTGCTGTGGAGGAAAGTGTTGAATTTGAAAGTAAAAACTGCGGAAAATATGCAAATCGAAATAGCGTCGTAAAAGAAGTCGAAAGGCTGCAAATGTCAGAGATGCAAACTGAGCACTTCAATTTCAATGCATGGATAATGCTACATGGCAGCTACTCGGTGACCACATGCAACTTCTGGGGTTATTTTCAAACCTTTTTCGGTTTTTTAGTTGGGGTTTCAAGTTGTTGAAGCTTTGAAATACGTTCGCATTACAAATGAAAACTTGTTAGTTCAAAGAGTTACAATCAGGAAGCTGGGCACAGATTCAGGCTTCACGCTTCGTTGTTTAAGCGTCGAGCTATGCAGCCAGTCAAATCGAAAAATTGTTCACAGCTTGCTTGGAAGTACCTCAAGGTCGCGGTGTTCTTTTAACCTGCTAATAATAATAACAGAAGTACCTCAAATCCACAGCCAGCTAATTGGGTCTTGAGTCAAAGTTTCTCTATAATCACAGTCATGAAAGGCAATCATCTCTTTGGAGTGTATATTCACAACATTGGTCAGAGCTCAAATCGCATTGCTTAAAGCTTTCTTCCTCGCGCTGAAAAGGGCGGCGCATTTAGTTGCAATGTAAAGGTATACTTTTCGCTGGATGTTTCTTTCCCTAAACATGGACCTCTGATTAAGAGTTATACCCAGCTAGATTTTCTTGAAAGTAAGTTAAGGAAGAACTTTACTTGTTAGTTTACTTGCTAGCCTGGGAATCTCAGGGCCTGTAAGCAGCGCGCCTCAAGAAGGTTTAAACATATTGTTTCATCTCTTACCACCAGAAGTGTTCATTTAGGGTTGTACCGCCAAGTGTACTCTCTGACTAAGGGAGTGCAACACGTGGAAATCTGCCAACTATGGACACTGTACAATTTTGAGCGAAATAAGCTGGAAGGTGTCAATGGATAGCTACGGCTGGTTTAGAAACGGCTACAGACTACATGACTTCTACTCTAGACTTTACAGCTAGAATTCCAACTCTATCCAACCAGGGAAGACTGGGAGTCAGGCTCTGTAACGGGTAATTCTGACATCATCTACACTGACGGCTCAGTGATGGAGAGTGGAACGGGGGCGGGTGTATTCTCAGAAGACTTGCAGGCAAGACAGTCTTATCGGCTGCCTGACGCATGCAGCGTCTTTCAGGCCGAAGTCTATGCAATTGAGAAAGCGGCCCGGCTGATACAAAGTAGTACAATTCGACCTTCGAATATCACTATCTGTGTGGATAGTCATGCGGCGCTTAAGGCAATTGAATCCAAGACAGTTAAATTGAAGTTGGTAATGAAATGTCGTACCTCACTACTGAACATTGGACCCCACAAGGTCTCACTTAGCTGGGTCCCGGACATAGCGATATAGAAGGGAATGAATTATCTGATGATACATTAACGAATAATTATCTGATGATACATTAATGAATCTCATATGGACATTAACGAAGCAGATACCTCCATACAAATCCCGATATGTGAACTGTTTAGGAGCTAGATGAATTCACTATTGCGGTGACAAACAACTTATGGACTAATCGTGACGACTGTGAAGTTTCAAGGGCCTTATGGACTAATCGTGATGACTGTGAAGTCTCACGGGTCTTATGGCCTAGGTTAGACATGAAGAGAACGAAGGTTCTCTTAGGGCTCAACAAACCTGCAGTAAGAGTGCTTACGGGGTCATTACCGGGCATTGTGCTGTCGCACCAATGCTTCAACGTTGGCGTATTCCGTCGAGCGGACTATGCAGTAGTTGCCATGATGAAGAAGAGATAGAAACGATTCATTACTTTTTATGTCAATGTCCAAGACTACAGTTGAAACGACTTCAAGTCACGCTTCTTCACAAGCTTCAGAGAGTTGACGAAGGTGGAGTTATCGGATCTCCTCCTCCTTTCATATGGAAAACCAAATGGTTTAATAGGGATGGTACTTCCAATGTATACGGAAATCAAGGGTAAGGACGAGTATGCCTTCTCTGGGCATTTTTGAAGGCAGTCACAATGGACATACATGTCCCCGAGTGGAAACGCCTTTCCAACCTAACCTAGCCTAACCTAGTTTTGTTGCAAGTTCATGTTTGCGGTGGTCAGTGGTTGATTTTTCATATACTGTGACATATTTAATACATATTTTTTTAAGAAAATCTGTTCAGCGAGTCAGTATTCTCATTATACAAAAAAACTATAACATTGTGAGAATCCTTCAAAAAATTCAGTGTTAGTGAAGTTTGCATTCTTCGTATTCCCGAGAGAGCTGTTTATATCAAAAAGCAGTAAACAAGGCTAAAGTTGGGTTAGACCGACTTCGAGATATCCATTACCCTCAGAATCATCTATCACCCCGTACCCCCTTTTCTATATGATGTATGAAATATTACGCCCACGATGATTACCAAGATTCCAAATCTCATTTTGTATCATCCTAGCAACCTTTCTTCACTATCTTAGGCTAAAGTTGGGTTAGACCGACCTGATGGCAGGTCGGCGGATGAAATATTACTCCCACTATGACTACCAAGATTGTAAATCTCATTTTGTACCATTGTAGCAACCTTTATTCACTACCTTGGGGTGGCAGCAGTAGCATAAATGTATATAATTTTTCCCTTTATTAAGAGTAAAGGGTGATTAATTGCATTGATTATTTCAGGAACTTTTCATTACATCCTCTTCCAAATCACTCGACTTTCAAGTGGCGTTTAGTAAATAAACTTCTTCAGTTACAACAAAATATCCAATCCAAACATTTGGGTCGTATTTTCTTCCACCAGGGATATCTACCGGTGCGTTCCTCAAGGAAGAGTTATATGAATTGCGTTACAAATTTGGTTCCTCATTCACCTATTCTGCGATTATTACCTGTTTCGAAATTTGAAAAAATGTCGTGGTGAAGAGGTGAACGCTGGGTCAGATGCCTTGATAAACCGCATTATTCTCAGGGCATCGAATAGTTGGATAATCTTTGTGTAGAGTTGAAACGAGAGTATGGTGTGCATTAGATTGATGCTTATTTTGAAGGTCTTGATAAAACGTATTATCCTCAGGGCATCGAAAAATTGGACAATCTTTGGTTCTAGTTGAAACGAGAGTATGTTGTGCATAAGCTTGAGTTTTGCCCAAAAAAGTAGTTTTTCTTGCCTAGGCCGATTACTTTACAATCCGCCCTCATAGGCTGACTTTTTATCATCTTTCATTTAAGTGTAGGATGGCTCCTTAATTGATCGCTCTTTACAATAACAACTCAATTAGTGAATTTTTATATTAGTTCAGTTGTTTAATTAAATTAGTAACATAATTTTCGGTTTTTGTTGAAAGGCAAGTTCAGAGAGTATACAAGGTAAGCTAAAAATACTGAATGCCATTTGCGGGAATTACGCTTCGAAGCACTGTAAAAATGTTTGTTTAAGTTTTGTTTTCTATCTCTTTAACAATTTGTCAAATATTACAACATGCTCAATGTAAACATGGTACTCGAAAGTCTGAGTAGGTCCAACTGTGTGGGAATGAGTGTACAGCTGTGAGTAAGTGCAAAAGTCTTTAACAGCAATGATTATTGTACGATCCGAACAGACGTTTTCTTTCTACAGTACTCGCAGATGCAAAGTTGCGCAGACGCTTCACGACGAATTTACGCCCTCAATGAATTAGTTGCTGAATATAGTTTCCTTAAATCTTCGCCTTAAAGTTTGCATTTATATCCGGTATACAACTTTCTCAATAGCAGGGCTGGAAATTTCACTCATAATCGTTCACTGCATTTACGGATTATTACAGATCGAAAGTAATTACAGGCCGGCAGGCGGACCCTTTATTCTTTTTCCCGCAGGTCTGCAGCCACAATTGAGGTGAAATCACTATAAACGCATTAACCTACAGGCACATAAAGGCAGCCCGCTTTTTTTAATAGTCTAGCGTAAGATCGTCATGACGGCTTTTCGTAGAAGAGAAGTAGCTGAAGATGGCATACACGTAGCATAAAGGGACAGCCAGTTGCTGCACGAATAAATGCAACCGTGCGCTGCATGCAAAAAGTCTCTATTTAACGCTAACGCTGAGCTGGATCTGCAGGTGTCTTTGTGCATGTACGAAGCAGTGTGTGTGTGTACGACCTCAATGGCTTATCTTGGGTTATTACTACAAGTTTGTACCTTTGAACAATAGAAACAACAACAAAGTGGCTGCAAAATTTTCGCTGTTCACAGGCATTCATCACGGAGTCACAGAGCTGTCTGAAGCACGTTTTGTGCTTTTTATATTATTTATGTTGCAGGTGTGTCGCGTTTTTGCTGTTGACAATAGCGGCGACTGTCTGCGTGTCAAACAATTCTACGAGCACTCATTGGGGTACCTGTTGGCGGCGTTAAATTCAGTCGCAACTGGTAGCGTTGGTTATTATCGAAGTTTTTGCTAGCTCAGTGCTTCTCATAGGTCAGCAATTATGAGCGTCCAAGGCGTCTGCTCGCTAGCGTGTGCAGCATGCTGTGACATATTTGAACTCAAGCCAGGCGCAGTGATCGCAGCATGCTTTCAAGCTTTTTATTCCCCTTGAGATTTAATTGCACTGGCACATACGATATCTGTATTGCTTTGGGTTCATGTAATTCCCGTTCATTACGTAACTAGCTTCAATATATTGGTACGAAATTGCCCTCCTGACAATTTATACTGTTACGAAATTGCCCTCCTGACAATTTACTCTAATTCGCAATACTCGGATTCGTACCACTGGATTGTGTAGTAATCAAACAATTGCTGGTTAAATTAATATAATTAACTTTATTTAATTATTGCAATTTACACACTTAATCTCAGGCTTAAAGTTTACTTTATTACAATTTGCACTTTATTTAATAATTCATTAATCACTTTAATACTTATCAATTACTGTAACTGCTACAAGTGAAATGCACTATGTACATACTGTTACTATTAAAATTGAACTACGTCTTCACTTTAATAGTGTGGTGGCTTATATACCTTTTGAATGGTTCAAGTGGAAAATTCTAGAATATTCTCTACACTATTAAAGTAGTTTCTGGATCATTCTCGAATCTTATCTACACCTCGAAAGAGGGTTCTTGAGTAAGCTTTTATTTTCGAGAACAGCGGGCCAGTTATGCCCCAGATATTTCTTCCTACTGCGAGCTAAGGCTTCGCAGTCCTTAGAAGGTGCTTTGGTGTGTCTTCTGACTCCGTGCAGATCCTACACACCTACAGTGTTTACTGGTGAGAGTCCCAGTTTCATGAGGTGGCTTCTTAAACGACAGTGGCCTGTGAGGTGACCTGCCAGAGTTCTTAAAGTGTTTCTCCTTAACTGTAGACAGAGAGCTGCACGTTTTGAGTTGTAGTCCCCAATCATGAGCTTCGATTGACTAAGTTTTGGTAGTGAGGTCCAGGAGCGTGATAATTTTTCCTCCTGTCTTAATTTATCTGTTAGGGGGCCTCCTTGGTTTAATTGTAAGCATGATAGTCTGTCAGTCGTGGGATCGAGGGTACGAATATCAGAGCGCTTCGTTTTATATCCTAGGGTCACATGCTGTAGTTGCCAGTACCTTCGTTTTATATCTTAGGGTCGAATGCCGCAGTTGCTAGTACTCATTCGCTGCAGACATAATGAATTATGCTGTAATAATAATCCTCTTCACAGGAAAAACGTGAAAACAGCCAAATTCAAAGTTTAGTGCATCACTTGGATTAGCTGGGTTACTCGAAGTAAGACCTCCCTCAGATGGACAAACCATTTCTATAAAATTCTCAAATGAAAAAAATAAGTTAAAGGTTAAACTTCAGTTGCTTAAAATCGGCCATTAAATAATATTTCAAAGAAAATAATTTGAAACACCTGACCCAGTCTTGTATACTTAGTACAATAGAACATAGGCATCATCGAGCATCCGAACTGCATCTCCTGCCTGGAGGAAGAACAGGACGGCACAGAGCATTTTCTCTGCGCTTGTCCTGCCTTTGCCAGAATGAGGAGGCGCATATTAGGGTCAGATGTGTTGGGAATGGATAATGTACATTCCTAATCCCTGGACAGACTTCTGAGGTTCATAAAATAGTCAAAGAAGTTTGAAAAGGTGTAACTTCCTTTCCAAAATCCTCTATATCCCCCCTTCCCTAAATATGGGCATCAATGCCTGAGTGCTTGGAGGCCTCCTTCTTCGGCGGTTGTCCGGCCTACCCCACTTCTATCTATCTAAGTCTTGTCAAAGACCCCATTATGGTGAAGTCATGATGTGCGTTCTCCGGGATGCTGCCACCTTCTTATTGTGCCATGAGTTCATAGCTAACCGCCTATCGCAGTAGCACACATTTTACGTAATTCTGAGGCCAGCATGCAACGTTGGCACGCCTTGGCGGCTCCTCAGCTTCTAGTCGTGCAGCATGATGAACTGAATTAATGAAACGTAACTTCCGGCTGAGAGCGAAATTGATAGCGGTGCCGAATGCGAATGAACTTGAACGTAATTGACACACACAAACACACACACAAACATACTCACACAAACAAACACACTCACATAAACAAATACACTTCTTTGCAAAAATACTAGTGTAATTGTCTCTTGAAGATTACGAGTCTGCGTGCGCCACGATAACATTGAAAAATCTGCTCTGATTGCGGCGAAACTGTCGCATCATCCAGTACGCGAGCGCGAACATGCGTCGGCAAACGGGTTCAGACTCCACATCAGACCCAAATTCAAACATTTGTAGTGTATCTGCAACCTGTTTTATGTGTGGCTTTAACCGTTTCTTTCTTTGCAGCCTTAAAATTCGCAACAACCAATTCAGGCAAAAGCAGATCAGCTTCAACTTGAATTGTGCCGCCAAAATTATTCCGTATTCCGATTGACTGGCGCACTGCAGCGCCTGTTTGTGAGGGGACGCCCATCGCCTTTGTCGTATGGAGGAAAGAAAAAGGTAGTGTAGTCAGCCGGGCCAGGCTGCCTCTTGTTGCTGTTGTTGTTGTGGTTGCCCGTATTCGTATTTGTTTTGACTGTTTGCGACGAACGAGTTGTGTGCCAATTCATGAATGAGTCGGAGTGAAAGCGGAGTAACGAAAGAAATTGTGGGAGATTGCAGCCAGCAGTAATCAGCCGACAACGTTAACCCACACAGACACAGGCACACGCACACGCCGCCAGCGATAAATTTGAGCTGGCTAAGTATTGACGCAGCAGGTGGCGCAAGAGCGCCGCTTTGCTCATTGCCAGTTGCTGGCGCTTTCAGTTAGTCTTCGAACAGCGTGTGAAAGCGACCTGTCCGAGTGAGTTTGCCTCACAACTGCCTCATTTACGAATGTGATAGCCGGGTGCTGCAGACACAAGTGATAATTCAAACATCTCTATCAATAGGTAAACAAGCGGCGCATTGAGTGATAAATTAGCGGATACGCTAAATTCCAAGTTTAATTGCTGAACATTAGTTTTCAAATCGTATGCAGTGCTAAACATCGAATTGCTCACTAACTTGGAGCTGGCAACCCTTCAAACCAAGTGAAAGTGTGAAACAATATCGCGCCAGCAGTTAAAAGTAACGCAAAAGTGCACAAAAACGCTCGCATTGCAACGCTGCAATGTTTGTAAATAATACTTTGAAAGTGCATTCAAGACGTAACCAAATAATCGTAACAGAATTCCTACTGTGGCTGTAGAGTGAGCGTGATTTTGACCGCCCAATGAGAAGGCTTCCTTTCTGCATTTCGGTAAATTTTTATGGTTCACCAGCGAAACTGCAAGGATCAAGAATTCATAGTTAGATGTTGCAACATCCTTACGCCTGCCAAATGCCGCGATTCAGCATGACGAGCGTGACTTTTGTGCTGCTGGTGATGCTCTCAGCGTGTTTTACCGGTAAGTAAAAAATTAACTTATTCGAATAGGAATTCCAAGCTCTCTCTTGCTTAACCTGGGTAAGTGGCAGGTTAAAATTAACCAAAATCAGTTTCCGATAGTTTGCTGAATAGGCGGGGCTATTAATGCATGCTTGTGGGTTCGCAAATCTCGCAATATCTCGCTTTGGTTTGCGGTTTTAGGCAAAAGTCAGCTAAGAAGGGACATCGTGACTCCATGTATAGAAAAATAGCGCTTTAGCTCTGCAACATCTTCCATGGAAACGCAGCTAATATGTGATCAGATTTGTCTTCTTGCATCTTGCATTGTCTTCTTTCTTACATCGCCCTGGACTATATCTAAGAGTGGTACGAATTTATTAACTCTATATTGCTCTTATTTAGTCAGGATCCATGTGGAAATGTTGATTTGATTTCAGTTGAATTTTGAGGCATTCCCATACTCTTGGGTATGATTTAGTATCCTTAAAAATCTTTATTTGTGGAATATGATTGCCCTGGAGTGATCTATATGCCTCTCTCTAGTTGCAGTTATTCATGAGTGTTAGGACAGCCATATAATCTAACCGAACCTACAGTTATTCATACTGCAATGATACTTCGTAGAATGATCGGGATCCAATTTAATCATACGTTTCCATGAAGCAACAGTACATTCGTCTGCTGAAGAAGTGTACAGATGCAGAAAGAAGTCAAACCTGGAAAACTCTTTCGTGATTAACAGAGACCAAAGCTCTTCTGGGAGATTTTAATCCTAAAAGAGCTAAGGAGCTAATAAATACGCCTCGGAGTAAATTAAGAATCATCACAGGCATTTTAAGCGGACATTGTAGACTCAACTACCATATGAATAAGTTGGGTCTATCTTCAGATGCCATCTGTCGGTTCTGTGGAGAAAGTCATGAAACCTCACTGCACCTGATCACAGACTGCGGGCCATTGGCGAATATATCTTAGATATGAGCAAGATCCCTCAACTTGAATCCTCCAAACTATATAAATTCCTGTCGGAAATAAACCTGACAGAAGAGCTGTAGATGAGACTATCGTCATCTTTGAAATAAATAGGAGCATCACAATAGATCTTTCAGGTCGCAGTGTATAATACCCTTAAATATATCTATCTATCTATCTAGTACCTAAGGTAATCTGAAACTCCTAGAATACAGTTTGTTGCTTATCGAAATGTGGATTGGTGCGAGAGCGAAGCAATCATTCATTATTTATTTGTTACTTTGTTTAATTTAATGCTGATTAATGATTGGACCCCACAAGGTCTCACTTTGCTGGGTCCCGGACATAGCGATAAAGAAGGGAATGAATTATCTGATGATACATTAAGGAGTAATTATCTGATGATACATTAATGAATCTCATATGGACATTAACGAAGCAGATACCTCAATACAAATCCCGATATGTGAACTGTTAGGAGCATAGATGAAGTCACTATTGCGGTGACAAACAACTTATGGACTAATCGTGACGACCGTGAAGTTTCAAAGGCTTGATGGACTAATCGTGACGACTATGAAGTCTCACGGGCCTTATGGCCTACGTTAGACATGAAGAGAACGAAGGTTCTCTTAGGGCTCAACAAACCTGCAGTAAGAGTGCTTACGGGGTCATTACCGGGCATTGTGCTGTCGCACCAA
This sequence comes from Clusia tigrina, assembly GCA_920105625.2. Lineage (NCBI taxonomy): Eukaryota > Metazoa > Arthropoda > Insecta > Diptera > Clusiidae > Clusia > Clusia tigrina. The sequence continues at coordinate 150,380,117 of OV050033.1, forward strand.
TGCTTCAACGTTGGCGTATTCCGTCGAGCGGACTATGCAGTAGTTGCCATGATGAAGAAGAGATAGAAACGATTCATTGCTTTTTATGTCAATGTCCAAGACTACAGTTGAAACGACTTCAAGTCACGCTTCTTCACAAGCTTCAGAGAGTTGACGAAGGTGGAGTTATCGCATCTCCTCCTCCTTTCGTATGGAAAACCAAATGGTTTAATAGGGATGGTACTTCCAATGTATACGGAAATCGAGGGTAAGGACGAGTATGCCCTCTCTTGGCATTTTTGAAGGCAGTCGCAATGGACATACATGTCTCCGAGTGGAAGTGCGGATACCGTATCCGCACACACCTTCGCAACTTACCCTAACTTAATCTAATTTAATACTAAAAAAGATATTAAATATTAAATTTAATACTAAATATAAAATTTAATACTGTGAAGGCCTTGAACTCGATAAGGAACTAATTATATTAATTTGAAGAATATATATATATATATATATATATATATATATATAAGTATACTCGTATATATATATATATATATATATATATATATATATATATATGTATATACTTATATATATATATATATATATATATATATATATATATAAGTATATATATGTATATACTTATATATATATATATATATATATATATATATATAAGTATACTCGTATATATATATATATATATATATATATATATATATATATATATATATATAAGTATACTCGTATATATATATATATATATATATATATATATATATATATATATATAAGTATACTCGTATATATATATATATATATATATATATATATATATATATATATATATATATATATATATATATATATATATATATATATATATATATATATATATATATAATATATATATATATATGTATATATATATATATATATATATATATATATATATATATATATATATATATATATATATATATATATATATATATATATATATATATATATATATATATATATATATATATATATATATATATATATATTTATATTGCTGCCGGTGTTTGGCACATTTAGAAATACATGATTTTGAGATGTGTATATAGTGAGTATACAAATACAAAAGTTCTTTATATTTTCTCATTCCATTCTCTCCGTGTAATGCAATTCAAGGGTGTGAAAGGCTCAGCCTCTAAACTATTTTGCATCGATAAGCACACGAGTTTGTTCATCAACACTCAGTTTTGCTATAAACCACCGACGCTGTAGGGGCATCAGTATCGTTGTTGGGTAATATATGGGATCGAACTTTCGTAGGCAAGTTTAAACACCCACTCTCCAGATCGGAGAGTCCGCTTAATACATTTGTAAAATTGTTGTTTATCAGTAAATACAAATTATACAAACGGATGCAGCTCATGATTAAGAGCCGTGATTTAGCCCGTAGGAGTTGAGAAACGCTCGGTCAGAGCCGAGTAGAGAAAGGGGGGGGACTAAAATGGGAAAAACTGCAGTTTAATTAACGAATAAAATATGCGAGTGATGAAGTTTTAGTACCTTTGTAAGGCGAGCAGCATTTCATAATGAGCTGAAATTCGAAAATACACGCGACGCCGAACGAAATCAGTGAACGTAAAATTACGTCACAAAAACATTTCAATTGTCACTTTTTCGTTATGTGTTTACACTTTCTTTCGTAAACACACATACGCGGAATCACATAACCGACGCAGTCCACCACGTCCATGGCAATGCAGTCTAGACTAGGTGTGAATTAACTTAACGGCAAATGTGAATCTGCTTCAGTCGGTTGAAGTGGGCAAGAATTTTCTGCTTGTGGCCGCTTCTTCTCGTACTATTCGTACTCGCGATGAAATTTTCATCTTTGTGTGATTCGCGGCATCAGAGGCCAAACTCACTTTTCTCACTCCAGTACTCAATTTAATTGTTTTCGATTTAGAGCCACTTGGCGATCTAACGCTTTCGAATACAATCTCAGACCCGCAGCATGTGGTAAACGCGTCTTTAAATTTCACTTCGAATTACCACTCAGTGCTAATTATTATGGAATTAATTAGAATTAATTAACGGAAATGGTTCGCTTTTCGCTTTCAATGAGGGTTGATGACGCGAATTGTGCTCAACGCATAATATTAAACAAAGATATGTGATTGTGGCTTCGTAGCTGCTGTTCACTGGTCAACCCCACTGGAATTCCGTTAACCTACGCTAAAGTGTGTTAATTTAAATTCCTGCCAGATCTGAGCTTCACCGCTGACAAAATGTGCTTTAAATGAATTCTGATTTGGAAGTAAATTACACAATTACAAAAATATTTTCAAAATTGATTGAAATGGATAGATAGATATATTTAAGGGTGTTATACTCTGCGACCTGAAAGACATATTGTGATGCCCCTATATTGAAATGGATGCGTGCTGAATATACGGAGGTAGCTATTAAGAACGTAGTGAATGACAGCCTTTAAGTATGCCAATATACTCACATTTGCTATCTTATAATCTCGGCTATTATCAACGACAGATTCCAATTCGATCTGATGAATGTTGTGGCTATTTGCACCAAGTCTGAGGAACAATGTCGCACAGACAAACAAATTGTTATCATACTAGGTGACATATATGGGCATCTAATCGAAGAACTCGGATCCTCTGATACGATCGGAATGTTGACCAAGTACAATAGTACTTTATTGCCACAAAGGCAAGGTTTGATGACGGTCCAGTAAAAAGTTACAGCATTTGAATGTAGCCAAATATCAGGTTGAGTATATTCCAGCTGTTTCGGTATGAATAGTGGGAAACCAAGTTCTGGCGGGCAAAGCAAGTTTGCAGATTTCAGTCGTCCAACCATTACTTATTGTGGTCAAATCAACATTCGGTCATGGCTGTTATGTTATTAGCCAGTGGAACAATTTTGCTTGTAATTAGGAATGCAGCAATAAGAAAGACATGTACGAATGTAATACACTTTCAAATACACGAATTAAAATTGAGCCACCTAGAAAGAAACGTGAAATTCCCCAATGTGTCAGATGCCAACGTTACAGACACACCAAGCGATACTGTAAACATAGCCCACGATGCGTCCAATGTATAGGAAACCAGCCTAATTCCAAATCTTCCCGCAAACTCCTTGCACAAGACCTTCGATGTGTGCTCTGCGAAGGCATAATCATGCCGCTAACTATAAAGGTCTGGCACTGTCTACTAATTATAAAGGTCTGGCACTGTCTGCCTACAAGGAGCTGCAACAAAAGTCGTTCGCAGCACTCAGCAACAGAGAAGCGAGGAACTTTAATCAGGAAAAGCTACAAAGATCCGCTCCAGGAACCACAAAGTCGTAGGCAAATATAGTACCAAACAATATTCCGGTAGAAACCAATACAAACCAAGCCAATCCGCTCAACAATCCAAATACACAACTCAATGAGGATGTCATCGAGCTAAAAAGCATGCTTAAAACATTGATGGGTCAAGTGAGTACATTACTTAACCTACTAACCACAGTCGTGCCAAATATGGCTAAATGAATAAATCACTAAAAATAGTAAACTGGAATGCCAATGGTCTCAGCCGTCATATCCATGAAATATCAGCTTTCTTAGCAGACAAAAATATTGACCATATGCCGATATCTCAAACCTATTTTACTGGAAAAAGTTACGCAAAAATTGAATATGGCACAAACCACCGAGCTGGCACTGCGCGTGGGGGAACTGGTGTAATTATTCGTGACAGTATTACACACGTGAAGCACGAAGATTATCAAAGAAACTACCTACAATCGGTAACTACAATTGACGGTTATAAAGCCCGAGCTCAAGGCCCTGGCAGCTAGTGCTCCCCTTACAATATAAAATAATAGTTAAGTTATTGTTTTTCAAGTAATAATAATAATAATAATAATAATAATAATAATAATAATAATATAAAGCCCCCATAACAATTGCAGCGGTATAGTGTCCTCCCAACCATCCAGTTAACTGCGAATATTCCCAAGCATTTTATGCCTGCCTAGGATCAAGATTCATCGCTGGGGGTGATTATAATGTTAAACATCTGCAATGGGGGTGATTAAAATGCTAAACATCCGCAATGGGGGTGTAGAATAACAACCCCTAGAGGCCGTAACCTATATAAAGCCATGCAACAAAACAACCTGTCCCACCTATCCAAGGATGAGTCAACCTACTCGTCAACGGACAGTAAAAAGCTTCCAGACGTTATCGACTTTTGTGTGTCCAAAGGTGTACCAAAAACAAACACTTCCCTGGAGTCGTACCTGGACCTGTCATCAGATCACTCACCGATCGTTCTAACAATTAGCTGTGAGGGTCAGAGCAGAGCAAGAACAATTTGTTGGCACAACAAAAGCGCGAATTGGGAGTTGTTTAGGCAAACCATTACTGAGACTCTAGTCACCAATATTCCTTTGAAGGACAAAAGTGTCTAGTTTTTTTGATTTTTCTCCGGGATAGTATTTTTATCCGAAATAGTATTTATCCAAAAAGACTGAGTTCTTTCTTTTTTATTTGATATAATATTGATATAATATCATCATCATTTGATATAAGATGATGCAGTAGGACTCTTAAACTCAACCATTCAGCATGCTGCATGGTCTTCCAGATTGGAACCCAGCTGTATATGTAAACATCGTGATGTAAGGCAGGTTGTTAAAGAGCAACCAAAAGACAAGCGTAGACTGCGTCGAATTTGGCAACTGACCAGACACCCCAATGACAAAAACCTCTTCAATTGAGCTACAGAGTAACTAAAAAACGCCCTACGGTTAGCAAAAAATGCAGAAACACAAAGCTATCCCAGCAGCTTGTCACCTTCACATGCTTCAGGTTATTTCCTATGTAAAGCTACTAACAAACGAAGGCAACCAACACCACATGTGCCACCTATTAAAACGAAAGGTGGCAGATGGGCCGGATCTGACAAAGAAAAAGCACAGATATTTGCTCTTCATTTATTGGAAGTATTTGCGCCGTTTCCAAGCAAAGATCTGCTAGAAGACATCAGAATAGCTGGATGACTAGATGCCCCATACCAAATGAATATTCCGATCCAGCATTTTAAAATAAAAGTTGGAGGAGCCGCCCTCTGTGGTCTACTGGTAAGCATGCTAGACTCATACCAGGAGGGTCGCAGGTTCAAATCCTGCCACCAGCTTGGTCTCCAAAATGCTTCTTTCTATAAAATCTTTTTCTCTTCGAGTCGAAAGCCTTCTGTAGTTAGTACTCATTCCGCCAAGATAAGATATGATATAATTAATAATAATAATAATAATAATAATAATAATAATAATAATAAAAGTTAGAGAAACCATCAACAAAACGCTAAAAGACAAAAAGAGGTCAGGAGATGACCTCGTTACGAGCAGAATCCTAAAGGAGGGAGCTGCCAGATTGCGGCTATAAATTCATTGCCCAATTATTCAAGGCGATTAACCGATGTGGCGACTTTCCAAGCCCAAAAGTAGCCCATGGAAAGTACGCCAAATTATCCTTGTTCACAAACCTGGGAAACCGGCAGAAGTGGTCACCTCATAGAGACCAATAGCTTGCTTCCGATATTAACTAAAGTGTATGAGAAACTGCTTTTGAACCGACTCCTCCCAATCATCGAGTCTAAACAACTTCCCAGCTTCCCATCAATTTGGTTTCCGAAAGCATCACCATACGATAGAGCAAATAAATCGTGTACATGCATTTGCCCGGAATGCACTAGATAACAGAGCTGTTCAGCCGCATTCCTGGATATCACCCAAGCATTGCCCAAGGTGCGGCACGAAGGCTTGCTGTACAAATTGAAAATGCATTTACCCTATCACTAATTTGCCATATTCTGACTTATTCCTACTTAGAAAGCAGATTCTTCATGGTTAAAGTAAACAGCGACGTAACTTCCCTCTATTCAATCCAAGCTGGTACGTTTTAAGACCTGTGCTCTACACACTTTTCACATCTGATCTGCCTCTGACTGATACCACATATACCGCAACTTTTGCAGATGATACTGTTGTTATGGCCAGCAACAAACACCCTGAGATAGCTTCGAAACATTTGCAGGTGAACCTGAATCAAATCGACTTATGGCTAGACAAGTGGCGAATAAAAGCAAATGCAACAAAATCAGTGCAAACGACTTTTACCCTATGTGCAGGTTCTTGCCCTCCAGTGACACTAAACAGTTGCCAATTGCCACAGGCAGACCATGCAGAATACCTTGGGTGCACCTGGATCGGAGCCATACGTGGCGATGTCACATCTTCTCCAAACGGAAACAACTTGGACGAACGTTTAGGTCATTGTTCTGGCTACTTGGATGAAGGTTGACCCTAACACCCCACACGGACTTATGGTTTTCAAATGGTGCAGTTTAGTTGCGTGCAAAGCAACCAAGTGCTTCCTAGAAAGCCCAGACAGGAGAGTTGCAAATTTCCTTCTGACATCACGAAGGAAAGATGTTCGATCATTGGTTGGGGTAATCACAGGGTATACTACATGGGGTCATCATATGGCGACCATAGGCATCATCGAGAATCCGAACTGAATCTCCTGCCTGGAGGAAGAACAAGACGGCACAGAGCATTTTCTTTGCGCTTGTCCTGCCTTTGCCAGAATGAGGAGGCGCATATTAGGGTCAGATGTGTTGGGAATGGATAATGTGCATTCCTTATCCCTGGACAGACTTCTGAGGTTCATAAAATAGTCAAAGAAGTTTGAAAAGGTGTAACTTCCTTTCCAAAATCCTCTATATCCCCCCTTCCCTAAATATTTTTCCAGGCTTAGTACAATGGGCGTCAATACCTGAGTGCTTGGAGGGCTCCTTCTTCGGCGGGTGTCCGGTATACCCCACTTTTACTATCTAATACTGAATGACCAGCTGGACAGATTGTAGTTAAATTAATGGAGATACTGCCTGAGAGCCTCCTCGCAATTAGGTGGTATTCCCTGTGAAACCAAAGTAGTCCGCATCAGCCCTTCTGAAAACAATGATAAATGTGTACAATCGCCAATAAACGTTGCCCGAATCCAGAAATATCTGCAATAAAGATTTATTACAAGTCAGGCAGGAAGTCGTTTGAGCAAACGATTATTCAAGAGTCCGCCATTTAAGGTGCTTCACTGTGCCGTCTTTTAATGACTGGGTGTAGAAGCGCATTAGAAATAACAATTAACAAATTTGCCATCTCAAACTGTAAACGGGCAAAACATGGTCGGAATTTCAATAGAGATAAATTTAAATTTCTGTAACTTTGTTATTTTTTCCGATTCCAAGCCGCTTTAGATAACTTCAAGCATTCCATATTGGCACCGGAGGAAGTTCTAACCCGCAGATTCGCCAATAGTCTGGCGAATAGCACAGACTTAGTGAGAGCAGTAAGAGAGTCGGTGCGAGAATATGAACTCCATCGACAACGGCACAAACATCCAAGGTAATTGACCCGTGCAAAGTATCTTTTGAAACATAGCAGAGATTTCTTCCATTTATTTGTTCTACCACAGATCGAAACGTGCCGTGAAACGCGTTTGTTACGGCGAACTCGGTTGTTTTGAGGATTCTGGACCTTTCGCCTATTTGGAAATGCTGCCTTCTCCGCCGGAGGAAATCAACACAAAATTTTACTTCTATTCCACCAAGAACAGATCCGACCGTCCTTTAATGGAGCTGCCTTTTCTCAATATGACAGCGGCATTTAAGCAGGCAACCAAAGTTGCCTCAAAACGCAGCGTCGATTTCGGCAATGAAACCTTGACTACAACCACCGAGAGTACGACCACTACAACAACCAAGAAAAACACCTTTAAGAAGGCACCCATTACCATAGATAGTCTGGACGGTTTCGATGAACTATCAGTTAGAGTGATAGTCCATGGCTTTGGCTCGGCTTGCCCGCATGTCTGGATCTACGAAATGAAGACGGCGCTCATGGCAGTGGTAAGTTGTGGGCGAAGTTAACTGGACAACACAGTCCACATCACTAAATTCTGTTTGCCTAACGTTTACAGGAAGATTGCATCGTTATTTGCGTGGACTGGGAGAATGGCGCTACGTTCCCCAACTACGTGAGAGCAGCGGCGAACACGCGTTTGGTAGGAAAGCAGCTTGCCATGTTGATAAACAACTTGAGGGAGCACAAGGGTCTCAATCTGACAAAAACACATTTAATCGGTTTCAGTTTGGGAGCACACGTGTCCGGGTTTGCGGGCACCGAGTTGCCGGGCCTGTCTCGCATCACCGGCTTGGATCCTGCTGGACCTCTTTTCGAGGCCCAGCACCCCAAAGTGCGCTTGGACAGCAGTGATGCAGACTTTGTCGACGTCATACATTCGAATGGAGAGAATCTGATTTTGGGCGGTTTGGGCTCGTGGCAACCCATGGGTCATGTAGATTATTATCCGAACGGTGGTCGAGTACAAACAGGATGTTCGAATTTGTTTGTGGGTGCGGTCACAGACTTCATTTGGTGTGAGTTTCAAAAGCAGTAAGTGAGAGTAGATGTGAATATACTAAATACATTTTTACAGCCGCCCAAACAGCTGAAGAGGAAGAGGGACGCTCGCTCTGCAATCATCGACGTGCTTACAAATTCTTTATAGACTCAGTTGCGCCACGTTGCATGTTCCCTGCTTTCCCGTGCAATAGCTATGATGACTTCTTGAAGGGAAAATGCTTTCCCTGCGCTCAGGATGATGAGGATCTGGCAGAGGGCGTACCGCGTTGTGGCAATATGGGTTATTATGCAGATCGCTCGACAGGACGTGGACAACTTTATTTGGTGACGCGTGATGAGGAGCCGTTTTGTGCTCATCAATTTCAGTTGCAGATCTTCAATTCGTTTAATGACTTACCTCTGCGTACCATCGGCCGTTTGGAGGCTACACTAGAGGGTGAAGGGGGTCTCAATGAGACATTTAAAATATCAGAGTAAGTCCGATCACAGCTGTGCCAGAACTTATCGATTAATATGCGAACATTTATTACAGGAAAGATGATTCCGAGTTCTTCGCTGGTGATATTGTCTCGAAGATAATTGTACCACATCCGGCTCTGGGCTTCCCCGCCACACTCAGCCTGAATTACAAGTCTTACAGTGGTTGGTTGTCGAAGGGCTTGCCACATTGGGACATCGACAAAGTGGTGCTTACCGACAGTTTTGGACGAAGTCACTCGCTCTGCAAACCATCGACAAAACTCGCCTCGGGCAGTCCAGTGCGCATGAAATTGCTGCCTGGGGACTGCGAACTGGAAAATCAGGAAGAATATGGAGCATACACGATTGCGCCAACCACAGAAGCACCCGACTCGAGTGCCCAGGAAAGCATCGATATTCCCGATGCAACGGTCGATGGTGTCGAATCAATAAAGCATCGTAAGGATATTTTCAACCTAGGCTCTAGTTTTAAGTTGGGGCAGAACGAAACGTTTCAACTCGCCGAGACGCACAACCTGCCTTGGCAGCCCATAATCGAAAGTAACTCATTGGAAAAGGAAGTAGGAGAGTCGAGCCGTAGTCTCTCAGCTGAACCTTCAGAAATATTCGAACCCATTCTGAAAGATCGTCGCTTGGGGGTGGAAGGAGCGCGTAACTTACAGGATTATTCTCTGATGCCAGAAATTGTCGAGCCAGTATTGAAGGCCACTACTCCTCGGGTCAAGAAAGGCAAGGAAATTATGCTGACTGACACGCCAAGAACAACTGGGCGCCCAAAGAAACAAGATATTATCAAAATCACACCACTTTCTGTGACCTCCTCGTCTGTGGACAAACCAAAATCTGCTGCGCAGAGTCAGGACGAGCCGCTGACTGTGCAACTCCTACCCTTCCGGCTGGGTGAGTTGCTGCAACGCGCTGAGCGCTATGCCCGTGAAACGTTGCTCCCACTAATCGCCGTGCAGGCGCCGAAATTTTTCGGCTTCAATGTAGCTTCCAGTGAGGAACTGAAGGATGAACCACGCAAACCGCGCTACATTCCGCGCTTCGAAGAAGCTGCCTTTCTCAACGCAACGCAGTTGCAAAAGGAGGCAACACGAACAGAACAAAACAAAAGAAGACACGAACTCGCACCAGCGGAGTCGCGGCAGCAACGCAACATTTTTCGATTGGTGCGCCCAGCAAACGGCAACAAAGCTGCGCAAAGACGAAGCACCAGTGACGTCACTTATTATACAAATGTCTTGCTGCCAGAGTCCCGTGCCCTGCGTCCAGAGAATCCCGAATACGAACCAGTGTTCATAGATCTGCCCACTTACAGGCCACCGAAGGCTGCGCGTTCCGTGCCCCCCACCAGAGTAGCGAAGTCAACGCAACCGTAGTGCTTCGGATGTTTGGAGGTGGAACGCTCGCTTGTTCTTTCATTGTCCGTGATATTGCAGCCAACAAAAGATGCTTGTGAGTGTGTTCGTTCGTTAATCTGTGTTTTTCCTTTTCAAGTATGTGTGAAATTGTGCACGCTTCGAAATTTGCTGCGCTGCCAACGCTGCAAAGCAGTTTGGTCCGCGGCGTAAAGTTTGTGATCTAGTCTGGCGACAGTGTTTACGCTTTTTGTTCTTGTTTCCCGCACTTCCATCTCAACACTTTCTCAAATCAAATCCTTTGAAGAGTATGTTTTAGGCAATAAGTGTGATCGCCATCGCTGAGACCCATGCCCCCAAAAATTGATTGTTCTCTTTTAAATATATTAACTAAAGCTGCAGTTAATATTTATTATTTAATTTATTGTACATGTCTTCGTTTTTGTAAATAAATTTTTTGCATGTATTTTATAAATTTGTTAGCTTTAAGAACCAATTGTTGAAATATTTTACTTTAAATTCTAAGTTATACAATTTTTTTAAGTCACTTTTAGTAAATAAACAAAAATTATATTCGAATAAGATCTCGACTTTTTGTGTATATATTCCATACTTGCTCTTCTATTAGGTTAGGCTAGGTTATCGTGGCAGCCGGTCTACAGACCAACTCACTCAGACCATTAAGGGTCCATTGTGATACCACGGCGTAACAATGCACCTCTGGTTTACTCGTCAAACCAGTTTGATGCCCCAATAAAGCTCAAGATTTGTTTGCCCCTCGCGCTGGACACCTCTGTAAGAGAGCGCATTTGCCTAAAGAACCCGCTGTGCTTCTAGCCAGAGCGGGGCACCTACAGAAGAGATGTTCCACAATCTCCTCTTCCTCCTCCTCCTCCTGATCACCACAGCTTCTGCAGTATTCATGAGAGAATACTCCCAGCCTGAGAGCATGCCTGCCGAATAGCCAATGACCAGTTATACAAGCCGCGACCTTCGAGATATCTTCTCTCGACAAGGCAAGCAAGTCTCTAGATTTCCTCCTATTAACCTCCGGCCACATTAGAATAGTCGTTAAGCAAGTGCCCTCGTGTGCCCAAGACCCATTGGACATTGGATATGTCCGTCAGCTTCATTGAATAATTCTTTAAGAGGTTTCTGTGAGTCGTTTTCTTGTTCAAGTGGTGAATAGACAGCCTTTTTTGCAATCTCATTCCCTTCTATTTCATTGCCTTCTTATGACCTTATGACTATTTCATTCCCTTCTTATGCCCTTATGACAATTTCATTCCCTTCTTATGCCCTTATGACAACTTCATTCCCTTCTATGCCCATATGACTATTTCATTCCCTTCTTATGCCCTTATGACTATTTCATTCCCTTCTTATGCCCTTATGACTATTTCATTCCCTTCTTATGCCCTTATGACAATTTCATTCCCTTCTATGCCCTTATGACTATTTCATTCCCTTCTATGCCCTTATGACCAGGTGTACCCAATAGATATGCAGCCTTCTATTTGCGACTAGCCTTTCCATGGCTTCCCTGCTCTGTAGGAGATTTTTGGATTTTATACTATATGAGTTTATACTGCCTGGCTGTCAGCGCCACTGCAATGTAGTCGCGTAGGTGGTTGGTATTGAACTGGTTTATTTAATCTCTTTACTTAATACAACACCTTAACCTGTTCTTATACCGTAAAGAGTACTTAACATGTCTGTAAATAACTTAACACTTCACAACTCTCTCCCTAAGCTGTATACAATTTCCTAACAGCGAAGACTTCCGCTTGAAAGATACTGCTCTGGTCAGGCAGCTTTATAGGCCTCTCACAACTCTGAGCAGTAGATGCCCGCTCCCACACCATCCATCGTTTTGGTGCCGTCTGTGTAAAAGTTAAAGGTTCTTCGGCTGGGCCTCATGCCCTTACGTCACCCCTCTTCTTCTATTGTAATTCGATACCTTCTTTCCCAATTAAAACGTGGAGTCATGTAATCAGTGTTGCATAAACTCTCACAAACTATTGAGCTATGCCCGAAGGTTCTGTAAGTGAATTCTCCCGTAGCCGTCAGTCTCCCCGCGGATTTCGCTGCAAGATTCTCCGCCACAAGGTGGACTATTTAACTAAATCAACAACATATTTGCAGAACTGTTTAGAGGAATTTTAATATTTCTGCTAAAAATTTTTAAAGACGAACAAAGTGAATAAAACTGTAAATTTTGCAAACAGATTTCATCATTGGCTCATGTAACTCTTGTACCAGCTGAATTTCACTGAAGGACACCATCGTACTACTACGATGAGGGACACCATAGGCACAAACACTGGGTTAACACACCAGGCCTAAAAGTATCAAAGAGTCTTCTAGGGACATACCACTTAAATATATTCGAATTACTATCAATCTCTCTAAGAATAATCTTAGGATGATGGCAGGCCTACTCACAGGACACTGTAGACTGAACTCACACTTGGAAGGCTCCTGCGGATACTGTATGGAGGAAGAGGAGACGTCTTTGCATGTGCTGACACAATCCGGCTCTCATGCACACCCGCAGGAAATACTTGGGATTCTTCCAAAGATCTGTCAGTGATGTGAAACCTCTGGAGCCAAAACTTGTCATCACGTTTATCCAGAGGATAGGACTCAAAAATGTACTTTGACCCTCTGATGGGGGCACAATAGATCGAAAGGTCGCGGTGCTTTAAATCCCCTACACACAATATACAAGGCGGAACTAATGTGAGTAGTTTAACAGGGCTGTCGAAGCGTGTTTACTGGCACGCCGTATAAAATTTTTAGTGGAGAATTATCAGTGCAATAATGTGGTGACAATAATCATTGGGCGGCATTAAGACGGAATAGAAATGGCAGTAAAATGGGTTTAATAAAGTTGGTAATCTAGTTCTAGAAACAGCAAAGAGACTTATTTCCTTTGTAGACAAAGTCAGGACGATTGAGTTTCGAGACAGCAAACAGGGATTTTATTATTTCATTATCTTATGTAAGCTAGGTAGGGCAGCCGCATCACCAATAACCAGTGATGCCACTTAGACCACCAGTTGGGTCCGTTGCGAGGCATGGCTACGCTTCCCCCTCCAGATTGAACCACCCTCAGCCTTTTACAAAGCGAAGAAGGTTGTTAACACCTGACTGACATAGACCATCTATACTTGTTAAGAAATGGGATCCCAGCAAACGCTCCCTATTATGCAAAGTAAGAAAGGAAAGAGAGAACATGAAAGAAGTCCCTTTATTTCTAGACAAAAATGTTCAAGAAAACCATGTAAGAAAGCCCTGTACCGAATTCGTGTTGAAAGTGTGGAACACTAATACGAGGGCGGATTGATATTGAAGCTACCTAGCGCTAGATGGCAGCACAAACACAAAAACTTTTTTTTTTTAGAAATTGCGATCTGTCAAACGTCAGATGTTAAAATTTCACCCAAATTCATCGATTAGTTTATTTGTTGTAGTCATTTGAAGTAAGCAACTTTTGTGTTTCTTGAAAAATGGAAAAAAGCGAATTTCGTGCAGTGATTGAACACTATTATTTGAAAGGGAAAACGGCGAAAGAGACAAAAGAAAAGCTCGATAAACATTACGGTGAGTCTGCTCCGTCAGATTACATGGTAAAATATTGGATTGCTGAATTTAAACGCGGCCGAACAAGCACTGCAACAATACCATCAACAGGAAGGCCAAAAGAGGTGGTTACTGAAGAAAATATCAAGAAAATCCTCGATATCGTTATGAATGATCGCCGAGTCAAGTTGCGTGAGATTGTTGAAATGGTAAACATATCATATGAACGTGTGTTCAACATTTTGCATGAACATTTGCATATGAAAAAGCTATCGGCAAGATGGGTGCCGCGTTTGCTCAGTGTCGAACAAAAACGAGTTCGACAGACCACTTCACAGCGGTGTTTGGACATGATAAAGCGTAATCCTGTTGATTTTTGGCGTCGATTAATAACTGTTGATGAAGCGGGGGTCCACCACTACACACCTGAAACCAAAAATCAATCGAAGCAATGGGTGGAAGCTGGTGGAAGTGCTCCGAAGAAGGCGAAGGCAGTGAAATCGGCTGGCAAGGTTATGGCCACTGTATTTTGGGATGCACACGGAATATTGCTCATCGATTATTTTGAAAGAGGATCCACAATCACAAGAAAGTATTATCGTGCATTATTGGATCAATTGATGGATGCAATCAAGGAAAAACGGCCACATTTAAAGAAGAAAAAATGCTCCTTCTTCAAGACAACGCACCGGTTCACACAGCATTAGATACGATGCTAAAATTACGTGAAATACACTTGAATGGTTAATCATCGACCTTATAGTCCAGATTTAGCTTCTGGTGACTTTTTCCTGTTTCCAAACTTGAAAAAATGGCTCGCAGGAAAAAGATTCATCTCAAACGAAGAAGTGATTACCGCAACTAACGCGTATTTTGAGAGGTTCCCGAAATCGTATTATTCAGATAGTATAAAAAAGTTGGAATATCGTCTTACTAAGTGTGTCGAAGTAAAGGGAGACTACGTTGAGAAATAAACGGTTTTTGAAGAAAAAAAATGTTTTTTTCCTACTTAGGTAGCTGCAATCTCAATCCGCCCTCGTAAGTACAAACACTGGGTTAACACACCAGGCCTAAGGGTATCAAAGAGTCTGCTAGGGACATACCACCTAAAAAGATTCGAATCACTCATCAATCTCTCTAAGAATAATCTGAAACCTCTGGAGCCAAAACTTGCCATCACGTTTATCCAGAGGATAGGATGTACTTTGAACCTCTGATGGGGGGCACAATAGATCGAGAGGTCGCGGTGCTTTAAATCCCCTACACACAATAATAATAATAATAATACTCACACGCTGCTGGCAAGTCTGCTAAATAATGCGATATAAAATGAAGAATGAAATTGTATTTTTTTAAATATTTTATTTAGAATTCTTCCAAATTTTTAATTTGTTTTAGGCTTTAAAATAAATTTATAATTTTGGTATTGTTTTCATATTTGTTTTGCTTTTGCTTTTCATTCACAAGTCAACTTAAATGTGTAACTATTTTATGTGTGTGTGTGTGTGTGTGCATGCATGCATGATCGCTCAGTTTTCATTACAAATGCATTCACAATAGATCTCAAATAGTTTGTGTTTGCTTTTGTGAATTAGGGTTTTATACTTTCAGCTCCTTGCGCTGTGAAAATCAACAAAATCTGCTGCTGTTCTTATATATTTAAATACATATGTTTACGTTTAAATATTTCCTTATCAGCTTTTATTTCTCATTTTGACAACTTTCTCGGAAAATTAAAATGAAAATTGAATGTAACGCCAGCGTCACAAGTCATGTTTTTTCTTTGTCTAATAATATTACTTCTGGATATACTTTTACTCATATGGTAAATTACATAATACATATTGTGTATGGCAAAACAGTGAGTGTGTGTGTGTAACTGTCTATGTATACGTGGTGTATGCTTTCCGAACATAGTGATCTTAATAGTACATATACGTATTTATTTAATTTGTATGTACATAAAGTATGATTTTTATTAAACTCTTTGCTGGGCTACTCAGCTCCGCACATTCACCCTCCTCCACACTCCGCGTGAGGGATTTTAGTGCTGAGCCTGCTGTGAGATTAGTGAGAATGCACAAAAACGATGTCAACTGATGCACCAGCAGAGGCAGAGTGGGCACTGCTACCAGACCGATAACACCGATCCTTCTGAAGCAGTTATCAAGCTTAGGTTAGGTTAGTTAGGAGTGGCCGCCCAGTTTGCCAAAAGCACACTTGAGCACACCTAATGGCCCAATGTGATACCATAGTGTGGCGCCGCTGAAGCACTGACTAAAAAGTTCCCTTACTTGGGATGGTGATAGTCAGCGCAAGGACACCGCCTATCAAGCTTGTTTCCGAAAGAGATTTCAAGCTGATTTAGTGAAAGTGTATCCTAGCGTAGATGATAGGTGTATTATGATAAGTTTCACTAACCTAACTCCTAGTTTAATAAGCCACTCTGTGTTCTGTTTAGGCGAAGATGCTCAAATGAGGGTTGCTCTGCAGTTGCCTTTGCATGTTGCAGGAGTGACTTCCCATGACATTTCTAGCGTTGACAAGCTCGGCATTTATATTTGCTTTCACAATTAATAATAACTAATTTGTTTATACTTTAATTTGGATTCAAACTGTTTTGTACATATTTCTAGCATGAATGTATGTACTTCTATTTAGATACGACTTCGTCAGTAGTTTCATGCTTGGCTAATTTTCAAGTTTTTCACCAACCTCGTGTCGCCTGTTCAAAAGTTGTTCCTGATGCTTCAAAGTGGTTGCTGCTGCTGCAGTTTATAACAGTATAGAAAACAAATAAAGTACTGGTGACGCGAAAATCATATCGATTGAAAACTAAATAGTTTGAAATTGCTTTCTGTTCTTACTAAATAACATTCAATGTCGTCAAAATTTATTGGGTTTCTTTAAAGATTGCTTATGAGTTCCTTGCTTAGTACATCTTTCTAGGCTGCTGTGTTTATGAGAGAAATAAGTGAGACAGTATCTCAAAGTTTATCACCACAAGTGGAGTTTAGGCTTGAATATGCTGTAATGCGGAGGAGTTAAAAGCTCCAGATCCTCTTAGCAACTTAGCGCCTCAAGTGCGACTTCTATTAGCGGACACACGACAAACGTGTGAGCTTGAGGGTCACAGATTTATCACACAAAGTGCTGGAAGCAACAGTTTTAGAACTGTTCAAAATTATGAACAACACAGCAGCAATCCTTGCTTCCTGTTGTTCTGCTGCCCTTTCCTTTTCTTTCTCGAACTATTCAAAATGATGAACAACACAGCAGCAATGCTTGCTTCCTGTTGTTCTGTGGTTCTGTTGCCCTTTCCTTTTCTTTCTAGAACTATTCAAAATGATGAACAACACAGCAGCAATCCTTGCTTCCAGTTGTTCTGTGGTTCTGTTGCCCTTTACTTTTCTTTCTCGAACTATTCAAAATGATGAACAACACAGCAGCAATCCTTGCTTCCAGTTGTTCTGTGGTTCTGTTGCCCTTTACTTTTCTTTCTCGAACTATTCTAAATGATGAACAACACAGCAGCAATCCTTGCTTCCAGTTGTTCTGCTGCCCTTTACTTTTCTTTCTAGAACTATTCTAAATGATGAACAACACAGCAGCAATCCTTGCTTCCAGTTGTTCTGCTGCCCTTTACTTTTCTTTCCTTTAGGTTTTCAATCAGTGTGGGAAATCTCCATTTTAGTTCAATTCAAATTTTAATTAGTTTCAATTTTGTTTTCTAATGTGGCTACTTAATTTAAATTAGTACTCAGTGTATATATTATTACGTCACTAACATGAAATTCTTTATATTTAGTACTTAAGTGTAGTTAATTACATTAAATATATTCAATAATTTAGTAATTAATTTGATGATTTTGTTAATTATATTATTTTTAAATAGCTGCAATATGTAGGTGTGTGTGTTTGTGTGTGTGTATGTGTGTGTGTGTGTTACTTTTGTTTGCAAGAGCAAAGACAAATTTCTTTCACTCAACGTTTTTCAGTGTTTAATTGTTCTTTTATAAATGTCAACATTTTCAATTTGAATTTACCTTTATAAACCTTTTATTAGCCTTGCTGCCGCTCTCAATGCTGGCACAATTCTAAAGCTTACAATTTAAAAAGTAATTTTCATTTGTTTCATTAATTATTTGGTTTTTATGCTTAATTTAATATTACTCCTTTATGCGTTTTCTATAATTTACTGGAGACCATCAAGGCCCTTCTTCTATGCATATAAATTTAATTTTAAATGTGAAAATAGCTAAACAAAAAAGAGCGCGGGATCCTGCCCTGGTAACAAATTGCAAACTAAAGAACAAAACATAAAAAGTAGTGATGAAAAAATAAACAATGTTATTGTTTAAAATTTCAACAATGCAAATAGAATAAAATTATAATTGCAAATTGAGTGCGATATGCACTTTGAGGCCGGTGTTACACACGCAACATTGCTCAAGTCTCAAACAAATGCGAGGAATTAAAGCAGAGTATGGTCCATATGAGACCATTTCAGTGACAAAGCAGATGTTCAGCTGTTTCTTCCTCTTCGTTATACAACCTACAGAGGGCATTTTGGGTGATTCTCATGTTGAATAGGTGTTTCATTACTCTACAGTGCCCAGTCAAAAGTCCCGTGACTATGCGAATACACGACCGAGACAAGCTCAGTATCTCTTTAGTTCTCTTGAGAGAATGGAATGACATGAAAGCAAAGAGTATACATAAACAGAGATTGAATCACTCAAAATTTTGTGTAATGGAAGTGAAGGCTATTTCACAAATATCAGAGAGCAGCAAGGGGAAGCGAGATGCAATGCGCTTATTAGAAAACCCCTCGCCTCGAACAACATGTTTGCAACAGTTAGTTCGTTCCTCATGCGAGCTCACTTTATGTATACTCTTTGATTAAAGCATAGAGTAAAGAAATAAGAGTCACAGTCTGAAATCAGAGAACACACAGAAAAGAAAGTCTTTTTCGCTGCCAGCGTCCGTAGCGGACACACCACGATTTTGAGTGGATTTACCTGAATTTTGAGTGGATTCACTACGATTTTTGTGAATTCACCACGATTTGATGGGATTTACAACGATTTTGAGCGAATTCACCACGATTTGAGTGAATTCACCACGATTTGAGTGGATTCACCACGATTTTGAGTGGATTCACCTGAATTTTGAGTGGATTCACCATGATTTTGAGTGGATTTAACAAGATTTTGAGTGAATTCACAACGATTTCGAGTGGATTCACCAAAATTCTGAGTGGATTCACTACGAATTGAGTGGATTCACAACGATTCTGAGTGGATTCACCACTATTTTGAGAGGATTCACCACGATTTTGAGTGGATTCAACACGATTTTGAGTGGATTCACCACGAATTGAGTGGATTCACCAAAATTCTGAGTGGATTCACCACGATTTTTAGTAGATTCGTATACAATGTCCGTCTACTTTATTTCGCTGCTTTGCCGTTTGACGTTTAAGTTTCTTTTCTCTGTGTTCTCTGTCTGAAAAGTCACTCATTTTTCGTCATAGAAGAGGTCGGGGGGAGTAACCAGAGTGGCACTGCGGTATGAAAATGAGAGCTGTTGAGTAATTGGCGCTATTAGCAGCGCCACCACACAAAAAGTTTGTTGTTCGAGATTGTGACTCTTATTTCTGTACTCTTTGATTAAAGTCTTCTCTGAGAGCGGTTGCTGCCATATTGGAAATATTCTGGCAAGAATTGTGGCATACTTTCTGGCATTAATTCCATTTTAATTATGAAATGTGAGTCATAACCGTGTAGAATTCGAGTCCGCTTCTTAACCCCAACTGAGAGCAATTAGAGGCACGCACTGTTGTTGGTGTAACACTGACCTTGGATTGAAAAATTATATAAAATTCAGTTTTGGCACCACTCGCAAGAATTTGTGCATCCTTTTGTCTATCAAACATTGGCATAGCAACCAAAAATTCAATTCAATTAACAATACGAGACAATAAAACATAAAATTCACAATTTAACACATGTACGTAAGCTTAATTTAAGTTACTACTTTTCAAATTTCATAATACATAATCATAACTTAATTGTCACTTAATCTTCAAATTGGTTTTTTGTATTTGTGTTTTTCTTTTTTTGATTGACCGAAGACTTGGTTAAATTTGTTGGGAAAGGACGTGTGTGGAAAGACATTTTGTTAACGCTAGGTTAGAATAACTGATCTGTTGTACGAATAACGCAGCGGGCTGCGTGCTATGCGAGAAATCAATATTGCTACGAAGCGAATTTCACGATTTACATAAAGGTTAATATTGGCTCTCACAGTTTTCTTCAAACATATTTAAATTAAACTTATTATTCTTGCCTCTTGCTTACATAATATGCTGAGGCTATGAATATTTACTATAAAGTAAAGCTGCAATATTGCAGCTCGTGTGTCACTTGTCCATTAAATTGCATTATCATATAATTTTGTCTTAATACGAGGTACACATTAAAAAATGTCTGCTGGCAATTGTAATTTGCTAAATTTGCCTGTTTCTGGTGGTGTTTCCTGTTTACTGTTAAGAGTGTGTCTTGGTTTATCGCCAACTGCATTTCGTGTTTATAAACTAAACTTTACGTCTTCCTTTACTGTTTCCTAGCTATTTCTTCTAGACATTACATACATTAAATTTATATTTGCTCTTTACCCTTTCATGACTAGCTACACAACAACAAATGCCTAATTTTATGTAGATTGCTTAGATTGCTGTTAAGTTCAAACTGCCCTGCATTCAACGAGCTATTGGACTCTTCGATCTCTCTCTCTCTCTTCCGCTGCAGTGTGCAAACCAATAAAAAATAACTTAAATTAAATTAAACAACAAATTTTAACGTAATTATCGTTCGTAGTTAATGTTAAACTAAAACTTAAGTGGCCTCAACCATTCCGGCCAACTTGTACATTATGCAATGCGTCTTATGCGTTATGCTATGTGACATGAGTCGAACGTTAGTCACTTAAAACATAGAGTAAAGAAATAAGAGTCACAATCTGAAATCAGAGAACACAGAGAAAAGAAAGTCTCTTTCGCTGCCAGCATCCGTAGCGGACACACCACGATTTTGAGTGGATTTAACACGATTTTGAGTGGATTTAACACGATTTTGAGGGTATTCACCACGATTCTGAGTGGATTCACAACGATTTCGAGTGGATTCACCACGATTCTGAGTGGATTCACCAAGAGTTTTAGTGGATTCACTACCATTTTGAGGGTATTCACCACGATTCTGAGTGGATTCACCACGATTTTCACTGGATTCGTGTACAATGTCTGTCTGCTTTATTTCGCTACTTTGCCATTTGACGTTTAAGTTTCTTCTCTCTGTGTTCTTTGTCTAAAATTTGTGTTCTCTGTCTGAAATGACACTGACTTTTCGACATAGAAGAGATCGGTCGGGGGAAGTAACAAGAGGGCACTGCGATATGAAAATGAGAGCTATTGAGTAATTGGCGCTATTAGCAGAGCCACCACACAAAGAGATTGTTGTTCGAAATTGTGACTTATTTTTTTACTCTTTGATTTAAACCAGAGAATACAGAGAAAGGAAAATCTTTTTCGCTGCCAGCGTTCGTAGCGGACGCACCACGATTTTGAGTGGATTTAACACGATTTTGAGTGGATTTAACACGATTTTGAGTGGATTCTCCACGATTTTGAGTGGATTCACTATGATTTTGAGTGGCTTCACTACGATTTTGAGTGGCTTCACCACTATTTTGAGTGGATTCACCACGATTTTGAGTGGATTCATCAGAATTTTGAGTGGATTCACCAAAATTCCGAGTGGATTCACCAAAATTCTGAGTGTATTCACCACGATTTTGAGTGGATTCTCACGATTTCGAGTGGATTCACCACGATTTTGAGTGGATTCACCATGATTTTGAGTGGATTCACCACGATTTTGAGTGGATTCACCAAAATTCCGAGCGGATTCACCAAAATTCCGAGTGGATTCACCAAAATTCCGAGTGGATTCACCACGATTTTGAGTGGTTTCACCAAAATTCTGATTGGCTTCACCACTATGCTGAGTGGATTCACACGATTTTGAGTGGATTCATGCCGTGTGACGTTTAAGTTTCTTTTCTCTGTATTCTCTGCTTAAAACAAGGCTTCTTTTTGATATTCACATTGAAATAAAATTAGTTTTTGCACTTTCTGTGGTCAATTACGAAACTGCCGCTTATTCTCGCAACCCTTGTTTGTTCTTTTATTTGTGAATTCGTTTACATGATGCCTGCCCGGTTGCAGCAGTTACTGCGGCGCACTTAAAATTAAGCGATATATTATATATAATTTACGAATTGAACAGATCAAAATCAAGTTACAAAATATAGTTCGAAATCAATTCATAGCTTGGCTTGTATTCTCACTGTTTCCGTGTGTATCTTTAATCATTTCTTTTTAAAATCGTTAAACTTGTCTAAAATGCTATCGTAATGTATAATTTGGTTAAAAATCTAGTTTCAATTTAAATTTACAATTAAAATTTAACAAAAGCATAAAAAACAACTTCCTTTTCAATGTGTTTGGGGTTGATGTATGCAAATGAAGGTACGCATATGCATGTCTGAAGTGTTTGTTTTTAAAATGGTAATTTTGCATAAATACGCACGCTTACAACTAAAAAGCAATTTAAGGATAAAAATTAAAAGGAAATACAACTTAATTGTGATGATCGATCATTTTATAAAATACAATTATGTAAAGTTCTGCTTTCCTTTGGTGATGCATTCGTTCAGCACGGTTCGTCAAAATTATAAAAAAAAATTGTTTTCTTTGCAATTGAGTGTTAAAGAATATTGACTACTGAGAATTTTAATTAAATTAAATTTAAGCACTTCATTTGTTTCAACATTTTGTTGCTCCAACATTGCTCACAATTCGGTCTGCTCTTGTCCAATGGGTCGGTCTGTTGTTGGCGTTCTTCATCCTTTCTGATGCGTGTGTTCTTCATGTACGAATATGTTTTTCTTTAGCTCACTCGCTGCTTCGTCTTATTTCATATGTTTGTTGTTTGTAGTTACTATTTTATGTATATTAATGCAATATGTAAATAAAAAGATTAACCGTTATATCCATAAAGTTCTTGTTTGTTTTCTGATGTAACGCTATTAAAAATTCTAATTTTTTTGTTCATTTTTTTCTTAATTTTTACGTTTTTTTGTTGCTTTTCTTGGGTTTTGTTTTGCTTTTGTTTTGTTTTCTATGTTTTTTGTATTATTATTGTTGTTATTTTTTTATCACTAACGTATTAGCAAAAAGTTTTGCGCCTTTTCAGTTAATTTCTTGCATAATACCACGACTCTCCGTCACATTCCAGCATGATGGCTCTGATTTTGACTCCCTGACGGTTTGTTATCGTTCAATTCAGCTTCAGCTGCTACCTCAGCTTCAGCTTCAGCGACAGCTTCTGCATTCGCTTCGGCTGCCGTTTCCGCCGTTTCGGTCTTATTCTCGGTTTCATCGCATTCTTCGAGCTCGGCTAAGTTTTCTTGGTCAGATTCTTCAAGAGTTACCTGGAAAGTATTTGGAACGTTTGCAATGTGGCCACGCTGCGTCTCCAAGGGATTGCTTTGCTTACCTGAAACCTTATCTTTTCATCCGACGGCTGATCATCTGCAGCTGAAGGTGGTGGCGATGGCGGTATCATGCTCTGATAGTAGTCTCTATTCTCTTCAAGCGTATCTAGAATATCTTGCGCGTCTGGATGTACCAAATCGGCCCAGGTTTCCCACAGCGGGTGTACAATATAATCGATAAATCCGACCTGCGACTTTTCAATGGTGGCGTTATGACGGTCACACATCGGACTGATATCCATGCCTGACTCGCGCTCCTTGTCACCTTGCAAGAAGAACTCCTCCATCAACAGGTCCACCCAACGTTTGTACAATGTTAAAGGTTTTGTGGGGTTACTCAGATCGGCGCAGTGCACCAGATTTTCAAGCACCTGAGTGACAAGAGTTTATAAAGAATGGATTCTCTGTGGGTGGTGTGGTTACAAAATAGTACCTGTATGCGATCGGTGTAGTTATCCAGCAGCAGCACCCCGGAACCAGCAACTTTCTTAGTCTCTACCATAGTCTTCAAATCGGCTAAGAGGCTCATGTGTTTGGACATGTCGGTCGACAGCACAATATCGATAACCATTTTCCTTAATGTTTGCCTTTGTTTCCTGGAGTAAGAAAGTGCACAAATTATGAACGCTCAGAAAGAACAAACCTCTCCGGTACTCACTTTTGCATATTACAGAATATATCACACCCTGTATTTTGCAGTAATTTAAAGGCAACTGCCAGATGATGATTTTCCAAAACAGATTCGTCATTATACATCAGGGCTAATTCGGAACCTATGGATAGTGAGAGGAATAGGAAGACGGTGGATATTATTATTATTATTATTATATCTTACACCATAATTAATTATGAGTGCAAGGAGGTTGGGGAATGAGTACTAGCTACAGAGGCTTTCGATACGAAGAGAAAAGGATTTTATAGAAAGAAGCATTTTGGAGACCAAGCCCGTGGCAGGATTTGAACCTGCGACCCTCGGGGTGTGAGTCTAGCATGCTTACCACTAGGCCACAGAGGCCGGCTACGATGGATATTACATCAATTACACAACCTCAGATGCTAGAGACAAAGAGATGAAACTGTTGTTCCTCACAAATCGAGTGATTCAAACAGTGAACAGAACAACAGAGCGATGACACTACCTAGTTCTGTGATATGGCCGATATATATCGGTTACTACAGGCCATAATGCACACTGTTAGGTTAGGTTCGGTTCATGTGGCAGCCAATCCAAGGACCACCTCACTCAGACCACCATGCACACTGTTAGTTGCATATCTTTGTGGTGACGCAGAATATAGCTGAAGTACAACTACTATTGACTTCAAAACGGATCATAAAAGCCATCTACGGATATGATATTGGCCGTTAATAGAGCATGTGACAAATGCGGTAAAAGCTGGCGCTGTTTGTGGAATTGCCCATAGGGATCGAGAAAATGTGAGAGATATGATTCATATATGCCTGTTTGCCGAGATGCTTGCATCAACTGCCAAAAATATGAAATACTCTCTAACTAGATTGCTGGACACATCGTTCTTAAGCTGGTCATCTCTCATTCATGACAGTCGAAAACTAGGCTTGTCAGAGAGACCATTTTGCTTACCAACGAAAGGTTCAGTGAGTTAATTGCAAAGTCCTTGCAATCAGAGAATACAGAGAAAAGAAACTTAAGCGTCCATGTACATGAATCCACTCAAAATCCTGGTGAATCCACTCAAAATCGTGGTGAATTCACTCAAAATCGTGGTGAATTCACTCAAAATCGTGGTGAATTCACTCAAAATCATGATGAATGCACTCAAAATCGTGGTGAATCCACTCGAAATCGTTGTGAATTCACTCAGAATCGTTGTGAATCCACTCAAAATCTTGTTAAATCCACTCAAAATCGTGGTGAGTCCACTCAAAATTCAGGTGAATCCACTCAAAATCGTGGTGAATCCACTCAAAATCGTCTTGAATCCACTCAAAATCGTGGTGTGTCCGCTACGGACTCTGGCAGCGAAAAAGACTTTCTTTTCTCAGTATTCTCTGCTTACAAGGGAGTCTTCGCCCATATTTTGCACACCTAACATGGCGTAGTTTCACTCCATACCTCCAACAATCCACTCTTGTATAATACCGATGGCCTGTTGTGAACTATTTTGGGTGCTCTTCACACTTATCGATCAGTACTTCACCGCAGACATCAGCTACCAACTTACTTGAATTAACTAGAAATTGATTTGTTAAACCAGGATGATCCACATCGTGTATGCAAGCGGCAAATAATGCTCCGCCCACTTCCAGCGATGTAAATACGCCCTCCAGTGCGGGCGTATTCAGCAGCACATTTGTGCTTTGTGTAACATCGGCCGCATGCAGGGAGTTGTGAAACGGATTGTCTTTAACATAATGGTCCTCCAGAGTAGTCATAAAGTTAAGAAAAGTTTTCGGTGGTATCATAAGACTGGTCAATAATTCTCTACCCTGCAGAAACGAAAAGAAATGTAAAAGTTACTACACCATCTGCGGTAATAGTCGAGTCAGCTCATAACGTACCTGAAATACTGTATATGCAACACAGGTGAGCGGCCGATGACTTGCCAAATCGCCGATTTTGAATATGTCAATGCCCCAAATGTCTAGTTCGCCGAGCATCGTGCCCAAAGCGTTCTCGTGTGGAGTCTCCACACCGAACGCTGGCAAACGCTCGCCAGTGAATGAGTTTGTGTGCGATAATGGCCGCTTCACACCAGATATTTGTGACATGGGTGGTCCGCGCGGTGAACGACTGCGCGGATACTGCGCCGATGGCGCATTCGGTTGCTCCACATTATCATCAACACGTAATGAGGGCAAATCAAACTCTTGTTGCTTATCTGAAAAGTGTACAAATAAGAATTATGAATTAGTTCTTCTGATTATCCGCACACAAATTTTGTATATCAGTTCAAAATTTTAACTTCTAACATAGCTGCGGAAGCACATAAAATACAAATGTACTATTCAGATCGCGAATCGTAACTCCCAAATACGTTCCAATGTCGAGGGTGAAAATTATTGCTTGAACTTTCGTTGCTTAGGAAATCATTTTCAAATCCAAACAACGTAATAACGCAACGGGAGTTGCCCATAAAACAATAACAACAACAAAGAGACCATGGCAACATTACCAGGTTATAAGCGCACGCGAGCGAACAGCAACGGGAGCTAAGCATCATGAGCAGCGGAGAACAATCAAGCAGCAAAAGTGGTACACACAGTGATTTACGCAAATTCCAAACGTATGTGCCCCCATCATAAGTTACTCATACGCAGTGCGGCCACATTCCCTGGTGCCTCATGTGCCCGTGCCGCCTGCGAACGTCAACCATATTTCGGCAATTTTCAGCAGATTTCATGCACGCATGTGAAGTTATGGGCATGCTGGATCATGCGGAGCAGCCAGTGGGAGTGAAGCAGCGTGAGTTAGGGCCAACAAAGGGGTTGCTGAGTGTTTGGTTGGCGTGTCGTGATATAGCGTTATTTTCGTAAAGCAATTTTGCGGTTAGGGTGTTCATCTAAGTGCTGGCGCTGGTGTGCGCTGCGAAGGGTGTGCAATATTTGCAGATCTAAGGCGGGACACTTGAAGAATACTTATCGCCGAATACGGCGGGAGTTTACTTAAAATATTAATTGAAGTAACAAAGTCACAGGCAGCGCTACGTACGCCTTTAAAGCCCTGGCTGTAGGAGGATGACAGACAATGGCGATAATATACAGTTAAACGTAATAAACTGAGATTTACAATTGTCAATATTGTTGCCGTAGTAAAGTGGATGTTAACACACTTTCCACAGCGGCTTTAAAGTACAAGTTGAGTGAATAAGGGAAATTTAAACCATCTCGTAGCTGTTCTACTCCAGGCTCGGAGCAGTAAAGAACGTATCGTTTGTGCAAGTGAAGTTCATAAGCGCTGCTGAAAGGTTTCAGTAAACAGTTCGATAAACCGTTGCTTTAAATATCACGTGTAACAAATTCAATATCCGAAGTGAAAGTGAACCAATGCTGCACTAAATATGCGAGATGCGTTACAATTCCTGTTTGTTTCCTTTTTGTAATGCTACTACTACGTTGTGCCCCCTTCTTCTTCGAATATAACGAAATTTTAAACAACGATAAATGTAATTCTGAATAATTTTAGATATCCCATATACTCGTAGTTAGTGCGATCCTTCCTGTTGATATCATTCTGGAAGTCCAGTTTTCGACCATTCACGATTAACTCGAACAGCGTGCACCTCTAAGCGATGGTGTCGGATTGGTATCGCACAGCAAATAATCAAGAGGTGGCAAATCGCATCATATACGAGACAAATGAAGAGGACCGTTTCTTCAAAACCCCTTGTTTCCAACGTGATCTTTTACTAGGTCGATGGTTGCAACCTCCTTATAGCATGTACCGCCATCCTATTGAAACTACATTTGATTGGGACAAATATCATCCATAATGGGAAGAATATGCATTGATAATGTTCAGGTAATGATACGGTGGGTATTATTATATATCCGTCTGTAAGAAGTAAAACAAGAAGTAAAACAGACAATCAGCTGAAATTTTTAATGAAGAGGTTCCATAGGTTCCATAACTAGAAGAGGTGTCAGAATGCAAACAAACTCCTTTACCATATGCCTATATTTTTTTAAGGACCATATCTGACGTACCAAATAAGCTAATTCATTGACATTATACAAGACAATCTTCATAAATTCAGTCAAATGTGGTTTAAATTGGGCAATGCATCCACTTTCTATACGCCTCCTTTCATATTGCTAAGAAAATTATTATTATTATTATAATTTACACAATAATTATTTATATATGCAAGAATTTGAGGAAATGAGATTTAGATTTACGACCAGAAAAAAATATTGCGAAACTGTGCCCTTCGATTCGAACCTTGCTTACTAGAAGACAGTGGATGATAGTTTACTCCAATGAATTTCTTTCTAATAGTTCGATCACTGGATTGTGTGATAATTTATTTTTAATAAAAGTAGTTTTACAAATTGATGAAACTGTTAAACTACTTCAACTGATCTTTTCGGCGTTCTACGCTCTGATCTAGCTATGCCTTCCAGAATGTTAATCATTACTTGAACTGAAATTACATCATTGTTAATATCTGGTAATCTAACAGAAAGATATATAACTAACGACTTATAGCATTGGGTAGAATGATATAACAACAGTAAGCACACCCAATTTGAAAGCGACGCCTATTCATTTCTATAAATGGATATTTCGATATAGTATCTTAAGAAGCAAAAAGTTTATTAAGATGATGAACGTTTAATGCCTATAATTGAACAAATATATATTATTCCTAAACACCAGTTCGGGTTCAGGACAAACCACTCAACAATTGACCAAGTCCATCAGATTACAAACGAAATAGAAGAAGCGTTGGAAGAAAAGAAAGTATGCTCTGCGATTTTTTTAGATGTATCGCAAGTATTTGATAAAGTATGGCCTTCTATACAACATCAGAATGCTCCTACCATACGAACACATTGAAATCCTTAAATCGTACTTGAGTAATAGATACTTCAGAATAAAAGTTAATAATACAAACTTTTCGAAACTACATGAAATCAAAGCAGGAGTCACGCAAGGAAGTGTGCTACACCTAATCTTCCCGAGCGACCTACCAACTTGAAATAATGCAGTCACTGCAACGTTTGCAGATGATACTGCCATACTGGCAACATCCAAAACAGAGAAGGAGTCCGCTGTGATATTGCAAGCAGAAATAAATAACGTCGTAAGATGGACTAAAAAAATGGAAAATTGAACTAAACAACACTAAATCGGTCCACATAAACTACTAATATACAAACAAGAATACCCAATATATACCTTTCTATATCGATGATATACAGATCCCATATGCTAATACTGCCAAGTACTTGGGTATAACACTCGACGCTAAGCTTCGCTGGAAAGCACACATTAAAAAGAAATGGGAAGATTTGGACCTGAAATATAACTCGATAAAATGGCTCATAGGACGTAAATCTGTTCTATCACTTAAAAATAAAATTTGCATATACAAGCAACTGCTGAAACCAGTGTGGTCGGTCATATGGCGTCCAAATCTGGGGCTGCTGAACAACATAACTACCATTCAACTATTTCGAAACAAAGTCTTGAGATGTATTACCAATGCCCCCTGGTACATCAGAAATTGTGACCTCCACCGTGACCTTGAAGTCGGAACAGTGAAGGACGAAGTAAAACGGCTTGCTGAAGCTCATGCAGTCAGACTAAGTTATCATGTTAACGAAGAAGCATCTCTAACCTGCTAATTACGAATAGTATAGAACGCAGATTAAAACGCATTAAACCTAGTGACCTGTCAATAAATAAATTTCTAAAATAACGGAAGGCCATGAAAAACGTTTCTATATGGAACGGGTACAATAATTTTTCTTCCCTTGGTTATTCACAACAACATTCCCCAACACCTCAAATTTCAGAGTCACTATCGGCATCTGATTCATAATGCACTTTTCAAAAAAGACACGCTGATCAGCCGACATTTAAGCATAACTTAAGCCATCAATGTTGGGGGTTTAAGTCTAGGCTTAAGTATACACTGTAAAACTATTTTTCGTACTTAGGTAGGTAGGTTAAATGGCTATCCTAAGACTCAGTTAATCCTGTTCAAGGCCCATTGTGGCCACTGGAGCTTTTTCCCTACACCTCCGGATTCTCCTTAAACCATCCTGTTTATTTGATAAAAGTAGCCAATTTCGTTAGCTTCATCCGGGAAATCTCCTCAATGCTGTCAATAAATGCAATTCCAAGAGTGGAGAACCTTTTTCTGTGTAGAGCAACACAGGAGGTGTTCTACTGTTTCCTCTCATCGACATCTTGACAGCTCTTACAGAAGTCATAGTGGTCTACTTGCATGTCTACCAACTAAACAGTGACCCGTCAGTACCCCCATTACAAATTTAATATCCTGCCTATTGAATGTCAACAGCAGTTTTGAACGGCCGCGATTCCATTCCGGCCAATTCGACTTGTTAGGCCGGATGATACCTGTCTCCATCGATAGTGTATCTATCTATTAGCAATTTGCATGTTGCTAATGGCATTGGTAATGGATATTCATACTTGAGTATATTTTTGAAGCCTAGCTTCGACTTAAGTATGCTTTGTGAAATCGGCCCGAAGAGTCTTAGTTGTTTGCTACATTTTGTGATGTAGAAAAACGATTTTCACTCATTTTTAAACTGTGTATTCGACAACAAATTATAATACAAGAAAACATTTTTTGTTGCTCAACTCTTTCCTTCCTAATTAATTGGTTTTGAAAGTGGAAATTTGCAAAGTTTTTTAAAATCTGCCGAAACATTTTAAAGGATATTTGCCGCTCCAATTTCACGGTCTTTTTAATTTTTTGTTTAGAAAAAAGCCAACCCTTTTTCATTTCAATTACATTGGACAATTTCCACTTCAACTGATTTTATATGCGTGCCCCTCTGCCCGACCACGCTGTGGATAATATGATTTCTTCGCTCAACATTGTTAAAGCCGCTCCGCTTGCGGCTGCCGCTGTTGTGTTGCCGTTGCTGCTTTTGGCACAGCATTGCCTGCAATAAAAACTTTTAAAATATTCTAATTTTATTTGAAACTTTTCACTAACCCCTCACCAACCCCTCACCAACCCCTCACCAACCCCTCACCGACCCCTCACCGCCCCTCACCGATCCCCGGCAACCCATCGCCTAATAACATTTACTTTGACGTTGGGCTGGCAACATTGGTTTTGGTTTTCGCCGTTTTATTGCATATTTATCAGCGCTGCGTTGTGGAAGCTGGTTGGTGCATGTAAAGGTGCACGTTGTTACAGATGGAGCGAGGAAGGGGGAGGCAAAAGTATAGTATGAGTATCTGCTGTCGTTGAAATATAAAATTTCAATTGAAATTGAAGAGGTTTTTTGTAATTTACTTGCTACGAAAGTATTGTTGTTGTTGTTTTTGATGCTGCCGCCGCTATTGGCCTTGCGAATTTGCTCCCCCCTTTTGGTGGTTTTAATATTATAAGCTGGCATGCGCGTAGCGTAAAAATTTGCAATTTTTCTTTTGATTTTCGGAATTTTTCTGTTTAGGGTCCTTTGTGTGTGTGTGTGGGTGAGTTTGTATGTGGGTGTGGGTGAGTTTGTGTGTGTGTGTGGGTGAGTTTCTGTGTGCTTCAGCTCAAAGTTTTACCTTCACCTACTCGCCCGCTGTTGTGTTACTTACACCGTTCGCTATCATACTCGGGATGATATCATGTAATTTTGTATTTTTTCACTTTTGTTCTTTATTAATATTAGACTTTATTTTGGCAGTCTTTTGTCTTTTGCGCCTACGATATTTGCATGCATTGGCATTGGAATTTGGTGGAGTGTATAATAAGAGCTGCTATTGACGCTGCTATTGAAGCTGCCTCCGCCGCGGCTATTGACCGTAGCTTCATAAACTGGCTGTGTACCAGCGCACAGTGGATGTGAACATAAACGCGGTGTAATGGCATTTCGGCGCTACACGACGACCGCCGCGTCGTTCCTCTACTCGCGTGCACTTAATTTATACTTTAAATTAAAGTAACTCGGTGTGTGTAAATTCATTCTTTAACAAAGATCTCGGGAATTGGGCGAATTCTTCATTTCAAATTGCTACTGCTGCTATTATTTTGTTGTTGTTGTTGTTCTTGTTCTTGTTGCTTTAATGCTAATTCACAAATTCGTGTTTTTGTGATTTCGTGGCTAAAGTGAATTATATCAGTAATGCTGCAGGTTGCAGGAAGTTGTCACACCGCCGACAAAGGGAAGTGCGAATGGTGGAATATTTGCTTTTATACTTTTGCTATATCAACTTTGAAAATAATCTAATAATGCTATATCAATGTTTCTATATCAATTTAAAATAAGTTGATCTTCTAAACTTGGTTAAAGAATAACATTGAGAGCCAATGAGCGAAAAGTTGTCTTTTTCATAGCATACTTTCGGGAGCAGCTTAGGCTGCTTTATACCAACGAATACAGAGAAAAGAGAATCTTTTTCGGTGCCAACGTCCGTAGCGGACACACCACGATTTTGAGTGGATTCATGTGCAACGTCCGTCTGCTTTATTTTGCTGCTTTGCAGTTTGACGTTTCTTTTCTCTGTATTCTCTGCTTTGTACTCGCTCGATCTCGGCAATGTGACAGCAAGCCAACTAAATAATACCACACAAAGCTATCTGATGGCGCTGTATTATCTGTTTTGCCTGATTTGCCACCGAAAACTGCGCGTTGGAGTTGTAACAGTAGACACACTTATAAAGTTATGCTCATATCTAAGATATTCTCCAAAACACCTGAGTCTTTTGTGTGTCAATGGTCCGCAGTCTGTGATCAGGTGCAGTGAGGTTTCCTTATTCTCCACAGAATCGACAGATTGCATTTGAAGATAGACCCAACCTGTTCCTATGGTAGTTGAGTCTACAATGTTCGCTTAAAATACCTGTGATGATTCTTAATTTACTCCGAGGCATATTTATAAACTCCTTAGCTCTTTTAGGATTAAAATCTCGCAGAAGAGCTTTGGTCTCTGTTAATGCCGGAAGAATTTTCCAGTTTTGACTCCTTTTTGCACTTCTGTACACTTCTTCAGCAGACCTCCAATTGCATTGGATGATAGTCCACAGAAGGTTTCAGGGCGGTTGAAAGGAGAGGCCGCAGCCTTTCTAGCTAAGCTATCAGCCTTCTCATTTCCGTCTGCTCCTTCTCATTTCCTTCTACTCCTGGTACCCACATTACAGATAACTTGTTCATACTGCCTAGGGAGTTCAGCTTCCCAATACAGTCTTATACAAGTTTAGACCTCATCAGGGGTGAGCTCAATCTCTTGAGTGATGCTTGACTATTGGATAGTATCACGATGTTTTTTCCCTTC
Source organism: Clusia tigrina (assembly GCA_920105625.2). NCBI lineage: Eukaryota > Metazoa > Arthropoda > Insecta > Diptera > Clusiidae > Clusia > Clusia tigrina. The sequence goes on from OV050033.1 coordinate 150,413,600, forward strand.
TCATATCCCTCCCTAACATATGCTCTAATAGCGAAACATACACTCGGCTCACTTTTGCCAAGCATAAATGTATTAAATCAAAAATAAAATGTATCTTCCCTGCAAATATTGGCAAAATATTTATTTTTAGTACTTACCCAAGAATGTGGAGCAAATATATTCTGAAATTTGATTTCCAGATTTGCTTGATTCGCTGAAGTGTGATAGTTCCTTGTTAAGCATGCGTTTAAACTGTTCGAAGAAACAGAAACAATAATAAATAAAATATGATTAGTAGATTGATAATTCCACATCATTATCTGTACACACCTTCAACGATGCCATATCCGACACGCTACGATGCGTCTGTATTGTCTCCAACTGATCTAAACACCAGTCCAACTCCTCGATAGTGTCGGTGGCCAAACGCGTGTACGATTCCTCGCCCTGGGCCAATTGAACGCCAGCTGCTGCAGCTCGTCCAGCCGATGACGATTGCGCTGGTCGTCTGGATCTTTTTGCATTAATAAATGATTCCCAAAACAACAACAACAACAAAACACAACCAAAGCCGACACAACAACAATGAAAATAGTACACAAGAACACCAATAACCATGATGAATTGTTACGGGAATCGAGCATCACACGTGAAACAACACAAATTCATTTGTTTTTAATATTCAAGAGCAAAAAAACATTAAAAACCGAATACAAGCAAAAAGGTAAATTTATAGAAAAAAGTTGAAGTGACAGGAAAAATAAAAATTATTATTATATGAACACAAAAATAGGCGTGGTTGTGTTGTTTTGGCAATTTGGAGTTTTGTTTGTTTTTTTTATGATATTTTTTGTTTTGTTAAGGATGCATTAACATACGTTGCACAACGAATATGTTGGGTTCAACGAGATGCGGGCGGGGAGACAGCGAGAGATAGAGTAAAAGAGAGAGAAAGTGAACAAATAAAAAATCGAATTAAAAATTTTGTAAATAAGAAGAATGCAAATGGATAAATTTATTGTAAGAAAAAATATTCATATTATTTCTATAAAATTAAATATTAAAGGGGGGGGAGGAGGGGTTGTCTATGTTTATGTTAAGATATCTAAAATTGTACTAACAATAACATATTATACGAAAATTGGGGGGGGGGGGGGGGGGGGGGGTGTGAGAACTATACTCCCCATGTGAACAAAACATCAAACAGCCGTACGCGCGTTGCTCTTTGAACTGGCGCCAAAAATGGAGTTTGCTTTCTGAATAGGCGCCAAAAATGGAGTTTGATGACAAAAACTGAATAGCAAAAGAGATAAAAATTACCGCCCTTCCTTAATTTGACTGTAAAACAACGATGCACAAAGCTCTGCACACAAGAGAAATGTATTCTCAGCTTGCTATTATGGACAATCGCCACTCGTGTCCTTGTTGTACCTTCAGCCGGGTGACTCAGTACACACTCAACTGCCTCATTGCAAATGTGTTGGTTTGTGCATCGCAGCTTCAAGTCACACAAATACAATCAAAAAGTATCGAGTGTCTGTGTCTCTGCCCGACTGAAGGTTCCACGCAGCTGGAAGTGGAAAGCTTCACATGCTCTCGTGGCTTACAAATTCCTGGCATTAATTGTAATTAGCCCAATCGGCTGCAATACTTTCGGCATTAAAATGTTAAAATAGTGTTTTAGGCTGCTTTGTCTTTTGATCACATTCGTAAATAAGATATTATATAATTGTTATGTGTTGTGGGGAGGAGCTTGGGTAATACAACGAATAAGAAAGGTCTTGACTCGGTTATAATAATAAATGCAAAATTGCTTTGCACTTAAAAATTATTACAGATAATAAAAAGTAACCGGATCGGTGACTCAATACTCACTTGTTTGATGCTGGTACATTTGTCAGACTTAATAAATTGTTGCGCACTGAACGTAAACTGGCTAAAATTTGGGCAAATGGTGTCACAATGAAATCCTCGCCATGGCTGCAATTATAAAACAGTAAAAATAAAAATAAACACAAGTACAGAATTATATTATAGCAAAATGAGTGCAAAGAAAATGAACGATTTTAGAAATAAGCAAGAATAGTTCAACATTAAGTCCTTAAAATAAGTTTCAAGTCCTTAAATTAGTATCAAAATATAACATCCCAAACATGCAAATGGTCATGCTCTGTGCACACTTAGTTTCTTAGAGCTACGATACTTAGTTTAAAGCATTGCTTTAAGGTTCAGGCAGAGCTACTTCGAATACCGCAAGTAGGTTCGATGCGATTGGAATTAGAATTCAAAAGAATCCTTTCGATTTAGGCAAGAGAATCCTTTCGATTTAGTCTCAAGACTTCGAAGTTTAAAATATCAGTCGCAAACTATACTCGTATATTCGGTTCAAGTAATTTCCTCATGTTCATTTTTGTTTGTACGAGGGGTACTATTTATATTTTGGGAACTGGCAACACTAATGTCAATAGCTAAAATCTGGCAACACCATAATCAAGTTTGACATTTTTTAGCATAAACGTACTCACAACGTGTTGATGTACAAGTGCTATTTGTTTCGTTTACAGTCAGTTAAGAAAATCAAATTGGCAAACAAATGGAAACTTCAAGAGATGGTTTTAGTTGGATTATTTTTCACAACTTTCGACGTGGATTATCTCAACAAGAATGTGTCGATGAACTCAGTTCTTTGTATGGCGATGAAGCACCATCAAAATCCACAGTATATCGCTGGTATAGTGAATTCAATCGTGGTCGTAGTTCGGTCGCCGACGAACTCCGTGAAAGTCGTCCAAAATCGGTTGTTGTGCCACAAAACATCGATGCAGTGCGTGAACTGATAATGCAAGATCGTCATGTGACATATCGTGCGATAGAGGGTACCTTGAACATTACTTCCACTTCCATACATTCAATATTGCACGAACATTTGGCTGTAAAAAGATTTCTTTGCGTTGGATCCCACATAAATTGACAAACGCTCAAAAGAAGGCTCGTGTCAATTGGTGTAAGAAAATTTTTAAAAAGTTCGACCGTGGTGCTTCAAAAGGCGTGTATAAAATCGTGACAGGTGACGAATCATGGATATATGCGTATGAGCCAGAATCGACCGTGTGGGTATTCCGAGACGAGCTAAATCCAACAAAAGTTGTTCGTGGAAGAAGCACAGCGAAGCAAATGGTCGCCTGTTTCTTCGGCCGAATGGGTCATGTGACCACTGTTCCGCTTGAGCAACGTAGGACGGTCAATTCTGAGTGGTACACGACCATTTGTTTGCATGGAGTCTTCGGAGAAATTCGTAAAACCAACCGCCAAAGACGAATCACTCTCCATCATGACAATGCGAGCTCTCACACATCTCGTCAAACAGGTGAATTTTTGAGCAGTCAAAACATCGAATTGATGACTCATCCTCCGTACAGTTCTGATTTGGCACCCAATGATTTTTTCTTGTTCCCGAATATCAAAGGTAAACTGCATGGTCAACGATTTACCAGCGCCGAAGAAGCAGTTGAAGCGTTCAAAAACCATGATTTGGAGGTGTCTCCAGAGGAATGGAAAAACTGCTTTGACTGATGGTCAAGGGGAATATTTTTAAAAACAATAAAGCGATTTTCATTTAAAAACGTTTGTTATTATTTGCTATTCCCGAAATATAAATAGTCCCCCTCGCATTGATTCGGGAGGCTGCTGTTGATTCAAAGATTGAATGATTTACTTGCATATATAAAAGAGTCATTGCTAACCCTACAGTAGAGCCGTAGACTCGAAAGCTCATGTAATACGAGTAAGATACAAAATACTTCTACGTATCTTATGCAAAATTATGCGCTGTCCAGATGGAGGGCGCATAATTGATTCGTGTCCTAACGGGGTACTGGACTCTGGGCACTCACGGGTGTAGGCTGGGGATTGCCTCTAACGACTTCTGCAGAAATTGCATGGACGAGGAGCAGGAAGAGTCCACTGTACACCTGTTATGCGCGTGTCCAGCTTTGTCCAGAAGTAGGCACACTTTCCTAGGCGACTCCTTTCTGAACTCTTTCGGAGATATCTCAAATAAAAAGATTAGCTCCATCAACTGCTTCATGAAAAGCTCCAAATGGCTGGACCTTTGAAAGGGATGGGACCTGATGTCTCAAGTGGTATCACAAAGGGTCAATATTCGCCTAAGTGCGACCTTCGGGCGGCCGTCTTACCTACCTTCCTACCTATGCAAAATTGTTGAATAACTCGGTTTGGATTCTGGCTTACATGACACCTGTAGGCGGGTGGGGCGCAATAATTGTAGCAGACCGACTCAATATACTTATACATCTTTATACACTATGCATCCATCAGAGCACTATCAACTTGCTTATCATGTAATCATGTGGAGAATACTTTTTCAAATAATTTGGCAAAACAATAAAAGAATGAACACACAACTATAAAAATTTACACATTCTGAAGAAATTTTGCCTATTCACCAACATAAACACAGCGTTAAAAATATGTTAATTTATAAAACTTCAGAACCTTTGAAGTCTTCATTAATTACTTTAACTCAATACAATTTGTCTAAATAGCCTTTAATGGAATAATTTAAAATAGCATTATATATAGTAGCATTCTATATAGTATATTATATATCTAAATATATAAAAGTATATTTCATTTCACAGGGGTTTGTTCAAGCCCTGCTTCTATAAATACTAATTGTCCTTAATAATTCAGTGAAATAGTTAAAAGCAGCTCGACCAAAGCGCCGAAGCTTAAAATAATTGACCTGAAAGAGTGATGCGAGCAGCAAAGTATCCAAAATTAATGACCAACAATAGCAATTGGCAGATGAGTTTGAAGATTTCAAATTGGCCGCGAAGAAATTGGCTAAAGGCACAATTGCGGCGACTGTCGGATTGCGTTGAAATTGTCATCCGCCTGGTCACATGCTAATTCGCATAATTCCGTGTGAGCCAGTCTGCCAAAACACCGCATCTTTCCTATTAAAATCCAAATGCCTTTACACAAATAATCACTTCAACAGAACCATTCAGGTGGACCAAGAAGATGTTCGCATGGCCTTTCCAATTTGCTTTCATGTTTGTCATGCTCGTCGCTTGCTGGTCGCTAAAAATACCGACTCAAAAATGAGCTGAGGCATGTGAGTGTCTTCTAGTGACGTCATTCGCAGCTCAAATTAAAAAATTACATTTCGAAATTTTTTGCCATTTTTTGTTGTGAAAATTGTTATTAATGTATGATGGCATTCGCTTCGTAAATTGCGCGCGGCGTTCGTTGTTGGGATGTGCGAGCAGCTTATAAATCTGTAGTATAGCATCGGTCCACTCGTTCGCCACTGGTGTGGTGTTGTTGTTGCTGCTGTTGGCCAAAGAGCTAATTTAAGTTGAAACTTATTTTTAAATACCTCTGTGCTGCTTTAAGAATAAGAAAATTCTCAGATTTCTGTAATTTATGATGATGATAAAGAGGGCAAACTCGAATGATAAAAATACTTTCGGACCGACTCGTGTCTACCATGGGGGTCGTGGCAGTTTTACGGCGTGTTTTAGGATTAAGCGTTGGAGACACACTTCATCTTGAGAAAGCGTTTCAAAATTTTATTTGAAGAATTTTTTTGATCTGTGTGAGCGATGAGAAAAGAATGAAGTGTGTGACGCATATCACTGCAAAAAATGGTTTGGGGGTTCATACCGGTGCTGTCCGGTCATAGTGAGCACACAATAGACAAGTGGAGAGATTTTATAGGAGTGTTAGTGATGTTTTTTGGTGGGTTTCTTGGCGTGACTCTAAGGGACATATTTGCAAAAAAAAAAAAAAACTATGACACATATTTGGTTGAAAAAAGTGTCACAGTGTTAACAGCCAAGCGAAGCTTTCAGTAGCTCCTGCGTCTCCCTATTAAATGGGGAACATATTTCACAGAAATTATATATTTCAATAAGTTATTTAGAAGAAGATGTGATAGTAGACGTCCTCTGTGGTCTAGTGGTAAGCATCCTAGACTTACACCCCGAGGGTCGCAGGTTCAAATCCTGCCACGGGCTTGGTCTCCAAAATGCTTCTTTCTATAAAATCCTTTTCTCTTCGAGTTGAAGCCCTATATCGCTAGTACTCATTCCCCCAACACCTTGTACTCATTATTAATTATGGTGTAAGATATAATAATAATAATAATAACGATGTAATAGTAACTTAGATCATATACTTGATTCATATTGTAAAAAAACTATCAACAATTTGAAGCAGGTAAGCCAAGATGACACTACTGCTGACTACTTTGACATCAAAGCAGGACTACCTCAAGGCAGTGTGCTTAGACCACTGCTGTATATGCTTTTTACAGCTGATATGTGAACTTCCGATCACACCGCTATATTCAAATTTTAAATTGATACCGCCATACTAGGAACAAGCAGCTCCCATCTTGAATCCTCGCAATGGCTACCGAGCCACTTACCGTCTATTCAACAGTGGCTTAACATATGGAGAATAAAGATCAATGAAGCTAAATGTGCACACTTAACAATTGCTTTAAGGAAGGACACGTGCCCCCAATTCGCATCAATGGTCAATACATTAAACAATGTCTGACATAAAATACCTGGGAATCCACTTAAACAGACGGTTAACTTGGACTAAACACATTGACTCAAAGTGTGCTCAGATCCAATTGAAACTCCCCTCCTTGAAATGGGTACCAAATAAGCATTCAAACCTTGCCTTAGAATATAAGATACTTAACATTAAGTCTATATGGACATGTGGGATTCAATTGTTGGGCGCCGCGTGTCCGTCAAACAGGGAGAAACTCCTGAAAATCAAAATTGTGAGAATGATCACTGGTGCTCCCATGGTACTTGAGGAACTTAAACATCCATCGTGATCCAAATATACCCACGATTGAAAAGGAAATAGTGAACACTGCAAACGTGCAATAGTGAACACTGTCTACCTTATTAAATTAGAAAATCACTCGAACTGCTTGGCGAGGAGCCTACTAGAACTTCCCTCTACAAGACACCTCAAAAGGTCGGATACCTTAGACTTGATTAGTAAAGTCTTATTGCGTGCTGTGAAAACACTAATATTCGATGCAGTGGCTGAGGATATTACCTAAATGTATAAATGCAGTCTGTAAACTTAGAAAAATTACTGTTAGTTTCTTGATAAAGAAAGATTCAGTAAATAAAGAAATAGGGAAACATTTTAAGCAGGTCCTTTAAAAAAATTGGCTTGGTGGACTCCCACTGGAACCTATTGTGGCATTATTCTCGTTGTCACCTTATAAGGGGTATTTTTTTCCTCTCATAACTTCGTGTATTAATTAATTTGTGTTCAATTAGATTTGGTATTTCACCATAAAAATACTAACGCTGAAACAATGCGAAACTTAGCGAAACATAAAGAGCTCTATGTCCATTTCACGGTCAACATAATCGTCCATCTGAGTAATTAATTCGAATAATCATGGCTCGTTTTCGCACCACTTACATACAATATACCTCCGCAGAGACGTCGTACAGTGCGCGCACCGAAGAATTTGTTGCGGCTGTGGACCGTAGTATTCAAAAGGACCCAAATGAGCCGATTCGCCATCGTGCACACCATCCATCCATCCACTTTATGGAAGATTTTTCCGAAGGATCTTCATTACTTCATCAACTAATGCAAGAATTGAAGGCATTTGACCATCGTGTGCATCGTAACGATCGGTGATTTTCTTTTTTTAAATAATTTCGTTTTATTTGAAATCGCTGCTTAGGGATACTAAGCAAGATCAATAACAATTTACTATATAAAGACATGAAAGAAGTGTCAATGCTATCCTTTAGTATAATTTTTTCAATAACGTAAGCCGGAACGTACTCGTACGTCTACCTCTGGTGACTCATTCGCAGGAGTCGCAGCTAGAGCTATGAAGGCAGAGATACGTACCGACAAACGGGATGGTCTGATGTCAAAAGGGCAGGTAGACTCTGTCGGCATCTACCTTTGGAAGGCCATCGGTGAGTCGAAGGACAAACCGAAGTTCGGATGCGTGTGGAAAGCGGCGTTATAAACGTGCAGTGTTCCTCTACGTCTTCCCGAGAATGGCTGACCAAAGTTGCCGCTGGAATGCCAGCTTGAAATGTTAAAATGTTTAAATTTGCATACGCTGCTGCGCCTCACAACTGAATCACATATGTCGATATAGATGTCATTAAACTTTTGTAAAGCAGAAGTTTATTATTAAGTTTTGGCTTAGAGATCTAAGCCATTAACCGAGCTATGTTGTGTCAGTTGTTTGCGTTCAGCAAGGATGTAATTTTACGCCGTCATGGGCCGAGCAAGGTGTTACCCAAGCTATTTGGCATCTTCTACCAGAGCTAATGGGTAACTAGAATTACAGACGGATTCCATCTAGAATTACAGGCGGACTCCATTTGAAAGAAAGGTTACGTGTGCGGATTTAATAGCATTGACCCTTATTTTCCATTTGCCAAACCAAAATTGAAGTTTGTCGAGTTGTTTTTTTTAGTTGGTTCGCAGGAGTTAAATGATTGGTATTTGTAGCCTTTATAGTTATAAAGGGTCGTCAGCATAGGTTGCAATTCCAGTCTTCTGTGTTAGGGGTAGATCTGTTGTCAATTTACTGCAAAGCACATGACCTAATACGCTGCCTTCCAGAACACCCGCAGTAATTGGGAAAATTGTGACAGTTTCTGACTTAAATTCCGCTCTGAAATGGCGCTCTTCAAGATATGATTTCAGAATATCAAAATATGTTTGAGGCAGAGAGTTCTTTAGTTTGCAAAGTACGGCAGGGTGCTAAACTTTATCAAACGCTTGTATGATATCAAGGAATGCTGCTTTATACTGACCATGTTCGAGAGCTTCACTTACAATGGGATAAACTCGGTGCACTTTTTTGGTGGTAGCATGTTCCTCTCGATAGAGTAGCATGTTCCTCTCGATAGAGTAGCATGTTCCTCTCGATAGAGTAGCATGTTCCTCTTGATAGAGTTGCTACTCGATAGAGTAGCATGTTCCTCTCGATAGAGTAGCATGTTGCTCTCGATAGAGTAGCATGCTTCTCTCGATAGAGTTGCTACTCGATAGAGTAGCATGTTGCTCTCGTTAGAGTAGCATGTTGCTCTCGTTAGAGTAGCATGTTGCTCTCGTTAGAGTAGCATGTTGCTCTCGATAGAGTACCATGTTGCTCTCGATAGAGTAGCATGCTTCTCTCGGTAGAGTAGCATGTTCCTCTCGATAGAGAAGCATGTTGCTCTCGATAGAGTAGCATGTTGCTCTCGATAGAGAAGCATGTTGCTCTCGATAGAGTAGCATGTTGCTCTCGATAGAGTAGCATGTTGCTTCCGAAACCCGAATTGGTGATGAGGTATGAGTTCTTTCTGAAGCAATATTGGCTTAAGATTATTCAACAGCACCTTTTCAAATACTTTGGAAATCGGCAGCAAACTTATGGGCCTCTACGATGCAACTTCTTCTTCCGGGTTTCCAGGTTTTGGCATTAAGAGTTATTTTGTTGACTTTCCATTGGCGAGGGAAATAGGGACATATCAATACTGCATTAGTATGTATTTTATAGCTTTATCCGGCAGTTCTTTTAGAATGTTACCTGTTATCAGGTCATATCCTGGCGCTTGTTCTGCTCAGGTGTTCGAGCATAAAGTTCGCAACTTTTCTAACTTTGATAAGTAAGGTCAGTAATTTAATTTGATCTCGAGTTTCAAAAATCTTATGAATCATCAGTTTGTTGTAGATTTTTGCTGTAAAAACATCACAAAGATGTTTGTCAAATATCGATGTTCTGTGTCTGTCGGTTTTGCCCATTCACTGTTTTGATTGGAGGAAATCGAGTATTGGAGTACCTCGTCTTTTTTTCCATAATCAATATTTCGTGGCATCTGTTGTTGTCACACTGAATTTTATCATTAAGGTCAATACTCTACTGACATGAGTTTGTTTCTAAGTTCTTTTGCTGCCTTTTTAATATAATTTTTGTTTTCTGGATGCTTCATAATTTGCCAAAACTTTCTTAACTTTCGTTGCACCAATCATCTCCTTAATAACTGGGTTCATTGCTCAATTTCTATGCTTTTCTTTAAGATCCAAAATAGCGGCCAAGGCAGGGGTTTGTATTGTTTCGTGTATATTTTCGGCCGCTTCCTCAATATCTCGTGGGGGTTTTGAGCGATATATCCAGGGATAATGTGGTACAACTAATATCTTTAACTTTAAGCTAGGCTGTACGCTTATTATGTAATGGAGGTGGATTTAAGGTGCGTAAAGCATCCCCTTTATAATAATAGGGGAATGAACTGATGACAAACCCAAAAATGAAGCCACTTCAACACACATGAAAGGCCCGAAAACGTTATTGCTTTTGATCCCCATTTTCATCAGAAAATTTTGTGCCGGGATGAGGCTAATTAATGGTTGAACGAACCGCAACATTGCCTCATTTGGAGTGAAGAAAGTCCACAAGTCATTATTGAGACTCTGTGACATCCACAAAAAGTCATTGTGTGGTGCCCTTTATGGGCTGGACGAATCAGATGGCCAGAATGTAGCAGTCAATAGCGCTCTTCTATAGATCCGAGACTTTTCGTTCCCAAATTGGAAGGCAGATGGAAGGAACGAGTTTGAGCTGGTTTAGATAACCACTGCAGATAAAGTGCAGTAGCGCTACGAAAAATACCCTTGAATAAAGGCGCCATAATGAAAACTATCTGCAAAACCTGTCTCAGAAGCAATAGATAGATATATTTAAGGGCGTTATACACTGCGACATGAAAGATCTATTGTGATGCCCCTATTTGTTTGAAAGATGAGGATAGTCTCATCTATAAATCTTCTGTCAGGTTAATTTTCATTGGAAGGCATTAAGTGGTTGTCGGATGTCATAGAACATAAAGGAGGGTTTATGTATATATAGAACTTTTTATGTATATATAGAAATACACAAAAATCGGGGCATGGTATTTGCCTTACTTTTATGTATTTTTTGTTTAACTATGAGTTCAAGGATATAGGCACAGCAGACTTTTCATTTACACCTTCAGAATGGGGATGCCGATATCGCGGAGGTAAGGTAGGTTATTTCACACGTCTAAAGTCTCTATATTAGTCTAAAGGGACTATATTAGTCTAAAGTCACTATATTAGTCTAAAGGGACGATAACTTGGATGCTATAAATTTCGATTTTGACATTTCCTCATTCGTGCCTTCTTCGGACAACACAGACCATAAATTAGCGGTTGCCTCATAGTTGGAATTAGGTGATTCCTTTGCATGTATGAGAATGTGGTACAATGCAGTTGAAGGTAGCTAGTCTAGGACGCGTGTTTGACCGAATCGATTAAGTTACCAATGTATCTCTTAGACTACTGCTACATACAGGGTGCGTTTCTAGTTCTTTGTAGAGGAAATGTATAACTGTTCCTTAATTGTGTTCTGATTAAAGCATAATTTAACGTTAATTGAGATAAGATGAAGAGATTGAAGTAACAGAAAGAAGTTTATCATAAGGATCTGTGGAAAAGTTCACACAAGTAAAGAAGGCCTTTGGAACAAATTAGATTTATAGATTTGAGTTATTCAGTAAATGGAGGATTGGAAATGCGAACACGTCTATGGTTCTGCAGCACTAATCCCACGACTAGTTTACAATTGTATTGAACTTTTAGGACTTCATCCTCTCAAATACATTAAATCAGCTAATAAAACCAGCAGTGCAACCAGGCAGACACCGCACTTAAACTACGAACTGCAAACAACAGTGGATCAAATTTGTTGACATGATTTTAGGCACGTATGGCAAGCACAACAACAACAACAATCCAATCGCCATAATAATGCCAAAAGCAACAACAAAAATGTGTATGAAAAATTTTGTCTTTTTATAAAATTTAAATAAATTATTAATTTAAAACTGAGACCGTGTAAAATGACAAGCACAGTCGTTGTACAATACACAGGCACACACATACACACATACCCACACACACACTCGCCCTCACATGCAGGAGCATCCCAGCAGAAAACTCGAGGAAGCAACTGAAAGCCGCTTTCAAACGCACACCTTCCCGGTTTCAGAGGCACTGCCAGGCAATGACTTAATGTTTCGTTCTGCACAGATATTATTTTTTGTGTTTGCGAAGAACTTCTTGCTTGCATTACCTATAATCTATGAAGTAAGGCTAGTCTTTCGGATCTAATTTGTGATATAATTTAATATCCAATTTAGCCATTACCAAGTGGCACTTTGTGGCTACAAGTAGACGAGAAGCTGACGCTGCAGAGAGAGCTTGAACCCGTACTATGGGTAGCTGCATGTGTGTTGCGTAAGCATGATTGGCTTCACAACTGCTTAGCAGTTGTAGTAGCAGAAGCGGACGTGGAAGTGATAGTGGTGGTAGAGGCAGAAGTGGACTTGGAAGTGATAGGGTGGTAGTAGCAGAAGTGGTCTTGGAAGTGATAGTGGTGGTAGTAGCAGAAGTGGACGTGGAAGTGTTAGTGGTAGTAGCAGCAGTGGAAATATTAGTGGTGTAGATTTTCATTATACCTGCGCGCTTTAATTGAGAACATGTTATTACGATCGGCCGTTATCGCCAGGGCCAAGTCATCCTCCAGTGTGGTTGGTATCATATTGAAAAATGAATGAACGCGTGGTAGCGACTTTGAGCCTGGTGAATCTTTATTCATCATCAGCGGTGTGTGTCTGTTACTCGTAAGTTTAAACAGAAATATTGTGATTATAATTTTTGGCGACACTCATTTGTTTTGAGCGGCAGCGTCACCGAAATTTGTACTTTATTTCAAGGACTGCTCAGTGGATCACAGTTTACGACACACTTTTTAGTGAAATTCTCATAAATTATTTGCTTATTTTGTTAAGTAAGTTATTAAATTCTTAAATTGATCACATTTTTTGTTTGTATGCGGTAATTGCACTCCTTGCTGGAGTATACTGAGTTGGCGTTGCTGCGTTTACATTGGAAATTTTCACATTGGTGTCACTGTGCATCGATTTTTTACTATGCATTTTTATTTTTGCTGCTTGAAACCATTTTCGTGCGTTATAAAATCTTTTCACATATTTATATTTCACCAAAATTGTCGCACTGTGCTGAAATATTTAAGGTTTACACATAAATTACTCTGAGTGCAGAACACTTTTTACAATTTTTACGCGCTGTCGTGTCCTTCACACTTGTGTCCGCTTAACAGCTCTGCTAGGAACGGAACAAATTTCGCCTCAGTCGCCAGCACATTTTCACATTATTATTGCAATTATTTCCGTTAATTTACATCATTTTGTATTTCGTAATCACGCACTTTGCTTGCCACACACAGCCTCGAGTGTTGACCTTTCAAAAGCACTTCTGAAAGTATCTTAAATCTGCGCGTTACTTTTTTGCATCTTCAATCTTCGGCAGCGCAAACAAGAACCGTTCCTCCACTTATGCGCGTTTTTCATAAAACTGAATTGCCCGCTCCATGTACATCTCGCTTAAGCGCTTAACAATTTTCCTAATATGTGCGATTGCTGCGAATGCTGTGAGCTTTTTGAAAAAAGCAAACAAATTAGTATTAGAAAAAAACACATTCTGAATTCTGAAATATATGCCAGCGCCGTCGCTCGTGCCTTGCGCCGCCGAGCTTGCCTCGCTCAATTTTGTTCTGCTGTGGCTGGCTATAAATTAATACAATATTTTTTGCCCCACTCACAGATTTTTTTTTTTCTCCACCACTTCACTTACCTACCGTAATAATATTTTTTCACATTTTTTTTGATTTAGTGTACGAAGTGGGCTCTGCGCCTCTTTGCCTCTAATTAAAGCGCGCAATGTTCTTGCTCTGCTCTGTTACGTGTTCAACTTTGTTTTGGCTATTGTTGTTGTTGTTCCCATTTTAATTTTAATTTTGTCACTTGTTTTGTTCTAATTGGTGAGGCAAATTACTATGTCAGTTGTGCGATATTAGAATTCTTAATTGGCAGTCATCTTGAATTGGCAAAATTCTAACAGATTTTTGTCCACAGAACTGCCTGGTGTGGTGCGTGGACGCACTTGGGAGTAGCAGACGGCACCAAAGCTGAATATTGCAACAAAAATGTTCAGTTAAGTAAGTCACCAGGCCACTGGGCAATTAAAGAGCAGGCGGTGCAATTAGGTACCTTGTTCAATACTAATTGCCTCCGAAGTGGCGATGCATTCAATAAAAAGGAACGCATATTTATGATACTTTGCAAGGGTGGATACCAACAATTATGGATACTGCAGAGTTCCATACAGATAAAAATCCGTATACCAATTGTTCAAAATGCCAGACACTGTTAACCTAACAAAACAAGGCAATAGTTGCCATACATAGATTTGACACGAATCTACATAGTGTGAAGTCATAAGGAGCGAACTAATTACTCATACGCCCCAGGACACAAAATATATCCAAGTGAACAGCTCATTCACAAGTGTATCCACCTAAGAACTTGATTTACGCAGCTTTGGTTCGCCAAAAATATTCTATTATTATTATTATTATTATTATTATTTCTTGAAAAACAATAACTTTAAAATATTCTAAATCACGATTCATTCGTTAAAAGTCATAAGTATAAAGAGAAGATGTATTGAAATATTCCTTTATTAATATTTATGAGAGAGTTTCTTCTGATGAGCTGCACTTACGAGAAGATTTCCATTCCTGGAGACATTGAGGGTCCTGCACTTGCGAAAAGAAGATTTCGATTCCTGGAGACATTGAGGGTCCTGCACTTGCGAGAAGCTTTCGATTTCTGGAGACATTTAGGGTCCTGCACTTGCGAGAAGCTTTCGATTTCTGGAGACATTGAGGGTTTTGCGGATATATCCTTCAGCAGTACAAGTAAAGTCGCCCGCTTCTTAAGGGAATCGCACTGGTTCCCTGGTTAGTTCCCTGGTGGGTGTGCCACTTGAAGAGACCCAATGTCTCTATGCTACCATATGGACCTCACTACCAAAATTTAGACAATCCTCAGCTCATGATTGGGGACTACAGCTCAAAGCGTGCAGCTCTATGTCTACAGTTAAGCAGAAACAATTTAAG
This sequence comes from Clusia tigrina, assembly GCA_920105625.2. Classification (NCBI taxonomy): domain Eukaryota; kingdom Metazoa; phylum Arthropoda; class Insecta; order Diptera; family Clusiidae; genus Clusia; species Clusia tigrina. The sequence continues at coordinate 150,428,673 of OV050033.1, forward strand.
AACTCAGACAGGGCACTGCCGTTTAAGAAGCCACCTCATGAAATTGGGAATCTCACCAGTAAACAAGTGTAGGCTTTGCACGAAGGCAGAAGAAACACCAGAACACCTTCTAAGGAACTGCGAAGCCTTAGCTTGCAGTAGGAAGAAATTTCTGGGGCCCGAGGGCAGAGACATTAGAGCAATGAACCCCAACTCAGTGCTAAGCTTTCTTAGAACTATTGGAATAATAGAAGATCTTTAGTAGGTACATGCAGGAGGAGTACAATAGATCAAATTGGTCGAGATACATTCCCTCTTTATTTCATTCATTCATGCATTCATTCATTCAGTATAAGCAAACTCGCCCGCTTCATCAGGGAATTGCACTGATTCCCTGATCAGTTCGTTGGTGGGTGTGCCAGCTTAACATACTCAAAGTCTCTATGCTACCATAACGGCACAATTCCTGGCCTAGGTGAGCTTCCTTTCACTGCCACCCTAGCCTAACCTAACCTAAAATTTGTGCATCAGATTCGTTTTGTAATTTTATGTACATTCTTCATGTTCTATTCCACAATTTTTCTAATTCTTTCTTACAAACGAAGCTGTTATCACTCCTATAAAGTATTTCCACTTTTTCTTTTTTCCAATCAGAGTCAGGTTTCTTTGTTTTCCAATCAGAGTAATTCTCAGAAGATTGTGTGTAACTGCATTTACACCATTCATTTATAAACGCGTGGCTCTAAACTAAAATTGAGTCAACTCATGCAACTACAAACTGCAATTAGCCACTTACTGCTGATCTCCGGCACGTACCACCAAATATGACAAAACGTTTTTTCAATGCTTGCACACAATAATCACTTTCGCAATACTCATATTTTCGAAGAATTTCACTTTTCAGTACACAGAGTAATTAATTAAAGCACTACGGACGCAGTCATGTGGCAAAAAAAATTCCTCGAAATTCCTATTCCACCCTTGCGCATTTGTGTTGTTGTTTTCCACACATTATTGTAAAAGCGGAAAAGCTTTTCCTTTAATAAAAATTTCTTGAAATCCATGTTGACATTTATACGTTTCAAACTGATTATGAGAATGAGTGTTTTTCTTAAAAATATTATTTTCAGCGCAATTAGTGAGTCGACTGAACACAACAGGACTGTAAATTCGGATGAATTGGAAAAGCAGCGCAGAAAGCAATGACCACTGCGATAGAAACACACACATTGAACGGGGAACGTTGATGCCAAAAAGACTTTGTATTATGCACACAGCTCGATATAAATGCAATGTGCGAATGGAAATTAATAATTGGCACAGGATTAATGAGTGATCTATTAAAGGCACTCATAAAATTATTGTAAGATTAATTTAAAAATTGTTGCATTTTTTCTTGTTTCAGATTTTGTGGTTGTTAAAACCTGATTATCTCGTCTATAGACACAGATTTTCCCCACTGTCACTCATTATGAGTAGCGTCTGACATTTTCATGTGCGAAACAAATCAAAGTTTTTAAATGAAATGCAAAAGCTTCGCTACAAGTACCTCGTAGCGTATGAGTAATATTTAAATTATTTATAGTTTTGGGTGTTTTGACAAAACCACAACGAATCATCATCATCAGTATCGTCAGATTCTTCATCAACAACAACAACAACACCAACAACAATACCAACAACAACAACAACTACCAGTGCTCTTAAAGCTACAGCCACATATCAAATCCACACACGTCGACGTCGTCTTGGTGACGTTTGACAGCCACAGGAAAATATTTTCATATTCAAATCACTTTTTGTGCTTCTGCTGCGACTTTTTGTGCCGCCTTCAGTCGCTTTCTGCGCATTATGTTTAAATTCACTTTTGTCCCTTGTTCTTCTTTTCTGTAAGTATGTCTGCGTTGAAACTGCGGTCCTGTGTTGTGTGTAATAATCATCGCAATTTATCTTGGTTCTCAAGGATACTGGAGCAGCAGCTGCAGGATGCCGGTGACATGCAATACGGCATAAGTATTTAAAATGACAAGGATTATCGCAAATCTTTCTTCTCCAATATAAAGCATAAATCTGTCAATGTACAAATTGAATTCCTGCTGAGGTGGTAATGCACGATGGCAGTAATGCGGGGTGGAAGAACAGTGCAATGATAAATAATTGGAAGCAATACACAAGAATTTATAAGGATACATTAAACATAAACAAACATTTATTTTCAATGTAGAAGTTTGTCCATAGTAGTGATAAACATATTGGGAAGAAATAGAAAATTCAGCATTCATCACTAAATATGATTGCATGGAAATGATAACAGTTGTATTCAAATCATGTTTAGAACAATCGATATCTTCTTCTGCCTAATTTAAATATATTGTTACGATATCAGCTCGCCATCTGATTGGTTGATGGTGAGGGTCGATTTCAACCCCTAAAAATGCACACGCTAGAAGGCATGCAAAGCTTCGTTCGGAGGTTGGTTGAGGTTCTCGTGTGCAAGATGTATATAAGCGACTGCACACGAGACATTGAGTTCAGAAATAAGTGAAAGTGAACAAATGAACAAGTAGTAGCAGAGTAGTTAACCAGTGACAGTGACAACAGTAATCATAGCCGAATCCTGAGAGTGGCAGCAAGCAGAGTGAGCGTCGTTTTAGCACCGAGTGCTAACAAGTGATCGTCGCAGAGCGGACATCGTTAGCAGCAACGGGCAGTTGAGAGTTATCGTCGATGAGAGCGATGTAAATAGAAAAGTGTGGTGCAACAACTGACTAAACTGAAGTACACTATAAGCGAAGACGAAGTGTGAGAAGCGAGCAAACTTTTAAAGGCAATAGTAGGTTGCAATGAATACTAATAAATCCAATTGTTCTAACTGAAGAAGGAATTGGTTGCTTATTAAACAATCCAGTGATACGAATCCAAGTATTGAGCTTGGTAACAAGTTGTCGGAGAGGCAATCATTTAACAATATGTCATTAGTTACTTTGTCTTTGTTGGTCATACCAGAAGACAAAAATAATGATGTTATATTCGAGAACATTCTGGAGAGCAGAGGTGGACTGTCATATACAACGTAGAATGACAGAGTATTCTGTGGAGGATTGAAAGCAGCAGTAAAAAGACTGATAGATTTGGAAAAGTTGAACTTGTTACACTGTTGTAGTAATAAATCATTAACTAATTCTGAGGAAAAGTGATGTTAAATTAAACTACTACTTTAATGAAAGTTAAATTATCAGGCAATGCTTGTTGAATCGCCCAATCCACTGAACGAGCAAGGAACATATTTTCTTAATAATATACACAGCTGCTGCGAATTACCCTCCGATCTAAACTGCATATTGCAATCCGTGTAAGAATGCTGAGGCAGATTGAAGTTAGCATTTGAGTTGGCTTCTCTGTTATCCAGTAATTCCCCAAGCATTCACTTTTCAAAATGACAATTCTACACCCGTGCAATGGGATTCCAAGTTGTCTTTCACACTTTTTCAGGGGAAGTGGAAATATTCAGTATAATTTTATGACCTTGGAGGCAAATTTTCATAAAACAACAAAATTATCTGAGAACAACAAAATCATCTAAAACCACTTAAGAACTATTCTAAACCCACATAGAATATTTTACCACTGAGCCATCGGCATAGCCCTACATCCAGCCGTCCCAAAGGAATGTGAGAATGGTAATGGAGTAAAGTGCGCTCATCGACATTACTTGACACTCGATTGTCGGGCAGTGCTTTTGCTGATTGTGAGGAGTTCTTTTCAGCAACGGGAATGAAGTGGGCGAGCTACTTAAACGCCGAGATATAGTGAACCCTTTCGGTTTTCGGTTTCGATTGATGATACAATTTTTATATTGAAATTTTTCCTTTACCTACCATCCATTATTTTTGAATAGTGCCGATAATCAGGCGGTTCTCCTTCCCTTGTTGGAAGTTGAAGCAAATCAATGATTGAATTACCGCTGATGATATTATAAAATATGTCTCAGAAAAAAACCTTTAAAATATTTTATCCCGGGAACAAAAAGACACAAATTTGGGTTGACATTAGTCTCAGTATGTGCTTGGAACGTAGAAAGTTTTGTTGAAATCTTACAACAAGTGTAGAACATTTACAGTTGTCTGCTTTATAGAAAACAGCAGAACTGTACAGATTTAAAAATGTAGCTACGAAATTTATAATCACAACATTTATAATCAACTATGATTGATTGTAGATACTGTTTGCATTATGAATTTAATGTCCTTAAAGCTTGTCTGGGTCTGCATTATTTTCTTATCGGAATGTATTTTCAACCGCCTAGAAAGTAGTCAGTTCAGTCTTCAATTATGCTTCACCATATTGTTACGAAATTGCCCTCCTGACAATTTTCTCTAACTCTCTATACTCGGATTCGTACCACTGGATTTTGTAGTAATCAAACAGTCGCTGGTTAAATTAAAATAATTAACTTTATTTAATTATTGCTATTTACACACTTAATATTACGCTTAAAGTTTACTTTATTACAATTTGAACTTTATTTAATAATTCATTAATCACTTTATTACTTCTCAATTACTGTAACTGCTACGATTGAAATTATACGATGCACACACTGTTACCATTAAAATTCAACTACGTCTCCACTTTAATAGTGTGGTGGTTTATATACCTTTGAATGGTTGAAGTAGAAAATTCTAGAATATTCTCTACACTATTAATGGAATTCTGGATCGCTCTCGAACTTTATCTACACTTCGAAAGAGGGTGCTTGAGTAAACTTTTTTTCGAATAGATTGTGTATTGGCTTATATACACACCTCTCTCGTAGTAACTGAGCATAATAGAGGTATCCTAAAAGTATGCAATCATTTATGTTTCAATATGAACTTTTAGCGAAAATGTCTACACAAAACTCCGTGGCACAGATGACTCGAAACGTATTTTGGGAAAAGTTCTTGTGATCAAATAGTATTTTGAATATTCATGACCAAACAGAAACAAAAGTTATAAATAAATTATATATAGAAAATTGTATTACACTGTTTTCTATCTCAGTTTCGTTAATGCTGTAGATCATTATTCTTGTCTCTTTCTTTCCAACTATAGTGCATATATGATGAGTCAGTACACGCTACGCTAGTCATAACTTCCCGAGGATTCCGAACTAATGAGCCTGGGAACTTTTGGTGCAACAGAGTCATCGTTACACGAGTTGTATGTGTAGTTCTATCTTCTTGCAGACCACAATTATTTGATTCCGGCACAAAAAATACTCTTCATTGCCAGATCGGTGGTCCTTTTCAAAACAGTACGGCCAAATGATACCACCATTACTACCTTGTACGCAAATTTAGCTTATTGTGAGCCTCAACATTTCAGCGAAAAGCCATAAGTATTGGAAAGTAACATAAGAGCCACCCCCTGTGGTCTATTGGTAAGCATGCTAGACTCACACCCCGAGGGGCGCAGGTTTAAATCCTGCCACGGGCTTGGTCTCTAAAATGCTTTTTTCTATAAAATAATTTTCGCTTCGAGTTGAAAGCCTCTGTAGCTAGTACTCATTCCCCCAACACCTTCCACTCATAATTAATTATGGTGTAAGGTATAATAATAATAATAATAACATAGAAGAATCAGTTACCTTCGTGACGTCGTTTCGGCCGATAGCGTGTTCCATTTCTAATGGCAAAGGCCAAATATTTTAGTTAAAACATCTTTTAAAATAACAACTTTTCATTAGTTAAGAGAACAACTTTTCATTTATTTGCCTCACAATCCGTCAGATAGATATGTTTCAGCATGGATGAGATAATCAAATGTGTTTTTTTAAGGTCTTCTGTATGAATGCGAGAACCAACAGCACAGGGAGTAATCAACAGTTTTTTATTTTCTCTTACCAAGTGAGAATTGCGCTGACTATCACCATCCCAAGTAAGAGAACTTTTTAGTCAGTGCTGGAACGGCGCCACACCGTGGTATCACAATGGGCTATTATGTGTGCTCTATTGTGCTTTTTGTAAACTAGGCACCCACTCCTAGGTAGGTAGGTAGGTAGGAGTGGGTGGCTAGTATCGTTTCCGATATTTTTAGGGTGAGATATATTTTTGGTCTCTTGGTAAACACGGCCACAATTTGTAAGTGGATTTCTGTGTTAACCTTGATTACTTCCTGTTACTTTACATTAATTAAAGGATTCAACTGAATCGACCAAAAATTAGGTCAATTTTACACTACATAAAAATCGCTATTTAATTACTCATAAACATTGTGTAACGAGATTGCAGCATGCGTTATGAAAATAATAAATAAAACCAAGTCAGCGTTGCAAATGAAAATGCGGACGGCGAAAACTGCAACGCAGTACCACCGCAATTATTGCATAATTACTTGAACGCAACAATAATAATTAAGAGGAATAATTGCGCATTGTTTGTAAACAAATCTGCAACACCCGAGCGCCTGTGCTGGTTGGGGATTGTGCGGGCGGGCGGGCGTTGCGGAGCTGTTTATTTACGTTTATGTAATATTTGCGGCAATGCGAATATTTCTCCAAATTTTTAGCAAGAGTGTATAATGCACTTAAGTTGTGTAAAACCAAAATTTACTACAATTACTACAACAACAACAACAAGAAACAATATTTTATAAGCAAGTTTTATAAAGTAATTTGAAAAATTAGAACTAGTGCGGCAGACTCAGCGAGGTGGTTGGTGCAGCAACCCGTGGAAACGAAAAACAAAATTGAAAACAATAAAAACAAAAGAATTTTCAAAAATAAATTGCAATAGTTAAAAATAAATTCAGCCCAAAACCAAAACAAATAACAAAATTTTGCACTTTTCACACTTTTCTTTAAAAATTTCTATTTAAATTTTAATGCTATTTTTATTGGATTATTTTGTTTTAAGTTTTAAGTGAATACGTACGATCTGTCAATCAGGATTGAGGCCTCCTGCTCTTTAAACCTGAAAGGGTTACAACAACAGTAAACAAATGTTTCAAAAAAGTTGCATGTTTTATGTTTTATTTTTAGTATTTTTTTTTTTGTTTTGTTCACGCATTTGGCGTAAAAGCATTAAAATTGTTTTAAAACAACAAAAGTGTGGCAACGAATGAAAAAAGGTGAACATGAGAGTAAAATGAAAAACAAAATTAAGTGAAATACCCGGCATGGAAGAAAAATAAAAGGTTGCTAGCCAAGAGTGCCAATAATTCGTAGACATTTGGTGCAATCAAACAAAGCACGATCGCTTCCCACACAACGCGTCACTTTAAGCCCAAAAGTATGCAACATGCACACACAAATACACCAAAATACGAACACACACAGAAATAAGAAATAAAGGGCAGACACACAGCTCTGCTCAACAAAACAAAGTCGTGTACAATCATAAGAGGGAATGCTTGAATCTACACTGCCCTACAGTGAAACTGACTTGATTACGAACTTGTTTTAATACAATCTCTTTACATGGTTCGAACTGCATAATTTCCAATGATAATGTCCAAGGAAGCTGCAACTTTCTCCCCCAGTATAATCGGCATTTCCCCACTCACATGTTTCGTAGTTCGAAATTTGTAAACATGTAGTGAATATCTTATATACCAATAGGCTTAAAATAAACCCTATAGAAACTACTGTTGTCTCTTTCACGAGGATATATAAACTCAAAATCTTAAACCCATTAAACTAAATGAAGTGAAGATCAATGTGCAATCTGACATAACATTTCTAAGTATCATACTAGATTAGTGGCATCACAATAGATCTTTCAGGTCGAAGTGTATAACACCCTTAAATATATCTATCTATCATACTATATAGAAAACTATCATGGGGGTCTCACATAAATGAGACAATCAGTAAAGGGAAAATATCTCTCATAATATGCAGTTCAATCACGGGGAAAAATTGGGGATGCAATCCCAAGATCCTGCGATGTATATCATGATAGTACACCCAATGATCACTTATGGAGCAGTTCTGTGGGCTAAGAAAGCAACTAAACTAGCTAAGATGCAAAGGCTTGCTGGCGCCTGTATAACTGGGGCTATGAGAACCTGTCCTACAGCCGCCCTGAACGTCATACTGGAACTTACACCCTTGCACATATTTTTGGAAATACAAGAGAATAGGGCTCTGTATAGAATGGTGATGGCAGTAAACGGTCCTGAAAGTCTCATCGGGAGACACGAAAAGTAAGATACGAGCTAATAAAAAGGTACAGGACGATCTGATGAAAGAATAGGGAATAGAGTTATCCACATAATAGAGCAAAACAGCCAGACAACTTTTGGAAACACATTTTTTAGTATTTGCTGAGATGGGTAAAAATGTAGACAGAACAAAGATAGTAAAACCACAATCAACTCTGGTGATCCCAAGCTCATTCGTCAAGTGTCTAGAAGAGTCCCTCTGGCAAAGAGAGAAGAGGTGAAAATATTGCTGAAGACAATGTAGAATTATCAATGTCGAAATATTATCAAAGGCCATTCCAGACATCTGTATACAGAAAGACATTACAAACAAGCGCTACAGCTTCACTAAGTTGTTTAAAACAGAGTGGAGCTGCAAAAACGCATGGAGAGGTCTCAGCGAAACCTACAGGTTAGATCAGTCCACGATCACCTAGTATACCGACCCATCTCTCACAGAAGAGGGTACCGGCGCGGGGGTATTTGGACCTAGGTACAATGACTCCCTAAGCAAATATACTAGCATCTTCCAGGCGGAAATCCACGCTATTGAGAGATGTGCACATTTCAACATTGAAAAAGGTTACGAGTGCAAGAAAATTGCCATCTTATGGGACTCTCTTATCAGGTAAATTCGAAACTGGTATGGGAGTGCATCAAAAAACTGAATTCTCTTGGCTCATGCAACAAAGTTACCATTCTATGGGTTCCAGGACATACTGGGATAGAAGGGAACGAGATTGCCGACGAACTTGCAAGGAAGGGGGCTGCAACACCCTTTATTGGCCCAGATTGGTATGTTAATTTTAAAACTTGCACCATTTTTTCACGGAATGAGTGTAAACGGAGTAGGCGTGTGTGACAAATGATGCTGAACAGAATTGTTAAATCCTTAAAAGCTGTACAAGGATTACTCTGAAGCCGGGTCGGGGAGTGCCTGCACAGGAATAGTTCTAGTAGAACTTACTCTTCCCTTCCCTAAATATTTTTCCAGTGCTTGGAGTGCTAGAAGGCCTCCTTCTTCGGCGGTTCTCCGGCCTACCCCACTTCTATCTATCTATCTATCTATCTACTCTGCCACCACTAAGCAATAATAATCATCATTTGAAGATTGGCCGATTGTGTGCCTATCACTCTACTATCATCAGCACTTCCTTTCGATTTATCTTTCAACAGTATTCACCTTGTTTCAATACTGCACTATTTGTAGTCAATTTAAAAATTTTCTCGTGGGTGGCTAAATACACAAACACACACACACGTATAAAGCAAGGAGAGCACACATCCTCGTATACATAATCGTACATTAAGCTCAATATAAAGAGATCCATTCGATGGGAATGCAATGACGCATATTTAGCATTGTAGGTGGGGGCATGCAAACACAGCACAAAATGCCTAATGACAGTTCACAATAGTTCGATAACGAATTAATTAAAATTCCATGAATGCGAAATAATGGCGATGTTATCTGCGGTGTCAGGTGGAGCAGAGAACAATGCCGCACAGCATACAATGCCGTGGGCAATTGGGCGGAAGTGGTACGTGTGCGGGTCGACGAATGGTTGTGCTACAAACAAAAGTGGGCAGGTACAGGACGATAAAATTGAATTTACGTTGTTGAGGAGTTGCTGTGGCAACCATTCATAATTCCAATTTACAACTACACAAGCAGAATTCACAACTTAAAAGTTCTGGGAGCGGATTATTTAAGGCTGACAGGCAACTAGCATAGAATTTAAGGATTAAATTTATATGTACATGAAGTTAGTTTTTTGTCATATACTCGTAGTTAGAATGTGCTCCCTGCCAACTTCCCAGTTTTTAGTGGTAACTCGCCGTGAAGAGCTCTGCGGTAGTCATAGGGACAACTCCCCAAACGAAGGAGCGGCGTAAGTGCATAGCAAAATGTGCGACCTGAAAAGCGTTCAGCAATTTTAATTTCGCTAATTGGATACGCAGGAGCAATGGCGGTTGAATTTCGTAGGCAGGCTGTAAAGTGTGAATGGTGGGAAGAAAAGATAAATTAATTGCTTTGTTGCATATTAAGTAAAATATAGTGAAGGCAACACACACATAATAATAATTAACAATGACGTCTTTTTCGCATTTCTGGCACATGGAAATGTCTGCAGCCCTGGGACTTGCACTAAAGAGATCCACCCTACCAATTGTGGTATTGGTGGTCAACACTCATGGAAAATTTTAACACTTATGGAGAATTTTAACCTCGATTTAATCTTTTTTAAATTTCCTGGGTGCCATCTAATTAGTCATTGACTTTGTAAACAAGTCTCTCCTGACACAGTGTTCAAACAAGCGAAGTTATGATCAGTGTTGACCAGACCGAAGCACACAATAAATACAACAGTTATGTAAAAACAGATTTCCGCATGTTCATGGCTGGACACTGACAATGGAACACATCTGAACACATGGACACAAATGTACAAATACGGATAGGTTGTAGTTACCCCGCAGTGAATACGATTCGTTCTACTTTAATTATGTATCTAGTTCCAAAGGAGCCATTACGAGCAGAGAACACAGAGAAGGGGAAGTCTTTTTCGCTGCCAACGTCCGTAGCGGACACACCACGATCTTGATTGGATTCACCACGATTCTGAGTGGATTCACCACGGTTTTGAGTGGATTCGTGTACAACGTCCGTCTGCTTTATTTCGCTGCTTTGCCGTTTGACGTTTAAGTTTCTTTTCGCTGTGTTCTTTGATTGCGAGTAGCACTGGTGAATACACCACTGTGGTGAATACAAGGGGTACGATTTATATTTAGGGAACTGGCAACACTAATGTCAATAGCTAAAATCTGGCAACACCATAATCAAGTTTGACATTTTTTAGCATAAACGTACTCACAACGTGTTGATGTACAAGTGCTATTTGTTTCGTTTACAGTCAGTTAAGAAAATCAATTTGGCCAAAAAATGGAAACTTCAAGAGCAGGTTTTCGTTGGATTATTTTTCACAACTTTTGACGTGGATTATCTCAACAAGAATGTGTCGATGAACTCAGTTCTTTGTATGGCGATGAAGCACCATCAAAAACCGCAGTATATCGCTGGTATAGCGAATTCAATCGTGGTCGTATATCGGTCGCCGACGAACTCCGTGAAGGTCGTCCAAAATCGGTTGTTGTGCCACAAAACATCGATGCAGTGCGTGAACTGATAATGCAAGATCGTCATGTGACATATCGTGAGATAGAGGACACCTTGGGCATTACTTCCACTTCCATACATTCAATATTGCACGAACATTTGGCTGTAAAAAGATTTGTTCACGTTGGATCCCACATAAATTGACAATCGCTCAAAAGAAGGCTCGTGTCAATTGGTGTAAGGAAATTATTAAAAAGTTCGACCGTGGTGCTTCAAAAGACGTGTATAAAATCGTGACAGGTGACGAATCATGGATATATGCGTATCAGCCGGAAACAAAACAACAATCGACCGTGTGGGTATTCCAAGACGAGCTAAATCCAACAAAAGTTGTTCGTGGAAGAAGCACAGCGAAGCAAATGGTCGCCTGTTTCTTCGGCCGAATGGGTCATGTGACCACTGTTCCGCTTGAGCAACGTAGGACGGTCAATTCTGAGTGGTACACGACCATTTGTTTGCCGGAAGTCTTCGGAGAAATTCGTAAAACCAACCGCCAAAGTCGAATCACTCTCCATCATGACAATGCGCGCTCTCACACATCTCGTCAAACAGGTGAATTTTTGAGCAGTCAAAACATCGAATTGATGACTCATCCTCCGTACACTCCTGATTTGGCACCCAATGACTTCTTCTTGTTCCCGAATATCAAAGGTAAACTGCATGGTCAACGATTTACCAGCGCCGAAGAAGCAGTTGAAGCGTTAAAAAACCATGTTTTGGAGGTGTCTGAAGAGGAATGGAAAAACTGCTTTGACAAATGGTTTGAGCGAATGCAAAAGTGTATTGATCATCAAGGGGAATATTTTGAAAAACAATGAAGCCCTTTTCATTTAAAAATGTTTGTTATTATTTGCTAGCTATTCCCGAAATATAAATAGTACCCCTCGTATCTCATAAAGAAATTAGGAAATATTGTACAAAACTAGAATCAACAACCGGGCAAGTCAATGATTATCCTAAGTAGCTCAATATTAACCTAGTACTCGTATAGTGAGAAACTGTGCTACGAGGAAAAGCTACAAGGAAAAAGCACAGATATTTGCTCTTCATTTATTGGAAGTATTTGAACCATTTCCAAGCAAATATCCACAAGAAGACATCAGTATAGCTGTATTACTAGATGCCCCATACCAAATGAATATTCCGATCCAGCATTTTAAACTAAAAGTTAGAGGAGCCGCCCTCTGTGGTCTAGTGGTTAGCATGCTAGACTCACACCCCGAGGGTCGCAGGTTCAAATCCTGCCACGAGCTTTGTCTCCAAAATGCTTCTTTCTATAAAATCCTTTTCTCTTCGAGTCGAAAGTCTCGGTAGGTAGTACTCATTCCCACAGCACCTTGCACTCATTATTAATTATGGTGTAAAGTATAATAATAATAATAAGTTCGATGCTTTTGAATAATTGTTTATTATACTATTCCGGATTTTCCCATTTCTCAATATTCGGCCCAATTGTCATTGACCATTTGATTGTGCAAAGCATTGCAAAACAGGCACGGAACTAGTGCTTTGCTGGCATCATTTTACAATTTCACTGAGGGGTGTGCACTTCATGTTTACATGCATAACTAATATGTATGCGGTGCCACCAGAGCCACAGACAGGCCCAGTGAGATTTTGTGCGAATTTCTATGCTGAAGTGTGACACTCAGGGCAATGGGTTCAACAGAGATGGATGTGTCAAAAGTCAACGCAGAGTCGTGCACTGGCAATGGGAGGCAAGTGGCTGCGAGAGGGGGCTTGTGTGTGTGTAGGGGCCATAAACCAAGCACACTTGAATAATTCCTTTTCAGTGCGAGCACGAACAAGCAGCCGAGCATGGTTCAGGCATTAATTGTAGGGTCAATACGGCTCACAAACGCACATGTGGCAATATGCAGGGAATTAATGAGTGCCAATGAAAAAAAATGTATGAGCATTTGCAATATTGGCATCGGCACACTATGCTACTAAGTGGGGGTGGTAATCAGAGTGCAATTTCACCACAAAATTGTATGGCATTGACAGCGTTGAGTGGCACTGCTTGCATGAAAAGTGCATGTTACGTGCGTCAAAAGGCGTCCATATGCGTCGCAAATGTGTGCCAAATTCCAGCAAATCAGTTCACTTGTGCGAAAATATATCAAATAAAAGTGCGAGTATAGTTTTCGTTTTGCTGGAAATATTTACGACCGTGTCGAGTGGCGTCCAGTGCACTATTCGGCAGCACAATTAACATTTTCCGAACACAGCGAGCATTGTGGCATTTTTATGCGCCCGCTACACTTGCTCCACATCAAACAACATTTCCAAAATATTTTCGCTCTCATTAATTTTATAGCCAAACATCATGTTTACTATGAAATGGCATTTGCCGCAATTTTCGTTCCTTTTGCGCTGTTTTCAAATTTTCATTTACTTTTTTCTTTTACTTCGATTGCTTACTAAACGAGCGCCATGCATCTGCATTTTTGCGCTGGCCACAGCCACTTTGTACAATTGTTCGCGAGCGGTGTCCTGCTCCCGGCCCGAGTCCATAAACGTGCAGTCAAAAATAGCTTCAAGAACGCCAACATCGAAAATACTCGCGCAGTAAATTTGCTGAAATGGCGAATGCAGTGAATTTGTACGTGATTTAAGTGTTTATGACAGCTCTGTTTATTGTTTTGCGTTCGAATTCAAATTTTTTCTTTTGTGTGCGTATTACATGCGCCTAGGGGGCGGGGGGAGCTCGGAGGCGGTGCCAACAAATTTACTCTGATTGCGGTGAAAATTAAATTATTAAATTTAATTATTAAAACAATGCATTTTACCAAAGGAAAGTGAGAGAAAGTGGCACTTGCAGCGCGTGTGTGCTTGTGTGTGAGTGCAGTCTTATGAGTGGGTGGATATATGCGGGGGTGTGTGCAAGAAATATTTCTGGCATAAGTGTGCATTTGGGGTTGATCTGACTTAAATCACAATTTCATTCTGACCCCACTAATGAAGGAATTTTCTTGTCCTTAAATACAGGTCAATGGGGAGTACATTATTTCTTACTCTTACTTGATTGGTTGTTTCTTAAGACCCCTTTTGCCAATTGAATCTGTATTCAATTGGCAAAAGGGGTCTTAAGAAACAACCAATCAAGTAAGAGTAAGAAATAATGTACTCCTAATGTACTAATGTAATAGTTTCAAGGAATTATGTCGGTCACTTCACACTCTCAACTAAAGAATGTCTGCCACTAGAATTGTGTGAAAGATGAAATCCTTTTTGATTATAAGAAATGCTAAAACTTAACAACAAAAGCAGGGGATTAGTTTTGGAGCTAGTTAACAGCGCACTAGCATATGCGTTGGACTGATTTGTCAATGGTTTTTAACTTGTGATACTTTTAACTCCTAGGCCTCTTTGTATATGTTCGATTTGGTGCACCACGGTGCGCCTCTAAATCTTCGTCTAAATTTGATTTACTCTCGTTGGAGTATGACAACATTTGAAGCACTACAAGTGCACCACAATTGAATGCCATATAACCTGATGGATTTCATTACTACATTATATAGTAAATATATCAATTCCAATCTTAAATTGGAAAAAGAGAACTGCAGTCACGAAAGTTGCACAGCCTTCAGATTCATTTTGGTTTTCTTGGTTACAACATGCTTTCTCCAGGTTAGCCGTCTATCGCGGTGGACTCCAATATATTTAAATCTGTTGAGTGAGGAATGGTGACATTATTAAGTTTAATATAGAATGGTATGTAGCCTTCCTAAGTGTAAAAGTAATGTTGATGCTTTTAGTTTCATTGGCTTTTATTCTCTATTTGGTGAGTTAGAGTTCAAGACGTTGTAAGTAGGTCGTTAAATTGTAAGACGCATGTTTGGGATTTTTATTTGAACTTAGCATTGCTGTATCGTCGGTAAATGTACTCATTGTTACGTAATTGCCTTGCTGTCAATTTATACCAAGCTCAATACTTGGATTCGTATCGCTGGATTGTGTAGTAAGCAACCAATTCCAACCAATTCTTCAGTTGGAACAATTGGCTTTATTAGTATACGTCCAACCTACTATTGGCTTTAAAAGTTTGCTCGCTGCTCACACGTCGTCTTCGCTTATAGTGTGCTTCAGTTAGTCAGTTATTGCACCACAATGTTTTACTAATATCTGATTCAACTGTACTCGAAGTCCGCTCTGCGACGATCACTGCTCAACTGCCCATTGCTAAAACGATGTCCGCTCTGCGACGATCACTGCTCAACTGCTCGTTGCTGTCAATGATGTCCGCTGTGCTACGATCACTTGTTACTCGTTGCTAATACGACGCTCACGCTGCTTGCTGCCACTCTCAGGATTTGGCTATGATCACTGTTGCCATTGTCACTGGTTAACTGATCTGCTACACGAGGTTCACTTTCGGCTACGCTCACTGTTTCACTGCTGCTGCTTCAACGATGTTCACTTGGTCACTTTCCCTTGTTCACTGACCCCGATGTCTCGTGTGCAGTCGCTTATATACCTTTTGCACACGAGAACCTCAATCAGCCTCCGAACGCAGTTTCGCATGCCTTCTCTCGTGTGCATTTTTAGGGGTTGAAATCGACGCTCACCCTAAAACCATCAACCAATCAGATGGCGTGTCGATTTCGTAACAATATAATAAGGTCCTCGCTTGATGGTAAGTCAGTCATGTATATGAGATAGAGAATTGGACCAAGGATGCTTCAGTGGGACATGTCGGCTTCAATATTGTAGACGTGTGAAAAGTATTGCTTACTATATACTTAACGGAATATTTCCTCTGCGTTAGATTTGATTCAGGAATTTTATGAGTGTTAGTGCGAAGCGACATTCTAATTTTATGCAATAATGCTACAAGCCAGGACTCGTCAAACGCTTGTAAGATATCGAGAAATACTACAGAGTAATATTTGCGGTCTTGAAAAGAGTTGATCTACAATTCTGTGTACTTGTTCAATTACACCATGTTTTTCCCTGAAGCCAATCTGATGCTGTGGAATTAAATCATTTAAGAGTGGTGACAATTTCCAGAGAAGGACTGCTGATATCTACCTGAGTATATGTTTAGTTACTATTGTGTGGCTCCTTTACTATCTCGTCTCATAGTGAAATATCTCCTAGAGGTGGAGCAAATACCAAAAGGAGAACACTCTCTTACATAATCCATATTTCAAACACATAAAACTGTAATTCATTAGTTAGGGTGCAAAGGACCTTGTAGGTCTATGTGTGGCCTTCACGGCCGGCCAGTCTAACCTTAC
Organism: Clusia tigrina; assembly: GCA_920105625.2. NCBI lineage: Eukaryota > Metazoa > Arthropoda > Insecta > Diptera > Clusiidae > Clusia > Clusia tigrina. The sequence goes on from OV050033.1 coordinate 150,445,260, forward strand.
CTAACCTAGGGGCGATTCCTTTGAGGGGTGTGTAAATGGGGGAAAGCATAATAGCATTGCGTGAAGTATTGTCTCAAAACAAGGATTTTGTTTGAAGCTCCAAATTGGATTGTTGGCATTGTTCCTAAGCATTGTTCTTAATTAAAAGGATAAGCAGATTGCCTTTTCCCAACTAAATGTGAACAAAATTAAACACTCGCAGAACTGTGAATTAAATAATAAAGTAAGTGGAGGAAGAAACACAGAGAAATAGTTCCAAAAAATATTTAAAAATTTACACAATAAACAGTTACGAGGAAATTGTGCCAGGATGCAAGAGTTGAACATTTATTGCACGAACGACGATCAGAACGGAACATACGGTAGAGTGGGATGCAAAACACTTGTGACATTAAAAGATATATAAAACACGTTCATAAGAATGCGGAAAGATGAGAGAAAAATTAACTTAAAAAAAGAAAAAAAACAACAAATTATAATAATTAAAAAGTATGGAAAGGAAAGATCTAAAAATAACTAAAATAATGACAGATGAAGGAAAAAAGTATAAAAAAGTTTGGCAAGCAGCAAAGCAATATATCAGAGAGAGCTGTGCTCTGCCGGCCTTTGATAAATGGCAATATAAAATTATCATAAAATTGATTTACTGCTCGCTAAATGTGGAAATCAGAAAATAAGAATGCTTAAAATAAAAAGAGGCGTACAAGAAGGAGAGCGATAGAATGTGGCTATTTACCTTTCACTTGCTATGCTCGAGTTCCTGGACATAGATTTTGGTGACATCTCGAAGTCCGAATCGGATCTATATAAAAACGATTCGCGACGTTGTGGAAGATTTTGGAGTACCAAACCAGCGCTTGGTGAGCCGCCTTCAAGCGGTGATCGAGCGCCCTGGCCATTTTCTACATCGAAGCTGCAAAGAGACAAGAAACAAGAAATTAAAATCAATTTACAATCAATTAAAATTAAATACTTTAAACAGTTTGCAGAAAGTCACGAGCAAAGTTTTGGGTCTCTTTGACATCAATCAACTTGATTACAATACTCTTGCTTTGTATCGAAGCAGTGTGCGCTAAAAAGGAGTACAGGAAAACAAAAAAGGGCCACAGCAACCGCTTTTCCCATGGCCCAACTTTTGCTGGCTTTTCTGTACATTATCTCGCGTTTGGGAAAAATTGAAAGGAAAATGTGGCCATTCATTTTGCATCTTCCTGGAGCGGGCGTTAAACGGAGGCGAAAGCAACTCTTTAAATTTTTGTTTCATTTGCCAGCAGCCACGCTCGCCTCCGTTTATTTTTCGGTATCATCAGTTGACATATTAAATTACGAGCGCTGTTAAAAGCTTTAAACGCCGTCCTAGAAGCATCGCACTCATATCCAGAGTCAGCGAGCTCGTCATGGTGTGGTACCAGCGGGCTTTCCACACGTCGAACAAACATACACACTCGCACAAAAATTGTTTAACAGCAAAGGAAAATGCCACAAAGAACAGAGAGGGGGGAAACAGAAAGAATAGCCAACCGGCGCTACTTCTGCAGGACAACAAAAGAAAGTGGAAATTGTTTTTCAGCGTCCACAACTTTTAAAATTGCGGGCACAAGTCCTCAGTGGACATTGCCTGCACTATTTGCTCGATGTGACAAAAGCGCTCCAGAGCAATTCATTTAATTTATATGGGTAAATGACTGTGTTTAGGGCTTGCTTAAGTTGTTGAAAGCAGAACTTGATATTAAAGCACACTTGTAGGCGCACAATATTAAAGGCGCACAATATTAAAGGCGAACAATATTAAAGGCGCCCTGCTAAAGGACACTTCGCCCCGTGCAACAAAGGAGGATCAACACTGCCGCACTTCACATAAAATGCCACTTAAATTAAACGCTCGTTGTTCTCATTTTTTGTGTGGCTTTAACCAACAATAATGAAAATAAAACAAAAAATAAAAAATAAATAAATAAATACATATTTGCACATATAATTAGGCGTAAAAATTCCGCCCTGCCTTAGCAGCCCTGGTGTGTGTTTGCTTAGGGCCCCTCCCACACTTGTTGTTATTCTCCGTTTTGCTTTGGCGGTTTCTTTTGCCCCTACGGTTCATCGTAAAAGCCTATTTCGTTTGTTTACCACACACAAACACACACAAACACACACACAAACACACAAACACACAAACACACACACACACAAACACACACACACACGACTACCCAGCAGCACTAAATTCTCTGCCATCCTCCTTGAGCATTCTCGTAATTAGATGGCTTTGGAAATTCCATATACGCGTCCGTACACGGCCTCCGAGCATTTCCTTTGCATTTTGGCAAATTCCGCTAAGCGTGCGGTGTAAATATGATACTTGCGTCAGTGGGTGGTACCATGTGGGCCTGGTGTAGGCAAATATTACGTTCTATTTCGGTCAAAGTATCCGATTGCGTTAAATCTTTAATTAGAGGTAGTTGCTTCATTGGAATTTCGAGTTTAATATCTATTTAAAGGGTTATTTATCAATTACGCAAATTGGACACAGTGGGTCGACGACTTTGAGGCTGTGCTTCTCTGTTAGCAGAGAATGTCTTTTAAACTCGCAAATCATTGAAATATTATTAATAAATTCCGTACGGCAGATGCACCTTGATATGACAACCTGTGGGAAGCAAGTAAATTATGACGGGAACGAAAAAAAAGGACAGGGAAGTGGGAACGAATATGATAACAATTTAAAAACTCTGACAGGTTACCTCACAGGCCACTGTCGTTTAAGAACCCACCTCATGAAACTGGGACTCTCACCTGTATACACGTGCAGGTTGTGCACGGAGGCACAAGAAACGCCAGAGCACCTTCTAAGGAACTGCGAAGCCTTAGCTCGCAGTAGGAAGAAATATCTGGGGCATTACTGGCCCGAGGGCAGAGACATTAGAGCTATGAACCCAGAGACATTAGAGCAATGAACCCCAGAGACATTAGAGCAACGAACCCCTGAGACATTAGATCAATGAACCCCACATACATTAGAGCAATGAACCCCAGAGACATTAGAGCAGTGAACCCCAACTCAGTGCTAAGTTTCCTTAGAACTGTTGGACTAATAGAATACCTTCAATAGGTACATGTAGGAGGAGTACAATAGATCAAATTGGTCGAGTTACATTCTCCCTCTTTATTTCATTCATTCATTCATTCATGATAACTAGGAAACTAGACAAAATATATGTTGCCTCAGGCTACCAATTGATAATAAAACTCCAAAACAGAGCCATTTAACAACACTATTCATGAGGACTATCAATTTATTGAAGTCAAAAACTGTACAAAAGCTCCGCTTTAAATTTGCCTCAGATGCTTCAGCTTACATTATGCGCCACAATATAAAAATGAGTTATTCGTCCTAGTCAAAAGCAGAGAACACAGAGAAAAGAAATTTAAACGTAAAACGGCAAAGCAGCGAAATAAAGCAGAAGGACGTAGTACATGAATCCACTGAAAATCGTGGTGAATCCACTCAAATTCGTGGTGTGTCCGCTACGGGCGCGGGCAGCGAAAAAGACATTCATTCTCTGGTCAAAAGCAGAAAGGATTTGCAACCCGAAGTCCAAACATGACAGGCACTTATAGGAGTGTTACATATAAACTACTAAATTGACATGGAATTTTATTAGTTGGTCTCGCGGCGATTGCTATGAAACTCTTCTCTTTACATTCACAGTTTCACATGTGTGCCTGTCTGAGTATGAGCTGGTGCTATACACTTAAGAGAGGTAGTGACGTACGTATCTGATCACTATCTTCAGCATGTGTACTAAATATTTCGCGTTCTCTGCATTGCTTTCACTTCCAAATTCACCAGCAAGAAAGTACAATTTCTAATTATTCAGTTAATGGCAGTTAACTGTGAGAGATGGGAGCGTTCTACGAACTTTGTAGGCCAAACTAGTACGCATCTGCTGCATAGAGGCCTCTTCTATATAGAGGCCTCTGCTACATAAAGCAGGCCTCTCATAAAATATGATTCAGAATTTAATTAAAAATAGTCTTTGACGATTACAGTTAGCATCGTAGAACAATAATTTTGCAAAATTATTGAAATGAATTTAATTGAATTATTCCGCCGGATTACTTGCCCACTTCAATCGCTCCTCCGCAAAGTGTTGTTTGTGCATCAGCGAATTCGAATCTCGCATAACACTGTGCTACAAGGCAAATATAAATATATAAAAGCACTACTACAGACATGGAGGATGGGTTTGCGCTGGAGCAGTCCAAGTCGTCGTTCACAGGGGAACTGTTTAAGGTGCGTAATTAGCAAGTATTTATGTGGACACTCCCAGTCGATTTTTTGATATAACTTTGCTCCTAACAATTGATTGTAATATGTTCAAAAACACAGAACCATTCTACGAGGGGTACTATTTATATTTCGGGAACTGGCAACACTAATGTCAATAGCTAAAATCTGGCAACACCATAATAAAGTTTGACATTTTTTAGCATAAACGTACTCACAACGTGTTGATGTACAAGTGCTATTTGTTTCGTTTACAGTCAGTTAAGAAAATCAAATTGGCAAAAAAATGGAAACTTCAAGAGATGGTTTTAGTTGGATTATTTTTCACAACTTTTGACGTGGATTATCTCAACAAGAATGTGTCGATGAACTCAGTTCTTTGTATGGCGATGAAGCACCATCACAATCCACAATATATCGCTGGTATAGCGAATTCAATTGTGGTCGTATTTCGGTCGCCAACGAACTCCGAGAAGGTCGTCCAAAATCGGTTGTTGTGCCACAAAACATCGATGCAGTGCGTGAACTGATAATGCAAGATCGTCATGTGACATATCGTGAGATAGAGGACACCTTGGGCATTACTTCCACTTCCATACATTCAATATTGCATGAACATTTGGCTGTAAAAAAGATTTGTTCGCGTTGGATCCCACATAACATTGACAATGATTGACAATCGCTCAAAAAAAGCTCCTGTAAATTGGTGTAAGAAAATTATTAAAAAGTTCGGCCGTGGTGCTTCAAAAGACGTGTATAAAATCGTGACAGGTGACGAATCATGGATATATGCGTATGAGCCAGAATCGACCGTGTGGGTATTCCGAGACTAGCTAAATCCAACAAAAGTTGTTCGTGGAAGCAGCACAGCGAAGCAAATGGTCGCCTGTTTCTTCGGCCGAATGGGTCATGTAGCCACTGTTCCGCTTGAGCAACGTAGGACGGTCAATTCTGAGTGGTACCCGACCATTTGTTTACCGGAAATCTTCGGAGAAATTCGTAAAACCAACCGCCAAAGTCGAATCACTCTCCATCATGACAATGTGCGCTCTCACACATCTCGTCAAACAGGTGAATTTTTGAGCAGTCAAAACATCGAATTGATGACTCATCCTCCGTACAGTCCTGATTTGGCACCCAATGACTTCTTCTTGTTCCCGAATATCAAAGGTAAATTGCATGGTCAACGATTTACCAGCGCCGAAGAAGCAGTTGAAGCGTTCAAAAACCATGATTTGGAGGTGTCTCCAGAGGAATGGAAAAACTGCTATGACAAATGGTTTGAGCGAATGCAAAAGTGTATTGATCATCAAGGGGAATATTTTGAAAAACAATAAAGCGATTTTCATTTCAAAATGTTTGTTATTCTTTGCTATTCCCGAAATATAAATAGTACCCCTCGTAATACTTAGAATATCCTTTTACGGACTCAAAGCTGGGTATACTCGTACTTTGGCAAATAACCACACACTTTATGTCATGGTATCTCCTTAAGCTATTTATAGTTCATTCAATGTGCCTCCTCGTCCTTATTTAAGAACCGTTCTTATGTTACCCTTAAAATTAATCTAGTCTTGCCTGTTCTTCAATAGAAATTTGTTCCAGTCATTCAATTGTCTTTATGTATGACTATATTAAGGCCATAAGAAGCAAATTTCCATGAATTTATATGATTTAGGCAGGACATATCTTAGCTTAAAATGCTTCGCTCAAGTCTGCAGTATATGCCGTCAATTGAATAGAGTGATTCATAGTGATACAGAGTAATATAGTGATCAGAAACCGATACACAGAGTGATAGTGTGATCAGAAGCCGCAGTCTCCTAAATTCTTCTTACTTATATTGCTCCTTTGTTATTCAGATGTATAGTTAAGATTCCTGTTAACACAACTCCACAAGTATTCATCCCTTATTGTGGAAGTTGCTATATATTTGGCTTTAGCTATAATTGGAAGCTTGTTAACTGTAACTCGTTCGTTTGCCTTTTGATCAATCCCAGTGTGTGCATCAAATTCCTCAGAATACTTCAGGAATTGAATGGAATGGCATATTTTTCATATGGATGAGAATTTTAATACTTCGTTGTATTGAAAAATGGATTTTCTGTGGATATGTCAGGGGAAGACGTTCACTGCCAGCACAAGAGCGGAGGAAGAGATAAGGAAATATGACATCGGCATTTAAAACTCGACATTTAAATGCAATTCAATTGAATTCAGTTTAATTTAATTCACTGCAATCCAATGCAATGCCTTCCAATTAAAATGTACAAGTAACTGAAATGTCAACTGGCCGCAAATGTTCGCCACATAACTGCCAAGTTAAAGTGCAATGTGGGTGTGTGGCCCGAAACTGGCATTTAAACAGCGTTTACGGGCAAATAACACTTAGTAAATGTATGCGCATCTGCTAAGCCTTAAATTATGTGGAAAGTACTTAATTCAGTTGCGTTGAGGGGTCCACGTTTCACTCGTCTCGCATATTAGGGCACAAGTAGCTAAATATTTACTTCCCTGCTTGGCAAATTAAGGACAATTCGGGTCATAACAGCTGCAGACACTATATATGCATCTTAATTAAATCGTGCACAATAGTATGAGATGCGAAGATGTGTGGGATTAATTGACTTATATAGCCGGCTTGTCGACCATCCACACTGGCAAATTTACGGAATGTCCTGCCTTTGTTCGCCACATTAACATGTAAGACAGACTGGAAGCCAACGAGCCACCCAACCCACTTGGTTGGATGGGATGTGATGTGATGTTAGCGTGACAATTGTGCAATGCGTTGTTGTCTAAGACGAGGGAGAAGGCACTGACGTATACTATTTGGCATGGCATTTAGTTTGCTCTGAAGCCGAATTGCTCTTGATACTGAGCTTGCTTTGCGCATTGTTTCCACTACGAGCGACGCTTTTAATGAGTGATTGGGACATAATTGCCTGAAAGTTTTACTGCGTAGTCGTGGTGATGTTAAAGTTGAGCCCATTCTGAGGAAAGGACTACGACTTCTGTATATAAATATGCACACAAAAGTGACAAAGGAAAATATATAAAAAAAAACCGTCAATGAGGAGCAATTGGCAAAGTTTTAGTTATGCCACTGCTTCGGCCTGTACTGGACGATGGTTTTTGTCCACGCGGCATGGCAGTGGAATCTGTAATTTATGACGAACAATGGCAAATAGCCTTGGCTCGGCATTCATTTGCCGCATAATAAAATATTTTTCTATATAAATTTTATTTATGTTGTATTATGTTTACGGAATGTATGTGCATAAAACCATAGTCCGTACAACCTCACACACTCAGTCACTCCTGTAAATCAGAGTGTGTATTCAAGGAGTAAGCAGGAAGCTATACAAAGCCACCACAGATGGATGGCAGAGTGATGAGGTTAATCATGTACTTGCTCGTATATTAATATTCCCACTTCATATTCTTTTATTATTTTTATTTAGTTCTTGTCTTGAGTTAGTTGCTTAATCATGTGTGACGTCATTTGGACAGTAATTTCGTATATTCTCAATAAAGCGGCTTAAATGGCCCTTGGCTCAGCTCAATCTAGAAATTTAATCAGTGCAAAACAAATAGATCAATAATTTAAAGGCAACTTTGTGTGCTTTTATCTCTTGACAGAAAACATCCCACCGAGGTGAACAAGGATAAAGCACAACACAGCTTTGCCCTCACGTTAATTATGCTTCCAACAAATATATGGTAATGGTATGTCGTGTGGTTACGATGGAATCCATGTTTAGCATATTTGCCATCACACAAAGAAATCCATCACTATGATTGCTGGGAAAGCGGTGCGAATATTCGATTCGTGGTTCAAAATGCTTTTTGATGATGACGGATGTAATTAAGCGACCAGCCCTCCGAACACAACGTTTATATACAAATCAGTGGTATCAAATACACACACACACACACACACACACACAAATATTCATATATGCACTTCGAGTATGTATTGTACTCGTATCTACAATGCTGCAGTGGCAGTGAGCAAAGTGCAATATACGCTGCAGACAGCATTCAGCACTCAGCTCGAGAGCGGTATCTCCAATGCTAATGTTCCAGCGCTCCGCAGTGCTGGTGGTATTTGCAATGCAGAGCATGTGTGAAATTAAATTCACATTTCATTGGAACACACTGAGGACGGTCGTGCATCTTTTTGAAAATGATATCGAAATTTTAATGATGACAAAACATTTTCCCGTGTCATGTAATTTAATGAGTTTGACAATTACACTCAATGCAAAATATGTGCGATTGTGTGCACCAGAGATGCGCACTGTTTCGGAATGAGTGACACTGTAAGTGGGCGTGTTGTGGCGCGGTGGCAGGAAGGACGCTTAATGTGGCGCACGCGTTTGCAGCTGACATTTAAAGCAAATTTGCTTGTTCGCTGGGAAGTCATCTTTAAAAAGAAATTATGTAATATGTAAAAAGAAAAAGTGAGCTCCAGTGGGTTAGTGTGATTATAGGGGTGTAACCTTTCCAGCAGTCTATTAAAGTAGTATTCAATAATTTATATTCATATTAAATCTGTGCATATCCAATTGAATCTCAGGTGTTGCATAATTTATTTATATTATTTTGTTGCAACGGAGCTTAACAAAGACAAGTTACGTAGGTGGGTAAGGCGGTGGACTCAGGCTACCATTAACCCCTTGTAATACCGCAAGAGACATCAGGTCCCATCCCTTTCAAAATCCAAACCAAGTTGTTCAATAATTTTGCATAGGTAGGTAGGTGGGTAAGGCGGTGCACTCAGTCCACCTTTAACCCCTTGTAATACCGCATGAGACATCAGGTCCCATCCCCTTCAAAGGTCCAGCCATTTGGAGATTTTAATGAAGTAGTTGATGGAGCTAATCTTTTTATTTGAGATATCTCCCAAAGAGTCTAGAAAGTAGTCGCCTAGGAAAGAGCGCCTCCTTCTGGACACGTGCATAACAGGTGTACAGTTGACTCTTCCTCGTCCATGCAACTCCTGCAGAAGTCGTTTAAGGCAATCCCCAGCCTACACCCGTGAGTGCCCACAGTCCAGTGCCCCGTTAGGACTCTAATCACGGAACCTATACATTGTGTATTTATACTAGGTCTTTAGAGCTCTTGACATTTATCTCTGGCCAGGTGTGTGACACTACCGCCGCCATTATGAAAGACCTCCGACACCAGGAGTGGCGAAGACACGCAGTGGGAAATAGCTAGAAGGGGTCCGCTGATCATACTACCCCCCCCGGAGAAGTATTCCCTTGCGGCGGTCCCGCGGGGGAAGGCGGTTTTAGCGATGGAGGTGGTTTTAGTGGGTAAGAATCCCACACTACTGTCGCCGTAATGTTACCAGTGTCTTTTTGAAGATTTCCACCTCCGTTCCAATATTAGAAAAAAGGTTTGTGTAGCTATTTTACTTCCTGAAAATTCAGACCAGCGCCTGCCCGTTGTGCCTAAGGATATTGAATTTTGAATAAAGACCAATTTTCGCATAATTATTCTGAGACTCATACGCCTTGTCCAAGATTATACTAGAGGGACGATAGAATGAATATACCCAATTAGTTTAGCTAACTTCATATCTGAACTGTGGTGAAGTCTATTTATCATGGTATCAGAACGCTACTATCAAGTCAATTGGCCTTCTGTTCAGAAGTAGGATACATCAGGTCAATTTATACTTTTTTTGTGTCATATTAGAAAGGAAGGTACTATCAATCTACTTTCTGCAGAGGCTCAGAGAGCAGTAAAGCCATGTAAACAGGATTAATTGGTAGGTTTCGATACAACGTACACTGAATGTAGATAATCCGCTGGGAGCAAAAATCCTAACCCTATCAGCGTATGTAAATGAAATTCAATCAATTAAATGACTAATGATTCAAGACTCCCTACCCATGTCTCGCAGAATGCGACTGCTAACCATGTATCTGGTTTATTCCAGTTTCATTCTAGTTGCGGTATTCGTTCTAGTCTCACTGGGCTCCTCTCTTGGTTCCCCTTTTACATCCTCATCCATAACGAATTCATGGCATGTTTGTGTCCGAGCGTAGATCACATTGGTTGATTATTTATAGTAAGATGGTGGTTATAGATCGTTCCAGAACTTTCACAAAAAATTCCAAAAAGGAGAAAAATGGGCGGCATCTTAGTAAGAACATGGATTCTATATAGCCTTCCAATATAGCACATCCACTTTAGTTTTAGGGCTGTAGGCTGGTACAATGTTTTATGGTACTGAGTATCCCGTAGTTGGGTTGTAGACTTACTTAAGATATTACATCAAATCTATTTATGCTTCGGAAAAGGACTGTGATACTCAGTCAAGTTGTAGACTTATTCAATATATTACCTCAAATCTATTTGTGTAATTATATGAGCTTCGGAAAAGGAGTCTTTGACTGTTTAATAAATGGATGCTTACTAATAGATCAGGGAGCCCGATCAGTTAAAACCAGTACAGAAATTAGGGCCATAAAAAAATACCTTTAGACAACTGCTGAGGATATTAGTAGCGATGATTTCCTGCTAGAACTGAAGTAGGGACCCCCTTACAATCAAAACTGTGTTAAATTCGTTGCATAAAAGGAAAATAACATCCAAAGTTTGGAATTAGTGTGAGCAGCTCGGGTGAAGAGGTCCTTCGCATGTTTGGCTAAGCACTCAGGAATCTAATTCAATTATCCGAGGGAGTGATTTACGCAATTTGCAGTTAATTCATCTACTGTGCAGTGAGGCTAAATGTTGATAATTTTGTATGGACTCACTACAGCAAAAATAGCAAGGACGCTCGTAAATTACAGTTTCAACAATTACAACAACAATTTATCAATTGGTATAACCACAAAATAGCAAAACAGGCACAGCAGCGGAAGGGTTGGCATCAAATTGCCTGCAAATCTATAAATTTTGAATAAATGAAGTGTGACAGAGCACCGGCAGTGGGGCAGAGCGGTTGGTGGGCGGGAGAGTGAGGTGGGGAATGGGTGCACCCATATGCAGAGCAGATGTGCAAGTTTTATGTAATTAGCAACAAATTCAAAAAGGCAGATTAGCGGAAAGGCGCGACAGAGTTGGCAAAGAGCCGCAGCAAAACAAGCCCGCACCCATCCCCTCACTTCAATACATTTCCAATTGAAAATTTGCCGCGAAATGTGAATGCCAATGGAGTAAATTTTGCTCCTTTGACATTTAATCAATACGGCTTAAAAGTAGAAAAAACTCCGTACACAACTTCAACTTCAACAAAAAACGAACAAAACTTTAATATTCACAGTTGGAATATAAATTTGCATTTACATTTGCAACAAAGTGAAAAATAAAGTAGGTCTATTAAAGAATGTCAAAGTTGGTTTAAAACGACCACGAATGGTGTTAACGAACGACGAGCATGGAATAAAAGTGGGCGTATTACAGATTTGTATATGCAGGAGGACCTGACAGTTGAGATATTAGCCTCAGATTCGATAGACTCAGATTCCATAGACTCAGATTCCATAGACTTCCATACACCAAGAATATCCCCAGCAGTTTGAGTCGACGCCAAAGTCCGCTCACGTTTTTGTTTGTGGCACTATCAATTTTCTCATAGTTTTGGTCATTCAAAAATTCAAAATATCCTTAAGTGTTCAATAGGAAACGAAAGTGGGCTCACGGGAATTGCATGGACTACTGCTTCAAATGCTGAAAGTGTGCATATTTTGTTTATGAATCTTTGCTATTTCATCATCGTAGGAAACTGTTATTAGGCTGGAAAAACTGACCAACTCAGTAAGTGCATAACAAGTCTCAACAACAGCGTCTGTCTCACAGCACTTGCTTCATTGACATTTCTACTTTATATGAAGTTGTTCGATTCACAAAACATTCGCCACAGTACGATTGCGTATGTACTAAAGTGATTATGGGGTAGTGTAAATTTAGTAGACCTCAAAGGGGGGTCCAACTATGTTCACCCATTAGAGAAAAGACATTAGTGTCGTGGCCTCAATGAACCATAACGCCCCAATACCGTGCACGGAGTCCTCTGAAACATGGCAGGAAGCGTTCAAAGCGGAATTGATCTAACACAGGTGCAGAATCGCGTCCCATATCAAAGCTACTGAGAATTGGATAACTAGTGGCTCGCATCGCCTGCTATAAACAGCTCAAACAGATTCGCTTCGCTAGATCAAGAAGATGTGTAGAATCCAAAGACTAGAGAGAACCCAAACCATCGCTCATTTTTTTTGCTTTCAAGAAATTGATTCAAGAAATTACGCAGAATAAATCTATGAATTCCAGGATTAAAAGAGAAGTAGTTAAAATACAACCAAAGACCGTTGAAAAATATTGTCATGACAAAGGCTCCAATCGAAGAAAAACGAGGAATATTAAGTTGGAATCGGTACAAAGATCCAATGCACGACCAATAACATCATAAGCAAATATAGTGTGAATTAATAGTCCAGTAGCAGCCAATACTACCCAAACTATTCCGGTTAACAATCTAACTAAACAACTCAACGAGGAAGCGACCGAGCTAAAGAGCATGTCTTAAATTCCGATAGGGTCAAGTTGGCCTTATTACTTTATTAAATTAACCATTTTCAAATGAAAACTCATTCAAGATGGCAATTTGGAAACAGGATTCTTAGTAGAAGAATGTATTGAAATAATGGGAATACCTGAAACATATTTCACAGAAAAAAGTTTCGCAAATATTCTTCAATTGAACATATACTCCACAAATCACCCAGCTTGTGCTGATCGTGGGAGGACTGCGGTATCTATTGGTAGCGGCCTTGCACACGTGGAGCACGAAGGAAACAATCTACGGTCATAACAGTTGATGAGGCCCTATAACAATTGGAGCGGTACTTTGTCCTAATAATCTTTCTTATAAATGTGAGAAGAGCAAATCAGTCTGCACCTCTCAATGGGTGAGTCAACCTTCTGGCCAACGGACACAAACAAACTTCCAGACGTTGTCGACTTTTATGTGTCCAAATGTGTGTCGAAAACAAACACCTCTCTGGAGTCGTGCCTGGACTTATCATCAGTTCACTGACCCATTGTGTTAACTGAGAGGTTCAGAGCAATCTGTTTGCACAACAAAAGTACTAATTGAGAGGGTTACAAACCGTCTGGTCACTAACATTCCCGATATATATGCTGCAGTAGAACTCTTCAACAACTTTCACCAACTTTCAACAACTATTCCTACTTTTTAATATTCCATTAGATTGCACAAACCTAAAATAGAGCGTGTGTAGGGTGTGAAAATTGGCGATTCGCGTTCAACGGCGATTACTCATATGTGCTTGCGGCTGGTGTTTCCCTAAAGGTGAGGGGAAGAGGGAACGAGATGAGTACCAATGCTGTTGCTGCTGTTGTTGGTGCTTTTGGCCTTGCGACAGTTTCACTTAAAATTCAAATACACGATACCAACCAGCAAAGCACCAAGCATGAGATCTATAGAGGGAGAACAGTCGGAAGAGAAGAGAGGGTGTAGTATGAAAAATTCCCACTCATTATTCACAAATGTCTAAACACATCGTCAAGAAACAGTGTCATCGCAATTTCGATTCGTTGGCATACTTTTTGGCACATTTGCCTGCCTGTCCCCTGCCTCTCTGCACTCTCGTGAGTTCAGCTGCAGTTCATTTATTCTAAATTTATGGGACAGAGGGTTGTTAAGCGACCAAACGGCGTTTGACGCCTTAATAAAAACGTATTTTTCTTTCAAAGCGTCGAGTAATTCACCATAAAAAGCATAAAGGATGTTTGTAGCGAAAAGGAAAACTGAACTTTTATTGCGCACTTTTGCGTGAATTTACGCCGCTTCCCCCTTTTCAGGTGGGATGGCATTGCATAGAAATCCAAATTTTCTGCACTAAAAGAAATTCTGAGGCTAATGAGCAACTGCACAGCCTCGTGGTGAACACTGAACCAGCTGCAGTAATCGTAGAAAAAGCTTCCAACGTTGAACGCCACCACTGCAGAACTTTCTTCATAAGCCCCACTCACTTTACTGCTCTTGACTTTCGTGCTTGTTTCTCTGTTTTTGTATATTAGGTGAAAATGCGTTGTCGTAGCAGCATGGCTGGCACCATGGCAACTTGGCAAGTTGGCAAGGCTCAAACTTGCCTCGTAACAAACATCGTTGGCAATAAATAAAATACTGACAGTTAACAATCAAATTGCGGAGCAGGCTGCACAATAAGCGAACAGTTTACACTATTATTTATTTATTGAAATTTTGTCCGACACTTGAAAATGCCCAAAGATGAGGATATACGCCACATCAATGTGCGCCGCCGAAATATATTGTTCCTGGTGCATCGCTATCTGCAGGATAACGCTTTCTACAATACGGCAGAGGCACTGAAAGCTGAGGCGCGCCTTCCGGAAGAGTTCGAGCTGTGCGATAATATGGATTTGGATGCAGTGTATCTGGACTATGCGAGCTACTATCAAATGAAATTCGGCAAATTTCCGAGAGTGCTGCGTAACTGCAAAGAGCCACTGAAACTGGAGTTGAAGTCTAGTCGTAAGAAAACGAAACCACGTCCGCTTGGGATGGCGGCGCCACCGGCAGAGCCCGTCGAAACTATGCCGCCTGAATTGGTAGTGACAGTGACAAAGTTGAATACGGCACAGGATTCAGAAGTCAGCGAGCCAAATGAATGGCTGCCAATGCTACAGGAAGTGGACCACGGTAATAGTAGCTGCAGCAGCGGTTGCACTGAGCTATTCAGAGGTCAGGATTGGCAGCAATTGATCGACCTTGTGAGAAGCACAATATTACAAGATAAGCTGAAGCTGCACTGGTCTGACA
The DNA here is from genome assembly GCA_920105625.2 of Clusia tigrina. Taxonomy (NCBI): domain Eukaryota; kingdom Metazoa; phylum Arthropoda; class Insecta; order Diptera; family Clusiidae; genus Clusia; species Clusia tigrina. Next base: position 150,460,373 of record OV050033.1, read on the forward strand.
TGTGCGGCAATGGGTATGCCGTCCAGTTGGTACAGGAGGCAGTGGTGGCGCCACTCAAACACCCGACAGCATTTGGCAACAAAGTGAAGCCATGGAAATCGGTGCTGCTGCACGGTCCGCCTGGCACTGGCAAAACTTTGCTAGCAAAGATTCTGTACGCGGAAACAAGCGGCCAAGTGACCTTCTTCAATATCACCTCCAGCATTGTCGTATCCAAGTGGCGCGGAGAGTCGGAAAAAATTCTCAAAGTCCTCTTCCATCAAGCGCAACTGTGCGCACCGTCTGTCATATTCTTTGACGAAATTGAGGCGCTCACATCGAAGCGCGACCGCTGCACAGATCACGAAGCATCGAAGCGGTTCAAAAACGAGCTGCTGCAACTCTTAGACGGCATGGAGCAGCAGCCGGCCGGCGTGTTCGTACTCGCCACGACCAACTTACCATGGGACATTGATGAGGCATTCCTACGACGCTTCGAGAAGAAACTGCTGGTACAGCTTCCGAACGAGTCGGAGCGCAGGCAACTTATTGGCAAAATGCAGCCTAAGGGTGCGGGGCAGCAAACTTCAGAAATGGTGCAGTGGTCTGAGCACTTCACTGGCGACGAGATTCGTTTGGCGTGCAAGGAGCTGTCCATGCAAGCCGTGCGCAGGGACATACATGGAACAGGAGACGCTGCACCAACGGAGTTGGAAGTGGAGAGCGCCTTCAAGCGCATCAAGCCTCTGTGTGTGAAGCTCATGGCAAAGCACACAAACTGGCAACAGGAACATGGCTCGTAGCTGCGGAACTTCGGGCTTAATCAAATTAAATGTATTAAAAACGTAATTCCAAAACATTCTGTTGCATAAATTACGAAATCAAATAAAACCAAAAATGGTCTTTTGTGACTTTTGGTATTAATTCTGCGTCGCATTCGCCAGGGCAGATCAAATGCCACGGAGCCAATTAAAAATTTACTATCCTTCTCACCCTCTGACATTTTCATTGAATCGCTCCCTAGCGGTTTTCTGCCAGTACACTCACTGGCAGAGCATACTCGACTGTGGAGAATTCTGGTGATTTTTAGAAGTACGAGGGGGAGCATATATATCTATATATTATTGATCGTTTCCTGAGCCGATTAGGTCGTTGAATATGACCCTTATCCTCAATCCCTTGGAAGTCAGTATATCAATAATAAACAGAGATATGGTTCCGAAATTTTAAATATGGGAAATATTGAAGATTTAAATGAGGGTGTGTCTCTGTCGATTGGTTAGTAAAAGCTCTTGAGTTCTGTGTCTGTCGATTGGCTGATAAAAACTCTTGAGTTCTCTTTCTTGCAAATTGAATTAGACCGATAAAAAAATACAATTTTGCTCTAGGTTTCAACCTTCTTTTAAAGTAAGTATGTGAGAAATGCTTGGAAGGGCCGCAAAAATGGTCCCCAAACAATTTGACATCCTATGATGCTAAGTGAGAAATGCTTGGAAGGGCGCCAAAAATGGTCCCCAAACAGTTTGACATCCTATGATGCATAAGGAACACACGATTGTGTAGTAGCACATACACCTAAAGGACAAACTCCATTGCAATTGATTAAATGTGTTTCTGACCGGAAACGAATGAACAGGGCATAATAAGAGTCGAGTGTCCGAAGTGCAGTGGATTAAGCTGCTCAACATTAACGTTAGGTGCAGTGTCGCAGTTCTGTGGGACCGACTGTAATACATTTTTTGCTTTGTATTTTGTGTTGTTGGCAGCTTTGACGCACAACTTTCCCACGTTTGAAGTGCTTATCATTGACTTGCGGGGCATGGTGGTGTTAGCACTGAGTTGAATGCATCTGAACCCAACTTAGCAGTCAACACGATTTCAAAGCGAAAACTTTCGCAGTGCGATATTCGTTTGCAGCGACTGGCAAAAGTTGGCAAGCTTTGCATATTGCCAACGAATGGCATTTGAATGTTGTCCTTTGTTGCTTAAATGTCAATTTCTAGCAACAACAACAACCAAAAGTACAGCAACTACTTTTATCGGAGTGACGACTTCTATGAACTCCTCGTGTGCGAACTTGAGTTAGATTGAGTTGGTGATACTATACAAGCAGGGAGCATGGTGGCATGGGACCAAGCGTCCATGTGTTTGTGACAAAATCAGACGACGGGGAACAAAATTTGAAATCACAAACTATATTTCTGGACATATGGGCGAGGGACACATGTGTCTATGGCTAAAGTCTCATGTTAGAAATGCATTCAGAGTATGGAGATGTGACAATTTTTCTAGGTATGGAATAAAGTTGAAGTGGTTTAATGTGGAAAGACACAATCGACAAGCCCCTAATCCTCAAATTCATAAATATCTCATGCTAGAAATGCAGACGGACTATGGAGATGTGACAATTTTTCTAGGTATGGAACATGGTTTAATGTGGAAAGTCACAATCGACAAGCCCCTAATCCTCAATATCCTTCATAAATATCCATGATTTTACTGCATGCCACGTCACATTATTGCCAATTTGGAATAGTTGAGCTGCAGGGCTGCATGCGTTACAATCAATATCAGTCGCCCAACGAACGCTCTTCGAAGAATGCGTTCGAGATTACAGCACACCACAAAACAGCTCGTTGGTACATTTTACCATGTGTCATTAACTTTAAAATATGCCAGGACAAAACACCATAACACAAATTAAGCAGCCCGCGAGCACCGAAGCACATCAGCGCCGACAAATCCTCGCTCACTCGGAAGCCTAACGGAAAGAAGTAAGCTACACAGGGCCGCGTACCATCGCGACGGGGGGAGGGCTGGTGTTGCAAATGCAAATTCGTCCCGGAGGGCGCGCTGTTGTCGCCATTTTGCAATATTTTATGCACTCACAGTAGTCGGCATGCGGGCTATTGTTCCTCAACAAATGGGCACAGCAAGTTCGGCAGTTTGAAAAATTCAAAACAAGGAAAAAATTGCGTAGTTGACTGACTAAAGACCAAAAGTAAACGGTTGTTCTGTGACTAGCTGGATATATAAAAAAAAATCACATCAGATTTCATTGGGAAATGGAGGAACCACGTGTGGACACTATCTGCGACTTGAGTTGTTGGTCCAACTATCGTGTAATAACCAATAATAGTGCTCGCAAAAAATAGGTATGGATGTGGTTACACTTTTTGATGATATAAGCAAGATCCCTCATCTTGATTCCTCCAAAATATATGAGTTCCTGTTGGAAATTAACCTGCCAGAAGATTTATAGATGAGACCGTCCTCATCTTTCAAATAAACAGGGGCATCACAATAGATCTTTCAGGTCTATCTATCTATCTATCTATCTGCACTTTTTGATCTGGTTGCCAAGTCATACTAAACAAGGCTTTGGCTTTGATTAAGACTTTCTATTATTGTGTGATAAACGGTTGGTATAAGTGTATGCAATGATGATGGAAGTTCAAGCTTAATGACTGATGGCAAGCAATTCCTATATCCTTGGACAAGGATAGCAGAAAATGAAGTAAGCGTTTGAAAGCTGTTAAATAAGAACAACAATTACTTAAAAGAACATAAATTGTAATATGAAATATATTAAATGAACAGCAAAACTCATTCACACATGCACACACACACTGACATTCATCCACGCACACTTCCGCACATATTTACAATAAACACTTAAAACACATCAGTGGTATACCTGCCAGTGGTACGTCGTCGCCCCGTGCCAATAATCAGGCGCGTTATGTAACGTCGTATGCGGCCGCTGGATCTGCGTTGCTGACCCGTCGCAGAGCGCGTACTACAATCGGTGGTGTTCGAGCTACGCCGATCGATGGGTATCACATCGGAGCTCACCGAGGACGAACCAATGGACGCAGCAGTCGAGCGCCGTTTACCGCCTGTGACGGTGCCAGCGCTGGTCGAAGCAGTGGTAGCTGAAGAATCGGACCGTGAGAAGAGAGAAGAACGCTTGCTGCGACTGCCCGATGTGGTTGTGGCGTCTTGTATATTGCTGTAGAACTCTTCGGTGTCGCGATCGCATGTATCACTATTTGGTTCATCTACGTCCGATGCATCACCGGCCTCGTCGTCTGTTGTGGTGGTCACATTCTCCGAGTCACCTGGGGGCGATGGTTTAGCAGGGCCCTTGCTGCAGCTGGGCTCCATATTTAATGGCGACTTGCTGGGACTATAGAATTCAGTGGGGGCAGTCTCATACTCGGAGGAGCCCTGTGTACGTTCGTGGCTTTTATTCAGTGAGTGATAACGTGCCAGTGATGGCGAAATGCTACTCTCGGGTGACTCGGTGGTAGCTCCATCGGATTCTGAGCACCGAACCACCCTTATAGGTGTTACCTCGCTGTCATCGATACCTAAGCCCTCGCTGAATGTGACATCGTGATAGGCTTGCGATTTATGTCGTGACGTACTCGATTTGGGCGTTGTTTCTAGCTCTGCTTCGGAGTTCCCTGCCATTTGTTGCCCACTGATGCCAGCCAGCAGCTCGTCACTGTCGTTCAGCAGGGAAGTGACCGTTTTTGGGGAGGGTGTGAGTGTGGCTGGTGACGGGGTTGGCGATGGTAATGCTGGTGACGGTGGGGCGGGTAGAGCTGGTCGTGCGGCTGCACGCCTCCTTCTCCATGGAAACGCGCGTAGTAATGTGAATATAATAAAAAGCGTTGCAATCATAGCCGTGGCATAACTTTTAGCATGCCGCAATGTGATACAGTGTGCATATACTACTTAATGACGTTGGTTTTTGATACTCTTTTTAAGCGTGTTGTTTGTTTGTTTGTTTGATTGATTTATTTATGGTTTTTTGTTTAAGTTTAGTTTATTTATGGTTTTTATTTAATTTGTAACTAAGCAAAATAAAACAAAGTTCAAATAAAAATGTCCTCAAATTACAGAGAGCTTTTGAAATCGCAGGCGACTTTCATAGCAATCGAGACAAAATGTTTCAATCGCTTTAAAAAGCCATTGCTCATTTTGCGGAAATGAATCCTTCAAGTGCATAAGCTACCCTGTTGCATGGTGGTGGTGTAAAGGGGAAAGCAGCATTAACAACTACGTTCTATGCTTCCACGAGTACAAAAACAGCACGCTCGTTCTCATACAATTCGGAATTAATTAGCATGAAATTGTCAACTAGCAAACAGATTCAATTATTGGATTTGTGGTTGAAAGTGCATCACGGCTTTGTGCTCTACTGTGGAGGCATCTCATGGAATGAAGCACAAAGCCATATGCGGCGTAAACCACAACAATATGAGCGGTGTATAGTGTTGAGGATTGTTGCAGGAGGCGAAAGTGTATTGGATACCTGCAAAATGTAGAATGGCTTGAACCATTGCCCTGAAATCAGGAAAGCAATTGAACTATAAACTAATCTTGATACCCTTAGATAAAGAATCGGTTTTTAATAAAATTTTAGGGATTAAAGATCTAAATTATGTTAGAATTAATGTAGATTTGGGCAATTGTTCGCATTGCTTTCGCTTACAATTTTGTTCGTTGAATTCAATCAGCAATTGAGCAATAGCAGTTCTCTTCTATTTCTGGATTTGGGTTATTTCACAAATATATTGTTTAATATACACAAAAGGGCTTACTCGATATCATTTGTGACGATTTATGTGAACAGAAAAGATTTGGAAAATAGGACCAGTTTTCCTAATGTATCCATTTAGAAATTGTTACATAAAACCACAAAAGAAAACTGTTTCGAGTGAGAAAACTGTTCTGAGCGGTTTACCTTATGTATTCTCAGTTACTCTCTGTTAACAAAGCTGACAAAAACATCATAAAATACAGCACATGAAAGATTATAACTTCAATGTTTACTTTATGAGTTTGTGTTATTTGGAATTAGAAGATTGCTGAATGTACAATTACGTAAGGATTCAGTTCTATTGGAAATCACTGGGAGCAAGTTAATATTATCAATACGACCCATCTCTCTTTTGCGAATTAATCTCTGCTTCAAAGTTTTGTAGCGGATTCTAGGAGGTGACATTTATTACACCCAGCTTCCTTGCACTCATACTAGAAACGTAATCAGCCAAGGCAGGGATTTGATTCTCCTAGAAGTGGCTACTATAGTATAGTATATAGTATAGTATATAGTATGGTATATAGTATAGTATATAGTTTGGTATATAGTATGGTATATAGTATAGTATATAGTATAGTATATAGTATATAGTATAGTATATAGAAATTTAGATTTTTCCTTAAAATTTATCAACAAATATTACTCCGTTCTGGGGAGTGAAAACCGTGTTGAAATCCAAGAAAGTGAACAGTATTCATTATATGCAGATTTGCAATTAGTTGAGAGAGAGGAGTCGTATCATTTTTACAACCCGCACATAGTGAATTATCTGCTGCATTACTATTAACGGAAAAGCAAGTCAGGGCACATCGAAAATGATGATGATTCTAAAACGGAAAAGTAAATCCTATATTATATCTGAAATATGCTTTCTGTTATTTTCAAACTCTGTATGCCTGTGGATTCAGTTGTTAGATGGTCTTTATGTCGTCTTAGTAAATATGCTGAGTCTTAGTCTTAGTCTTAGTAAATATATAAGTCTTCTTAGTAAATATGCTGAGTGGTACCTAAAATGAACGATACGAATCAATGAAACGCTTCTAAAATAGTGTCACAAAAGAAAGTAAATATATGATGGCCTTCTTGAGTGTGGTTCACTGGTCCAGTGCTAAAAACAATTAAATAGAGCTTACTCTCGGTCAGGTCTTCGGTGACAATTCTAACTAGAGTTGGGCTTGGTCGTTCAGCTGACTGATCCGCTCATTCTCGTTCACTGAGCATATTGAACTAGATCGTTCACATAGTTCAGTTGCTCAGTTAGGTCAGTTGCGCCAGAGAATGGTCTCTGGTTGCGCTCAGTATATCATGATTGTCTAAACATGTCACTTGCTCACCTACTCAATTTACTCTTTCGTACGATCGTTCGTTCCAGAGAACACAGAGAAAGGAAAGTCTTTTTCGCTGCCAGCGTCCGTAGCGGACACACCACGATTTTGAGTGGATTCAACACAATTTTCAGTGGATCCATGTACAACGTCCGTCTGCTTTATTTCGCTGCTTTGCCGTTTGACGTTTCCTTTCTCTGTTTTCTCTGGTTCGTTCGTTCATAAGAAGTGGAAGGAAGCAGAGAGCAATACTTGCACTTTGCGCTTTTTGCCTGCGTTCTCAAAGAAATGTCCCCATATAGCACTGCATTTTTTTCGAGGAGCCATTTTTAAAATATTTCACCGAGATCTCAATCACTGTAAACAATTTTAAATTATAAAGAAGAGTATCCAAATTTTGGAAATCCATCTGTGCCTTGATGTTCTAATTGGAACCAACATATGTACATATGTCATCATTCAATCAGAGATACATAATTCGAGACATTGCTTGTGTGTATATATTCGTATATCTGCTCATATGAGTGAATAAGCGGTTGAACCATATGAATAAGTGAGCAAATGAGCAAATGAGCAAGTGAACAAGTGAGCAAATGAACAAGTGAGCAAATGAACAAGTGAGCAAGTGAGCAAATGAACAAGTGAGCAAGTGAGCAAGTGAGCAAATGAACAAGTGAGCAAGTGAGCAAGTGAGCAAGTGAGCAAGTGAGCAAGTGAGCAAGTGAACAAGTGAGCAAATGAACAAGTGAGCAAAGGAGCAAGTGAACAAGTGAGCAAATGAGTAAGGGAGCAAGTGAGTAAGTGAGCAAGTGCACTATTTTGTTTAACAGATCTGAACTAGTTCAGTTAGTTCAGTTATTTCAGTTCAGTGACACAGATCAGTTAGTTCGTTCGGTCGTTCACTACTCAACCCTAATTCTATCTAGCTGTTTCCTTATACCTGCGGTTAAAAAACCAGAGAGAATCAATTCACACGCTGTGAGTAGGTAGGTAGGTTATATGGCTGTCCTAAGACTCACTGAGGCCTGCTCTAAGCCCATTGTGGCCACGCTGCGAGTACCCACGACAATATCTCCCACAGCAGTAAAAACACACAGAGTGTTACTAAATTTAAATGGTGGCCAAGTTAATCTACACTCAGCACTAATAGCCCTACAACCCACGAAATGATGAAGAGTTGGTTTTCCCCATTGGAAAGGTGAACTATGCACAAATGATGCTTGAATAAGCAAACACCGAACACAAGTGTTAGAACAGAGAATTCGCCACTGAAACTGAGGTGATTTGAGGTGGTTGGAGTGTCCACTACCCAGCAATTCTGTATGCCCTAATGACGCCGATGATGAATAGCAATTTTGTTTACGATTCATCAGACACCTGAAGTAATGTCTGCTCATATGGTCGACGAGCGGCCCATTTGGCAACACTTTCGCGCTACTACTAAATGAGAATTTGGCAAAAAATAAATGAAATAAACAGTGCCAAGAAGCAAGTAGCAAAATATTTTATCACATGCTTTTGCTTGTATTGCTTTTATCAGCGCGATTTGGCCGATTCGACAATTCTATTTCCTAATTAAAATGCCAGCTGAAAAGTTATTCGCCACATGCGAGTACAGGCGTAGTTGGCACGCCTGACGTCACTCTGTGCTGTGAATTGAAGATACGCGCCAATTGTTTTTGTTGCCTTAATAGTGTAGTTGTAGTTGTTGTTGTAGTTGTTGTTATTTGAGAGACGATGATTAATTTAAAATGTTCATTTCGAAACAACAAAAAGCAAAAATTACTAAAAACAAATAAATAACAATCTAAACAAAACGCAAAATGAAAACACAGCAGCAAAAGCCAGACACGGAGGAAAAAAGAAACAGAAACAAAAGGCGAAGCACGAAAATAACTTGCGAGCATTTCAATTAAAATATTTTGGTATTTATTTACATTTTATTGCTTTGCAGTTTTGTCATTCATTGAAATTTATGTGTTTATAGAAAGGGCAAAGCTAAGCACACAAACAAAAGTGGGCTGAATATTTTAGAGGCACATTTTTGCTTTTTGTTTTTATTAATCTTCGTTTTCGTGGTTCCCGCTCATGTGTGGAAATCCCATCAATAATTCGACAATTTGAAAGTGCGCAGAGGGGTGTTTCATTTATTTTTAGCATACGCTTTCCCAGCATATTTGTGTGATCATTTTTGCAGTCGGTACTGACGTAGAGGCCCCAAATACGAGAGATGGTGGTGCGATTTTTCAGTATATTTATGTATATTCTATCACACACACTGCCCCACACAGACCGGCCTGTAGCATGAGTCTGACTAGATCTGGTGGTACTGAGCAAAACGGGCAGAACAAAAACAGTTCCCCAATGCAGGAGTTCATAGCTAAGATGAGAGCAGGAGAGCTCGAGGCATTCACGAAATGCCACATTACTCTCAAAAAAATGAAACTCGCGGTGATTAAGCAGAAGAACATACACACATGCCGATGTAAAAAAACAGAGTCTCTGAGCTGGATGAACTCTTCGACATCATCGAAAGCTTTCGACGAAGCTGGCTCATGGCAGAAAAATACACTAAACGTACTAAGGCGGCGATGTCAGCAGAAGTCCAAACTAACCTCGGTGACATGTCGACACCAACAATAGCCCCATCCAAACGTCTGGCTTCCAGCCCAGCAGAGCAAACAGCCGGAAAAAGTGTGCGAGGGCCCGAAAATTCAGACTGAAAAACGGAAACTGAAAAAAAGAATAGGAAACAAGTGCGAGAGCCCGAAAATGCAGACTGGAAAACGGAAACGGAAACGGAAACTGAAAAAGAACTGGTAACAAGTGCGGGGGCCCGCAGATGCAGACTAGAAAACGGAAACGGAAAAAAAGAACAGGAAACAAAACGCGACAACAGAACAGAGCAAGCCGCAGTATGTGGCAGACGAAATACCGCAAAAGGTTAGAAGAGAGAAATGACCTAGAGTACGACCCGAGGCAGTACTGATCAAACCAGCGGAGAGCCGTAGCTACGCGGAAGTACTAAAAATCTCCGGCAGTATGTTATGTCGGACGAGAACAAGTTGGAAGTACGGGCGATCTGAAAAACTAAAATAGGCATTACTCCTCGAAATTGACAAAGGAGTAAAAGGAAAGCCAGAGCTGCGAGAAGCACTGAAAGGCAGGCTGCAAAACAACGCCTCAGTAAGCGAGCTGAAGCCGAAGAGTACAATAAATATTCGAGATCTCGACTCACTTACGAAGGCAGGTGAAGTCCGTGAGAACGCAGGCTGTGAAACATCGCGTCAGTAAGCGAGCTGAAGCTGACGAGTACAATAGATATTCGAGATCTCGACTCACTTACGAAGGCAGGTGAAGTCGAAGCCTCCGTCCAAATCCTGCTGAAGGAGAGCGCTGAAGGAATCACCGTGAGAACCTCTACACCAAATAGCCGTGAACAAATACGAGCGTACGTGACGCTATCAGCGGAAAGCGCAAGTGAAATTCGGAACGGTTGTGTAAAAGTAGTTTACCACAATTTCAACCTGACCGAAAGTACAATTATAATGTTTCCCCCTCCTTATTCCGAAGTTTTTGTCTACGTGACATTTATATCTCGATTTTAGAATGAGAGAGAGAGAGAAAGATAGATAGAGGGATAAAGATATATAGAGAGAGATCAGGTAATGCAAATACAATGATTCTAATGGGCTTCCCGCTCTCGAGTGTATGCATACATTTCTCTAGTTTAGAAAGAGTTTGTTCGACAAGGCAGAGTCCGTTCTGCCTCCACTAAAAAATAAAATACTTTTACGAAATCAACAAGACATTTGATTGGTTGATGGTTTTAGGGTAAGCGTCGAATTCAACCCCTAAAAATGCACACGCGAGAAGGCATGCGATGCTGCATTCGGAGGCTAGTTGAGGTTCTCGTGTGCAAGAGGTATATAAGCGACTGCACACGAGACATCGGCATCAGTGAACAAGATCAGTAAGTAAGTGAAAGTGAATAAGTGACCAAGTAGTAGCGGCAACAGTGAAACAGTGAGCGTAGCCGAAAGTGAACATCGTAGTAGCTGATCGGTTAACCAGTGACAGTGGCAAAAGGATCATAGTCGAATCCTGATAGTGGCAGCAAGCAGCGTGAGCATCGTATCAACAACGAGAGTTACCAAGCGATCGTCGCAGAGCGGACATCGTTTTAGCAATGGGCAGTTGAGCAGTGATCGTAGCAGAGTAGACATCGTTTTAGCAATGGGCAGTTGAGCAGTGATTGTCGCAGAGCGGACATCGAGCACAGTTGAATCAGATATAAGTAAAATATTGTGGTGCAACAACTGACAAACTGAAGCAAACGTTAGCGAAGACGAAGTGTGAGAAGGGAGCAAACTTTTATAGTTGGACGAATACTAATAAAGCCAATTGTTCCAACTGAATAAGGAATTGGTTGCTTATTATACAATCCAGCGATACGAATTCAAGTATTGAGCTTGTATAAATTGTCAGCGAGGCAATTACGTAATAATACTTATTTTTATTCCCAGCTGTGTCACCTTTGGGCTGAAAGGTTATTAAGATTCGGTAATAAAAAATACTATATTCAAGTTTGTAATAGGGAGGTAGGTAGGAGTGGCCGCCTAGTTTGCCAAAAGCATACATAATGGCCCATTTTGATATCACGTACTGACTAAAAAGTTCTCTTACTTGGGATGGTGATAGTCAGCGCAAGGACAGCGCCAAGCTTCTAATGCTATTGTATAAAGTGTTAAAATTATTGCTAATTATTTATTAAAGCATTTCTTTACTATGACAAAGTGCAAGCGTGTGCCCACTTGAAGATTATTTACAAACTTTGAAGTATCTCAATTACCAGTAATACTAATTTATTTGAAATACAATTGAAAGCCCCACTCCCTGCACTCATAAAAATTCTATAAAGAAACAAGCCAGAAATACGTAAATTGTTGCTCATTTTTTGTAATACCCAAAATGATTGCCATTAAATTTGGGAAGTGACTGCTTCTTAGATACCAATCGCTATGGAGAATGCTAGTAGAAGAAAGGAGGGAGGTCCGCTGGTAGCGTGAGCAGGCGGCAGCCTGGATAAGAGGATTATTTTGATTGTTTGTTTAACAAGTATTTTGCCCTGAATGGACTAAAAGACATTCTTTGAAATACAAACTTATTTAAACTTGAATTTTAAGGCTACTCTGCGGGGATAAAGAAAAGAAAACAGGACTAGCAAATATGTGCAGTTCAAAGTTGTCCACTGCCAAACATACATTGTAGATAAGTACACAAATGTGGTTGAGAAACAACTTTTCATTGGGATGCCGTCACTAATTTATATGGCGAAAATGGAAGAACCCAGCAGAATCTACAGATGTAGGGTAGGATAAATAGTAGTAGGGTAGTATCGACAAATATAGGGTAGGATAAATAGTAGTAGAATAGGACGGAAAGCTGTAGTGTAAGAACACTGAAAAAGTTATATAAAATCCATCCAAAATCCATTCCATAATCAGGTGGGAGTAATGAACGTGCTCTATAAGACCTCTGCACCGTGCATACATGGCCACACCAAAGAGGTCCTCGATCTATATAGGAGATATAGGATCCTAACAGATATCATTCACAATAATTGATCAGGTTGTAGGAGTGAATATGCCAAAATAGTCCAACACTATGTTGTAACTATCATGGGCACAATAGGTCGAAAGGTCGCGGTGCTTTAAATCCCCTACACAAGAATAATGTAACTATCATGCAGGGCCGAAATATGGGCACTGACCCCAGCACTGCTTGAATAAAAAAGCTTTAATTTGGATCTGGATCAACACACATAATTGTTTCCAAATATCACTTAAATAATATTTGTGTCCACTTAAAAATGAACCCTCACATATTTGTGGGAGGGAATTTATCAGAGTTGAAATCAAATACAAACAAATGGATTGAAGTAATACAAAAACATCAAAATTTCTGACTCAATTGTGAGACAAATGAAACATTTTTAATTAGTTAGTTTACTCGTGGTTCCTGACACACTTTGAAAGACGCTTTTTACTCGTACTCTGCCGGCTTTCTTTGCTACTTTCTGTTGAATGCATCATTGTTGCTCTAATAAATAACAACGTTCTACAAGCGTTTCAGCGCATTTTTACATTGTAGCAAAAGCAACAACTACAGCGAATTCTGTACCTGCGTTCTGTTGTTTAACACATCCACTTAATTTGATAAGATGACTGCTTCCGCTTTGGCTCTCCTCTTTGGTTCGCTTTTGCAATTTAGTTGCACTTTTTCACTGCACTACTTTTTATCAGGGTGCGCTCTGCGTTCCTTGAAAAGTTACCCACAGCGAGCTTAAAGATACAGTGTAAGTGTGTGAGTGTTTGTGTACGCATAGCCCAGTAGGAAATCACAACCGGACTGACCTGAATAAAAACAATTTCTTCATTCCCTGAAAGAGATTGGTATTAGTTTAGCCGTAAAAGTTTCCAAAAGGGTTTAGATAGATAGATAGAAGTGGGGTAGGCCGGAGAACCGCCGAAGAAGGAGGCCTCCAAGCACTCAGGCATTGATGCCCATTGTATTAAGCCTGGAAAAATACTATCTTTGAGTCTTTTAAGAACCTCAGAAGTCTGTCCAGGGATAAGGAATGTACATTATCCATTCTCAACACATCTGACCCTAATATGCGCCTCCTCATTCTGGCAAAGGTGATTCCAGACTAGTGTGCATGCAAAATATGGATGATTATTACTACTGCCACGCCCACAATTAACTAATATTCACTGGGACTCAGTATCAATGGAAGATTTATCAACGAAATTTCACAGGAAGGTTAAATTGCTAGTATGTATTCGCAAAAGCGTAGACATCCTACGAGATGTCTACTGGAAATCTGCATAAAGGTCAGACCCCATCTGGTATCGCTAGGGACCTATCAGTCTATGCGTGGCTTTATGCTAGCCAGGTTAACCTAACCTAACCTAAATTGCTAGTATAAAACAATACACAAAAAATTTTATGAACATTTTAAAGAGCCACGCCTACTACTGATATACTCGTATGTTTAAGACTTAGGACGTGAGCAAAATTTGTGGTCCATATTTTATTTGAATAAGTAATTCAAAAGAAATGGGGACGGCCAGATACAGGCCGCGTCCCCTTCTCTTATAAGCCACTCTTTGTACTCCATCGGATATGACCCTCCTAATGATCATATATGAATATAAATTGGTAGTAATGGACATCGCCATGGTTTAAGTTGTACGTAAGGGTATGTAAGGGTAAAGTTCATCTCGAAGGCGGCTTCCTCTGCTGATTTTGTTTGCAAATTGCAGTTTTATTTTTCTAACTCTTGTTGTTATTGAAAGTTGTTATCGAAAACAGGAGATAACAGTTTGTGGCCTGAGGATATTTTCCCTCCAGATTAAGATTCCAGTTAATAAAGGTTGTAATACTTATCAGGACTGCGAAAAGTGTGCAGAGAATCAGGTTAAGTATGGACTGGACAGTTCGGTTAGGTTAGTATAATAGCTGTCCTAAGACTTGTTTAGGCGTGTTCAAGGCCCATTGTGGCCACTGGAGATTTTTCCCTACACCTCCGGAACCTCCTTAAACCATCCTGTTTATTTGATAAAAGTAGCCACTTTCGTTAGCTTCATACGGGAAAGCTCCTCAATGCTGTCAAGAAATGCGAATCCAAGAGCGGAGACCCTTTTTCTGTATAGAGCCTTGCACCCACACAGGAGGTAGTCCACTGTTTCCTCTTCTTGACAGCTCCTACAAATGTCGTAATTACCACATATCACTTAATTACCACACATCTCTACTCATGAAACATTAGATGAAGTAGCAGAAAGTGTTCTAGTCATTCTCAACGAAACATAATGCCAACTTGTCTTCAAAGCTGACTCAGAATATTGGAGACCACAGTGAAAAGGCGCCTTTTTGTAAAATTTTCAGTACTGACTTTCTTTTATACGAGACTTGCTCAGTGAGGAAATTTTAATGAATTGTCGATGACAATTTCTATCGGGATAGTTGAAATCCTTTTAAGTTGCTTCAGCGTTGTGAGTTGTTGTGCAAGTGTGCGTCATTGAACTGGCAACCCTTTGTGCTCTATTTACAGTAGTTAAGGAAGTATTGCAATACTTTTACTTAGTACACTTCTTTGTACTTTTTCGAGGGTTAATATAATCAGAGTGCTACGAAAGTTGTGCGCTTGGTGGCTGTGGCGCAATACAAAGAGAGAAGGATTGTGGTGTATGTTTGAATACTTGACGAAAGTCGATGTGAGCCAGTAATTTCTTTTAGAAGTTGGACAATACAGCGCATGCAAGGTATTGGATTTAATACAAGAGGAGCTGGCAATAACATGGAAAAATTATACCAATTTGTAGCAAAAGTACTGCAGCCGAAAGGATGTCAACGCACCCAGTATTATTATTATACTTATGGGGACAGTTACACTGTGACCTTTATACCTATTGTACCCCACGTTTCGCTCTGAAAAGCCCCATTAGCGACTTTTCCACTTCGGCACAGAGTAATTGCATTGCAGCTGCAATATGTACACAAAAACTACCAATTATGAAATTAAATTCAGTGCAGAAAAATAAGAAACACCAACGAAAATATAATTCACTCTGCTCCAATGGCCAATTTACGAGTGGCTCGGGATGCCACTACACCGCGGCACCATAGTATAGGAGTGCAGTACAAGGAGCGTTGGTAAACAACACTCTGCGATGTAGTGCAACAAATATTAACGCTGCTGATTTGTTATCCTTCGACTTAAGTCCTGCTTTCCGTTGCTCTCCTTTACTTTGTGGCTTCTTGTAAGCTGTAGAGCTGGCTGGTATATCCTTAGGGGTGCTGCTAAGTAGTAACAAATCACTTCATTCTTTGCGGTGGCAGAAGGCAATGATTGGGCAGGTTTGGTGAGTGATTGGTTATACAAAGAAAACGAAATAACGAAAGGATGAGTGAGCGCCATAGTGAGAGATGGGAAAGGTGCACGGGAGTGCGGGTATTTATTTTTCAGAAGATTATGAATGAATTGGTATGGTTTAAAAATTGTGAAAAATTCAATCATGAAGGCAGCGATGAAAATCAGTCTCTTCAACAATATGCAAGGCTGAATCATCTCATCCATTAGGATGATGTCCAAACACCTACAAGAAAGTCCAACCAGCTACAAAAAAGTCCATCCAAAGGTAGTTGTGAAAAACTGACAAGCGAGACTGCAGAATGAGAACTTAAGTTGAGAGACTTAAGGTTGAGAGACTTAATGTTGAGAGACTTAAGGTTGAGAGACTTAAGGTTGAGAGACTTAAGGTTGAGAGACTTAAGGTTGAGAGACTTAAGGTTGAGAGACTTAAGGTTGAGAGACTTAAGGTTGAGAGACTTAAGGTTGAGAGACTTAAGGCTGAGCGACTTAAGGTTGAGAGACTTAAGGTTGAGAGACTTAAAATTGAGAGACTTAAGATTGAGAGACTTAAGGTTGAGAGACTTAAGATTGAGAGACTTAAGGTTGAGAGACTTAAGCTTGAGAGACTTAAGGTTGAGAGACTTAAGGTTGAGAGACTTAAGGTTGAGAGACTAAAGGTTGAGAGACTTAAGGTTGAGAGACTTAAGGTTGAGAGACTTAAGGTTGAGCGACTTAAGGTTGAGAGACTTAAGGTTGAGAGACTTAAAATTGAGAGACTTAAGATTGAGAGACTTAAGGTTGAGAGACTTAAGATTGAGAGACTTAAGGTTGAGAGACTCAGAAGGTTAAGACGGGATAATTGGGAGCAATTATGATTATATGTATGAGTAGGGTGTATGAGTAGGGTGGACATTGACGGCATAAAACAGAATTGTGTCCTCCAAAGGAAGTTGCTAAAACATGGAAGACAAAATACTAACACAAGTCAGACATGAATTGAAGCTTCATATGGTGGAACCTTCAACTATTATGTTGATTTCCATTCAAATTGCTTCATTTGTAGTAAAATTTTTTTTAATTACTGCATGTCTTACAATCTTTTTAAGTCACTTTTCCTCTTTACTGTGGGAAAACTCGACCCCAAATGGTGCCACGTCACAAATCTGGCTGCCAAATGAAAATGACTGCTTTACTACCCAAAAAACTGTTGTACTCAAGCAATTTGCAGGTGAAATGGCAACGCTCCAATAAAAAATGAGTACTGGCAGGGCACATAAAACTCCCATAAACAGACACCTTCATGAAACCAGAAACGCATGCACACATATGCAGATCGTTTTATGTGGCACAACAAAAGTGTCCTTTTACTGTTCATCTGTGTAAATTCTAAATTAAAAGCTTTTAACACAAATGCACACACGCTCGCACACTGGCAAGCACAGTTACACAAGCAGCATCTCAAATGCGATGTGCTTATAGTAGCGCACATTTCCGCACGTCCTCGTTGGTAAGTAAGTAACCAAGTAAATGTGTGTGTGTGTGTGTGTGTGTTTGTGTGTGTGTGGTGCAGCACACTTCTAGCTACTTGCTCCACTTCCGGTGACAAACGACAAGCAGACAGCGCCACCGACACCAGCAGCAGCGACAACTTCATCTTTACTTACACATATGCAAATTCTCGCTACGGACGTAAAATGTCACAGCAAGAATAACACCAGCGCAAATTCAAAGCAGAGTCATAAAAAGAGAGAACTTTTTAAAATTCGTAATGACGTCAGCGACGTAAAGGAGATTGGATTTCCGCTTGCCAGAAGCAGCAGCCCGTGCGTTTGCTGTGGTTGTGTTGGACTGCGACTGGGAATTTGTGCGTGCTTGAAGTGAGCTGCCACACTTCTTCCCTGATGAAAGCAGCTGTTTTTATACGTTTGTTGTCTTTGGAATTTGAATTTGAACAGAAAAATTACCGGAAGTGAAGTTTATTATAAGATCTGAGGACAGCTGTTCGGATTTACTCCCTCCAAACATTTACAACTACAAAAACATCAATTACCACTGTGCTCAATTACAATACAAAAATATCCCTTCAGCTGTACGAATGGTGTACAATTTCACTTCACTGTTTCCCTACCCTGCCGGCTGATCACAGTGTAGAAGCAAGCGTGGAATGTGGGGCGTCTCGGCTGTACTCATGAACACTTAATTTTTTGCAAATCGTTATGAAAGGAAGTTGGACAAATAAGCAAAAGTTCTATTTAGGCCAGACATGTCAAGGATTTTCTATCAGTCGTGCTTTGAATACTGTGGAAGCGTGCAGAAAGCAGTTCTTTGAAAGCTACAGATTCTAGTTAAATAATTTTATTGTCCTTATAATTTTTCTGCGTTGTGGGTCCTGCACAAAAGCAGTAACAAGTGAAAATGTGCAAACCCTCTTAAATGGTATACTTGCATATTTAAAAACACATTTTCATATCTTGCTTAGAAGAGGTGGCAAAAAAGGTGAGATGACAAAGTGAATACCTGAGGCAAAAAAGTTGAGATGACAAAGTAAATGCCTGAGGGAGAGCCGCTCAAAAATGGCGTCATTTTGTGGGCGTTAAGTATCAAAACTACAAATCACACATTGAACAAAATATTGTAATTTAAAAACCTACAATTGGACTTGAATTGGGTACGGCAGGATGTGTTACTCTATTGCGAATTTACGTTGCAAACACCCACCTCTCCTTTAGGTCTCCACCTACTAATTATTTTGCTTCGTGCCAGACTACGGTAATTTAAAGTAACGAGTACGACTATTCCAAAGTACTCCTTACAATCTTATTTTCAAGATAGGTAGGTAGGTTGGGCAGCCGTATCACCAATAAACCAGTGATGCCACTTAGACCACCAGTTGGGTAATTTGTGAGCCGCGTATGTAAAGCATAGCTACGCTCCCCTCCAGATTGAACCAACCTGAGCCTTTTACAAAGCGAAGAAGCTTGTTAACACCTGACTGGCATAGACCATCTATACTTGTTAAGAAATGGGATCCTAGTGAACGTTCCCTATTTCTAGTAAAAGCTGCATATGTACAGAAGAGATGCTGGACATGTACAAAAGAGATGCTGGACATGTACAGAAGAGATGGTGGATATGTACAGAAGAGATGCTGGATATGTACAGAAGAGATGCTGGATATGTACAGAAGAGATGCTGGACATGTACAGATCAGATGCTGGACATGTACAGAAGAGATGCTTTATCGTTTCCAGTTCCTCCTCATTTCTGCGGCTGCAACAGAAATCATGCGTATAAACTACCATTCTTCTTGCAAGATTTCCTATTAGACAATGTCCCGTGAGGGCTCCTATTAAAGTCCTAATTTGTAGTCTATTGAGTCTACTGATATTCCTAGATAGACGAAGATTTAGCCGTGACCATGTTTACCTGGCGATTTCGCAGGTAGTGGCGCATATCCACCTTTGATTGATAGAGTTAATCAGTGTCTCCCTTATGAGAAGTCGCGAGAGGTACACCCATATGCCTACTGACATTTGGCATACAAGTGCCGTCTCTCGCAAGTTGATCAGCCTTGCAGTTCCCTGGTATATCGCCATGGCCTGGTACCCAGCATAGATGGATATGGAATTGTTTAGCCATCTCATTTAGAGATCGGCGACAGTCTAAGATACTCCTTGATGTTATTTGGAATGCATTCAAAGCCCTTAGTGCAGCTTGGCTGTCTGATAAAATGCACATATCCTTGACGGTTACCTCGTATATCCTCAGCCAATTCCAGGCTTCGTGAATAGCGGTTATTTCCGCTTGAAAAACACTGCAATGATCCATTAGTTTGATGGATTCACTGACTGAGGGCAAGTAGTTACAATAGGAAAAGAAGAAGTAGTTACAATAAGATATAAACGAGTCCTCAATTTCAAATTGGTTCAGCGAAAATAAATTATTTTAATTTGTATTCTGACGAAAAATAGTTTTGGTAACAATTGGAATCACTGGAATGTGTGAAGCAATGCAAACCCTTCTTATTTGATTTCTCATACTCACTGAAAGTAGTTTGAATTAACTATGAGTCGCTGAGATATTTCACTTCCTTTCAAATACTTCTAATTCAGTCTTATCGCTGATGCCCCCCAGAACTACTCTGTCGTGCTATGATGTCTTATTCTAGGCGAATTGTTCCAACATGTTTTCTTATGTACGAGAATGTTGTTTATTAGAGCAAAAAAAATCGCATCTCGTTAATGTCTCTTACTATGATGGAAAGATAGCATATCACGTATATCATTAGAGCGAAAGAGATAGAAATAGCAGCGTATATCGAATCGTTAATTGAATATAACGATAGTCACATGTAAATGAAGCTAACGAATAGTAACCAGAGTCAAAGAGTAACAATATTTGATGTCACTAGTGGGTAGTCAAGAATATGAAGAACTAGAGTAGCATTCCAAGCTGAATCATAAGTGCACCTTTCCAATTTTCTGCATCCCTCAGAAGCGACCATGCCACCTGACTACGGAAGTCCAACTGTACTAAGACCGGAGACGTTGGCATACATTCAAAAAAGTTAGGAAATTAGCCTTCTGCACTTCATTTCACTCACTTGGCAGCTGCTCTTTGGGAAATATTGATTATTCACATCTATTTTCTATAACCATTTTGTGTATATCAACAACAGAAGTTTTTGCAGCGTCCCTTGTAGTGTGGTTTCGGCATGACACAGGCAACCACTCATGTGTTACGGGAAATGGGAGGGAAGAAAACTGAAGAAACCCTAAAATGTTAACCACTTTTCATGACAGCCAAAGGAACAAAACTGATTAGCTTCGCACTCCTTTGACGCAAACTGCCACTGTCGCAGAAGGCGACACGAGCAACGGCAGCACACTGTAGGATATTTTGGGTTTGGGAATCTCGCAGCACACACGAGAAACACACAAAATCACTTAAAACAAAGTTTAAAAGTAAATCAGACCCCCTGCTTAAATCGTGCAATTGAGTAACTGCGAGTATTGGGAAGCTAAAACAGCGGACGCTGAGATTTAAATGCCAACAAAGTTTGTCTTAATGTGGATTTTACGTTTATGTGTGTGTGTGTGTTTTAGCGCACATATGTAAGACTAGGACGAAAGAAACAGTTTTGCACACACACGACGACCGTGCTGGGATGAAATGAGCATGACACGGCATACGTCCGTAATACAGCTGGCGGAGGCTCTCACATGTACAATGGTCGGCATTGGACGGAGAGGCGGCAGCGGCACTGACATGCGGTTGAAGATATATCAAGTGCCACCACTTCATAAGTTCAAATGCTAAAATTAATGTCAATACTATTGACACATGTGGAAGGACTGCCGTAGAGAATACTGGTGACGCTGATGGTGCTGACGATCATGCTAACAAGGCTCTGCTGACATAAGTAGTTGCTGGAACACAGATACGCACACACATTAAAAGCGCTAAGTAACACTATTAAGAGCTCTAAAATTGATGACGTAGAGCGAGGCGTTAGTTGCCAGAATGGCGTTCGACTACTTGCTGCTTAAAAGTAGGTCACCTAGGATGAGCGGGGAAGTGCAGCCTTGTTGGCGATTAGAGTGCGTTCGTGCCGCGTTTGCAGAGCAATTCAATCAATTTAAATATTGTCAATATTGCAGACATGTCCTGCACTGCATGCCGCAGAGCTCTTGTTGTACACTTTTTCTGTCAGTTGCCATCCTGGCATGGAAGCGGAAAGCAGCCAAGCACGGAGTAATATATCTATGGCGGAAGTATGAAATATATAATGTAACGGGTCTAGATATTTCCTGCTTGGCTAAAGTGTGGCTCGAAATGACTGCGCGTAAAATCTTTTATGCGCGTATATCAAAACTTTCAGGAATGAAGCTTGGTAATGCGTATAAATTAATAACCAAATAAGAGAGGCGTATATTTGGCTACATGGGTTACCAAGAACTTTCATTTCACCAGCTAAAGTGAATGGCACTCGCTCACTAAGGCTCCCTTCCGCTGAAACTCATAAAAAGAATTATAAACTAAGTGTCTGGGTCACACCTGGGCGCCTACGTGAGCTAGAAATTGACCAAGATTCTTTACACGGGTCAGTGCAAGTGTGGTGGATGGTTTGTCATGAATTCCGCGCAAATTCAACTCAAACGGTGTCTGCCAAAAACGATTACCAGAAATAATTTCGTTCAGAATTGCTAAACCTTTGACCACAGTTTCTTGCTGGTGCCATCAACAAGGCAGTCAACAATTCAACGAACCCTCCCTCCATGCTATGGTCTCCGCCAAGACTTCGTTTCGAAAAACCATCGATGTTTCAGTTCAGTTTTAGGACAACTCTCGACAACAATATCGCGGGAGGGAAAATGCTTTCACCGCAGCCGCGTGCATCCCGCCGATACTTGTCCCCTTGTTGAATTGAAAAGTTCAAACGGAAACCGTGTGAAGTACAAAGCGGAAGTGGCTTATGAAGGCGACTGCAGTTACTGCTTGTGTGAGCCTATGTGCTGCTTGAAATGTTTTTAGTTTTCGTTTGTGGTGTACGCAAAAATGTGCTGAAAGTTGTGCTACGGGGGGGACTCGCTACGCTTTTAGGACTTTTTGATATTTGTTTCTTTGGAAATTTTGCTTGTGCTACTTTGCAATCAAATTTAAATTTTACGCCAGGCAGAGGGCATGAAGGGGTCTGAATTTCATTAAGGTTTGCTTTTGCTTCGTGATATTCGCATAACCGCGAAAACGGAAATTGCCTTTTAAAAAGAATTTCTTCCTACAGCAAATGGGGCGGCTTGGCCTGACATGGTCTGGTATGACTTGAAAGTGTCCTTGTAATATTTTCTCCTTTGTGGCTTAAGTGCTTTTATACCGCTTTTTATGCGGTTCCTTTGTACGCCTTCTAATTCTTACATATTTCTGTTCAAGTATCATATGAATGTGTCAAAGTTTAAGCTACAAGTCTGTGCATGAGGGTCAAATGTGGCTGCAAATGAGATAACAAACTAAGTTGGTGGCATCGGGGCGAACGCTTCTGAAGTCCACCTACACTCATCATTTCACTGCGGTGCTCTTTGAGAAAAATTTATGAATTACTCGAGAATGTCGACGAATTTTACTAATAACACTAATAGCACTGCTACACTAGTTGTGGCTAACAACAAATCAGTCGATGTGCTTAGCAGTGCTATTAGTGTTATTAGTGAAATTCGTCGACATTCTCGAGTAATTCATAAATTTTTCTCAAAGAGCACCGCAGTGAAATGAGTGTAGGTGGGTCAAATGTGAACTTCAGAAGCCAAGTTAGAGGCTGAACCCTTAAAACGGACACAATATAACCAAAGGCTGCAGTGAATAGTGTATTATTTCGTTCCTGCAGCAATTATAAAGGGCAAATTGCAGTGAAAAATGGCAAGCGATCCTACTGATCTCTTGCCCTAAAATGTTAAACAAAAAAATAACAACATTTGTTATAGAACATGGTAAACAAAAGCAAACCGCAAGTTACAGAAGTACGTGAGTGAGTGAGTGAGTTGCTGAATGAAACTCTTTCTTTTATACTGTCCTCTGAACAATCTCAACTAAATTTGTTCTCTCCAAAATATTTTCGTTTCTTTTGCTGGCATAATTTTCTTTTATCTTCAATTCCAATTCAATTCTTGGCATTTATTTTAGATCATTTCATTTAATTTAATTTTGCGATTTAAGCAAAAGAAATTGCGAACGAAGAAAATTTCCACAAATTTCCTTTTACATATTTTGACAATTAAGTGATTCGCATGACACTCCACAGCGCAGCGCAACGCAGGCAAACGAATAGAATTTTCATTATATTCGCACTCGCACTCGCACTCATTCGTACTTGTATCCTTTCAGCACAGAAAACTCAATTAAATGTGACATGGATGCCTGAAAATATGCTATGAAAATTGGCATTAAGTTGAAACGCGTCGATGACAATGACGATGACGATGAAAATATCAAAGCGAGTGACGGTAGTGACGCAATTACAAAGAGGTCTGACTAAAAGTGTGCGTTGCGCTGTGTATTGCGAAGCGGCCACAACGGAAGGCAATGGATTTTTGCGTTTTTAGTATGCGAAAGGAACTTGTTCTTTGTGAATGGATAGCAGGAAAAATATTCAAGTGTGTTTGAATGTATGTAAGCAATGCTTGAAGACGGTGCAAAAAAACGCATCGCAGGATTATATGACAAAACATTTGTACGACATGGCAAAACGTTTGACGCAGAGTATCATGTAAAAAGTCTGCATAATTTCAGACTTTGAATAAAATTATCGTTCTATATTATCATTTCAGATGGAATAGATGATAAAAATATGATGAAATGAGATGGAGGCACCGTTCTAATTTTGCATGTAACCAGCTGCATGACTACTTTATACTTTCCGAATTTTTCAATGGTGCGGTTGCTTTTACATGACATTCCTGTGTCACCTATTCGCAGCATATCTATCCGCAAGCAGAAACCACCGCCCTGCTATTGACAGAATGAATCATCCAATATGTGCCTAATCCGTCAAATATGAAGAAAACGATAATAACAAAATTCCTAAGACTGAAAATGTGGGTTGAAGTAATCTTTTTCTTTCCAAGTGGAACAAAAATATGAAAAAACCATCTAAGGAATCTCCTAGGAAAATTATCATTATGCCAAAAGCGAGATTTCCTCAGTTGTTTTTGCATTGGACTCAAAACTAAAGAAAGGGAAATATTAAATGTATTTATATAAGAAAAGTAATGCATATTTTTAGGCACGGCCCTCGTTTTTTTGTACAAAGTAGAGGGCTACTGCAGGTATCGTAAATTTAGCTACCGGCTGTGCAAATATGTACCGCGTAATATGCAACAATGCGCATTAACATACTAAAATTATGCCTCGCCACAAGTTTATACAAGTGGATTCTTGTGGTACACATAAAGTTGAAACAAACACGGCATAAACGATGGTACACAAAGGCGGAACACCTGTGGTGATATTTTCACGTGCATAAACATTTTATGCACGCCTAATTTCACTTAACATGCAAATATGGCAATAAAGCTATAAGCCTGAAAATATGCCGCTGAAAATGTGGGAAATGGGCGAAATAACTAAACACGCCTAACTCCGAAAACTCAATTGAGGCAGCGAGAATATTTACAGGAGAATTTAACAATAACAACAGCTGCATACCGAGTGTAGCGTGTAGTTTGACCGCAAAAACAATGACACGCACTATTACGGGCGAAACCACAAACACCGAAATAACGTTGGTCGTCAAAAGCAAACACCACGCCCAGTCACCCAAATTTGACACACACACATCCGCACGCACTCGCTTGTATATAGAGCAAAATGTGCGGAAGGTCATTCAAAAGTACTGCGTACTTTTCTGCACAGTCGCGTACATCCAAATATAAATAATAATAATTGTTCACACACACACACACACACACACACACACACACACACACACACGCAATCGCGCTACATTTGAACACAACCTCTGGCTCTGCCGTGTTGATTTTATTTTACTATCAGTCTCTTTTGTTGTTGCAGTTATTAACAATTTGTGCGTGTGTATGCGTGTTTGACCCCTTGAGTTTATTTAGTCGCTGCAGCCGCGGTAGTTCTGTTGCTGCTGCCGCGCTTTTGAATAATTGGCGGTAGGTACGCTGTTGAATTGTTTGCAGTATTGTGTTTGGCGTTTTTTTTTCATTTTGATGCGTTATTTTTATAATATTATAAGCTACAACAACACCCGCAAACCAACAACAATAACAAAGATAACCTCAACAATGTCATGTTCATGTTAACAAGCGCCATTATCCTCTTTAAATAATTTATTTAAATGCTTAGCGTGGTGCACCCTTCGTGACAAGGAAGGCGGCACAGTGAGTATGGCTGTAGGGGTGTAAAAATATGCGCGAGGCAGGGACGGAAATGTGTGTTGAATTCTGCATTAACAAACAAACGCATGCTGACGATTACAGAAATGGTGGCTTATCAACTGTAACATGTTCGTAGTTGTTCTCGCTACCTCCAGGGACTTTTTTGTTTAAATTGCACTAAGGCCGGTATGAGTGGGAGATACATGATGAGCTAATTAATTAGCTTCAAGCGATCTGATTGGTTGATGGTTTTAGGGTGAGCGTCGTTTTCAACCCCTAAAAATGCACACGCGAGAAGACATGCGAAGCTGCGTTCGGAGGCTGGTTGAGGTCATCGTGTGCCAGAGGTATATAAGCGACTGCACACGAGACAACGAGATCAGTGAACAAGGGAAAGTGACCAAGTGAACATCGTAGCAGCAGCAGCAGTGGAACAGTGAACGTAGCCGAAAGTGAACATCGTAGTAGCAGATCAGTTAAGCAGTAGCAGTGGCAAAAGGAGCATAGCCGAATCCTGAGAGTGGTAGCAAGCAGTGTGAGCGTCGTATGAACAACGAGAGTTAACAAGTGAGCGTCGCAGAACGGAAATCGTGTAAAGTTGATTCAGATATAATTAAAACATTGTGGTGCAACCACTTACTAACTGAAGCAAATGTTAGCGAAGACGACATGTGAGAAGCGAGGAAACTTTTAAAGCCAATAGTAAGTTGGACGAATACTAATAAAGCCAATTGTTCTAACTGAAGAAGGATCTGGTTGCTTATCACAAAATCCAGCGATACGAATCCAAGTATTGAGCTTGGTAAAAATTTGTCAGAAAGGCGATTACGTAACAGTATTAAATTTACTCGTGGAGAAATGATCCACGAATTTATTGACAGACAAGTTTCACACGATATATGAAAATGTGTATGTGTGGTTAGGTAGGTAGGATGGGCAGCCGCATCACCAATAAACCAGTGAGGCCACTTAGACCCGCAGTTGGGTCCGTTGTGAGCCGCGGATGCGAGGCATGGCTACGCTTCCCCCTCCAGTATGTGTGGTTATGTCACCGTAATAATTGTCAGAAGGAGAATTATTGAAACATTTTGGCAGATATACGAGTATAGCTATTTCGGACACTCTACTTGTCCTCATTAGAGATCTTTTCAATGAAAGCAATTTTCCCCAAGCAATTATTATGTCTCAGAAATAAACAGCGCACCAGCTTTGAACCCTCCCAGGAATCGAACCTGGGCCTTCAGCTATTGTAATCTGTCCATCCAGACAACTACGCTAACTGCAGGTGGTGAACTGACTGATCAGACTCTGTCCATGTACTGATTCATTCCATCGCACTCTAAGCTACTGTGTCTCATTATTACTCATTTGTTTCGTTAAGTCACTCTTTCCATTTTTATTACATTTCATTGGTGATTTACCTGTTTAGCCTGATCGACAGTAACATTTTAGGGTGTTTTCTATTAAAGCTTAAAATTTCTTGTGAACATTCGTCATTAGACAGTACACCCTACCTTATCACCTTATTAAATAATATAAATATTCCTACCAAAAAGGGTTTTGCAATCATAAAAAAACCACCACGACGGCTTTAGAAGTTTATTATGGATAACTTAAATAAAGAATTAACAGAAGGGAACGAAGGCATTACAAAAAACTACTGAAATACCAAAATAAATTAAAAGATAAGAACAAAGAAAATAATTTCATATAAGATGAGACCCAAGAAAATAGTCCTATGCAGATAACTGATGGATTTTATTTAGAAATTCGTAAGGACTCTCTAAATAAAATCTCTCCGTAGGGGACATTTTGTGGTCGAAGAGGGAGTGGCTGAGAAGGCATCATCTTTATATCGGTTCAAATATGTCAGCGATTAATTGAAATTTTTGCTGGATACAAATACTATCTTTGTGTGAACAACAATAACTAGATCGGCAGTAGTCAGTCCCTCGTGGTAAAAATATTGATTGTGAAACAAATATAAATGTTATAGAAGTGGCTTAAGGGCAGCCGAACAAAATGGTGTTACAAGCACGTAGCTTCAAATGCCACAATATGCTGCTAGATAATCCAAATACTCGCCTCGCAGAAGCGAGAATAAGGTTAATACATACTCGTACATTATCGGAATAGATAGTTTGCAATACTGACAATCCTCGATGATGTCCTGTTGAAGGCTCGGACTTTTGGACTGCCGTGTAAAGAAATGTAGAGCAGTTTTAAGTTGAGATATATCTCTCTATATTGATCAGAGTTCTGTAACCAAATTTTGCGTGCATTTCTTCATAAACGTTGGGCAATCAAAGCTGGCATTATTCTCAAACGCAGCCTGCTTTTAGGCTTATATGCATTGGGCAGATTTTCCATGCTTTATATTTATATTTACATTTGGACAGACACAAAAACTCTATTCAAAAGCAATCATTTCTCTCCCCAAAACGAGTAAGTTTAATATAGAGCCATTTTGACAAGGCAAGAAGCTCTTAAAGAATCCATTTTACCTTAGCTACGAGGAATTGCCATAAATACTTATGGGGCATTTATAGCTTAGGTAGCAAATTCAATAAAAGGCTTAAATAATCTTTAAGCTTATAAAAAGGTTTCCTCTCCAAATAGCAACGAACAACTGAATGCAGTGATGTGTGTACAATTTGCTGATAAAGAAAAATACGAAAAGGAAAGCAAAGTAAAGCAAACAAGCCAGAAAGTATGCTTTAAATTTTGCGCATTTAAGCATTGTTTGCTTAATTTTCAACATACACTCCGCACTGTTTATAGCATTCAGTTAGATGTGTTGGAATGTTTATACTTATGCGAGTACGTATGCTTGCTTAGTTAGTTTTAGGTTTGCTTACGCCAGAAGGTATGCTTAAATTTACGAAATTCTGACAGTACATGCATGTCTGTGCATTCAGCTTTCGTTGAAATGTTGAAAAGGTTTTCATTTTCATGCTAAAAAAACAAAAAGAATCTTGGTTAAACAAATATTTGAATGCTTTGCTGTAAAAACAATATCATAACCTTTATAAATAACATTAATAATACCCAAATGATTTAAATAAAGACTTTTAAGATTCTTCACACTCATAATTTAAAAATAAAACCCCACTTGAAACACTTTTAGCAGCACAGAAAAACACATTAAAATTTTCAACTGTTTGCCATTACCACACGGCGTAGAAGCAACAACAAAAACAACAACAACTACAATTATAACAATAACAACGGACAACAACAATTTTCATTGATACACATTCACTCAGAAAGTTGGGTAAGAAATGGCTTGTTGTGTAGGGAAATTTTTTTGCGAACGTTGTCATCAACACTGCTGCTTAACAACGTCATCACGTCATCATCGTTCATGGCCAGCCAGAATGAACGAACGAACGCATGAAATACTACGAAGGATAAGACGTGAACAGTGAACCTACAGAAAAGTCAAAGCAAAGGAAGACGAAGCAGCCGCAGTAGATATAGAAAAAGACGTTGAATACGATGAGCCAGGAAGAACGAGGAATGCACATTGTTATGTAAATGGGGAAAAAAACGATATGCAGAAAGTGTACTGCATACTTTTAGGAGGGTACATGAATTCTACGAGCTCGCCAATAAGCACCACCAGCAGCCGCCACCAATGTAATAATGAAATCGTTTGAGAGTACAGGCCAGCACATACAGACGGAGACACACACACACAAACAAAAGCACTGAGCAGGGGTACTCGGAAACTCACTTTTCTAATGCATAAATAACGGAGAAACCAGGCAGGCAGGCGGCAACCACCAAACGCCAACGAACATCCAACAAACAACAAGCAAGAAGTGCAAAAGTGGAATGAACGGAAACCTTACTGGCACAAGGACCTAAATGTATGCAACAAAAATTGTTTATACCGCACAGCTCTTAAATATCGCCGTTGCTGCCGCGGTTGCCACTACTGCTACTACTACACAATTTTGCTTTCTCCACTTTCGTGCTGGCAGCCCAGAACGTTCGGCTCTGCTGTCATGAAGCACAAACAAGAAAGCAGCATATCCTTGGGCGTTCAGTGCTTGCGTACAAAAAGAAACGGCTCAACAACAAAAATGAAAACAAAAAATAAGATAAACAAATGCAGCCGAACTTCATTTACGCTAAGTAAATGCGCCGCACTGGTTGTTGCATGCTTCTTGGCGTACGTCCTTTCGCTTCGTTTGGCGTCCTTAGAATGAGTATCTATGAGTCGTCTTTGTGTGAGTGTGCTGGCAATTGTTGTTTGGCACGTTCCTAAACTTGTCTTATTTTTAATTTTTCGCTGGTAAAATTAGAAAATTTATTTCATTTAGCTTTTTATCACTCCATGTTGAGCAACCACTGACGTCACTTAGTGCTTGGACTTTGTATTTGTGTGTGTGTGTGTGTGTGTGTGCGAACGTTGTGTAAATATCTGCAATTTGCATAAATATTTGTGCGACTGCCAAAGTTTTTGGACACTTTAAATTGGAATGTATGTGCGCGGCGCTCTATCCGAGTGAGTATTGAATTTCTTTAGGCTACAGTGGGAACGATTCAACTTTTCTGCTGTTAAAACAGATTAAACTAAACCAAAAAAACCATCACATTGGCTGATTGAATGTCAAACTGCTTTAAGATGATCGATGGCACACGACCTACGAAAGAAAAATCTTTCATGCTATCAAACAGTTTGAACGGGCGAAAGTTCATCCACATTTGCGGTGTTTTAAAATACTTAAGTGTCTACTTTTTGTGAGTAGGGTCAAGCGAAATAGAATAGAAGAGACGTAGATGAATAAAGTAAGGCCAGCACACAAGAGATCTAAGGGTGAATAGGTGACTGAACAAGTCGAAAACACTAAGCTTCCTGGTGATTTGTTATAGTTGCCTCGCTATGTACTCATATAGATTATATATCGAAACGTGATAACTCCACTTTTGCCCTGCTTTAATTGTATTCTGCATCCTAGCAATCTTCCAGAATCTGAGAGCAAATACTTTCTCTTTAATTATATATTAATCGATTGACAATTTTAAACATCCTAGTCAGGGGTGCACCAAAGGAAACGAAAGGGGAGCTCACCAATAACAACTGACAAAGTATTACACTCCTTTTCTGATTGTTTTTGTTATTGGTAAATCAGTAAGAAACTGCAAGGAGTGTGTCTAAGTATATGCAGGTAGCCAACGGAACAGCCACAAATCTGTCTGACCCACACAATCTGAGTGCTTAGAGGCCTGCTTCTTCGGCGGCTCTCCGCTCTACCCCACTTCTATTATCTACCCAGACAATCAGTGTATCAATAGCGATGATGTTCATATATATACATATATATCTTGGCACAATAGATCGAAAGGTCGCGGTGCTTAAATCCGCTACACATAATAATATATATATATATATCTTGGCTTGGTTCTATACTTCTCCAGCGATTATTAAGTATCTGCAAGTTACCAGACATGGCAGTAGTTGAAAGAGGGGACTCACAAATTATGATTTGTACGACCAGTGAAGCGTGAAAACATTTATGGGCGTGGTTAAGGCTGAAGAAAACAAACGGCCAGAGACGTGCTGGAAACTAATGCGTTCAGAAATGGTATTTCTGTGATTTGTTTCCTGTAACTGAAAGAGTTCAAAGGAAGTTCAGGGGCAGGGAACCCCTGCCTAGTAAATCATGACAATTTGACCTTAGTAAGAACGTCTGTCATTAGCATTTCACTCGGACGAGTCTCTTGCATCCAAGCGTATAGTAAAAAAAAAAACAAAATAATAATAAACGCAATATGTTGAAGTCAAGAAATCAATCATCCTTCTAATAAAGCACCAACTTTTTCATTGGTTTATAACTATATAGACGCAAAAAATTCGTATATCGCCCAAATTCACTTCCGAGTGGTAGACAATCTCTGCACTTCATTTGCAGTTTATTTACCAAAGCCAACTGTCATTTTTATTGTCTGAAGGCATGTGACATGCCGGGTCTCTTATCTTATTCAGGTCGCCTTAATGCTGCAAAGGCCTTTGTTACGACATTTCTCATGCCCTTCTTGACCCTTCTCTCTCCCTTGTTGACCCTTTGTTGGGCCATACAAAATTTACTCTAAATTTAGATTTATTGTTGTGTAAAATCTTTTATTAAACACGGCAGGGAGAAGAGGGTGGTTGCAGGCACTATTGTCTCAGACCGTCGGCTATTTGGGTTGGAAAATCTGACAGGATATGGAAATATCTGAAGTGTATTTAAGCAAAAACCAGAGTGTTTTTACTGCATACTTTTAGGTAACGAAACTTGCAAATGAAATCTTGTCATAATTGCCCAAAATGTAAGCAAATTACAGAATCATTTATCACAAAGGTATCTGCTTGAATATGCCGCATACACTTAAACGCCTTTAAGCATGCTATTAAATTTCTATTTGCGCAAACTTCGGTGTATATTTTCAAAGTGGAACACTCACACTTCTGCCGAGTGTAACTACACCACAGTAAAATTACATAATTCAAATTTACAATCTTCAAAAGTACTTGCACTTAGCGTACGCCGGAACATTCGCAGTTTCCATTAGGCGCCTTCCACTGCTGGCTGGCGCTCGATCTATATTCCCTTCCCATGCTGTTCGCCTCTATAAAATCATTACGCAAACTTTAGCATATTCAACGCACGTTTTTTCTGTTGTGTTCTTACTTGACTCCCTCTCAAACAGCGCACCTCTGCTTATGCCTTCAGCCTCCTCAACGTGGCAGCCACATTTAATGTGCTTGTACCTACAAATAAAGTCGTGTGTCTTATCTTCCGCAGTCTTTAATCATTTCACACGTAGTTCAGGCAAATATTGCTGAATATTTTACAGGTAGGAGCTGCTGCCAACGCCACCATCTCCACCGCTAGAGCTGTCGTTCAAATTCGTGCAACTTAATAGAAATTTATGGCAGAACATACACGCACACATACACAAACACATCGAAATGCAAACACAGGCGCAACTACTGAAACAATAAACCCGCAAATATTGGCAGCCCTGTGCATTTCAAGCAAACATCCTTTCCCAAAATGTGCGTACAACGCTCTCAGGTATTTGTATTTGTAATGCTTTTGAAATTCTAAAAGCTGCGGTGTACGAAAGTCCCCTTTCTCACTGTCAATGCTCCACAAACAGGCGCGCAACTACGGATAATTTATGCCTGGCTTTGATCACAAAGGAGCACGTCTTGTCTTTGCCTGTTTATAAACTATGCTCCCGCAAATCCGTTACTTAGTAGTACATTAGTAGTTGTTGTAATTGTTGTTGTAATTGTTGCTGCCATGTTCGTACATGCTTTGAATTTGTTATAACGAAACTAATCTGAAAATGATTAATAAAGCGTAAGTCATAACAAAGCGGGCAGAAGAACAAACGGATAAAAGAACGATTTTCATGGTTCATGATTGAAAGAGTGCTTCAATACGTAGACCGCAAAATAAAGGAATATATCTGGATACATACTTACAGCAGCACCAGAAAGCTTAAAGGAAGTTAAGAAAAAGATAATGAATGTATGAATGTATCAATGTATGAATGTATGAATGAATGAATGAATGAATGAATGAATGTATGAAGTTAAAGAAATGGATAAAACTTTAATGTAATTTATTAAGATTCCGGAGAGAAACCGACAAAATAGTATCGGAAGCGTAGGCAGTTAGGAAAGAATGAAAGAATGTATGAATGAATGTATGAATGTATGAATGTATGAATGAATGAATGAATGAATGAATGTATGAATGAATGTATGAATGTATGAATGTATGAAGTTAAATAAATGGAGCAAACTTTAATGTAATCTATTAAGATTCAGAATAGTATCGGAAGCGTAGGCAGTTAAGAAAGAATGAATGAATGTATGAATGTATGAATGAATGTATGAATGTATGAATGAACGTATGAATGAATGAATGTATGAATGTATGAATGTATGAAGTTAAAGAAATGGAGCAAACTTTAATGTAAATTATTAAGATTCAGAATAGGAACACACAAAATAGTATCGGCAGCGACGACCAATGTTAGAATCACACATCCTTTGATTGAGTAAACACAATAATTTAGGGGTGAAAAAGGTGAATACATACCAAGCAGACTTAACGGTAAGTAGCCAAAAATCAGGAGAGACTTTAACCACCAGTTATTTTATATGCTGAGCGACAACACACTTTTATTTCAAAGAAAGTGCCACGAACCGAATCCTAGAGGCCAACCCGAAAACCTACAAACAAACTGCAAGATCTAAAAAATATGCCTGACAGCGAATGCTGAAAATAAAA
Source organism: Clusia tigrina (assembly GCA_920105625.2). NCBI lineage: Eukaryota > Metazoa > Arthropoda > Insecta > Diptera > Clusiidae > Clusia > Clusia tigrina. The sequence continues at coordinate 150,494,407 of OV050033.1, forward strand.
GAGAGTCAGGACGAGAAGCTACAATGGAATAGCAAAAGAAATATAAACGCCGTTAGTGATACTGAGTGCTCATGGTTAAAGAACACGTCAGCAGATTCATATTGGAGAACAGTTATTGAATAAACCAAATCCAGAG